>OU696696.1:338142479-338742479 GCA_916050605.2 Platycheirus albimanus
TACACATACACATACACATACACATACACATACACATACACATACACATACACATACACATACACATACACATACACATACACATACACATACACATATACATACAATTTTTTTTACTCCAGTTTGTCAGTCAATAAATAATTTATTGTGAAACCAAACACATAGATATACCTAATTGAAAACGAGAATTATCTGAAATCATATTTAAAAAGTTTACGAACGGAACCTTCCGAGCTTTTTTCGCTGAAAAATCGATTACGATTTCTCTGAAATCCAGTTCCTGAAGTAAATCACTTTCAATGCTTAGGAGCCAAAGCTTTGATAGACGGTTGTATCCCATCGTGGTTCGCGGCCTGTTTTGTATGATTTTCATTTTTGAAAATGAGCGTTGACACCATCAAAACCAAATACATTCTCAATGCTTTTTCGAGGTTTGGGAATGTAGTTTTGAAATTTTGGTCTTCGAAAATAAGGTAGTAAAATAGCTCCGGAGGTTGGTCTTTTCCATAGTCCTTTTTATACACGTCAATCAAAGAAAAAAAAATTGAACCAACAGCACATAGCTGGGTGACGACCACTGGGATGAAGCCGGATACTTTGTATTTCTCCTTCGGTTGGAGTCTTGCGGATTCAATTTCACATTTCTTGTCCTCGTGCGTGATTGTACGTATTGAACTGTCTGGGCTGTTTTATTGGCTGCTTCCTCGTTTTTATCAAAAAAAATTCTTTCGGACTCCACGAATAATTTCAATGATTCTAATGCGAGCACCGCATATTCAAGAATCTTCTTCGGGTCCTGCAACATCATATTTGTAACGTTAAATCAATATTTTTCCAAAAGATGCAAACAATGCTGTTTCAATCTTTGGTTGGAAGTGCGATGCACGATATCTTTTTGCTCCTTATCGGAAGATATACTGGTTAGAGCCTCTCAAATTTCCGAATAGCCGTCAACAACGGCCTTCATTATTCAGCATTAGCTCGACAAGACCAAAGAGTGTCGCTAAGGTTTTTTAAAACTGTCCGCTTTTTTGTCTTCGATAATTTCTCAATCAGAATTCGGTATCGTTCTTTTTTACGGTATAAATGAAAAATTTGTAAAAGATTTGTTTCCGGAGTCTCTATTGTTGGGCCCCTCTTTTGTGGAGGCCTCGGGAGAGTTGCCCCGGATGCCCTCCCTTAAATCCGGCCCTAGAAAAACTATAAGCCGAATGCAAACAAACTAAGAGGGAAATATTGAATACCCCTAATATAATCGTTGAGTTCAGTTCTCTTTTTCAAATTCAATAGTTTAGAAAAATGTAATAATATTACCTCTGTTCGCGTACATTTTGTGCCAAAAATGAAAACTGTCAAAATTTCTCAAATGAGAGAAAAATCTCTCTCACTTAGGCGTCAGTTATAGCGACCAGTAAAACGCATCAGTAAACATTTTCTTTTGTAGTATTTAATATGTTTGAATGCGTTTTGAAACAAAAAGTGTATACCAATCGGTGGCGAATAACATAAATTAATTTATTTAAAAAAAATAAATTGATTCGGTAACGTATTTTTTACGGAAAACCAATAATTAGATTTTACTGGCAAAAACTCATTTTACGTATCAGCTGATTGTCATGTCACTCAAAATGCAACAATAATTCATTTTAGTTTCTTACTGTTTCGTTCATCCGGAATAAATTCGTTCATCCGGAAATAAATTACTGGTACATTTGCCACCAGAAAGAAGAAGAAAAAGACAGGATGCGTTGCTATTTTCATTTTTTTACCGACATAATTTTACTGATCGCTATAAACGACCGTCAGTAAAAAAGCTCCAAATTCATTTGTTTTTGATTTTTGCGTATGCTTTTTACTGGTCGCTATAACTGACGCCTTACCGAAAAGTACACGAACGCTTTTTGTGTAAAAACTTGAAAAACGTCAAATTCGAATTTTTTGATTGGTTAGCTCTTCGCGGTAAGGGTCATCTGCAACAAAAATTGTTTACGTCATTCGCTTTTGACAGAGTTCAAGTTTTTACCAGATGAAATTTCAGTGGGTAAAAACTTGCAAATAAATGAACGAAAGAATAAAACAGCTGTTATTTTCTTTCGTTCATCTTTCGTTCATCTCTCAGTACGCGAACGCTTTTTGTGTTAATGTAAACGTATGAAATCGAATGCAAACTGTTTCATTTGGGTACGCGAACAGAGGTAATATGTATAATATTAGTTGATATATAAACACAGGTTCTTCATTAACCATCTTTTCTTACTCGACTGCTTTACGAAATTGTAATTTTCTTCCTTTTTAATACACACACACACAAACATAAACCTACTATACAAAAACAAAAAAATATCTATAGAGATAAAACATTTAGTTTAAAAAATATACATCATTATAAATATATATTTAAACACATATAACAACAAAATTTTTGCTTATTTAGTTTTGTATTTGTTTGTTAAATAAGGTAAAGTAGCTCAATTTATATATATTATATATATATGTTCAACACAAGTTATTAAAAAAAAAAAATACAAAACAAACAATCCAATATATGTACATCTATAGTTTGTTTGCTTCTTATACAGGGTGTCCCGAAACTCAACGTCAAGCGGGCACCGGGTGAAAGGGTAGGTTATGTCCGTACTGGGAAAAGTAAGGAAAAAAATCCATCTCGCTTTGTTTAGTAAAAATAGTAATATTTATAAAAATTATAAAAATCGTTACACTAGACCACACTTTTAGGTACTGTGGTCACAAATTTTCATATTTTGCGGTGTTTATTTTTTTATGTAATCCTTACTAACTATGCTTTTATTCCCAATTAAAAATCCAAAAATAAATATCGTAGTTTTCGTAAGAAAAATAAAATTTGACTGAGTCATGGTGAAATTTTTTTTTAAACTTAACTTTGATACTTCATACTTTAAAAAAAATGTACCGCACTACCCTCGGCAAGTTATTTAAAAAGTTGGCCCATTTTACCAAGATTTCAAAATGGTACAACACTTGCTAATTATTCACCCATAAAAAATATAATCAAAATTTAAGCCGCTGTGGAGCATTATAAATTAGGACTAAAAAATTGGAAATTTCTACCCTTGTTAAGAAAAACACTGGTCAACACAACAACAAAAGATGCAACTTCCTGGCAATATCCATCAAATTCCTGAAAACAGAACAAACTAACGGATTACAGCTGCATAAAGATCATTCTAAAGTGAAAATCACAAAAAAGCAACAGACTAAAAATTTCTGTTTACACGATCTGCTTTCAGTACAGAACGCTCTTACTTTTGTTCGCAATTTCTAATAATCGTTAGCTTTTTTATTAGCATAATCGTTTGCTTTTGTTTTCCCCTGGTTTCGATTATAGTGTTGTGTTAATTATTATCTAAAAATTGTGTTATAATTATAATCTAGTAATAGAGAATAAAAACCTTACGTGAAATGCCGTATTCCTACACAGCTGAGGAATATGCAAACATGCACATTATTAACGGTGAATGCGGTTGTAATGCCTCTGCTGCCGAGTTCCGAAGAGCATTGCTCATAGAATCTTAAAAGAAAACAGCTACCACCCGTACCATGTACAACGAGTACAAAGTTTGTTACCTCGTGACTACGCTCCTAGAGTCAATTTTTGCAGAACAATGTTGGCCAAAAATAGTGAAGACCCGCAATTCCTCAACCATATTTTATGGACCGATGAATCGACATTAAAAAAGACGGTTATTTGAATTTGCATAATTTACATGAGTGGCACAGAGAGAATCCACATTTTATGCGTGAAGACCGCTCTCAATATCAATTTAAAATAAATATTTGGACCGGAATTTTAAATGGACAAATAATTGGACCATATGAGCTGCCAGAAAATCTAAATGGCGAAAACTACCTGCATTTTTTACAAAATGAACTGCCGAATTTTTTAGAAAATGTACCATCGAACATCTATCGAGATATTTGGTTTCAACAAGATGGTTGCCCAGCACATTATGCTCGTCTAGTACGGGATTACCTGAGTACTGAGTATCCCGATAGGTGGATTGGGCGCCTTGGATCAATTTTGTGGCCTCCTCGTTCTCCGGACCTAAACCCGCTCGATTTCTTTTACTGGGGCTGCATAAAAGAAAAAGTTTATGATAAACCAATTGTAAATAGAGACGAACTACGCCAAAAAATTCTTGAAGCAGGAGAAGATATTAATGCAAGGAGATTTGGACGTCTGATGAACAGATCTTTTCTGCGGCGATGCAGAGCCTGTATTCGTGCCGAATACATTTGTTTCATTAACATTTATGAATAGATAAAGTTTTCAGTAATACATTAATAGGGAACAATACAATACTTTCCAATTTTATAGTCCTAATTTATAATGCTCCACAGCGGTTTAAATTTTGATAATATTTTGTATGGGTGAATAATTAGCAAGTGTTGTACCATTTTGAAATTTTGGTAAAATGGGCCAACTTTTTAAATAACTTGCCGAGGGTAGTGCGGTACATTTTTTTTAAAGTATGAAGTATCAAAGTTAAGTTTAAAAAAAAAATTTCACCATGACTCAGTCAAATTTTATTTTTCTTACGAAAACTACGATATTTATTTTTGGATTTTTAATTGGGAATAATAGCATAGTTAGTAAGGATTACATAAAAAAATAAACACCGCAAAATATGAAAATTTGTGACCACAGTACCTAAAAGTGTGGTCTAGTGTAACGATTTTTATAATTTTTATAAATATTACTATTTTTACTAAACAAAGCGAGATGGATTTTTTTTTTCGAAATTTCCTATGTATGAACAATTTTTAACTGCTTTTTTACCAAATCTTTGTGGGTATTTCTCCACTAACGGGGCAACTCAGTGTCTCGCGTGAGTTTTAAACGATTTTTTTTAACATTCTAATTTTGTTCTTAAATACCAATAAATAATGATTTATCTACGTGCATGTTATACAATTTAAGAAAATATTTCACTACTCAGTTTTTGTTGATTTCCTAACTACCGAAAATTGGTTGGTCACCAATTCAAAAAACCTGCAAGTAATATTTTTAAATACATTTATTTACAAACTCCATTTCTCTGTCATAATATTGATTATGAAGTGTATAAAACTGAGCTAAAATTTGTCAAAACATTTTGAGCTCCGTCCCCTGGTTTAACTATAAAATACTACCGATAAAATCCTTTTACATTTCCGCGCGATTATTTGAATGAAATGGAAAGTTACTAATGTTAAATTTGATCCGTTTATGTTTGAGGGCGCCATCTCCGTTTTGCGTAGTGTAGCACGAACTATTCAAGCGGACAACAACGCAAAAACTAGTTCGAATCACAATCCTCTGGTCAGTTCCTATTTTTATTTCATTTTTGATATTGAATTTATTACTATTTGATTTTATTTCTTTAATGAACACTAAAAGCTGGGAATGCCAAAGAATTCCAATAATTCAGTAATTTGTACAATCAAGAGATTTCATTAGTTTTAACAGTTCTCTGGGCAACAGTCCCCTGCTTTAAACAAGCCTTGAGTTAAGACAGAGATGTTAAGCATTGTTAAGTTTACTCCATTGTTGGTTACAAAATTTATTTATCTCAGTTCAGGAAAGAATACAAATTAGGTACTTAATTGGATTAATTCGAGCAATAAAATCGAAATGACCCTGTTAGTAGAGAAATGGTCATGTATATAAATATGATCCCCTATTTTTCCGGGTCTAGCTATAAATTGAGAACGGCTTCAACGATTTGATTCATTTTTTTTTTTAATGTTTTTTAATACTTCGTAGAAAGTGCATACATTAAACAGTTATACATAAAGAAATTGAGCAGAAACTTAGAAAATTTAAAAAAAAATCTTTGGTTTTGTTCTGAAAGTGTTTCAGTCCGGCGGCGTGTCTCTCTTCGCTTTGTTTGTTCAACTATGTGCATTATAGACTTTGACTACAAAGCGAAGGAAAACACGCCGGGTCCATGAAAAGCTTCTATTATATTAGTTTGTTTGCTAAGACCAACCTGAGAAATCACACCTCTAATTTAAAAAATTCTTTTAATTTTGAAAGGTTGAAGTTTGCGGGTGCTTTGAGGACTAAATATTTTTTGGAAGACTTAGCTGTTTGTAGAGTGAAATGGGTTAAAATCAAAAAATTGGTATCTGATTTTGAAAGTTTTTATTGTGTTTTTTAACAAGCTGTTTCATTTTTTTAGTTTTTACCAAATGTTTTGATGTACTTTGTGGGTATGATTTGGGACTATTTCATTGATAACTGCGTCTAAGATACAAGCAACGGATATCTGTTTACAAACGACTTAATTCGAAATAACACTGACAATGCTCAAAAAGCGAGACATAAGCACTACTGTTTAAACAAAGAATTTGAATTTCTTTGGTCGACAACTGTGTTATGTATTATCGTGCTGTTGCACCCGCAGATTAAGTTTTTGCGACCCAGTCATGTATTTTATTTTTTTTTAATTTCTCATGTAAAAAACATTCAATATTAATGACTCACAATCCCAGTAAATAAATGTTGGTTTAGTATACAAAATAACCGCATTGAAGTTAAAAGAAAAATTGAAGCAATCCATTTTTCAACCGAAAAACAACGTATAGTACACTCGGGCGTATACGTACTTTTCTTCTGAGTTTAATTAAAAAAATCTTCTATGTTCTCATATTGTAGACACACTAATTGGACGATATAAATGTTATTAGAAGTCAAACTTATCGCTTCCTATTCAAAATGTTTATATCTATCATCGCGCTATCTGCTCGGAAGGGCAGAAAATGTCTACCGGGACAGCTAGTATTGTATACAAAGGTTTTAGTTTCCAGACATTTTCTTGGAAAAAGGCTCGTCTTACGACTTACTTTCTTATGATGGCTAAAATAAAGTGTTGTTCCCCTAGGCCTTGCTTAGCATGCCCCTCCAGCCGGCTTGATCTCTAGCCTGCCGTCTCCAATTTTGCACTTCAAGTTGTCGGAGGTCTCCCTCTCTACCTGGTCGCTCCATCGGAGATGAGGTCTACCTTGACTTCTGACTCCCTCTGGTATGGCGTTGAAGACTTTACGAGCTGGAGCGTCGATGTCCATTTGCTCTACATGGCCCTGTTACGGTAAAATTTACCGTAACAAAAACTTTCCTTCCAGATCCCTTTTCTTGTTCCTTCCGTTCTTTTCTTTTCTTTTATACAGGTGCTTTGGTAAAACAATCGTAGGAAACGATCAGACAGGCGGTCTGAAAACAACCTATGAAACTACGATCACCTTAATCTTTAATATTGATGACGAAGCTAGGAAGACATGCAGAGTTCATAGACGCCATCTACCTCTACTAACTACGAAGGGTTCGTAGCACCGACGGACGCAGCGTATGGCCAAAGGCCCACCATAACTCAATATTATCTATGTAAAAGGTGGACCGTTAACTATTATTCTTATCTACCCCCCCAACCCACCCAAAATTGAACGAAAGCCAACCAAGTTAACCATTCGCTAATAGGAATTTCTGCCAACCTCTCTTTCCAGTATAGGGAATATTACAAATAGCTTCGCTCTAAAGTCTCCACAATTGATATATTTGATTTTATTTTTCATTCGGAAGGGGAAAATTGCACTGGAGAAAAACTGAATTTCTTTCGTCTTCGTCAAAACTTTCTTTTCGAAATACGAAAACTTGGTTGAGGGGTGAATGCGTCCATCGAATTCCCGCCCACTGGAAATGATACCAGGTGCCGGCGAATTCGATGATGACGACGCACAATTGATGAGAGAGGGTGAGTAAGCGAGACCGTCGGATTCCATCTCTGTTCACTTACTGCCTATGTAGTATAGCTGAGTAATGACGAGATCCGATTCCGCGGTCTATGATTGGCTGAAAACCAGATTGATTGGAAAACAAGAGGGACCATCCAGGACCAAGAAAATCCTGGAAGGGCACTTCTAGTTTGGCAAGCAAGAAAGAAAGTTGGAGAATTTTTTGAAAAAGTGGAGAGAAAAGAAAAGTTTTGATTTGAGGAGGAAAGAATTTCGAGTTGGATATAGAGTTAAACGTAGTAGTGATAAAAAAAAATTATTTGGAAAAGAAAGTTTTTGTAATTTGGCAATTGTGGAGAATATAGTGATAAGGAGCAGAATAAAAGAAAGAAGGAAGGAGAAATTGGCAGGAGGCAATAAAGAAAAAAAAGCTAAGTATTTCACTTATTTATTTGATTCGTGGTAATTTAGTCGTTTCTTTTTTTTATTGTTAGTTTTCTTCGAGAAGAAGAAAATTAACAAGAAATATATACATACATTTTATCGGTTGGCTTTCGTTCGCCAGATTTACGGGACCCGTGACTTTTTCTCATTACCTATTCCGTAGTAACGGTCCATTTTCTTTTGTTAAATTCCATTTTATAAAATTACATTTGGTTGAAAAGATTTTGGGTTTTACCCCTATATTTTATAGAGGTTTCCCAAACCAATAAAAATTTTAAAATCCCAATTCGGGAGTTAAAACTGTTGTCTTATCATTTCATTTCATTTATTTTTATTGTTGCACCGTCGATTTTAATATAGGTTTGGAAATTCCTAAAAAAATTTCCTGGCGCCCGCTTTCACTTACTATATGTAAGTACGCCCCTTTGTGGCAATCAATTTAATTACCTTTAATCATTTTCACAGCAATTCTATTAATCGATTAAATTTGATAATCAATTAACAAGATTGCATGTTGTCGAACCAACCCTTTGCTGAGCTAGCCACTCTGACAGCATATGTTGAATGCTGTCATTGCTATACATAATCGAACGCACCTTGTAAAACCAAGTGTCATTTTAATCGAAAATTTAACCCCATCGCGTGCACTTCGGTTTGTGCTTTTCTTTTTATTATTTATAAATATTCGCCTTTCATTCGTTTTGAAAAATAATTGGTTGTGGATACGTATATCCAAAGTCGCGGTTTGCAAGTTCTCGCTTCAATATAAAATAATAATAATAATAATTTTCGCGTTCGGTTTTGTGTGTGTAGCAATTTGGCCGCCCAACGTGGAGCATATTAAAAAAATATATAATCGTCCCCTGCCGCGGTGCAACAATTACATACCTACTTAATTAAAAGTGATTCCTGGTGTTTATTGATTATTTTTAGGGAAGTTTTGTTTTAATTTTTTATCTCCAGCATTGTGGTGTTCTTCTTACTTTCCTGTGTTTTTTTTTATTTTGCAGCTTCATTATCAATCTGGTGCAGTTTGTGTGGTGGAAAAATTTCTATGGTATATACAGGATAGATCAAGAGGTTGCTGTGGAATTTTTTTTTGTTGTGATACGAGACAGGAATTAAACAAGAGGAGATAATTTTTTTTTTTGGTTCGCAAGGAAATTGAGTGAGTTGCATGTTTTTTTTAATTATTACTTTAATCGAGTACCTAGACATAATTGTTTTCGCCGGTGTTTTTTTTTATATAAATAATTTTATTAATAACGGTGTTCTTTTTTTAACTCGGTACCTTTTGTTCGTGCTATATTTGTCTCTTTCCGACAAATTACGTTTTTTTTGTCTACATTCTGTGGTAATTTTTTTTTGATTTTTCTTTTGCCTTGTGGTTGTTAAATAATATATTAAGCATACATTCAAGATCCGGTTGTTTATAAATCAGTTTTTATTCGTTTTGATTTTGCTGTGTTCGGATATAACACATAAATATTTTAATAAATCTAACATTTTGATCGCGGTTAGATTAAAGTGATTATTTTTTTTTGATTTTTGATAAGAAATCTGCTTGGGCAACCAGGGTTGCCACTTTATTTATTTTCTTTTAACTTTTTGGTTTATTTTTTTTGATTTTATCGGACCTTTTTTTTGACATTATTTTAAACAATTTATTAATTATTTAATTCGATTTTGTTTTTATACAATTTTAATTTTACTAATATTTTTTTCATATTTTCATAATTTTTATTTTTATGTTTATTTTTTTTTAACTCGTCCCATTTCATTTTTGTGTGATTGTTTCCCATTTTATACAGATTTTTTTTTTTTTTTTTTTTGGGTAACTCTTGGTATAGAGTTACCAATTCTTTTGGGTGAATTTCTTATTAGCAAATTTCGAATCTTTTGTTGGTTGAATTAAAGTTTTTTTTTGCATTAGTTTTGTTTTGGTTGTAAGAAATTTTAAGGGTTGCGTTTTTTTTTGGAATTACTTTTTTTCGTGAGTGGATTGGATTTTAATTCAAGGTAATTTTTGGGATTTCTCGAATTTTTTTTTATTTATTTTGAATTTTCGTTCGGTGGTAGTCTTAAAACTTGTTGGCCATCTCAATTTTAGATCTTGTTTTTAGCTATTGAGTTTTTTATTTTATTTTGAGGTTAGTTTCTGTTTTTAATTTTCAATTTGAAATTGATTTTGGTTTTTTTTTTGGTTTAAAATTGTGTTTAATTTTTTTTCTTTCTTTGTTTATTAGTCAGTAAAAATGGATGTTAATAGGTTAAATAAAGAAGAGCTCATTTATGAGTTAAAGGCTCGGGGTCTTAAAGAGGGTACAGTGGACAACATGAGGGTCACGCTCAGAGCTTCACGCACCTTAGAGCGTGATGGGTCCATTTCGGCTGAGAGCCCCCATTACCCGTTTTCGTTTGAGGAAGATTGTAAGGCAGTTCAAACCAAGGTGTTGGAGATTAAAAACCTTTTAAAAACCCCTCCGAAAAATCCGAAGTCATCGGAATTTTTGAAGATTCGAACAAAAATCGAATGGTCTCTTGGTAGGATCTGTAGGGCTAAGGCAGAGTCTTCTGATGAGGTAAACGAGGTGGCGGATTTAAGGGGTGAATTGTTGCTACTGATGGCAACTTTAACCGATGGGGGTGAGGAAGAAAATAAAGAAAAAGAAAAAGAAAACAACAACAACAACAACAACAACAACAACATGTCGACAGCAGCGTCGGATGCGTCACCACCTGCGAACGTCGGCCAACGAGCGAGCTCAGGATTTCTACAGCAGGATGAACCCTGCGACCGGAATCCTGAGCGCATCGAAAAATGGAACGTGAAGTTTTCTGGTGAGCGGTGCGGCTATTCAGGGAACTCATTCATAGAAAGAATCGAAGAACTTAGGGAATCGCGTGGGGTTTCACATGCTAGACTTTTGAAATCAGGTGTGGATTTGTTTACTGGGAAGGCGCTTCTTTGGTTTAGGGCGATTAGGGACAACATTTCAACTTGGGAAGAATTGATTCGTGAATTGAAGTTAGAGTTCTTACCCTCGAACTATGATGACCTCTTGCTGGATGAGGTCAGGCGACGAACCCAGGGTAAAGATGAGACAATGGGTATGTACATTGCTCTCATGCAGACCCTTTTCAAAAGATTCTCTGAGCCGTTGAGTGAGAATAGGAAATTAACTATTCTCATGAAAAACATAGCTCCTTTTTATCAAACGCAATTAGGCTTGGCTGATATTAAATCAGTCAATGAACTGGTTGCGTTGGGTAGGAAGCTAGAGACAATTAGGGCAAATGTGGAATCCTTCGTGCCTCCTCCTACTAGTCGCAACAGGCAGGCTTTGGAGCCTGATGTTGCATATGTTGCTGCCGTTCAAGAAACAGCGGTTACTGTTAGAAGAGACCAAACCCCCAATAGATCAATGCGGTGCTTTAACTGTAACAGGGAAGGACATTTTTCTTCCACTTGTTCCGCTCCTAGGCGTTGTTTCGGATGTGGGTCTTTAGGAACAACTCGTAGGGATTGTAGACGCTGCTCGGGAAATGGGCAACGGACTCTTGGGCCAGCAGGACAAGAGCGCCGTCGCAATTAGTTAGGTCGCCTGCTGACGACCAGCTGGCAACTCAGATTAAACTTGGTTTCACATTAGATTCAAGCGGGGTAGATAGTCGCCCATATTTAGGAGTAAATATTTACGGTCTACGCTTTTTAGGGCTT
The DNA here is from genome assembly GCA_916050605.2 of Platycheirus albimanus. Lineage (NCBI taxonomy): Eukaryota > Metazoa > Arthropoda > Insecta > Diptera > Syrphidae > Platycheirus > Platycheirus albimanus. The sequence continues at coordinate 338,154,397 of OU696696.1, forward strand.
TTAGATTCAGGAGCTACGCGAACGATAATTTGTAGGGACGTTTGGAGGGTTCTTAAGGATTTAGGGCTAGTCTTAGAAAAAAGTAACATTAGGCAGGTTCATTTAGCTGATGGTGCAGGTGTAGGAGTTTTAGGCACAGTTAAATTACCCATAGTAATAGAAGATAGGTCAGTTTTGATAGAGTGTTTAGTTATACCCTCACTCCCACATGCGTTGATCCTTGGTGCAGATTTTTGGGCACTGTCGGGTATCGTCCCGGATCTTCGATCACGCATGTGGAGCTTTTCAAACCAAGAAATGTTGGCTTCGATTGAAGGCTCGTCTATCACAGAAGCGTCTGAGTTAGACGATGAGCAGAGGGCAAAGCTGAACGCTTTGATTGAAGATTTGTTCAAGACCATGCCAGAGGGGTTGGGAAGGACAAATCGGGTAGAACATATTATTAGGACGACATCAGAACCAATTAAACAAAGGTATTATCCGGTCTCCCCGGCAATGCAGGTCCACATTGATAAGGCTCTAAAAGAGATGGTGGACGAAGATGTGATTGAAAAATCAAACAGCCCTTGGGCTTCTCCGATAGTTTTAATTAAGAAAAAGGATGGTACCTTTAGGTTCTGTGTCGATTATAGGAAGTTAAACCAGGTTACAGAAAGGGACGCTTATCCACTTCCGATCATCTCCGCCATTTTAGATAAGCTTAGGAATGCTAGGTTTTTGACATCGCTTGACATTAAGTCAGCGTATTGGCAGATTCCCATGTCTGAGGAATCTCGTAAGTTTACAGCCTTCACGGTTCCGGGTAGAGGTCTTTTCCAATTTAAACGTATGCCTTTTGGCTTACACAATGCTCCTGCTACGTGGCAGAGATTTATAGATAGTGTTTTAGGGCCAGAATTAGAACCATTCGTTTTCGTGTATCTGGACGATATTATTATCGTTACGGATACATTTGGAAAACATTTAGAAATCCTAGACGTAGTTTTGAAAAGACTGCGTGAAGCAGGATTAAAAGTAGGTCGGGATAAATGCAACTTTTGCAGACCATCCTTAAAATTCTTGGGCTACGTTGTTGATCGGAACGGATTACACGTTGATCCAGAAAAAGTGGATAGTATGGTGAAAATACCTGCACCCAAAAATGTTAAAGAGGTTAGGAGTTTTGTAGGGACAGTTTCGTGGTACAGACGCTTCGTACCAAATTTTGCAACGCTAGTTAGACCTTTAACCGATTTGCTGAAAAAGAGCAAGAAATTCGTCTGGACTCAAGAATGCGAAGACAGTTTTAGGAAATCGAAAGAATGTTTAATCATGGCCCCTATTTTGACATGTCCCGACTTCAGTCTTCCATTCGTAGTCCAAACCGACGCTTCTGATTACGGTATCGGGGCCGTACTTACACAAACTTTTGAAAGCGGTGAAAAGGTCATTTGTTATCTAAGTAGGTCTTTAAATAGGAATGAAAGGAACTATTCCACTACAGAGAAGGAGTGTTTAGGAGTTTTGTGGGCAGTTGAGAAGTTACGGCCGTACATCGAAGGTGTTCGATTCACGGTCATAACTGATCACTATTCACTGGTTTGGTTGAATAACCTAAAAGATCCCCAAGGGAGACTCGCTCGCTGGGCAGTACGGCTTCAGCAGTTTGATTTTAAGATCATACACCGTAAGGGTAAAGACCATGTCGTGCCGGACATGTTATCTCGGGGAGTTCCAGTAGTGGCTGGAGTTTCAGATGAGGATTCGGACCCTTGGGTTACCAAGATGATTTCGTCAGTAGAGTCTAATCCATTAGATTATCCAACATGGAGGGTAGAAAGTGGACGATTATATAAATTTGTCAAATCGACGCATATAGTGGTCCACGAAAACAATAACGAGTGGAAGTTAGTTGTAGGTAAAAGAGATAGGTTAAATATTTTGACAGAATGTCACGATAGTCCATTAGCAGGACATATGGGGGTAAGAAAAACGTTCGCTAGAGTAGGGGCTAAATATTATTGGCCAAAAATGAGATTAGATGTCACTAACTATGTTAGAAAATGTAGAATTTGTCAGCAAGTGAAACCAATAAATGATAAACCAGCCGGTCTTATGACGGAAAGAATAGGAGTTTCTTCTCCGTGGGAGATGATTAGTGTGGATTTGGTAGGCCCTTTACCTAAGTCCAATAGGGGCTTTATATATATTCTAACAGTGGTAGATTATCTGACCAAGTTTCCTTTGTTGTTTGCGCTGAGATCGGCTACTGCGAAGGCAGTATGCAAGGAGTTAGAAGACAATGTTTTTCTCCTATTTGGAGTCCCAAAAGTTGTCATTTGTGACAACGGTCCTCAATTTAAAAGTAGGGAACTCAAGGCACTTTGTGAAGGTTATTCTTCTAAGATTAGGTTCACGCCACACTATCATCCTCAGGCAAACCCCGCGGAGAGAATAAACCAGAGTATAAAAACAACATTGAGAGCTTATGTTTCGGAGAATCATCGCGTTTGGGATTCTCAACTGGCCAAAGTAGCCTGTGCTATACGCACTTCTCAACATGAAGTTTTAGGAGTTTCACCTTATTATGCCAATTTCGGCAAGGATATGTCAACGAGTGGTAGGGAAGATTTTACAATTAGTGATGAAGCTATAGACAGGAATGATAATGTTGACTCGAGTGAAGGTATAGGAGAAAAGTTTAGGAGACTTAGGGCGGATATAGCTGTTAAGCTTCAAGCAGCATCCAAAAAATCAGCGGAAGCCTACAACCTCAGAAGGAGAGATGCTCAATATCTCCCTAATGACGTTGTATGGCGAAGGAATTTCGTCCTCTCAGATGCAGCTAATTACTATGCAGCAAAATTGGCACCAAAGTTTGTGGGCCCTTTCATAATAAGTAAAAGATTGTCTCCTTGGACGTATGTTCTCGTAGACGAAAATGGCAAAGATCGTGGCACTTGGCACACCAAAGATCTTAAGCCTTTTATTTCCTTAACGGAGAACCTGTAAGACAAAGTCCCATTTTGAGTTTTTTTTGTTTTTTGGTTCAAGATAATTTTCCTTGGGACAGACTACCATTTTTGGTCTTTTATAACTTCCCTTCCTGTGTTGTGTTGTGAACCAAGTCGTTCCGTAGGAAAAGGCTTAATTTCATGCAAATTAAGCACATTTCCAAGGAGGAAAGGGTGGGATTTGTTACGGTAAAATTTACCGTAACAAAAACTTTCCTTCCAGATCCCTTTTCTTGTTCCTTCCGTTCTTTTCTTTTCTTTTATACAGGTGCTTTGGTAAAACAATCGTAGGAAACGATCAGACAGGCGGTCTGAAAACAACCTATGAAACTACGATCACCTTAATCTTTAATATTGATGACGAAGCTAGGAAGACATGCAGAGTTCATAGACGCCATCTACCTCTACTAACTACGAAGGGTTCGTAGCACCGACGGACGCAGCGTATGGCCAAAGGCCCACCATAACTCAATATTATCTATGTAAAAGGTGGACCGTTAACTATTATTCTTATCTACCCCCCCAACCCACCCAAAATTGAACGAAAGCCAACCAAGTTAACCATTCGCTAATAGGAATTTCTGCCAACCTCTCTTTCCAGTATAGGGAATATTACAAATAGCTTCGCTCTAAAGTCTCCACAATTGATATATTTGATTTTATTTTTCATTCGGAAGGGAAAATTGCACTGGAGAAAAACTGAATTTCTTTCGTCTTCGTCAAAACTTTCTTTTCGAAATACGAAAACTTGGTTGAGGGGTGAATGCGTCCATCGAATTCCCGCCCACTGGAAATGATACCAGGTGCCGGCGAATTCGATGATGACGACGCACAATTGATGAGAGAGGGTGAGTAAGCGAGACCGTCGGATTCCATCTCTGTTCACTTACTGCCTATGTAGTATAGCTGAGTAATGACGAGATCCGATTCCGCGGTCTATGATTGGCTGAAAACCAGATTGATTGGAAAACAAGAGGGACCATCCAGGACCAAGAAAATCCTGGAAGGGCACTTCTAGTTTGGCAAGCAAGAAAGAAAGTTGGAGAATTTTTTGAAAAAGTGGAGAGAAAAGAAAAGTTTTGATTTGAGGAGGAAAGAATTTCGAGTTGGATATAGAGTTAAACGTAGTAGTGATAAAAAAAATTATTTGGAAAAGAAAGTTTTTGTAATTTGGCAATTGTGGAGAATATAGTGATAAGGAGCAGAATAAAAGAAAGAAGGAAGGAGAAATTGGCAGGAGGCAATAAAGAAAAAAAAGCTAAGTATTTCACTTATTTATTTGATTCGTGGTAATTTAGTCGTTTCTTTTTTTTATTGTTAGTTTTCTTCGAGAAGAAGAAAATTAACAAGAAATATATACATACATTTTATCGGTTGGCTTTCGTTCGCCAGATTTACGGGACCCGTGACTTTTTCTCATTACCTATTCCGTAGTAACGGTCCATTTTCTTTTGTTAAATTCCATTTTATAAAATTACATTTGGTTGAAAAGATTTTGGGTTTTACCCCTATATTTTATAAAGGTTTCCCAAACCAATAAAAATTTTAAAATCCCAATTCGGGAGTTAAAACTGTTGTCTTATCATTTCATTTCATTTATTTTTATTGTTGCACCGTCGATTTTAATATAGGTTTGGAAATTCCTAAAAAAATTTCCTGGCGCCCGCTTTCACTTACTATATGTAAGTACGCCCCTTTGTGGCAATCAATTTAATTACCTTTAATCATTTTCACAGCAATTCTATTAATCGATTAAATTTGATAATCAATTAACAAGATTGCATGTTGTCGAACCAACCCTTTGCTGAGCTAGCCACTCTGACAGCATATGTTGAATGCTGTCATTGCTATACATAATCGAACGCACCTTGTAAAACCAAGTGTCATTTTAATCGAAAATTTAACCCCATCGCGTGCACTTCGGTTTGTGCTTTTCTTTTTATTATTTATAAATATTCGCCTTTCATTCGTTTTGAAAAATAATTGGTTGTGGATACGTATATCCAAAGTCGCGGTTTGCAAGTTCTCGCTTCAATATAAAATAATAATAATAATAATTTTCGCGTTCGGTTTTGTGTGTGTAGCAGCCCAACCATCTTAGTCTGACGACGACGTCTCTATTAAAATGTGTAAACCAATTTTCTATAATATTCCTTTAAATACTACTTTATTAGTTTTTGGTTGAAAATGCGTATAATGGAAGATTCGTTTTAACGGTTTAAAGGAAAATCGTTCAGTTTACAAAGATTAAATTGATTTTCTTCAATCTTTGAGGGGCAGGTTTTTTAATGAGTCCCTAGAGGCGGAGAGAGTATTTTCGTTTAAGACTAGCTCTTACGGTTACATACCGTATAAATGTCATTTCCATATCGCACCGGCAGAGCAAGTACATGGGACCCAGTTAAGCTTTGAGGCATGTAACTTAGATTTTAGCACATACTATTCGTTTTCATAAATATTTTTAGACCCTCACTTGAGCAACCAAAAAGTATCCAACTGGCGCAAGAGACATATTCAAATCGCATGCATTTTATTCATTAATAATTCATTTTTATAGACGTACTCACCCACAGACGTGTTCCTTCCCTTGCTAGAATTTAAAAAAAATCGCCTGTCCATGTAAAAAAAAGATTTTAATTAAAATTAGTTAAATACACATATTCCGGGTGACCCCATTAGCAAATGCATCAAAAAATTAAATAAAAATCTATCAACCCGTTCAGGAATAGAAGAGTTACGAATAGAGCTTTCTAAACTTAACTATGTATTTGGTTCCACAGCATTATAATCCTTGGGGTCATTCTGTAACTCAATTATCGCCAGACGACACCGTTCGACGATAGACTTGCTTCATGTAATATTAAAAATTACTATCGTCCTGGCGATAAAGTTTTTTCATTTAAATGTTTGCTTCACATAAATCAATAATCTTCAAAACCATGTCGTCTAAACGATGGCGTTAGCACGATAGCTTAATAGGTATTTTTTCGCTTTGAACTGTGCCTTAACCACAGAGGACCTATAGGAGAGTGAAATCTTTCGTACGTATCACCCTCCGACACCCATTTCCGGTCATTTTTTTTTTAGTTGTTTGACATCGTGTCTGTGAATAAATGTGAAAAACAACAATACAAAACGACGAGGTGAGTTTTGTTTGTTTTGACATTTCATTTTTTTTTGCTTGATGACAGATGTAAGTAAACAATTTTAGAAATTATTTGTTTTTTTCTCAAAATAAATCATTTTTTATAATTATTTATGAATTTTGCAGTGATAAATCGAATCCCACATCCAGGAATTAGTGACCGAGACCGAGGCAGTATCTTTACATTTGTTTGGCTTGGATGTATCTTGGCGAATACCTCCAATCGCCGTTTGTGATGAAAACTAAGAAAAGGTAAATTTCTACAATCCTTATTGTGTGCAATTTTATTTGAATAATAAATTCATATTAATAACTCTAGAACACACAAGCAATGGTGCAAAGAACTTAAGAAACTAAGAAGAAAAAAAAGCTGTCAAAGGATTGCGGACGAACGAAAAAAATTTTTCACCGAAGGTACTTCTACTTTTAATTATGATTGCACATTAATGTACATATATCAATTTTTTTATGTTTATTAAGAATCCGCCAAGTTAAATGACCCAAATTACTTCAAATGGCTCCAAGAAAAGGAAAAACTGAGAGCTCGAACAAGAACACCTAGAACAAGAAGAACTCTGATTGCGTCGAGAACTTTTGGCCAGAAAGAAATTCCACGAACAGCAAAAGGAACAAGACGCCACTGCTGCCGTGAAAGAAGCGGAAGTTCTTCGAATTCAAAACGAGTTCGAAGAACTCCAGAAAAAAGCTGAACAACGTCTTGAGAAACGCCTGCAACGCGGAGAACCAGCTAAACGAGACCACGAGCACATGATGGAAGAACTGACATCCAATATACATAATATACAATATCATTTATGTGAAAAAAATATAAATTCCACAAAGTTTGTCCACACTGTACATAAAGACATTTTTATATATTTGAAATATCGATATTTTGATATGCAGTCGAATTCTGGTAAACCGGTTAGCCCGTTAATTGCGAAAACAAATGCTTGTCGTTATGGTGTGATGTGCAGCAGGAATCATATCCGACCTAAATTAAGTCTTTTTTCAAAGATTCGATAAAAAGTCAAATTCTGAAAAAATAGACAATTACAATGTGCTGTTTTTTCCAAACGGTTTGACTCACAGATATGGTTTATACATATTTGTAATCTACATTAAATTGTGCTAATGATAGCATTTTTAAATTTTGGTTTAAAACTGAATATAATAAAATTGTACACCAAAAGAACTTTCCTTTCAGATTTTTCAGTGATATAGCGGAAAATCTGAAAGGAAACTTCTTTTGGTGTAAAATTTTATTAAATTTTGCTTTAAACCAAAATTTAAAAATGCTATCATTAGCACAATTTAATGTAGATTACAAATATGTATAAACCATATCTGTGAGTCAAACCGTTTGGAAAAAACAGCACATTGTAATTGTCTATTTTTTCAGAATTTGACTTTTTATCGAATGTTTGACAAAAAGATGCAATTGCAATGTGCTGTTTTTTCCAAACGGTTTGACTCACAGATATGGTTCGTACATATTTGGAATCTACATTTAGTAGTGCTAATGATAGCATTTTTAAATTTCGGTTTAAGGCAAAATTTAATAAAATTGTACACCAAAAGAAGTTTCCTTTCAGATTTTCCGCTATATCACTGAAAAATCTGAAAGGAAAGTTCTTTTGGTGTACAATTTTATTATATTCAGTTTTAAACCAAAATTTAAAAATGCTATCATTAGCACAATTTAATGTAGATTACAAATATGTATAAACCATATCTTGTAGGGAAAACTTTGTCACCGCAACACTGGTGTCACCTTGCGGCAATTTTAGGAAACTCGATTTGTCCATCCAACGGATGACATTTCCCTTTTTGAAAAATCAGGAAATTTCGAAAATTTTGAGAACGACATTAGTTGCACAATTTCTACACCAGAACACCAAAATTCGATAAGGAATTATCTTATGTCAGAACCATTCTGTCATAATCTTCACTGAACTCCATCAAAAATGGAAAAATCCGAAGCGAGAAAATTTGAAGTGAGCTCAGACGCACTCCTTCTGGCACATTCTTTGGCTACATGCCAACGTGCAGAAGGATTATGGCGGCCGAACACTTCCGGCATTTTCGTTTCTGCTTTGTGATTGCAGTCCGTCCAATTAGACGCTTCGTCTCTTCTCTTTTACGCTATCTTTCTGATTCTCTGGGAAATCCTATTGGAACGAACTACAAAATGCATGTCCAATGCTAAGACAGAAACCCGTTCCGGCCAAAAGTACAATTATGGTTGATTTGGTCGAAAATCAATTTATTTCGTTTTGACAGATTATGACAGTTGGCAGTTGAAATGTCTATATCCATCATGTATTCCATAGGAATCACGATTTATATGCACATTGCAACCGTCTAACGAAGAATTTCAGTCTATTTCCATAATTCATAGTCAGTACAGTCATTACACCTTGACTGGCATTTTGATATAACCATGACTAGTTATTTGTTCGCTTGAAATGAGTTTAACGTCATCTATACGACATTATTTATGATGGAGAAGTGAATGTGTCAAATTAGAATCAATTTCAGTCCAAAATAAGTCAAATGTCAAAATTTGACATTTACAAAAATTCTCTCATACTTGAGAAAATATGACACAAATCCATTCTACCAACCTTCACGAACATTATGACATCAAAATAAAATGACAGGAATGGAATTAAATGTCAATAAAGTCAATTATTATACTTGCGCAATTGTCAGTGTGAAGTAGCTTTACGTATTACGTAACACTAAACGCACTTCACATTGTTAACTTTTCAGAACGCAAATCTATTGTTAACTAAGAGAACGCGAGAAAAGTCTCGTCCAGTCATTATTGTTGCTATTGGAAACCAGACAGAGGCGTGGCTTCAGAAATATTGTCTGTGCCAGTCCATTAAGTTTTCAACCCTCATCCGATTAAGTCATTTTCTATTAAAGTTTTTGCAAGTATATTTTAATGCAGCTGAAATAACTAATATAAATTTAAGAATTTGCTCGCGAGTGAGAAATATATTACGAATACATCATATCCTTTATTAGAGGATATTTATTAATTACAATTGCAATTAAAAATTGCGTAGCGCCGAGAAATTATAAAAACCCTTTTTAGGTAAGTTTCTTTTTGAGTTTTTTTTGGTCAGCCAACATCATGGCGGACATTTTTATCTCATAGTCGATGCTTTTTCCTTGGATTTCCAAAGGAAGCATCTAATTTTATACAAATAGTGATTTATAAAATTTATTTTTATATTCACTAGGGTACTGGGGCAGGGCAGGAACCGACCCTTAAAATTAATTTATGCATATCCATGATATATCTGTTCATGGCAACGCGGGATTTTACATATATTCATGTGAGAATCACATCATTTTGAAGGCATTATTACATGCATCATCAACAGCAAAGACTCCGTCCTATGCTGCACCTCAATTTTTCACTCCAACCCACTGGAGCTACGAGGGATTTCATCACATTTTGTTTTTTGCATTGTTCTTTGAACCACATGGTTCTCCAGAACACACCACTGATCCGCATGGTACTCGGTTTGTTCGACCGACCATGGGAAACATCACATCCTGCTAACCTCTACTCATCCTGCAACGTTTTTTTTAAATAAAAGTTGAAACAAAAAGTTTTCAAATACTCCAGGTAACATTTTATGTTATTCTTTTTATATTTATTGTGCACCCGGAAGCTCCTGGCCGTACATATATACATACAGAGAGCCACATGCTTCATAAGACGCACAGCACGTCCAAGCAAACATACTTTTCCTGCGATCAATATAATCCAGCGAATACAAACGTTTATAACATCGTTCATAGATCCACGGACGGTGGAACCGCTCGCATATAGAGCCATAAGAAGCTCATTTACTTACCTTCTTGATGGAAATTTAATCGACGTACCTATATTTATATAATAAATATCTTTATATTATATTTATCTTAATGAAATATCACTATACTTACCTTATTTAGAAAAAAACCAATGAATATAATAAGTGAAATACTGAAAAATATTACTTACTTCTGTGAAAATATGTGTTTTGTGTTGTCTATTGAGAGTAAAGCTGAAGTTTATCTTACTGGTTGAGATCCCCTTTTGGACTCACCGAATCTATCGTAATTTTCTTTTTTTTTTGCACTGCCTCCACGGCACTTTTACTTTTTTTTCTCGGTATCTTAAATCCATAGACAGTTTCCCAGGATTGATTTCATTGTGAACTCCCTGTTGGTATTCTGATCTGATTTACGCGTACGGATTGTACATTCACTCTTGTGGTAGGATATCTCGACAATTTCAGTAGTCTATAGATTACGCATTCCGTCGGTTATAGTACTATACTATACCAATCACTGTCTTTCGAGATCATCTTCCTAATCCTACTCTTTTTAAGCTATCCTGTCTTGTGTTAGTGTCTATACAACACCACTTTTTTTTCGATCTTCATTATTTTTGATTTCTGTTTATCACTGTTCTAGTGGAAGATATAACTCCCTAGACACTTTTTATTTTAGAACTGTTTGGTTCTCTTTTCATCTATACTTACTCACTTCAGCTTCAGTTTGGTTGGTTTATCCAGCTGGAAGACTTTTGAAGTTAATTTGGAGAAATCCTACTGAATTTGTTTCTTCCTTTACGGAACTTTATGGTCTATTTACACTGACCTATCTCAATTTGTCTTTTTTTTACATTCTTTATGTGTACTTATTGTGTAATATCTACTTGTCTTGGACATTGTTGATGGTTGTAAGTTACAACTACAGTACGGTGACGCTATACTGGTCACTAGAAAATACAACACCTATTTGTGTGAGAATTATTAGATGAGAAGAAGTTCTCTCATCTTGGTTTTCGAGAAAGGAAACGATACAGTATAAGGTTATAGAGCGGTACTATATGAGTATGATCTTACACATGGTTATAATATTAACATCTCTTTAAAATAATAACTTTTAAACTTTTCAGCGTCTGGTTCCAGAGAGCTCTCCCGATCCATCACGTCTGCTAACTATATTATTATTATATTATATTGAAACATTTTTGATAAACCATATTTTTGAAACATATTACCATATTATTACTTTCTATCTTTCTTTCTATCTCCCTTGTCTCATTTCCAAAGCATAAACCCTTGGGCTAACGTCCCATGATCTCTGGTTTAGATACTTTTTGGGTTCGTTAGAATTTTCTCATCCTTGCATACTTTTTCGTGTACAATATCCAAACGTTAAGTCAGTTTTCGTGTCGTTATAGTTTTTTTTTGTCTTTAAATACAATTTGACGTCGTTTAATGACGAATTACTTTTGAACCAATGAAAGTAAAACACTTTTCAAACGATTTTTAAGAGATTTAACAGTTGACAAAGATCAACTAAAACATTTTTTTTTATTACTCATCGAGAGTACAAGCGAGCTAAGATTAATGATACCATCGGTACATTTCACTGCAGCGTATCTTTTTTTTTTTGTTGAAGACAACCATACTAATAATTTGTACGAAGCTAAAAGTTGCTTCACGTGCAGTTACAGCGTACAGACATTTATTTAATTGGTCGTTAAGAAAAACTTCAACTTAACTTTTTCTTTGTTTTAACATCAAGTTGATATCTTGAAGATTATTTAGATTTTACATAAATTAGTTTAGGATTTATAAGTTTATCAATTTAGTTTTTGAATAATTTAGACTTCGTTAAGGAATTCAATAGTTTTAAGAAAAATTTAATAAAATAATTCGGTTTATAACGTTTTGATAAAGAAACTTCATAGTGTTATTCATGCTGTCGTTTAGACAGTGGTTCTTTTCTTCAGACATTTCAGGAATTTTGTTTAAAGACAATGATGTTTAAGTAAGTACGTTGGGAGGGGTGGACATACCTCTCGTGCGGAGGGAAAGATGGATTGACATATCATGGAAGTGTAGTGTCATTTATCGAGTTTAGGTTTTTGTTTAACGAATAGGTCGTTATTGAGTTTTAGTATCATGGTTTAGACGAGCATTTGTGCTTGTCGTTTATCATTTTTGGGGACCCTAAACATTTTATGGTGACAGGTTTTTCTGATCACTCGGCACCGTGGGTCAATGGTGGTAATCAGTTCGAGATGATGAATCGATACCTCATGGGTGGGTATAGAAGCCAGAAGGGAGTAATATGACATCTCCTCTCCCTTCCCCATTTTATAAGAGCGTGAGTAGGTGATGACCTGCTCCCTCTAGTCAGCTTTTGATGACCATTTGCGCTAATTAAGCGGACTGAGCAAACAGCGCTCGAATCCTCAAACATCTAAGGATGCCTTTTAAGTAACGGCTCGCTATACGTGCGATTTTCTAGACAGTCTTATACAATTCATTTTTAAGGTTGAGTAGGCCTTCCAACTCAATTATGCTTTCAAAACATTAGTTCTCGGCGTTTGTTGATCGGGCCCCAGCAAAGAATATTTTAATTTGTTTTTCTAAGTTTTCTAACACCTAAAACTTCAGTAGGTTCGCACTGGTTAAAAAGAGGTAACAACGTTGTCGATCCCTGAGCAAGAATGCACGACCCTTGTGAGCTAGTTGAGGGCGTGCGTGCGAACCGGATGCGAAGGTCGATCACAACCCAAGCGTTACTTTGTCTCAGCTAAGTGGATCTGTCGTCTTAGAGAGAGTTCTCTAAGAACAGTCTAGTAGCCTGAACTTAGTAACCACCTTTCCACTCGTGAATCCTTTAAGGAGTCTCATTGGGACTAGTGTCCAAGGCGACCGAACCAGTGAACATTTCTTTGAAGAATTCGGTAATGTAGTGAGTTATTGGGTTTTGTTGTGAGTGTAGTAGTAGGATGGCAAGCTGGAACATATATAGCTTGTGTGGTAGGTTTTACTTGACAGTCAATGCGAAGAATTATAAAACTAGACTGAAAAGAGTAAGTTTCTGTGAGTGGAAAGGGGGGGAATAGCAAGAATGCAATGAAAAGAGGAGTATGCTTTTAAGGAAATAGATCAGTTGTTGGTGTGAGTAAAGGTATCACAGGTCTCTGGCAGGAACCAGGGAGGTCTTTATCTGATACTGTGGTAAGTTATATTCAGCACGGGAGGACATTGTCTATGGGAGACTGTGGTTGGTTCCTCTGAGGTATATTCCCTTGGAAGTGTTGCAGGCGTCCACTGATAGAGGCCGTGGTCTCTCGTCAGAGGGTATGATGGTAAAGTATGGTTCTTTTCACATTTGTATTATTCTTTGTATTCTAGGATTTAGAGACATCCTTTGGCGTTACTTGATGGTGACATATACGAGATCACTATGAAGGGATCTTATAGCAGGTTGCCGGAAGTGCCGTTGTGTTTCTTCATTTCCCAATCATATTTCGTTACAGAATGGCGCCCAACGTGGGGCACGAACCCACGTCTTGAGAAAGTTTTGAAAGTTTAGATTTGTTTTGTATTAAGTTGATTCGAAAAGTTTTTGGGGAAATTAATTTTTCTTTTGGGAAATTTTTCACCATTGAGAATTTGTTTTGAGGAAGTTTTTTTTTTAAGTAGTACTTTTCTTTTGCTAGAGGAACGTCATCGGAGTTTAGTATTGAAGACTATATGTCCGGGAAGTTGGTCGATAGTTTCCTGACTTCTGTCTGTTGCGTTAGCTTCGCTATTATTCCTCTACCTCTCGTTATAGGTACATTTGAGTCATTTGTCCGGACCGAAGAGTTGTATTCTTGGTTGACTGTTGCTAATGATCACTTTACTAAAAGCGATAGCAAGGAAACGGCTTAGGAGGTGATAGGTAATTGAGTCTTTTGACCGGTGGTGGATGATTTTAGTCTCTACGCACGTCAGCTGCAAAAGCTATTTTATCGTCACTGAATAACCCAAGTTTCTACTCAAACAACACTTTTTCTTATTCACTTTTTTTTTTAGAAAATTATTATGAAGATTTTGACGGTTAGATTTGGTGTATGGTTGATAATTCATTTTATGAAATGCTAACCGGTGGTGGGTGATCTATAGTCCCTACGCACGTCTGCAGTAGCATAATGAAATGAAGAGTCACTATTCATTGAATTTAGCAGATTTAGTTTTTGTGTTGAGCACGAATAGTTTAAAGACACACAAACTAAGTTTTTTTTTGTTAGTTGATTGTCATGGTACAATCAAGCTGACGTCTTTTTTTTTGATATGTTGTTTAATCCATTACGCACTGGGGGAATGTCCACTCCCAAACGTGAATGAATTATTGTTGAGATTTAAAAAAAATTAATTTTGAGTATAAAATAAATGTTGTAAGAAGTTATTACAAGATTTATAGAAAGTTTTGCAGTTTTCGATATTTTTGAGTATAGTTTTGGAATTATTTTTCAGGGACGTAACTGAAAAAGGAATTCTGGTTTTGGGTAGGGATTTTTCTTTTAGAGACGTTAACTAAAAGGAAATCCTGAGTTTTTTGTGAGTTTGGAGTTTGTCTTAGAGACGTTAACTAAGACAAATTCTGGTAATTTTTCGCGGTGTCGCGGTTTTTTTTTTTTGAGATTTTTAGTGGCAGTGTTGCCCAAGTTTTTGAGATATTTTTGCAGTGTTGCAATCGATTATAGTTTAGAATTTTTGGCGTTGTCGCCACAACTAATAATAACTACTTTATTTTTAAGCATAGTTTCTGAGAAGTTAGTTTAGTTAGTATTACATAAGTCATTTTTGATTTGAATCAGTAATTATTGAATTCAGATTACGATTCAAAAACAATTTAAAATTTTTACTTTTTGACTTTGAAGAAATTTTGAAATATTTTCTTTAGAAGTCAAACTTTTTTTTTGTAGGATCTTTTCTAGTCTACAAAGAGCCTTCTCTTTGTAGGACTATATTTTTTTTTGATTTGAATTACTAAGTGATCCATTTCACTACAAATATTTTAATTTTAAGCACTGTTTATTTTTTTTTGTCACTTCGATTGTGTTTCGTTAGTTTTGCGTTTATACAAGAATTTTATTTGCACAGTTGAATGAGTAGTGGGAATAGGAGACTAATCCGTCCGAGCACTTATAATTCAAGGTTTTTAGACGTTATAATTATGGCTGACCCACAAGCTGCAGGTAGCGGTGAAGATCAGAGAAGAGGGGATATGAGAATTGAAGATGAATCTAGTCCTTTAGGGATTAATGATGGTACTATGCCTCTTGGTAATGTCAATGGTCGTGTCGTCAACGATAGTTTTGACAATAGACGCAATGTAACTGAAGATTCTCTTACTCTTCAAGAGATGATTACAGCGACAGTTGACTTACACAGAGAAGAGGATAGGCGAGTCATGAAAGAGGAAATAAGACTAAGTCAAGCTCAACTTCTTGAGCAGTTGACAAATTTATTTCAAACAATACCTCCTTCTTCAAGCAACCAACCCTCAACTTCACAAAATCTCGCACCTAGACAAGCAGTTAGTCAAGCGACAAATAGAGTCAGAATAACTGACGCGCCTAACAGAACAAATACAGGCAATCCTACAGAACAAATACGTAATCTATCTAGAAATTTGGAAAACTATCCAACCCCAAACAATGAACCAGGTCTTACTCGGAATGCTCCTTCAGGACATCCAGTAGATATGGCTAACGGTTCTAACTTAGACGATTTTCTAACGCAAATGAATGCGATTAATTTAGACAATTCTCCGGAAGCTTCATCACCCAGGAGACAAGTACCTTCTAACGCCACGTCATATAGCAAATTTCCACAATACCATAAGTGGGGAATTAGATTTGACGGTCGGAATATGTCGATTGATGACTTTCTATTCAGATTAGAACGCGTTAGGTACAGTTATGGTGTTCCATGGGATGAGCTGACAGTGAATTTTCATCATTTTGTGTCAGGACAAGCGGAGTCATGGTACTGGATGTACTTGAAGAGTAATCCACACACTTCTTGGAGTTCGCTTCAGTCCGGGTTAATCGAACAATTTCGAAGTCTCGAAACAGACTCGGGTCAGATGATTTGACTGTAGCTTTAACTTCAAGTGTAGAAGCAGTACATAACGTACACAGAGATAAGAACACTTGGAAGTGTTGGAATTGCTTAAGTGTAGGGCATGGGTTCAGGGAATGTAATAAACCTGTTGATAGAAAGTTTTGTTTCCGTGGTGGATTGGAGAACGTTATTTTTCCTACTTGTCCAAAATGTCAGGGAAACTTAAGGAGGAACAACCCAGTATCCGGGGGGTTCGCTCCGAACAAATGAGCCCGGAGTTTTAAGTGCCGAAGAATCTTCTACTCTCAAAACTCCTGTTACTATTTTAAAACCAGTTAATAAACTTGTTGTTAATGCAACAACACCAAATAATTTGAACTGTAATGTTAAGAAAAATGAATTTATAAGAAAGCCATTTCACGAAAGGCTTAGAAATTATTATGAAGTCCGTAAGCGAATAATGAATTACCCTGAATTGTCTAATCGTATTAGACGAACTCGAATCAGATTTAAGGAAAAACGACTATTATATAAGAATATAGCTTCAACGACATTAGAAAGAGAATCTGGAGATCCTCGCCCTTATGTCAACGTTGAAATTTTTGGAGACAAGATATTGGGTCTATTAGACTCTGGCGCAAGTATCAGTTGCCTTGGCGCTGATGTCTTAACTTACTTGTCCAGCAAAAATATTAAGATTAAAAAGGTTAATTCAAGTGTTTCAACCGCTGACGGGCAGAAACAACAGATTTGTGGATTAATTACCACGGACGTTAAGTATAAAGGTGCTACTCATAGCATGAGTTTTTATGTCGTTCCGACATTAGCCCAACGATTATACTTAGGTGTCGATTTTTGGTCCAAATTTCAAATTGCGCCAAATGTAATTTCCAGTTTGTCATTTCAACATGATGTTGAAGTTAAAGAAAAGTTAGTCAATAAGTGTAAGTTGACGAATGTAGAGAATGCTAAACTCGAAGATGTGATACGAAGTTTTCCGTCATTCACACTAAAGGGTTTAGGCAAAACAGATTGGGTAAAACACGGTATTGATACGGGGGATGCTCCTCCAATCAAGCAAAGGTATTATCCGGTCTCCCCAGTGGTGCAGTCTCTGATGTACGCAGAAGTAGACCGCATGCTTTCACTAGGGGTTATTGAGGAAAGCAATAGTCCATGGTCCTCACCTGTTGTGCTTGTACGCAAGCCTGGCAAGGATCGACTTTGCTTGGACTTCAGAAAAGTCAATATGGTTACTAAGAAGGATGCGCGTCCTATTGCGCACATCGAGGGACTGCTGTCACGTCTTTCAGAGACACGTTTCATATCGAGCGTGGATTTGAAAGATGCGTACTGGCAGATTCCACTGGAGGAGAGCGCGAAGGAGAAGACAGCCTTTACGGTTCCAGGAAGGCCGTTGTATCAATTCAACGTGATGCCTTTCGGTCTTTGTAATGCCGCTCAAAGTTTAACATATTTGATGAATTTAGTTGTTCCACGTGAGTTACAGGACCGAGTCTTTGTCTATCTAGACGACCTTTTAGTGGTGACGAAAACTTTCGAGGAACATTTAGCAGTTTTAAAGATTATTAGTAGAGAGTTAGATAGAGCAGGACTCACTATTAATGTTGAAAAATCGAAATTTTGTTTCGAAGAATTACAGTACTTAGGGTACAAAGTGGGACAAGGATGTTTGAAAGCAGATCCTGATAAGGTTGCTGCTATTATCAACTTCCCGATGCCGACAACCACTCGCCAAGTTAGGCGCTTCTTAGGAATGGCTGGTTGGTATCGGAGGTTTGTGGAAAATTTTTCAACCTTGGCTGCCCCACTCACTGACACTCTTAAGAAAGGTAAGGCTTTCGATTTCAATTCCGAAGCTCAGACAGCATTCGAAAACATTAAGAAAGCACTTACAACAACACCTGTTCTGATAAACCCTGATTTCGAGAAGGAGTTTATTATTTTATGCGATGCATCTGCGTCCGGTATCGGATGTGTACTTTGCCAGCGAGATGAGAACGGAGCTGAACGCCCCATTTATTACTTCTCTCAGAAATTGAATGCTGCGCAGAGGAACTACACCGTTACCGAACGCGAATGCCTCGCTGCGTTTTTAGGAATTCAGAAATTCCGTTCATATATCGAAGGATATAAATTCAAGGTAATTACTGATCACTCAAGCCTTAAATGGTTGATGAACATGAAGGACCCTACCGGTCGTCTGGCCAGGTGGAGTATGAGACTTCAAGGGTTCGATTTCGTGGTTGAACACAGGAAAGGAACACTTAACGTGGTACCCGATGCTCTTTCAAGAGTGTACGAAGCCGATGCTTTAACGGCAGAGAGCTATATATCCAGTGTTGCACAAGTCGAAACCGAGGAGGTGCTCCACATTAACCTTGACGATCCGGGATTCAAGTCCGAAGAATATTTACAACTCATCAGTCACATCAGTAAAGAGCAAGATCGATTACCAGACTTAAAGGTATCTGAAGGATACATTTATAAAAGAACAAAACATGCAATTGGGAATCCTCTATTGGATGATCTGGCATGGAAGTTATGGTTACCGTCTAGTATGACAGAATCCGTAATTTCCATGGCGCATAATCCGCCCAGAGCTTCTCATGGTGGTGTCGTTAAGACTTTGTATAGGTTAAGGGAAAGGTTATATTGGCCTGGTATGTTTTCACAGGTAAAACAATATGTTGATCGTTGTGAAACATGCAAGACAACCAAAGCTTCCAACCAGACTTTGCGAGCTGAAATGGGAGAGAGTTTTAAAGTTGAAAGGCCCTTCCAACATTTATATGTGGATTTCCTTGGTCCTTATCCAAGATCCAGGAATGGGAATGCTTTCATCGTTATTGCTTTAGACCAACTCACAAAGTTTGTGTTTATTAAACCCCTTAAGCGAGCCACAGCTGCATCAGTTATCAAATTTTTACGCGAAGATATTTTTCTTTTATATGGTGTACCCGAAAGTATCTTATCCGATAATGGAACGCAATTTATTTCTAAGGAGTTCAAAGAAATGTTGAAAATGTTTGGTGTCAAACATTATAAGACGGCGATTTATGCACCTCAAGCTAATGCCAGCGAGAGGGTTAATAGGTCCATTTTAGCTGCAGTAAGATCTTACGTAGATCCAAAACAAACTAATTGGGATGTGCATTTGTCATCCATTAGTAGTGCTTTACGCACAACTGTCCATTCAGCTTTGACAATGTCGCCATATGAGGCTTTATTCGGTCAAAGGATGATGGAACATGGAGCGGACTACAAGCTATTACGCGAGTTGGGAGGACTTAATAATTCCGAGATCGATTGGTTGCCCAAGGTGGCAAAGATGAATATTCTTCATACCTATTTGAAGACAGCGTTAGAAAAGACACGATGCTTATGAGAAAGTGTATAATCTCAGAAGTCGTGCAGTTGATTTTCAGGTGGGGGATGTCATCTACAAAAGAAACATAGTTTTGAGTGATGCGAATAAACATTTTAGCGCCAAGCTTTCGCCGAAGTTTATTAAAGTAACAGTTGTTAAGACACGAGGTAACAACTTATATGATGTAGAAGATGAGAAAGGGTATGTGACCACTTCTCATACAAAAGATTTAAAGAAGTAGTTTTCTGTGATAAAAATAGTTTTATTTTTCTCATGCCCGGCTACTCAGCTGTGCACGAGACTCTTGTGTAATTTTTTTTGTGTATAATTGTTTCATGTTATTTCACTTTTACAAAAGGTAATATAGCATAGCAATGAGGTAGATAGGAAAAGAAGTTGAGAGAGTCGATAGTTGCGACAAGTAGTTTGTAGCTTCAGAATTTTTCTTTTCTTTTGGTAGTCAGTAAGGAGATTGTTTAGAGTGATAGAGATATAGGTAGACACAAGTTGTCCTTTTTCACAAGTACCTAGTCAAGTTGACACTTGTCTCGATCCTTGAGATTTGTAGGGAAAACTTTGTCACCGCAACACTGGTGTCACCTTGCGGCAATTTTAGGAAACTCGATTTGTCCATCCAACGGATGACATTTCCCTTTTTGAAAAATCAGGAAATTTCGAAAATTTTGAGAACGACATTAGTTGCACAATTTCTACACCAGAACACCAAAATTCGATAAGGAATTATCTTATGTCAGAACCATTCTGTCATAATCTTCACTGAACTCCATCAAAAATGGAAAAATCCGAAGCGAGAAAATTTGAAGTGAGCTCAGACGCACTCCTTCTGGCACATTCTTTGGCTACATGCCAACGTGCAGAAGGATTATGGCGGCCGAACACTTCCGGCATTTTCGTTTCTGCTTTGTGATTGCAGTCCGTCCAATTAGACGCTTCGTCTCTTCTCTTTTACGCTATCTTTCTGATTCTCTGGGAAATCCTATTGGAACGAACTACAAAATGCATGTCCAATGCTAAGACAGAAACCCGTTCCGGCCAAAAGTACAATTATGGTTGATTTGGTCGAAAATCAATTTATTTCGTTTTGACAGATTATGACAGTTGGCAGTTGAAATGTCTATATCCATCATGTATTCCATAGGAATCACGATTTATATGCACATTGCAACCGTCTAACGAAGAATTTCAGTCTATTTCCATAATTCATAGTCAGTACAGTCATTACACCTTGACTGGCATTTTGATATAACCATGACTAGTTATTTGTTCGCTTGAAATGAGTTTAACGTCATCTATACGACATTATTTATGATGGAGAAGTGAATGTGTCAAATTAGAATCAATTTCAGTCCAAAATAAGTCAAATGTCAAAATTTGACATTTACAAAAATTCTCTCATACTTGAGAAAATATGACACAAATCCATTCTACCAACCTTCACGAACATTATGACATCAAAATAAAATGACAGGAATGGAATTAAATGTCAATAAAGTCAATTATTATACTTGCGCAATTGTCAGTGTGAAGTAGCTTTACGTATTACGTAACACTAAACGCACTTCACATTGTTAACTTTTCAGAACGCAAATCTATTGTTAACTAAAAGAACGCGAGAAAAGTCTCGTCCAGTCATTATTGTTGCTATTGGAAACCAGACAGAGGCGTGGCTTCAGAAATATTGTCTGTGCCAGTCCATTAAGTTTTCAACCCTCATCCGATTAAGTCATTTTCTATTAAAGTTTTTGCAAGTATATTTTAATGCAGCTGAAATAACTAATATAAATTTAAGAATTTGCTCGCGAGTGAGAAATATATTACGAATACATCATATCCTTTATTAGAGGATATTTATTAATTACAATTGCAATTAAAAATTGCGTAGCGCCGAGAAATTATAAAAACCCTTTTTAGGTAAGTTTCTTTTTGAGTTTTTTTTTGGTCAGCCAACATCATGGCGGACATTTTTATCTCATAGTCGATGCTTTTTCCTTGGATTTCCAAAGGAAGCATCTAATTTTATACAAATAGTGATTTATAAAATTTATTTTTATATTCACTAGGGTACTGGGGCAGGGCAGGAACCGACCCTTAAAATTAATTTATGCATATCCATGATATATCTGTTCATGGCAACGCGGGATTTTACATATATTCATGTGAGAATCACATCATTTTGAAGGCATTATTACATGCATCATCAACAGCAAAGACTCCGTCCTATGCTGCACCTCAATTTTTCACTCCAACCCACTGGAGCTACGAGGGATTTCATCACATTTTGTTTTTTGCATTGTTCTTTGAACCACATGGTTCTCCAGAACACACCACTGATCCGCATGGTACTCGGTTTGTTCGACCGACCATGGGAAACATCACATCCTGCTAACCTCTACTCATCCTGCAACGTTTTTTTTTAAATAAAAGTTGAAACAAAAAGTTTTCAAATACTCCAGGTAACATTTTATGTTATTCTTTTTATATTTATTGTGCACCCGGAAGCTCCTGGCCGTACATATATACATACAGAGAGCCACATGCTTCATAAAACGCACAGCACGTCCAAGCAAACATACTTTTCCTGCGATCAATATAATCCAGCGAATACAAACGTTTATAACATCGTTCATAGATCCACGGACGGTGGAACCGCTCGCATATAGAGCCATAAGAAGCTCATTTACTTACCTTCTTGATGGAAATTTAATCGACGTACCTATATTTATATAATAAATATCTTTATATTATATTTATCTTAATGAAATATCACTATACTTACCTTATTTAGAAAAAAACCAATGAATATAATAAGTGAAATACTGAAAAATATTACTTACTTCTGTGAAAATATGTGTTTTGTGTTGTCTATTGAGAGTAAAGCTGAAGTTTATCTTACTGGTTGAGATTCCCTTTTGGACTCACCGAATCTATCGTAATTTTCTTTTTTTTTGCACTGCCTCCACGGCACTTTTACTTTTTTTTCTCGGTATCTTAAATCCATAGACAGTTTCCCAGGATTGATTTCATTGTGAACTCCCTGTTGGTATTCTGATCTGATTTACGCGTACGGATTGTACATTCACTCTTGTGGTAGGATATCTCGACGATTTCAGTAGTCTATAGATTACGCATTCCGTCGGTTATAGTACTATACTATACCAATCACTGTCTTTCGAGATCATCTTCCTAATCCTACTCTTTTTAAGCTATCCTGTCTTGTGTTAGTGTCTATACAACACCACTTTTTTTTCGATCTTCATTATTTTTGATTTCTGTTTATCACTGTTCTAGTGGAAGATATAACTCCCTAGACACTTTTTATTTTAGAACTGTTTGGTTCTCTTTTCATCTATACTTACTCACTTCAGCTTCAGTTTGGTTGGTTTATCCAGCTGGAAGACTTTTGAAGTTAATTTGGAGAAATCCTACTGAATTTGTTTCTTCCTTTACGGAACTTTATGGTCTATTTACACTGACCTATCTCAATTTGTCTTTTTTTTACATTCTTTATGTGTACTTATTGTGTAATATCTACTTGTCTTGGACATTGTTGATGGTTGTAAGTTACAACTACAGTACGGTGACGCTATACTGGTCACTAGAAAATACAACACCTATTTGTGTGAGAATTATTAGATGAGAAGAAGTTCTCTCATCTTGGTTTTCGAGAAAGGAAACGATACAGTATAAGGTTATAGAGCGGTACTATATGAGTATGATCTTACACATGGTTATAATATTAACATCTCTTTAAAATAATAACTTTTAAACTTTTCAGCGTCTGGTTCCAAAGAGCTCTCCCGATCCATCACGTCTGCTAACTATATTATTATTATATTATATTGAAACATTTTTGATAAACCATATTTTTGAAACATATTACCATATTATTACTTTCTATCTTTCTTTCTATCTCCCTTGTCTCATTTCCAAAGCATAAACCCTTGGGCTAACGTCCCATGATCTCTGGTTTAGATACTTTTTGGGTTCGTTAGAATTTTCTCATCCTTGCATACTTTTTCGTGTACAATATCCAAACGTTAAGTCAGTTTTCGTGTCGTTATAGTTTTTTTTTTGTCTTTAAATACAATTTGACGTCGTTTAATGACGAATTACTTTTGAACCAATGAAAGTAAAACACTTTTCAAAAGATTTTTAAGAGATTTAACAGTTGACAAAGATCAACTAAAACATTTTTTTTTATTACTCATCGAGAGTACAAGCGAGCTAAGATTAATGATACCATCGGTACATTTCACTGCAGCGTATCTTTTTTTTTTTTGTTGAAGACAACCATACTAATAATTTGTACGAAGCTAAAAGTTGCTTCACGTGCAGTTAAAGCGTACAGACATTTATTTAATTGGTCGTTAAGAAAAACTTCAACTTAACTTTTTCTTTGTTTTAACATCAAGTTGATATCTTGAAGATTATTTAGATTTTACATAAATTAGTTTAGGATTCATAAGTTTATCAATTTAGTTTTTGAATAATTTAGACTTCGTTAAGGAATTCAATAGTTTTAAGAAAAATTTAATAAAATAATTCGGTTTATAACGTTTTGATAAAGAAACTTCATAGTGTTATTCATGCTGTCGTTTAGACAGTGGTTCTTTTCTTCAGACATTTCAGGAATTTTGTTTAAAGACAATGATGTTTAAGTAAGTACGTTGGGAGGGGTGGACATACCTCTCGTGCGGAGGGAAAGATGGATTGACATATCATGGAAGTGTAGTGTCATTTATCGAGTTTAGGTTTTTGTTTAACGAATAGGTCGTTATTGAGTTTTAGTATCATGGTTTAGACGAGCATTTGTGCTTGTCGTTTATCATTTTTGGGGACCCTAAACATTTTATGGTGACAGGTTTTTCTGATCACTCGGCACCGTGGGTCAATGGTGGTAATCAGTTCGAGATGATGAATCGATACCTCATGGGTGGGTATAGAAGCCAGAAGGGAGTAATATGACATCTCCTCTCCCTTCCCCATTTTATAAGAGCGTGAGTAGGTGATGACCTGCTCCCTCTAGTCAGCTTTTGATGACCATTTGCGCTAATTAAGCGGACTGAGCCAACAGCGCTCGAATCCTCAAACATCTAAGGATGCCTTTTAAGTAACGGCTCGCTATACGTGCGATTTTCTAGACAGTCTTATACAATTCATTTTTAAGGTTGAGTAGGCCTTCCAACTCAATTATGCTTTCAAAACATTAGTTCTCGGCGTTTGTTGATCGGGCCCCAGCAAAGAATATTTTAATTTGTTTTTCTAAGTTTTCTAACACCTAAAACTTCAGTAGGTTCGCACTGGTTAAAAAGAGGTAACAACGTTGTCGATCCCTGAGCAAGAATGCACGACCCTTGTGAGCTAGTTGAGGGCGTGCGTGCGAACCGGATGCGAAGGTCGATCACAACCCAAGCGTTACTTTGTCTCAGCTAAGTGGATCTGTCGTCTTAGAGAGAGTTCTCTAAGAACAGTCTAGTAGCCTGAACTTAGTAACCACCTTTCCACTCGTGAATCCTTTAAGGAGTCTCATTGGGACTAGTGTCCAAGGCGACCGAACCAGTGAACATTTCTTTGAAGAATTCGGTAATGTAGTGAGTTATAGGGTTTTGTCTTTGGGTTTTGTTGTGAGTGTAGTAGTAGGATGGCAAGCTGGAACATATATAGCTTGTGTGGTAGGTTTTACTTGACAGTCAATGCGAAGAATTATAAAACTAGACTGAAAAGAGTAAGTTTCTGTGAGTGGAAAGGGGGGGAATAGCAAGAATGCAATGAAAAGAGGAGTATGCTTTTAAGGAAAAAGATCAGTTGTTGGTGTGAGTAAAGGTATCACAGGTCTCTGGCAGGAACCAGGGAGGTCTTTATCTGATACTGTGGTAAGTTATATTCAGCACGGGAGGACATTGTCTATGGGAGACTGTGGTTGGTTCCTCTGAGGTATATTCCCTTGGAAGTGTTGCAGGCGTCCACTGATAGAGGCCGTGGTCTCTCGTCAGAGGGTATGATGGTAAAGTATGGTTCTTTTCACATTTGTATTATTCTTTGTATTCTAGGATTTAGAGACATCCTTTGGCGTTACTTGATGGTGACATATACGAGATCACTATGAAGGGATCTTATAGCAGGTTGCCGGAAGTGCCGTTGTGTTTCTTCATTTCCCAATCATATTTCGTTACAATCTTTGAGTCAAACCGTTTGGAAAAAACAGCACATTCCAATTGCATCTTTTTGTCAAAGATTCGATAAAAAGTCAAATTCTTTTTTTTTTTTTTTTAATTGTGTATTTTGGTCAACAATTTTTGTTTCTATATTTAAAAATAAATAAATACATTATATTATATTATCAATTTGTTTAACAAATCAATTTAATTATTGTGCTATACGCAATGAGTAATAATAATTGAGTTGAAAGTTGAACTCTTTTTGAATTCGAAGAACTTCCGCTTCTTTCACGGCAGCAGTGGCTTCTTGTTTCTTTTGCTGTTCGTGGAATTTCTTTCTGGCCAAAAGTTATTGACGCAACCAGAGTTCTTCTTGTTCTAGGTGTTCTTGTTCGAGCTCAAGTTTTTTTCAGTTTTTCCTGTTCTTGGAGCCATTGGAAGTAATTTGGGTCATTCAACCGGGCAGATACCTTTATATAAAAACAAATGGATAGACAAAGGCACATAAATATACAATCATAATTACGAGTAGCAGTATAACTTCGGTGTCGTTTTTTTACGTTCTTCCGCAATCCTTTGACGGATTTTTTCCTTCTCAGTTTTTAAACTTCTATTCCTTGTGTGTTCTAAAGTAATTATTAGGAATTTAGTATTCAAATAAAATTGCATATATAATTTGGATTGTAGAAATTTACTTTTTCTTTGATGAATCTTCAGCACAGAGAGGATCTTGAAGTCTAGAAAATGAAATGGAACTTGGTTTTGCTCACACATTTTTCGCATAAGATATGTACTGCTTCGGTCTCGGTCACTAATTCCTGGATGTGGGATTCGATTTATCACTGCAAAATTCATAAATAATTATAAAAAATGATTTATTTTGAGAAAAAAACAAATAATTTCTAAAATTGTTTACTCACATCTGTCATCAAGCAAAAAAAAAATGAAATGTCAAAACAAACAAAACTCACCTCGTCGTGTTGTTGTTTTTCACATTTATTCACAGACACGATGTTAAATAATAACAAAAAAAAAACTGGAAATGGGTGTCGGAGGGTGATACGTACGAAACATTTCACTCTCTTATAGGTCCTCTGTGATTTATATACTTTGCTTTCAAAAAAACAATTCACTTTTTTACTTTTTATCAACTTGAAATTAGTTTTTAAAATATACCTATTTGCCGCCAATTTGTTTGACATTTCATGAGCTGTGGGGAGTTTTGCTCATGCATTAGGGTGAATTTTCAGAAACACGGATATGTTCACGAAGTAAACAAAGCTGCGACTACACTTGCAGCAATTTGATTTTTTTAAGCAAATCTTTTAACAAAATTTAAAAAAATATATTAGATAATAATAAATAGATAATAAGTAATATGATAATGAGAATAAGAATGAAGTTGTTAAAATCTATTTGTAAGAATTGAACAATATGTAATAACCCCGTTAAGGGGCCAGTTATAGCGATTAGAAGAATTAATCAGTGAAAATTGGAAACGAATGAATTAGAATGGCTGATGGAATTATGGTAGTAAAAAATAATAATAACAATACATCGTCTTTTTATTCTTTCTGGTTGGAAATGCATCAGTAAGTGGAATGAATTGTTTCATTTGGGGGACATGACAATCAGCTGATTAGCAAAGTGTTGTTCGTGACCGATTTGCATATCTTTGCTATAAATGGCCAATAAAATGTATTATCGCCAGTAAAATCGTATTATTAGTTGTCCGCAACAAATGCATTTTCAAACCAAAATTTTCTTTAATAAAATTATGTTTATGTTATTCTTCACCGATTTGCATTTCAAACGTATTAAATATCAACATTTAAAATGTAAATAACCCTACCTAGATATGTGATAAAAAGTTCCAACGACTTTAGTCGAAAGCGACTTGTGCATGAAAGTATGGTAATAGCTGTATCTAAATTTATAATCAAAATTTCAGGTTTATCAATATTCAAAACACAATATTTTTCTGAGCAACTACGTTTTCAAATTCGACTCCATTTCCAATACAAAATCAAATATCGAAATTTGTTCATTTGGGCGAAATTTATGTTGCAAATGTAAACAAAATCAAACCCAACTGAATTGAAAGAATTGAACAAAAATATTTTCTAAAATGTCAATTTGGAAAGAAAACCCAAGGCAACGGCAAAAGTAAACAAAACAAAATACAGTGAATGACGGTTATAAGAAACTCCGAAATGACACAAGTTTTTTTTCTTATAGCGTGTGTTTCTTACATCGGAACCATGGATATTGTGAAACAAGTTTCTTAGAAAAAGAACACGGATACCAGAAACAAGAAAAAGAAGTTTTTTATAAAAATATTCTTCCAGAAAAAAAAAAACATTTCTTCCATATCATGGAAATGCGTGTTCATGTCTTTTCTAAGGGTGTGTTCACATTTACGGAACATTTAGATTGGCGTTGAAATAAAATTCAGGGCAACGTCAGTGGTAAACAAAACAAAAAGATGGCCAAACCAAGTGCGCAAACCTTGATGAAAACACTTCATGACCAAATTTCCAAATGACCTCACTTCGGCACTAATGAAAACGCAGTATAATTCTTCCAAAAATAAACACATTGCTTGCTATAGTCTATCACTTATTAAATTGTTGTATTTGAAACACTAAAATGTATTACGAAATTGTATACAAGTTAAACTATGACAGAAAATCTTCTATCAAGCGTTTTAATTATTTGATCAATTTTAAAATCAGCTGTTAACATACTTTTTACATCATTCTGTACGATCTTATGTTTCAAATCGATTATATCTATAAAAATATATCAAAATCATAAGACAACTAAATTGTGCAGCACGTTGAACGAAATCTTACCATGTGTGAAAGGGGCATAATAGAAAAACCTATTACTTTTGAACATACCCATAACAATTCATGAACTTTCAAAAATAACCGCCAAATTTTTAAAATAACTGTCAATTTAGTGCTTCCGTGGTGAACCTCATAGTAGCTGTGAGTGTATGCGAGTTTTTACGCACACTTTCGCAGCTAATCTGAGGTTTCTGTCAAATCAGCTTGTAGGCAAAATTCCATTTCCGGCCTACATTAAACTCTCTTCATATATGCTCTCTGATTTGAACGCATTGTTCTATTTACCCAATAGGGCTTTTAAGCAAACGGTAATATACTTCCCTCTCACTCGCTCAGAAATGTCAAATGAAACTTTCCGTATGAAAACAAATCAAAATTTGTGATTTTTGTATGCAAAAGCGATCGGACTTCCAAGAAAATAAACGAAAAAATATCTGGCTTTATAATTTTAAACAATTTTTTGCGAATAAACAATAGCTTAAATAGTGCCAAAGTGTTGTAAGCAATTATTCTATAAAAAAAACTTGTATTGTGCGTTTAAACACGGAATAAAAGTGCGACTTGTTTTGGCGCGATTTATTCACTTTCGGTGGATTGATTAATAATTAAAAAAATATATTTCAATAATATTTACTGTGTTTTAATTTATCGTGATAGTTGTTGAATAAACACAATAAGTTTATTTCAACAAAATAATATAGTTTTATTGATTTCGTGCTGCCAAAATATACCAACAAAGTTGGACATATTTTACCGCAATATTTTTTTTTTCTTTCGTTGGCGGGATTCTCCAAAGAATTTTATTTTTCTTTAAATTACAATAAAGAAGTGCATTTACAATATGCCGACAAATTGTTGTGTACACGGTTGTAGTAGCAATTCGATTGCAAGCAAAGAAGAGCATTTCTTTACTTTTCCAATCGTATGGGCCTCTTCAAAATGGAAACGCATTTCTAAGATGCGAGTGAAATCCCGCCAAGGAAAGAAAAAAAATATTGCGGCAAAATAATGTCCAACTTTGTTTGTATATTTTGGCAGCACGAAATCAATAAAACTATATTATTTTATTGAAATCAACTTATTGTGTTTATTCAACAACTATCCCGATAAATAAAAACACAGTAAATATTATTGAAATATATTTTTTAATTATTAATCAATCCACCGAAAGTGAATAAATCGCGCCAAAACCAGTCGCACTTTTATTCCGTGTTTAAACGCACAATACAAGTTTTTTTTTATAGAATAATTGTTTAAAACACTTTGGCACTATTTAACCTATTGTTTATTCACAAAAAAATTGTTTTAAATTATAAAGGAAGATTTTTTTCGTTTATTTTCTTGGAAGTCCGATCGCTTTTGCATACAAAAATCACAAATATTTATTTGTTTTCATACGGAAACATTTTTGACATTTCTCTTTGACGTATTCGGATACTTCTCTATAGCCAACTGGTATCGTTCATTACGAGTGTGTTTCTTTTTTTTTTCCGGATAAGGAATAGAAAAGACAGAAAAGATCAAATATCTATCCAGAATATCCAGAATAGAGTAAATAAAGAAACAGAACTAGAATTAAAAGAATAAACAATAGCTGACAGTGAACTGCATCAGTCAAACTAGGGAATATTCCATTTAAACCACCTCTTCACTTGGAATGAAAAGAATGCGTTCCAAATATTCCAGATTGAATAAAGAAACAAGGAAATAGTTTATCCGGAATATTCCATTGAATAAAGAAACGCAAAAAGTGCGTTCCATATATTCCGAATATACGGAATGAATAAAGAAACACACCCTACATGTGTGATGTACATTTTTGTACAGTGGGTTAAGGCCAGAGAGCATATATGAAGAGAGTTTAATGTAGGCCGGAAATGGAATTTTGCCTATAAGAGCGAAAGAGATAACAACAAAAGGATACAGACAGCAGACTAGGCTAATGGTATACATGAAAACGAAGAGAAGGACATTCGAATGGAGACAGTGAACAAGGCAACATCGTGCTTGTAATCAGTTGAATTATAATAATTAAAACAGTGAATAAATATACTTAATAGCATTCTAAAATAACGAGTTTTATAGATTCAGAAGCGGGATAGGACCCAGAACCAAAGTTAAGTGTAACTTATTGAAACCGTATGTATAAAAAGTAAAAAAAAATTAATTAAATTAAAATTTGTTTTACCCAGAGCATACAAGATACAACTCAGTATGCTTGATTTTCGTCTGAACATCGATATTGGTACGGGTGCGATTTTGGTTAACAAAATAACGACTGTTACTTTTATCGTGATCACGCCGAACGTTGACATATTTTCAAATTAAGTTTAATATAAAATCGTAAGAAATGCTACTGCGCATTTCTTAGTACATAACGCCACGCCATAACGGTATTATTTAAAAAAAAGAATGAAAAGAGAAAATACATTTTCGGTATACGAAAAAGTATTTCAGTGTCGTTCCTTTTCATAATCGGAATGGATAAATAAAAGAGAATCCATGGAATACCTAATTTGCATTTTGTTTATTCTCCTAAAGGAGAGGAGGAGAATGCTGGTTGCCTGTACCACTTCACAAGGATGATGGCGGGCAAGGAAATAAAAAAAAAATAAGTAGGGAAAAGGAAAAGTGAACTGAATATGCGTTTTCGGTACACGAAAAGGCATTAGTATGTTGTCCTTCTCATTCACTTATTTGTCGTAGCAAATGTGAGAGGAAGTGAATTTGAATTTTTGAGATACGTTTTCTGAAGAGGATACTGGTGAATTGGGATCGGGTTAAAAAAAAAAAAAAATAATATATGTATTTTAGACACAGTCATAGATAGTGATATATGATCTTGTAATAATGGCTGTTGAGTGTGCTCTGGTTGAGACAACTGATCTGATGATTTGTTGTATATATAAATATGGGTATACAAATGCGAACACGGTCAAAAGGCATTCATTTTAATTGAATAACTGTTTAAAAAAAATTAATGGAAGACAAAAATATATGGATACGAACATATGTACATATTTTTTGTGAACCATTGTATTGCAATTTGTATAGAAACAATAAACGCCAATTTAACTTTCCCATAGAGTTCCAATGGAAAACATGACGGCCAAGCAGCTCAGGACCGAGCTCAAAAGTAGAAGCTAATCGACACAAGGAACGAAGAAGATTCTACTCAATAGACTTGTCCAGTTCGACAGAGAACAAGGAGACTTGGGAATAGTAGACGGATCATCGACGAGTCAGGAGCAACATAATGCACCAGCACAAACACCTGAGGAGCAACGAAGTCAAGAATTATTAGTATCACCAACAACAACTAATTCAGATACGATAAGGCTAGATGACGCTTCTTTTAGAGCCAGAGAATGGGATTTAATCCGACGAGAAAAAAATCTTATTGAACAACAGAACACTTTTATGAGGAAACAGAAGGAACTGGAAGACAAAGTCAGGATGTTAGAGAATAGACTAGTTCGCAACACAAGCGGTGACACAATGCAGCAAGGAATCAACTGCAGCATCAGGGAGATTGCGGATGCTATCCCAACTTTCTCACCTGGGGATATTTCGTCAGTAACGGCAGAAGAATGGGTAAATCGTGTAGAAACGCTCGTAAAAGTCTATGGATGGAATGAAAAGGCAGTATTGTTGGCAGCTGCTCCTAAAATGCAAGGTCCCGCACGTTACTGGTGGGATAGTACACAGGAAACAACTACAACATTAAGCCAGGTGGCGCTTGGATTGCGAGCTAGCTTTCCTCATCGAAACAACGAAATTGATATCCACCAGCAGCTCAGTAAAAAGATAAGAAAGCCAACAGAATCAATAGAGAGTTACTGTTTTGAGATGAATATGTTGGGAAAACGGATTGAACTTGCAGACAAATTAATAATCCAATACATACTCACAGGTTTAAATGATCCACAATTGAGCTCTAATTTGGCGGCAGGAAGTTGCAAAGATATAACAGAACTTATAAACAAAGCGAAATGGCTTGATAGCATTCAAGGAAACTTACTGACAGAAAACAAAAACATCATGAAACATAGTAACTTCCAACGCCAGGTTGTCAATGTTCGCACAAACTGGCAACCACAAAAAATAGTGCACAATAAAGTTACTTCAACTACTTGTTACAACTGCAACCAAACTGGCCATTTTGCAAGACAATGCACGCAAAATAGAAAGAGACATTGGCCAACTGGACGCGAAAACAATATGCGCCAACCAAACAAAGTTGATAAGCTGCCGGAAAGAAAATATCGTGTGAACATTGTCAATGATGAGACGGCTGTAGACTGTTACTATAAGATTGTAACTATAAAAAACATTAAATATGTTGCACTATTAGACTCGGGAAGCGAACGCACCATTGTGACTGAAACTGTTGCAAACGACATAAATGCTGAACTAACGGCTTGCAACACTTCACTTCATGGCTTCGGAGGTGGAAAATACAAAGCTGTAGGTGAGATATCATGTCAAATTAAAATAGACCACTCGATTTTTTCAGTATGTGCCGCCGTCGTGGGTAAAGAATATCTCTCCGAGCCTGTGTTAATAGGTAAAGACATTCTTAATAGCCCTGTATGTGAGTTACGAAAGCAAGGTAACAACTTAATGATCCGAAGAATTGACAACATAGATAAAGTGTTAGTTGGGTCGGAAGCTTTGATCGGAAAACCCACTACTTCCAGTTGGAAAGAAATTACCAGCGCTGACCTACAAGTAAGTGAACATTGTCATGGGTCTGTATTATTAATGCTACTTAATAAATACCGCCAGTGCTTTGCGATGAGTCAAAAAGAACTAGGTCGTACTCATTTAACCGAAATGGAAATAAAGATAACGAAGCCAGACCCTATAGTACACCAGCCATACAAAGTTCCATATGCTAAAAGACAAATTTTAACGTCTATGATAAACGAACTCATTGAGAGTGGTATTGTACGAGAGTCGCATTCGGACTATGCATCTCTAGTTGTTCTAGTAAAGAAAAAAAATGGTGAAGATAGAATGTGTGTGGACTATCGTAGTCTTAATGCAGTGACACAGAAGATAAAGTTTCCAATGCCGTTGATGGATGAACAACTTAACAATTTGGTGGGATTCAAATACTTCATTGTGCTCGATTTGGCGTCTGGATACTATCAAGTTCCGATCAAGAAGGAACATACCCATTTAACATCATTCATTACCCCTGATGGATTGTTCGAATTCATAACAATGCCATTCGGATTGGTCAACGCACCAGCGGTTTTCCAAAAGTTGATGAGCAGCGTTACAAAGAAAATGAGACCGGACATTATTGTGTGCTATATGGATGATATTGTCATACCGACGAGAACAATAGAGGATGGCATGCATAAATTGGAAAAGTTCCTTCTAATTCTCAAAGAGGCGAATTTAACTTTGAACTTAAAAAAATGTAGTTTCTTTAAAACGGAGATAGAATTTTTGGGACATTGTGTACGAAATGGTACAATACAACCAGGAAACAATAAGACCGACGCAGTCGCGAGGTTCGAGACACCAAAAAATGAACACGAAGTACGTCAATTTATTGGTCTCACCAGCTTCTTTCGTAAGTTTATCAAGGATTACTCCATAATAGCATCGCCATTAACGAACTTAACAAAAAAAGACACACCTTTTGATTGGGGAGCGGACGAGCAAAAAGCATTTCAAAACTTGAAAGATTCTTTGACAAGCCACCCTGTATTAACACTATATGACCCTAAGGCAGAACATGAGTTGCATACAGATGCCAGCTCCAAAGGTATAGCCGGAGTGCTACTGCAGAAGGAAGACAAGCACACCCATCCAGTGGCTTATTTCAGTCGGAAGACTTCAAAGGAAGAGTGTATGTACCACAGTTTCGAGTTGGAGACACTCGCTGTGGTAGAGTCAACGGACAGGTTTCGACAATATCTTTTGGGCAAACATTTTATTTTGGTTACAGATTGTGAAGCACTTAAAACCGCAACAAAGAAAAAGGACATGATTTCAAGAATTGCCCGATGGTGGTTAAGAATGCAGGAGTTTGATTTCGAAGTGATACATCGACCGGGAAAAAGAATGGCTCATGTCGATTCACTTTCGCGGAATCCGCATGAGGAGCACAAAGAACCGGCAGTTGCTGATATGGCTATTTTCAAGGTGACTGTAGATGATAACGATTGGATCTACTCCTTACAACTGCAGGATGATGAAATAAGAAATATAACCGACATCCTCCAAAAACATCCGACTAATGAAAGTGAAAACCAGGTACATATGGACTACGCTTTGCAAAATGGACGTCTCTATCGTTTGGTGGATGGCGAGCTAAGACTCTACATACCAAAAGGCGTAAGAAATAGAGTGTTGCGAAACAGTCATGATCTCGTGGGACACTTTTCCGAAAACAAAACTATAAAGCATCTCAAGGCCAGGTATTGGTTCCCGAGGATGACCCAATTTGTGAAGAAGTACATTAAAGCATGTGTGGAATGCGCTTATAATAAGAGAGAGGTTCAACCAAGGGGTGAGTTACATATGATTGAGAAAATAGCCATTCCATTTGATACAGTGCATGTGGATCATCTGGGTCCTTTCACAAAATCGACAAAGGGCAACACTTATTTAATAGCGCTTGTTGACGCATTTACAAAATTTGTGGTCCTTAAAGCACTTCCAAATACTCAAGCAAAACCAGCCATCAATTTCCTAACAGAATTGTTTTTCACATTTGGAACACCACGACGTCTCATATCCGATAGAGGGACTGCCTATACTGCTAAGGTGTTTGAAGACTTTATCGAGAGCCACGCCATTACTCACGTTTTAAATGCAACAAAGACACCCCGTGCCAATGGGCAAGTCGAACGTTACAATCGAACCATCCTGAATGCACTTTTAGCTACGGTCGACGAAGAAAACAAATGGGATCAAAAAATAAAGATGGTCCAGTGGGGAATAAATAACACGCATAACGTAGCCATCGGCAAAACGGCGCACCAAATGTTAATGGGTTACCTGCCAAGAGATCCTTACAAAGACGTCTTATCCCAAGGAGTGGAACTTAACCAAAGCAATAAGACAATAGACCAAATCAGGAAGGAAGGTGCTGACGTTATTTCTAAAACCCAGAAAACACAGAAACTTAATCATGACTCAAAACATCGTAAAGCAAAAACTTACACTGTCGGTGAATTGGTAATGTCATTAAACGATGGCGTTGCTGCCTCAGGGACATCACGTAAGTTGGAGCCGCGTTATCGAGGGCCATATATAATTACAGCGGTCCTCCCTCATGATCGGTATCAAGTGGCCGATATGCCATTTGCCCCGAGGAGCCAAAAACCATATTCCGGAGTTTGGTCAGCGGACCGAATGAAGCGCTGGATCGAGTTTGATGTCGACTTCGACGAGGACGACGAAAATATCAGGAAGGCCGAACTATAAGAGCGAAAGAGATAACAACAAAAGGATACAGACAGCAGACTAGGCTAATGGTATACATGAAAACGAAGAGAAGGACATTCGAATGGAGACAGTGAACAAGGCAACATCGTGCTTGTAATCAGTTGAATTATAATAATTAAAACAGTGAATAAATATACTTAATAGCATTCTAAAATAACGAGTTTTATATGCCTACAAGCTGATTTGACAGAAACCTCAGATTAGCTGCGAAAGTGTGCGTAAAAACTCGCATACACTCACAGCTACTATGAGGTTCACCACGGAAGCACTAAATTGACAGTTATTTTAAAAATTTGGCGGTTATTTTTGAAAGTTCAAGAATTGTTATGGGTATGTTCAAAAGTAATAGGTTTTTCTATTATGCCCCTTTCACACATGGTAAGATTTCGTTCAACGTGCTGCACAATTTAGTTGTCTTATGATTTTGATATATTTTTATAGATATAATCGATTTGAAACATAAGATCGTACAGAATGATGTAAAAAGTATGTTAACAGCTGATTTTAAAATTGATCAAATAATTAAAACGCTTGATAGAAGATTTTCTGTCATAGTTTAACTTGTATACAATTTCGTAATACATTTTAGTGTTTCAAATACAACAATTTAATAAGTGATAGACTATAGCAAGCAATGTGTTTATTTTTGGAAGAATTATACTGCGTTTTCATTAGTGCCGAAGTGAGGTCATTTGGAAATTTGGTCATGAAGTGTTTTCATCAAGGTTTGCGCACTTGGTTTGGCCATCTTTTTGTTTTGTTTACCACTGACGTTGCCCTGAATTTTATTTCAACGCCAATCTAAATGTTCCGTAAATGTGAACACACCCTTAGAAAAGACATGAACACGCATTTCCATGATATGGAAGAAATGTTTTTTTTTTTTCTGGAAGAATATTTTTATAAAAAACTTCTTTTTCTTGTTTCTTGTATCCGTGTTCTTTTTCTAAGAAACTTGTTTCACAATATCCATGGTTCCGATGTAAGAAACACACGCTATAAGAAAAAAAACTTGTGTCATTTCGGAGTTTCTTATAACCGTCATTCACTGTATTTTGTTTTGTTTACTTTTGCCGTTGCCTTGGATTTTCTTTCCAAATTGACATTTTAGAAAATATTTTTGTTCAATTCTTTCAATTCAGTTGGGTTTGATTTTGTTTACATTTGCAACATAAATTTCGCCCAAATGAACAAATTTCGATATTTGATTTTGTATTGGAAATGGAGTCGAATTTGGAAATTTGCTTCGAAAATTTCCTCTTTTGCTTTAATGAAAACGTAGTTGCTCAGAAAAATATTGTGTTTTGAATATTGATAAACCTGAAATTTTGATTATAAATTTAGATACAGCTATTACCATACTTTCATGCACAAGTCGCTTTCGACTAAAGTCGTTGGAACTTTTTATCACATATCTAGGTAGGGTTATTTACATTTTAAATGTTGATATTTAATACGTTTGAAATGCAAATCGGTGAAGAATAACATAAACATAATTTTATTAAAGAAAATTTTGGTTTGAAAATGCATTTGTTGCGGACAACTAATAATACGATTTTACTGGCGATAATACATTTTATTGGCCATTTATAGCAAAGATATGCAAATCGGTCACGAACAACACTTTGCTAATCAGCTGATTGTCATGTCCCCCAAATGAAACAATTCATTCCACTTACTGATGCATTTCCAACCAGAAAGAATAAAAAGACGATGTATTGTTATTATTATTTTTTACTACCATAATTCCATCAGCAAAAAAAACTTCTAATTCATTCGTTTCCAATTTTCACTGATTAATTCTTCTAATCGCTATAACTGGCCCCTTAACGGGGTTATTACATATTGTTCAGTTCTTACAAATAGATTTTAACAACTTCATTCTTATTCTCATTATCATATTACTTATTATCTATTTATTATTATCTAATATATTTTTTTAAATTTTGTTAAAAGATTTGCTTAAAAAAATCAAATTGCTGCAAGTGTAGTCGCAGCTTTGTTTACTTCGTGAACATATCCGTGTTTCTGAAAATTCACCCTAATGCATGAGCAAAACTCCCCACAGCTCATGAAATGTCAAACAAATTGGCGGCAAATAGGTATATTTTAAAAACTAATTTCAAGTTGATAAAAAGTAAGAAAGTGAATTGTTTTTTTGAAAGCAAAGTATATAAATCACAGAGGACCTATAAGAGAGTGAAATGTTTCGTACGTATCACCCTCCGACACCCATTCCCAGTTTTTTTTTTGTTATTATTTGACATCGTGTCTGTGAATAAATGTGAAAAACAACAACACGACGAGGTGAGTTTTGTTTGTTTTGACATTTCATTTTTTTTTTTGCTTGATGACAGATGTGAGTAAACAATTTTAGAAATTATTTGTTTTTTTCTCAAAATAAATCATTTTTTATAATTATTTATGAATTTTGCAGTGATAAATCGAATCCCACATCCAGGAATTAGTGACCGAGACCGAAGCAGTACATATCTCATGCAAAAAATGTGTGAGCAAAACCAAGTTCCATTTCATTTTCTAGACTTCAAGATCCTCTCTGTGCTGAAGATTCATCAAAGAAAAAGTAAATTTCTACAATCCAAATTATATATGCAATTTTATTTGAATACTAAATTCCTAATAATTACTTTAGAACACACAAGGAATAGAAGTTTAAAAACTGAGAAGGAAAAAAATCCGTCAAAGGATTGCGGAAGAACGTAAAAAAACGACACCGAAGTTATACTGCTACTCGTAATTATGATTGTATATTTATGTGCCTTTGTCTATCCATTTGTTTTTATGTTTTTATATAAAGGTATCTGCCCGGTTGAATGACCCAAATTACTTCCAATGGCTCCAAGAACAGGAAAAACTGAAAAAAACTTGAGCTCGAACAAGAATACCTAGAACAAGAAGAACTCTGGTTGCGTCAATAACTTTTGGCCAGAAAGAAATTCCACGAACAGCAAAAGAAACAAGAAGCCACTGCTGCCGTGAAAGAAGCGGAAGTTCTTCGAATTCAAAAAGAGTTCAATTTTCAACTCAATTATTATTACTCATTGCGTATAGCACAATAATTAAATTGATTTGTTAAACAAATTGATAATATAATATAATGTATTTATTTATTTTTAAATATAGAAACAAAAATTGTTGACCAAAATACACAATTAAAAAAAAAAAAAAAAGAATTTGACTTTTTATCGAATCTTTGACAAAAAGATGCAATTGGAATGTGCTGTTTTTTTCCAAACGGTTTGACTCAAAGATATGGTTTATACATGTTTGTAATCTACATTAAATTGTGCTAATAATAGCATTTTTAAATTTTGGTTTAAAACTGAATATAATAAAATTGTACACCAAAAGAACTTTCCTTTCAGATTTTTCAGTGATATAGCGGAAAATCTGAAAGGAAACTTCTTTTGGTGTACAATTTTATTAAATTTTGCCTTAAACCGAAATTTAAAAATGCTATCATTAGCACTACTAAATGTAGATTCCAAATATGTACGAACCATATCTGTGAGTCAAACCGTTTGGAAAAAACAGCACATTGCAATTGCATCTTTTTGTCAAACATTCGATAAAAAGTCAAATTCTGAAAAAATAGACAATTACAATGTGCTGTTTTTTCCAAACGGTTTGACTCACAGATATGGTTTATACATACATATTTGTAATCTACATTAAATTGTGCTAATGATAGCATTTTTAAATTTTGGTTTAAAGCAAAATTTAATAAAATTTTACACCAAAAGAAGTTTCCTTTCAGATTTTCCGCTATATCACTGAAAAATCTGAAAGGAAAGTTCTTTTGGTGTACAATTTTATTATATTCAGTTTTAAACCAAAATTTAAAAATGCTATCATTAGCACAATTTAATGTAGATTACAAATATGTATAAACCATATCTGTGAGTCAAACCGTTTGGAAAAAACAGCACATTGTAATTGTCTATTTTTTCAGAATTTGACTTTTTATCGAATCTTTGAAAAAAGACTTAATTTAGGTCGGATATGATTCCTGCTGCACATCACACCATAACGACAAGCATTTGTTTTCGCAATTAACGGGCTAACCGGTTTACCAGAATTCGACTGCATATCAAAATATCGATATTTCAAATATATAAAAATGTCTTTATGTACAGTGTGGACAAACTTTGTGGAATTTATATTTTTTTCACATAAATGATATTGTATATTATGTATATTGGATGTCAGTTCTTCCATCATGTGCTCGTGGTCTCGTTTAGCTGGTTCTCCGCGTTGCAGGCGTTTCTCAAGACGTTGTTCAGCTTTTTTCTGGAGTTCTTCGAACTCGTTTTGAATTCGAAGAACTTCCGCTTCTTTCACGGCAGCAGTGGCGTCTTGTTCCTTTTGCTGTTCGTGGAATTTCTTTCTGGCCAAAAGTTCTCGACGCAACCAGAGTTCTTCTTGTTCTAGGTGTTCTTGTTCGAGCTCAAGTTTTTTTCAGTTTTTCCTTTTCTTGGAGCCATTTGAAGTAATTTGGGTCATTTAACTTGGCGGATTCTTAATAAACATAAAAAAATTGATATATGTACATTAATGTGCAATCATAATTAAAAGTAGAAGTACCTTCGGTGACAAATTTTTTTCGTTCGTCCGCAATCCTTTGACTTGACAGCTTTTTTTTCTTCTTAGTTTCTTAAGTTCTTTGCACCATTGCTTGTGTGTTCTAGAGTTATTAATATGAATTTATTATTCAAATAAAATTGCACACAATAAGGATTGTAGAAATTTACCTTTTCTTAGTTTTCATCACAAACGGCGATTGGAGGTATTCTCCAAGATACATCCAAGCCAAACAAATGTAAAGATACTGCTTCGGTCCTGGTCGCCATTTCCTGGATGTGGAATTCGATTTTATCACGCCAAAAACTATAAATAATTACATAAAATGATTTATTTTGAGAACAAAATAAATAATTTCTAAAATTGTTTACTTACATCTGTCATCAAGCAAAAAAAAATGAAATGTCAAAACAAACAAAACTCACCTCGTCGTTTTGTATTGTTGTTTTTCACATTTATTCACAGACACGATGTCAAACAACTAAAAAAAAAATGACCGGAAATGGGTGTCGGAGGGTGATACGTACGAAAGATTTCACTCTCCTATAGGTCCTCTGTGGTTCAAATAGAACACTACAAAAAAAAAATAGGTTTAGTTTTTGAAGTTAAAAAAAAATTTTAAAAATTCTAAAATGCTGTTGAGTGGTTGTTCTATGCAACATCGCATTTTCCTATAGATATAACGATTTATGTACCTTGGCTACGGACAGATGACGTGAATTCGAAATCAGAACCTAACCTTGTTTTGCACCATTACAAGAGCAGTGGAAATGGTTTGAAATTTCTGAGCTGGTCGAGCATTTAAATTCAATTCCTTAGTATAAATAAGTTGTTGATCATGAGTATCCTGAGATGACTCCGAAAATCGTTAAAAATTGGCTCATCACTCACATAGATTGATCATCGAAATTATAGAGCAGATTCTAAGACCGCAGCCCTTGAATTTACGAAAATTATAGGATGTCCGCCCACTTCCTCCTTTAGTTTCTGAATAGTCTATCTAAAACCTTCCAACAAAGTGAACTCTATAAGATACTCACTTTAAACTGTCTTTCCTGGCCAAGTACCTCAATAAGTATTCTATAATCGTAGCAGCAACAACCTGAAGTTTAGAATGCAAATAAAAGTGACCTCTATTATATATTATTCTTTATTAAATATTTTAAAACAAAGATTTATAAGCATGGGGGATAAAATAAAATATATTAGGTTCAATTTTCAAAACAAAATAATAAAACATTTGGACTTTTCATCATTCCAGAATCTACGATTAACGTGCCAATTGAATTATAAGAGCAGCACACATTTCGAAAAATTCCATTGTATGATGTCCTGTTGGTTGCTGTGGC
This sequence comes from Platycheirus albimanus, assembly GCA_916050605.2. Classification (NCBI taxonomy): domain Eukaryota; kingdom Metazoa; phylum Arthropoda; class Insecta; order Diptera; family Syrphidae; genus Platycheirus; species Platycheirus albimanus. The sequence continues at coordinate 338,196,310 of OU696696.1, forward strand.
ATAATCCCACTATTCATTATTGGTGGTGGAGTTAGACTTTCCATAATAACATCATCTCCCTGTTCAACTTCGTCATTAGTAAGAGATTTGAAATCAAGAAGATAACTTTTAGCATCAACTTGATAAAGTTGCAAGGACATCTTGGAGAATTTACAATTGAGAAGATTCTGCCTTCGGACACGGACGTGATAGGGGTTAATAATCTTCCATTCATAGTCCAATGCCTTCATGGCTCTATAGACTTCTAACATAATGTCATTTGGTTTACTTTGCGATCGAATACCTAAATGCCATTTGGCTCGTTTGATTGGAGTTCCCTTAGGGCGATCAGGATAGGTCGCATTTGCAGCAGATTGAGCTGACATTGCTAACTGACGATCTCTCAGTGGAGCGATTCTTTCTGGATGTGGCCTAAAGCCAGAGTTGACACCAGCATTGCCGGAATTCAAAGCACTTACACCATCATTTGGCCTTTCATTTGGTGAACTAGCAACAGGTGGTGGACTACCAGCTACAAAAAAATTAGTCAAATCTTGTTTAGCTTGTTCATCAGCAAAACGTTTGTTATCTATAATCAAGTGATAGGCAATAGCCAACTGATCGTGTGGATCACCACTTAGTAGGGCATTATGAACTTCACTTTCTTTAACTCCGAATTTTCCGCAAACCTCGGAGACAGCATAGGTATCAATGACATTACTATCTTGTTCAACTGTAGATGGAAAAAGATATGATGGAAGATCCTTTTGGAACCAATCGTGTTTCTTTATTTCTTCTATATTGGCTCGTTTGAGAGGATCTACTTGAAGCATCTGACATACTAGATTGACTACCTGTTTATTAAGATACTCTGGAATTGGGAATATGCCAGATTTAATTTTACGGAACAAGGTCGGGACATGCTCATCATCAAAAGGAAGAGTTCCGCACAGCAAGGCATATAGAATAACTCCACACGACCAAATATCTACCTCCGGGCCAGCATACAGTTTGCCAGAGATAACCTCTGGGGCAGCATAATTAGGAGAACCACAGGAAGTCCGTAAGAACTCTCCATCCAACATCATGTTGGAGAGACCAAAATCAGCTATCTTAACATGCATATTATGATCGAGGAGAAGATTTTCTGGCTTCAAATCTCGATGGACAATCATATGCCGATGGCAATAGTCGACTCCAGATATGATTTGTTGGAAGAATCGACGAGCTTCATGCTCTTGTAGTTTGCCATTCTTTACAATGTAATCGAAGAGCTCCCCGCCACTAATGCACGGGAGAGGTTTAGAGAGAGCTTAAACGTACTTTAAAAAAATAAACTGCACACCAAGCTTGTTGGCAAAGAGAGAAAATATGGCGGTCTGTATCTGTATGTCTGTGACACAAAAAGACAATACACCCCAGCGACTGAAGTTTGGTTCTCTCTTTTTGTCAACAAGCCTAAAGCTACGAGCACACGGCATATAAAAGCCGCAAATGTTTGCGACTCTGACGTCAATTTTACGTCATCATTTGCGATTCTTGGTCGCACATCGTCTGAACACCCCTTTGGGACAGTCCGCATATGCTCGCAAACCATGTGCGGATGATGTGCGACAACCAAGTCGCACATTAGTTTGCGACTTTTTTGCATATCGTGTGAACACTCTTGCAAATTAATTGTGACAATTTGCAGCCATGTGCGAGCATTTGCGGTCGTCCCAATCATTTGCAACTACACGAAAACAGGACATCGCAAATGCATTGATGTGCGAGTAAAATATCAGCTGACATTCTCTGTTTTATAAGGAGAATATTGGAAAAAAAATAATAAAAAGACAAATTTCGATAAAAAATTACTATTAAAATGGGTAGTTGATGAAAGTTTATTATTGTTTTCGGTTTCCGAGATCGCAAGTGATTTTTCTAGATGTCAATATAAAAGGTATTATTGTGAACTGTCGAATAACATGATCATTATAAAGTCCTTGTCCCGTTAAAGTAAAATGAGTGAATCGAATTTTAATTTAAATTTCGTGCAGCCTTCAGAATCAAAGCCGCGAAGCGCGAGAAAGTCAGAGTGTGGGAAAAGAAAGGTTCAGCACAACTGGACCAATGAAGAAATTCAGCGTTTGATTGCTGCAGTGGAGACACGTCCCAGACTTTGGGATGCTGGTTCGGCAGAGTACAAGCTTTCAAAACTTGATGGCTGGCGTGAGGTTATCGAGGAGCTTGGCTTGGATATAAGCGTCAACGAAGCCAAATCCAAGTGGGGTTGTCTACGAGTCACGTTCAAAGCAAATTTATCAAAAATTCGCTTGAAGAAATCAGAGCAGGGTGCTGAACCACCTAGTGTATCATGGCAATTTTGTAACCAAATGATGTTCATGGAGGCTAATGACGCACAAAGATCCTTCTCATTTTCATCATTTCATCATTTTCTAGCATATCCAATGCCAAAATAGCAATAGAAGCCCACTTTTTTTTCGACATTTTGAATAATTAAAGCACTTTTTAATATTCGAGATTATAGCTACGTCAAGAATCCCAAGCCAAATACACAAAACACAAAGTTTCACAAATGTTCGCAAACCTGCATATGACTGGAAATTGATGATATGCGGATATTGTTCCACATCGTGTGAACACCTCGCATATAGACCAAAACATTTGCGATCAGATTTGCGAACACATGATGTGCGACGCCTTGATCGCAAATGCATTTGCGACTTTTGGGACAGAATTTGCATATCGTGTGAACACCCCTATATGCATGTTTGCGAGCACTGATGTGGGTATAGAATTTGCGATATGTTTGCGAGTTTTTACGTGACGTCAGAATCGCAAACGTTTGCGGGTTTTCATATGCCGTCTGCTCGTAGCTTAAGATCAGTTGTGCATTATACATATAATGAGTGTAGCTGTAACTTTCGGACAATTTTTTCCGTTTTTAAAAATCGGACGACCGACTTCATTTTGTTTAATAACTACAAAGGACTATAACGGCTGAATCCTCCCTGCTTAGTAAATTTTGACCCCAGACAAATAAAGCCAAACGTTTGTGTAACATTCAAAACCAATTCCAAACGGATGGGAGAGTTTTCAAACATTCAACAGCTAATAAAACAAAATGCTTTAAATTTCACACGCCAAATTTCTAGATAAGAAAAACTTAATTAAAAAGAGGGAATGCTAAGTTTCCAAAGGATTCCAAGAAATTTTGAATATACTTAAAAGATAATATAAAAATCACTTACCCCAACTTCCACTAACAGCGTTATCAATTGTGAAATGAAGTTTCAAGGAAAATTTCGTTGCTTTCCAGAACGAATAGATTCTCAACATCAATAAGAGATAGCTTTTTACAACACAACTTGCCATTTGCATCTTTCCATTCAAGAAGACACACTGAATAAATTGCACCAAACGATACAAAATGACTTTAACTAGCTATATCACAAGACAAAACATTTCAATAATGCTTTTAAAGAACGCAGCACAACACAAGATATTTTAAAGAAAAAAGGACGCACTTCATCCACCGAAGCCCACACCGCACGGGCATACTATTTACATAATTATACACTAAGACCAAATTGCCCCTTTAACACGAACATGGGCTGAATTAAACCTGTAAACACTGACACGCCTGCGACATTTTCTGAGCATTTTTTTCAGCTTTCCACGACCACCGAAATTTTCATCACGAACGGATGCGACGACGACGCCATACTCGAAATGAATTTAAACGGAAAACGGAAACGGCAACCAGACGATATAAAGCACAACCGGAAATGGTTTAGTTTAGTTCAACAAGAAGTTGCACAATAGGAAATGCAATGGATCGTTTGTTGCACTGCGCTTACACTGTGTCTTAATTGAGTTTTGTTGATTTTTATACTGATAAAAGAAAAACGAACTTTGATGGGTACAAGAGGTATTCCAAAAATCATCATTAAATCCTTAAACGTGAATGTTCGTCTTCACTATAATTTTCAAGCTGCATCCATAATTTTCCTATAATCTGCATCCATGCAGACGTCTGCATTTTGTACTTCCCTCTCTATTGCACAAATATGATTCATATTTTGCAACCTCTTTTTTTTGCAGATCATGGATGGCAGCTCCATGTAAAGCCACCCTAATGGTACATGGAGCTGCGTGATTTTTCTGACACGACACCGATTCTGCGGTTAACACACCAGCCCATACACACACCAAACATTTCAGTGCACCGACACAAGTGTGTGCACCAGTGTTATGTGTATGGGCCGCTTTAATGAAATCCTTATGTCTAAGATAATTTTGGTAAGATCATTGAACTTGTTTGAAATTCATTCAAATAATTGATTAAAAAAGAATATATTCTTTGCAAATCATACCTCATGTACGTCAACAGACCAGCGACCGAAGTTTTGCTCCAGCTTTTTGCATACAAGCTGATGTTCATGCTGCTATGATTATTTTAGCGCTCTTCCGAGCACTCTCAAACTATACGATTGTGGTGATGTTCTGCAAATTTCAAGAAAAGAACAGCGGGATTCATTAAGGTGGCTTTACATGGAGTTGCAAATGCAGACGAAAACGCAACAACAACAATCATAGTGCAGACGATGAAAACGAACATGTTCATCTTCACTATAATTTTCAAGCTGCATCTATAATTTTCCTATAATCTGCATCCATGAAGACCGTCTGCATTTTTGCCTTCCCTCTCTGTCACACAAGCACGGACCAAGAAGATACAGACCGCCAACTCACCATATGGTCTCTCTTTTTGCCACCAAGCTAAAAATCAGCTGATATGCCATTTATTTTGAGAGTGTGACACTCTCCCTTGCTTTAAAACCCATTTAGCAAACACACTTAAAAAATAAATGGCATACGCAGGTATAGTTGCCATTACAAAATGCACAGAAAGAGATGTACACGTATTCACAGACTGAAAAAAATATTTCGAGGGTGTTTCAGGCAAGAGGAGTACGAGTTGGCGGTCTGTGTATGGTCTGTGGTTATAAGTATGCAGGCAATCTGTTTTATAATCTAGCCACCGGTAGCGCATAACAACTTTCAATCGTTCATTGTTTTGTTATTTTGTGGCTTCGCCCATTCCTATTCCTACTCTCTGAGTTATAATAATATTATTAATCTATCATTTCATAGATCATCCGAATTTTCTTATCACAAATTTTATCTATTAATACCTGATTTTTTACCAAATTCTTATTCTTTTAATCATCTGAGTAATTTTTGTCGTGTGTGTAAACAAACTGTGATACAAATAATATTGTTGATAAGGATAATATCCAATCAGGCAGCAATAAGCTCAAGAAGACTCCTGTCAAAATCACAACACTCTTCAAAATCATTTATAATAAAAGACCATTACGATTTCGATCGAAAAGTGAGATCACATTAAAATTGTATAAATCTATAAATAATTACATAATGATTTATATCACCTCTTTGAATGCACCTTCTTTTACAGGTAATCAACAGTGAAAACCCAGTTATAGTCAATTTCCATGCAGAATGGTGTGATCCCTGCAAGATACTTACTCCCAAAATGACAGAGTTACTTGAAAACTCTGATGATATTGATCTGGCAGTAATAGATGTAGATTCAAACACAGATTTAGTGGAAACGTTTGAGGTGAAAGCTGTGCCTGCAGTATTAGCTTTTCGCAATGGAGTAGTTGTGGATAAGTTTATTGGTCTGGTGGATGCGAATAGTATAGAGGCGCTCATACAAAAACTGAAGGAACTGAACAAGAATGATGAGAATTTGTACAATTTTAATTTATAAAAGTAATTTTATTTTATTCACTAAAAATGAGTTGTTTAAATAGCCGTCCTCGTCTTCCATTCCAACAAAGTGGGTGGGTTTTGTTGGTCTTGCTGTAACTAGTAGTGCAGTTGTTGTCTATCTTATGGGGCAAACTATAGCAAAAGGTTTGGAGCCGTTACAAAAGACCTAAATTAGTGAGAATACCCACTCTATCGATGCTACACGTTGTCAAACTGTTGCGATAGTTTTCATACTCGCTGTTGACTGCGTTTCTATGATTGTAGCCTCTAAATCTTTCAATTGGTTTCGTTTAGTCTTATATTAGTGTTAAAGGTTCACTCTTAGCAGCACTATTTTATGGAAATCGTTGTTTGAAACAATATATTTAACAAGGATACGTGCAGAGAAGTCTTCAAAACTTCCGCATAAATGTTAACTTTGAACGTTTTGATTGAAACGACACCAACTTTATTGTCAAGCAATCAAGTTCTCGTTATGATAAAGCTAATACTATTTCACGTTTATCAAGCCGACCATGGCACTCCTTTAGTGCATTAGTGAAACTAAATAATAAAGAACCAATGTGCTATGCATCGCACTACCGACGAGTCAAATAATCAAGGAGTAAAATGGTAAAATGGAATTTTCGGGTTTAATTTGCAGCACAGAGAAAGTGTTGAAATATTATATATTACTACATATGGCTACTTGTTAATATTCTACTTGCTAATATAATATCGTAGTATGCTGTCATGTATAGCTTTGTCATTTAAATTAATATATTGTCACTCTTGTTTTATACTTCAAATAAATAACAACGCTTAACTTATTCTGTGTTCTTTTTCATAACCCTGTTAAATTCCAATAGGTTATGGGCCCAGGAGATCGCAATTAAAGAAATTAAGTTTTGTTTTAAATAGAATTTTCCGTTTTTTATTTGAAGTTTTTTTTTCCTTTTTGGTCGCATTCGTTGTGAGTAAATTTATTTTAAATTTGAGGAAAGCATTTGTTGCACAGAAAAAACAAGATTCATAGTTGGAAATTCAATTGAAAAACAATGTCCCATCAAGAATCAATTGAAAAGTTACGTGGTGGTGAGAATTTTCACACCTGGAAATTCGCTATGCAAAACATTCTTGCATATAACGACATGGAAGGAGCCATAGCAGACCCAGTGACGGAAACGGATGCAGGTAAGCTTCGTAAGGCAAAAGCAAGGATCGTGCTTTCGATTGACGAGTCGCTTTATGTCCACATACAAGATGAGGCAGACGCTTCTGCAATTTGGACGAAGTTGCAAGCTCTGTACGAAGACAATGGATTGTCAAGAAAGATTGCTCTTCTGAGGAAACTAATAACAGTTCGCTTAGAGAGCTGTGATTCAATGACGGAGTATGTTAACCATATCATAGGCACTGCCAACAAATTGGCCAGCATCAAATTTCCAATTTCGGCAGAATGGTTGGGTGCTATTATGTTAGCTGGTCTTGGAGATGAGTTCAAGCCGTTCATCATGGGGATTGAGAGCAGTGGAACAAAAATAGATGGAGAAACAATAAAAGCGAAATTACTGGACTGTGACTATGGAAAAATTAAATCTGAAAATGCATTTTTTGGAGCTAAGAAAAAACAGTTTAAAGGACCTACTTCAAAAAGCAATGTTAAGTGCTACGAATGTGGCAAGAAAGGGAACATTTCAAAAAACTGCCCAAATAAGAAGAAATCGCAAGAATGCAAGAAAAGCGATACTAAAAGTGCGTTCTGTTCAGTGTTATCATGTCAAACCGAAACAAACAACGACTGGTTCATTGACAGTGGTGCTTCCAGGCACATGACGCCCAAAAAGGACTTGATGGACGAAGTTAGAAAATCTTCAATTGGAGACATTGTTACTGCGAACAATCAGAAAATGCAAGTCAATGGGATGGGAAATATTTCGTTGCAAGTTCATAATCGACAAATTGAGGTCAACGATGTCTTGCATGTTCCTGAACTGTCAGCTAACCTACTTTCAGTTGCACAGATGGTTAAAAATGGTAACAGACTAACCTTCGATAAAAGTGGATGTTGTGTTTTCAATGAAAAAGAAGAACTTCTCGTAAAAGCTAAATCTTCAGGTGGTGTGTACAAAGTCCAAGGGCAACCGTTGTCATGTATGCTTGCAAGTGCATCGTCCAAATTGATGACATGGTATAGACGTTTGGGTCATATCAACTACGCCGATTTGTGCAAAATGAAGAATGGAGCTGTGGAAGGAGTGGAGTTTAGCGAAGACGTCAACCTTTTAAAGAAGTGCGAAGCATGCCTCAGGGGTAAGCAAACTCGTATACCATTTAAGAACACAGGCACACGAGCCAAGAACATGTTAGACTTGGTACACTCGGATCTTTGTGGTCCCATGGAAAATAAATCGATTGGTGGTGCAAAATATTTCTTGACTTTTATTGATGATTTTTCGCGCAAGGTTTTTATTTATTTTCTAGAGTCAAAGTCAGAAGTCTTAGATCTTTTTAAAGAGTTCAAACAAATGGCGGAGACACAAACCGGACGGAAAATTAAAATGATTCGGACAGACAATGGAACGGAATATGTTGGACAAAGCTTTAGTTCATTTTGCAAAAGTGCTGGTATTGTTCATCAAAGGACGAATGTCTATACCCCAGAGCAGAACGGAGTTGCAGAACGTTTTAATCGAACCATAGTTGAACGTGCTAAATGTATGATTTTCGATGCTGACTTAGATAAGTCATATTGGGCGGAAGCTGTAAATACTGCTGGGTATGTGATGAACCGGTCTGTAAATTCTCATTTGATTGACAAAACCCCGGAAGAAGTTTGGACAGGAACTAAGGTGGACTTGAGTAAGGTGAGAATTTTCGGATCACCAGTCATGGTTCACATTCCTAAACAAAAGCGGAAAAAATGGGATTCGAAATCGTCGCAAATGTTGTTCATGGGATACGGTGAAACAACAAAAGGATACCGTTGCATTGATCCGAAAACAAAGAAAATTCGAACAAGCCGTGATGTCGTGTTCATGGAAACTGAACCCAAGTTTATTGGACGTGTCATTACTGAAAAACTCGATTCAGTGGGGGATGTTGAGAGAAAATCAAGCTTTCAAAGTGGACTTACAAATGATTTGGATGTCCCATGTGGTGAAACAGAAATGGACGAAATTTCTCAAGAAACAACTACGGCTAATGCAGAGGAAGAGTTACCTGGCGCAGATAGTTCTTTTATTCCGGAGGATACCGAACCAACACAAGAGTTAAGAAGATCAACAAGAACACCAGTCCCTCGTAAATTTGAAGATTTTGTCACGTACTCAACTTTTGCCGATGTTTTAGACAACGATTCAGTCAATATCGAAGAAGCAATGGCATGTGAGGACAGAGCAGATTGGAAAATAGCTGTCGAAAAGGAACTTCAATCGTTGGCAGAGAACAAAACATGGACACTCGTTGATTTACCACATGGTCGAAAGGCAGTTCAGTCGAAATGGGTGTTTAAAACCAAGCATGATGGTGATGGCAATGTCATATGTCATAAGGCAAGATTGGTGGCGAAAGGTTTTTCCCAGAAATATGGCATTGACTACAACGAAACTTATTCCCCAGTTGTTCGTTATACATCGGTGCGTTTTTTGATTGCATGGGCTGCCAAAACTGGAATGGGAGTCGACCAAATGGATGCTGTTACTGCGTTTCTGCAAGGTGATTTAACGGAAGATATTTACATGGAACAACCAAGCGGATGCGGCGATGGTACTGGAAGGGTATGTAAACTTCATAAATCTATTTATGGCCTAAAGCAGAGCAGTAGACAGTGGAACATCAAACTTGATGGAGCGCTAAAATCATTTGGGTTAATCCAATCAAGATTGGACCCATGTGTGTATGTCAGTGAAGATGGAAAATTGATTATTTGTGTATATGTGGATGACGTTTTGATTTTTTGGCGTGATGTTGAACTTCGAGACACATTAAAGAAATATTTGTGCAGCGTTTTCAAAATGAAGGACTTGGGAAAGGCAAAAAGTTGAATCGGACTGAATATTACACAAGATGAAAGTACAAAAAGTATTTGGCTGGATCAATCAAAGTACATAATCGAAATTCTGAAAAGATTTGGCATGACTGACTGCAAACCAGTAGGTACACCGAGCGATCCGAACCAAAAGTTATCGATGCAGATGTGCAGTGATAAAGAAGAAGAAAGGGTAAAAGTTCCATACCAAGAAGCTGTTGGCAGTCTTTTATATCTTGTTCAAGGATCGAGACCGGATATAGCGTTTGCCGTTAATGACGTGAGTCGATTTAACTCAAACCACGGGAAGGCGCACTGGACTGCAGTGAAGCGGATATTCCGGTATTTAAAAGGTACGATTAATTTAAAATTAAAATTTGAAGGTACTGGCAACCTTAACGGTTTTTCGGATGCTGACTGGGCTTCTGATGTGGACAAACGTCGCTCTTGTACGGGTTTCGTTTTCAACTTGTGTGGTGGTGCTATTTCGTGGGGAAGTAAAAGGCAACCAACCGTTGCATTGTCAAGCACAGAAGCTGAATATATGGCGTTGTCAGCAGCTGTTCAAGAAGCAACATGGCTAAGGCAGTTTGGCGCTGAATTGGATTCTTCTTTTAAAAACCAACAAATTGTTATTGCTTGTGACAACCAAAGTGCAATAAGACTGGCGGAAACAAATTGTTTTAGATCAAGATCAAAACACATTGAAGTTCGCCATCATCATATTCGTGACCGCATCAACGACAAAATAATTTCTGTGATCTACATATCCACTGAGGAAATGGTTGCAGATAATTTAACGAAAGCAGTTCCTTGCCCTAAACATCAACTTTGCATCAAGGGGATGGGCATGAGTATTAAAATTTAAAATTATAACTTATTTAAATATTTTAATAAGTGGGGGTGTTGAAATATTATATATTACTACATATGGCTACTTGTTAATATTCTACTTGCTAATATAATATCGTAGTATGCTGTCATGTATAGCTTTGTCATTTAAATTAATATATTGTCACTCTTGTTTTATACTTCAAATAAATAACAACGCTTAACTTATTCTGTGTTCTTTTTCATAACCCTGTTAAATTCCAATAGAAAGAAAAGAGGTATTTATACTGGTTTTTAAGTAGGCACCGTGCTTGGTTGCTAACCTAGAGTAGTGGGTTTGAGCCATAGCCAAGGTAACAATTTTTCTATACTCGTTAAAACTGCATGCCACCCGTGAGAATTTCGTCAGATAAATACTACCTAAATCTCAATCCACTGTACCACTAAAAATGTATTCCTATCTTTCTTTTAATTCATAAAAGAAAATAGTGACTATGCCGTTTACTATCGCTGAAGTGCAGTTCCGCTGCAGCGCAATGCGATTACTCATTTATAGGTCATAGAAGGATAAGTGCGGTTGTTGGCAACGCTGCCATCAACCCCAAGAACGACATCTAGTGGTGAAATACAAACCACACGAAAAAATAAACGAAGAATCCTTGGGCAAAGCAACACACATAACGAGCGCAACGCACAAAGAAAATTAATAAAGACGCCGAGAGCGAGACAATTCACAGCACATTGGAGACGGCAAATTCAAAAAGGATTCGAACCGTTTTCTATTTGAAATGCGTCATTCGTATTTGTGAATTGAAAGCGCCAACACGGGTTTAAAAACGAAATTTAAAGTTCCTCATTTTTTTAAAAATCCTTTGAATAAATATATCAATAATAAATAATTTAAATGAGTTCTATTAATTTTGAAGAATGCCCATAGAAGATTTTAACATTTCTTTAAATTTCTAAAATTCGTTGGCAATTTCAAATTAAATTAAAAACACTTAATAAAAGTACTTATACATATATCCTACTAAAATGAGCGTACACGAAGAAACGCCAAAATCATCACATAAAGCGGGTCAATCCTGCAAACTATGCACAGAAAAGGACACAATGGAAATGGTGCAGTGTGACAAATGTGATAAATGGTACCACTACCAATGTGTTCACGTAACATCAGCCGTCGCCAATGAAGATTGGGTTTGTCAGGAATGTTCATCAAAGGACATAGACACCAGATCCCTTAAATCCAAGGCGCAATCAAAAAAACCATCATCGACAAGATCCAATCGTCGCAATCTAGCGCTTCAACGACTGCAAGAAGAAAAAGAACTGGCAGAAAAGCGGGAAAAAGAAGCGCAGCTGCGTCAACAACAAATCGACAAGCAATATTTGGACGAGCGCTTCCGATTGCTTGCAATGCAAAGCTCAGATTCGGAAGAAGAAGATGAAGCTCTTGCAGGAATAGCAGACAGCCGTGTAAATGAGTGGTTGGAGAAAGAACCAAACGTGGCAAATGAAACGCAAATCGGCAAACTGGTAATTAACTTGCCAAGTTGTAGCCAAACTGCACTTCAGCCAAATATGGAATCTAACCACAAATTACAGGCATACCTACAGCGACCAAAGCAATCTACTAAATCTGTTCAAGATGGATTGATGACTCAAAGCAATCGCATAAACAAACCAGCGGTTGCTCCTGGATCTAACCTACAACAGAAATGGCAAAACAGAGACGCCGACAATAAACCGTCAGTAAGCAACTATTTTGAACCAAACCTGCCAACTGCGTATCAACTTGCTGCCAGACAATCTCTGCCAAATGAACTGCCCGTTTTCACTGGACGATCCGAAGAATGGCCTGTGTTCATCACAATGTTCGAAGGAACAACATTATCTTGTGGATTCAATCATGTTGAAAACCTTTTGCGTCTACAAAAATGCTTGAAAGGGAAAGCGTACGAAGCTGTTCGCAGTAGGTTGACACAACCAAAAAACGTCCCGCGCATAATTGAAACTCTAAAAGAAACGTACGGCAGGCCTGACGTAGTTTTGGACTCTCTCATCATGAGAGTACAAAACGAACCAGCTCCAAGAACAGATAAGCTTGAGTCCATCATTCCATTCGCATTGGCTGTGGACAACATCTGCTCAACGATGGAAGCGTGTGATATGTTCGACCATCTCTACAACCCATCAGTACTTCGAGGCCTTATCGAAAAGCTTCCACCCACCATTAAATTGCAGTGGGCAACGTACATGGAAACCTTGGTGGATGTTAACCTAATCACATTCGGAGAGTGGTTAACAAAACTTTCCAGAACCATCAACCGTGTTACGTTCAGTAACTGCAACGCAAACACCAGAGGAGAAAAGCGAGGTGAGAGAGGCCGCATCAACGTTCATAATGAGAACATGCTGGAGAGAAAGAAAGCTTGTTGCATCTGCAAACAAAACTGCAATAAGGTCGACAGTTGCCGCAAATTCATAAGCCTAAGTTTGAGCGAAAAATGGAACGCTGTTAAGCAACACAAACTGTGCCGGACATGCCTCTCTTTCCATCCGAGTTCTCGTTGCAGAGTGGAAACCAAGTGCGGAGTCAACGGATGCTACTTTCGACATAATAGCTTACTGCACAACCCCAGCAAAGATACATCTTCGGTCGGACAGTGCAACGCTCATCAGGATAAATTTGCATCGGTTTTATTTCGAGTTCTGCCAATAATTATACATGGGAAAAGTGGCGGAGTCAAAGTTTACGCCTTCCTCGACGAGGGCTCTTCACTTTCGCTGATGGATGATTCGCTCGCAGAAGAATTGGGTCTCTGTGGTCAACTAAATCCTCTTTGCTTGAAGTGGACCGGCAATACCCATCGCATGGAACAGGATTCGAAGACTGTATCGTTGATTGTATCAGGAGTGAGTAGCTGGTCAAAGAATTACCAAGTCTCTAACATTCGAACCGTTAAGTCACTTGATCTCCCAGTCCAAACTGTATGCATGGACAAAATTGTTCGACAATATCCATATCTGAACGGAATCCCAATTGAATCCTACGAAAATGTAACGCCAAGAATTTTAATTGGACTCGATAATGCGAATCTAGGACTGCCGTTGAAATTCAGAGAAGGCGGTCGAAACGATCCGGTTGCTACAAAAACTCGCCTGGGCTGGGCGATCTATGGACCGTATCGAAAGGTGATTGGAGGACATCAGTCAGCAGTAAACAGTCACGTATTCCACAGCTTTCACCATTGCGAATGTGAAGAGGGCACGGACTCGAAACTCAGCGACATGCTAAAAGACTACTTCTCGCTGGATAGTTTGGGAGTTACATCAATTCAGCCCCAGTCAATAATGTCATACGAAGAACAAAGAGCCCTAGAGCAGTTGGAATCTGAAACCAAACGCGTAGGCAACCGCTTTGAAACATGTCTGTTGTGGAAGTATGATACAATACAACTGCCAAAAAGTCGCCCGATGGCAGTACGTCGGTTTGAGTGTCTTCGAAAAAAGCTAAGACACAAACCAATAATGAGAAGGCAAATGGAATCTCAAATAAAAGACTACCTTTCCAAAGGATATATTCGTCGGTTGACGCAAGCTGAGCTTGAGGATGCTAATCAACGCACTTGGTACTTGCCTATATTTCCGGTCTTAAATCCTAACAAACCGGGAAAAATAAGAATTGTATGGGATGCAGCGGCAAAGGTGAATGGAGTATCTTTAAACTCTGTGCTTCTAAAAGGACCCGACCAGCTCACTTCTTTATTGGGTGTTCTGTACCGGTTCAGAGAAAGGCGAATTGCTATTTGTGGTGATATACGTGAGATGTATCATCAAGTTCTCATCAAAAGAGAAGACCAGCAAGCACAAAGATTCCTTTGGTGCGAAGATAATATCCAGTCTGAGCCAGATACTTATGTCATGCAGGTAATGACATTCGGAGCGACCTGCTCTCCTAGCTGTGCCCAGTATGTCAAGAACATTAATGCATTAGAGTTTAAGGATACTCACCCAAGAGCTGTTACATGCATTACGGAAAATCATTACGTGGACGATTTATTGGAAAGTGTAAATTCGGAAGCAGAGGCACTTCAGTTGGCGACGGACGTATCAATGATTCATCGGCGTGGGGGATTTGAAATAGGCAAATGGATTTCAAACTCGCCCGAAGTCTTAAGCCAACTCACTAATTGTTCAACGATGGAAAAACGAAGCCTTAACATATGTGATGACATGGGAGCAGCCAAAGTACTGGGAATGTGGTGGTGCACTAATACAGATTCTTTTAAATACGTACTGTGCCGAACATATAACGACATCCTACAGTCGGATCGTAAGCCAACAAAGAGGGAAGTACTTCGAGTTTTGATGTCAATCTTTGACCCTTTGGGGTTGATAGCCAATTTTTTAATATTCTTGAAAATACTGATGCAAGACGTTTGGAGGACCCCAGTAAATGGACATGCTATTGGATGGGATGATAGAATAAGTGATGAACACTACAAACGCTGGCTGCAATGGACAAGACTGTTAACTCAAATTGAACAGATTTCCGTTCCAAGATGTTACCTGGCTGACATGCGATTTGGTGATGGCGTCGAAGCTGAACTTCACGTATTTGTGGACGCCAGTGACAAGGCCTATGCAGCTGTTGCGTATATCAGGACGACTCATGAAAACCGTGTTGAGTGTACTTTGATAGGAGCCAAGACTCGTGTAGCTCCACTGAAGCTGGCTTCAATCCCTCGGCTTGAACTCGAAGCTGCTAGGCTTGGTACTCGCTTGGCCAAGAATATCGCTGTCAACCACTCTATAGAAATGGCTCGAACATTTTTCTGGACGGACTCAAAGACCGTTTTATGTTGGATTCGCTCAGATCATCGACGCTATCGCCAATTTGTTGCTTTTCGCGTAGGAGAAATTGTGGAAAATACAAACATTAATGCTTGGCGATACGTACCAACAAAATTAAATGTTGCAGATGAGGGTACCAAATGGCAAAGAACACCGATTTTCAGCTCCTGTAGTCGTTGGTTCACAGGACCATCGTTTTTGCAGTATCCAGAAGCTGATTGGCCTGAGGATATCTCAAAGGACAATACTACTTCCGAGGAAATCAGAACGCACCTATTTATAGAAAAAATTAAAATTGAAAGTGTGATAGAATTTAGCAGATTTTCTAAATGGCGACGCTTACTACGATCACAAGTTTTCGTTTTTCGGTTCACTTACAACGCAAGAGCAAAAAAAAGGGAATTGGTAAAGCGAACGGGTTTCATATCGCGTGAAGAGTATCAAGAGGCTGAAAACTATCTCTTTCGCCAAGCGCAACTCGAAACATATCCCGGTGAAATATCAAAGTTGAAGGCTGATGATGACTTGCCGAAAGAAAAGGATTAAAAGCTAGCAGTCACATATATAAACTTTCACCGTACTTGGACGACAATAAAGTTCTTCGCATTTGTGGTCGAATAGATGCAGCAGTGGGAGCTTCGCCTCACATGAAACGACCAATATTACTCCCGAATGGACACCATCTCACCGGACTTGTGATTCAATATTACCATGAGCGTTTTCACCACCTCAACAATGAAACCGTGATAAACGAACTTCGGCAAAAATATTGGATTCCAAAAATTCGCATTGCTGTGAAGGGTGCCGTAAAAAATTGTCAGCATTGCAAAAATAATAATGCAGTTCCGATGCCACCAATGATGGGTGACCTCCCAGCTGCAAGAATGTCTACGTTTTGCCGACCATTCTCTTTCGCCGGAATCGACTATTTTGGACCGATGACCGTTGCGTTAGGCAGGAGAACAGAGAAACGCTGGGGCGTGCTTATAACATGCCTCACAACACGAGCCGTCCACATAGAGCTAGCCAATAGCCTCTCTTCTGACTCTTGCATACTAGCCATCAAACGGTTCATTGCTCGGCGGGGAATACCAACTGAGTTCCACAGTGACAATGGCACAAACTTCCATGGTGCGAATCGGGAACTTCAAGAAGCTGCAGAAATGCAGAAGATCCTCGCCGAGGAATTCTCCTCGCCAGTAACTAGATGGATTTTTAACCCACCTTCATCGCCACACATGGGAGGTAGCTGGGAAAGAATGATCCAAACAACAAAAAAGGTGCTAAAACAGATCATGCCAATGCGGAGCCCATCCGACGAACTTCTCCACAGCATGATGGTAGAAGTAGAGAGGACCATTAACTGCCACCCACTGACGTACGTGCCACTGGAGACTGAGAACGATGAAGCGTTGACTCCGAATCACTTCCTCCTTGGGTCATCTGATGGAAGCAAAGTCGACAGTATACCTTCAGATGATGGAAGCCTGCTCAGGAAGAACTGGATGAAAGCGCAACAATATGCAAACATATTCTGGAAACGCTGGATTAGGGAATACCTTCCAACACTCACACGGAGGACAAAGTGGTTTAAGCCTACCAAACCCATTGAACCTGGAGACATTGTCATCATCGTAGATGATTCCAACCCGAGGAATCTATGGCCAAAAGGACGAGTACTGGACACAGTGATTAGCAGAAGTGGACAGGTCCGTAAAGTGACAGTACAGACGAGCACTGGTATTTACGTTCGTCCAGCAGTTAAGATAGCCGTTCTTGATGTTCGTAAGTCTGGTAAGCCGACAGAAGATGTCGACGTACCGGGGGGGAGTGTTGGCAACGCTGCCATCAACCCCAAGAACGACATCTAGTGGTGAAATACAAACCACACGAAAAAATAAACGAAGAATCCTTGGGCAAAGCAACACACATAACGAGCGCAACGCACAAAGAAAATTAATAAAGACGCCGAGAGCGAGACAATTCACAGCACAATGGAGACGGCAAATTCAAAAAGGATTCGAACCGTTTTCTATTTGAAATGCGTCATTCGTATTTGTGAATTGAAAGCGCCAACACGGGTTTAAAAACGAAATTTAAAGTTCCTCATTTTTTTTAAAAATCCTTTGAATAAATATATCAATAATAAATAATTTAAATGAGTTCTATTAATTTTGAAGAATGCCCATAGAAGATTTTAACAGCGGTCTTACCTAAAAGCGTTATGTTATTATGTATTTGTGTCTTTACTGCCGGGGCACAGTGGTATAGCGGCAGCTGTAGAACGTTGTAAGTAATACTGTTAAAATTAAATGTACGTAATTCATATTGCACGCCCTTCAAGCAAATGGATCCGAATTCGATTCACGCGCGGTGTCAAATTCACATACTAAACTCCGCATACGGATCCAAATACGGAGCCGTAAAACGACGTTTGTCGGCTCCATCCCTTCAAGCAAATTGATCCGAATTGGATCCACGCGCGGAGTCAAATTCACATACTAGACTCCGCATACGGACCCAAATAAGGAGCCGTAAAACGACGTTTGTCGGCTCCATTTAGTATGTAAATTAGAATTCCCACGGACTCACTTGTGAGAGAGAAATAGAGAGAGAGAGAGAGTGAGAGAGAGAGAGAGAGGGAGAGAGTGAGCGAGCGCGTCCCGCTCAGCGAAATTGCACCCAAAACAAACTTGAAAACAAAAATGTTATAAAAGCAAACGAGTTGGAGTATCGAAAAAAATTTCTGTCGTCCAAGACAAAATATAAATAAAACTTGTTGCCATATTTTTATTTTTTGTTATTCTTTATAAACCAAAAAGTAAACATAGTAGTAGTTGTTGTATAAATTTATTGAGATTTTTTTGCAGGGTACGATTACATTTCATTAATTATAAATTAACACGGTATTAATATATATTTGCCGACTTATAAGTGGCCGGGCTACACAATTTATATTTATTTGTTGTTTAATTATATTAGTTTAGGCTAATAACTAATTACTTTATAAAATATAAACGTATTTGAAGCACAGGTATTAAGTACGTGTCCACTCAAAAAGACAATGATGTTTACTAAAAACAAAAAGTAAACATATTATACATGAATAAAAGGCTCCTGCTCTCTCCCTCCCTCTCTCAATCTATTGAAAAAGAAAAAAAAATGCTCGACTCTCGATTCTCTTTCTTAATTTTGTATGCCATGCATGCAATTTCGTGAGAGACCTCGTTAAACGCAGACTCAGGTGAGCCAGAATTGAACCGAAAATTCTGAAGTCAGTGATTTTTGCTTGAAGGGATTTAGTATGTAAATTAGAATTCCCACGGACTCACTTGTGAGAGAGAAATAGAGAGAGAAAAAGAGAGAGAGAGAGAGAGAGAAAGAGACAGAGCGAGCTAGTGCCGCTTAGCGAAATTGCACCCAAAACAAACTTGAAAACAAAAAAAGAGTTGGAGTATTGAAAACAACTTCTGTCGTCCAAAACAAAATATAAATAAAATTTGTTGCCATATTTTTTTATTTTTTATTCTTTATTCCACAAAACTGATGGTCACAACTTATAAAAATAACAAATATTAACTTATAAAAATAACAATGGGCACTCGTTTCATTAACTATGTATTTTTATTTATTTTATTTTCTTCAAAAACACTTTTTCACTGCCCGAATTATTTTTTTCCAATTTTTTCTTTTTACTGTCGTCTTCATTCTCCAATGCAAACCAAAAAGTAAACATATTACGCATATAAATAAAAGGCTCCTGATCTCTCCCTCCCTCTATCTTTCCCTCTCTCTCACTCTTTTTCTCAATCTATTAAAAAAGAAAAAAAATACTCGATTCTCGAATCTCTTTCTTTATTTTGTATGCCATGCATGCAATTTCGTGAGAGGCCTCGTTAAACGCAGACTCAGGTGAGCCAGAAATGAACCGAGAATTCTGAAGTCAGTGATTTTTGCTTGAAGGGCGGCTACAATGTTAAGTTGCAGCTGTACAGCACAGAAAGTAGCTAAAGTATAAGTCGACTCAACTTCACTATTCCACGAATGCACAACAAACGCCTAAAAGTAGGCAATTGCGGATCCCAAGCATAAACGAATAAAATAAAATAAACGGAATGTGGTACCGAATTCAAACGTTAGATGTCATACAATCTCTATGCAATGCCAGTTATTGTTTTGTGTTATGTTCTTATTCTCTGTCCGCTACTTGAACGAAAGAATACAAGATTACAGATTACTCCAAATTGCTTGTTCGCTTCATAGTTGTTATATGTGACGTCATCAGTGACAGCAAACGAACAATTTTGGTGACATTATTTGTATTCAATATAAAACGTGCGAAAACTTTAAACAAATTTTAGTAAAAACCACAGACCAATACAGACCCCCAACTCGTTCTCCTCTTGCCTGAAACACACTCGAAATATTTGTTATATTAGTGGTGGAATATTCTGTAAAAGAATAAACAATAGCTGACAGTGAACTGCATCAGTCAAACTAGGGAATATTCCATTTAAACCACCTCTTCACTTGGAATGAAAAGAAATATTCCAGATTGAATAAAGAAACAAGGAAATAGTTTATCCGGGATATTCCATTGAGTAAAGAAACGCAAAAAGGGAGTTCCATATATTCCGAATATACGGAATGAATAAAGAAACTCACTCACAGTGAGTTTTGAGCACAGAGGACCTATAGGAGAGTGAAATCTTTCGTACGTATCACCCTCCGACACCCATTTCCGGTCATTTTTTTTTTAGTTATTTGACATCGTGTCTGTGAATAAATGTGAAAAACAACAACACAAAACGACGAGGTGAGTTTTGTTTGTTTTGACATTTCATTTTTTTTTTGCTTGATGACAGATGTAAGTAAACAATTTTAGAAATTATTAGTTGTGTTTTTTTTTTGTTCTCAAAATAAATCATTTTCTGTAATTATTTATAGTTTTTGGCGTGATAAAATCGAATTCCACATCCAGGAAATGGCGACCGAGACCGAAGCAGTATCCTTACATTTGTTTGGCTTGGATGTAAATAAATAAATAAATTGTTGGCACAACAGCTCCAAGCGGGGCCGGGGCCTGTGACTTACACTCTCAACCATTCCTGTGTGTGCGTTTATATTCTGCAGGAATGGAAGGGACCTACAGTTTACCGCCGAATCCGAACGGCTAACAGAGAAGCACTTTCCATGACATTAATTACTCTTGGAGGATTTGTCACTTCCTCGCAAGAGGCAGTACCCCGGAAAAAAACTTAGGTGGCAACGTCAGGGATCGAACCCTGAACCTTCGGCGTAGCAGTCCGACACACTAACCACTACGCCACGGGGTACTACTTGGCTTGGATGTATCTTCGAGAATACCTCCAATCGCCGTTTGTGATGAAAACTAAGAAAAGGTAAATTTCTACAATCCTTATTGTGTGCAATTTTATTTGAATAATAAATTCATATTATTAACTCTAGAACACACAAGCAATGGTGCAAAGAACTTAAGAAACTAAGAAGAAAAAAAAGCCGTCAAAGGATTGCGGACGAACGAAAAAAATTTGTCACCGAAGGTACTTCTACTTTTAATTATGATTGCACATTAATGTACATAGCTATATCAATTTTTTTATGTTTATTAAGAATCCGCCAGGTTAAATGACCCAAATTACTTCAAATGGCTCCAAGAACAGGAAAAACTGAAAAAAACTTGAGCTCGAACAAGAACACCTAGAACAGGAAGAACTCTGGTTGCGTCGAGAACTTTTGGCCAAAAAGAAATTCCACGAACAGCAAAAGAAACAAGAAGCCACTGCTGCCGTGAAGAAGCGGAAATTCTTCGAATTCAAAACGAGTTCGAAGAAATCCAGAAAAAAGCTGAACAACGTCTTGAGAAACGCCTGCAACGCGGAGAACCAGCTAAACGAGACCACGAGCACATGATGGAAGAACTGACATGCAATATGCAATATCATTTATGTGAAAAAAATAAAAATTCCACAGTTTGTCCACACTGTACATAAAGATATTTTTATATATTTGAAATATCGACATTTTGATATACAGTCGAATTCTGGTAAGCCGGTTAGCCCGTTAATTGCGAAAACAAATGCTTGTCGTTATGGTGTGATGTGCAACAGGAATCATATCCGACCTAAATTAAGTCTTTTTTCAAAGATTCGATAAAAAGTCAAATCCTGAAAAAAGACAATTGAAATGTGCTGTTTTTCCAAACGGTATGACTCACGCATGTGGTTTGTACATATTTGTAATCTACATTAAATAGTGCTAATGATAGCAGTTTTTAATTTCGGTTTCAAACTGAATATAATAAAATTGTATACCAAAAGAACTTTCCTTTCAGATTTTTCAGTGATATAGCGGAAAATCTGAAAGGAAACTTCTTTTGGTGTACAATTTTATTATATTCAGTTTTAAACCAAAATTTAAAAATGCTATCATTAGCACAATTTAATGTAGATTACAAATATGTATAAACCATATCTGTGAGTCAAACCGTTTGGAAAAAACAGCACATTCCAATTGCATCTTTTTGTCAAACATTCGATAAAAAGTCAAATTCTGAAAAACGATGCAATTGGAATGTGCTGTTTTTTCCAAACGGTTTGACTCACAGATATGGTTTATACATATTTGTAATCTACATTAAATTGTGCTAATGATAGCATTTTTAAATTTTGGTTTAAAACTGAATATAATAAAATTGTACACCAAAAGAAGTTTCCTTTCAGATTTTCCGCTATATCACTGAAAAATCTGAAAGGAAAGTTCTTTTGGTATACAATTTTATTATATTCAGTTTGAAACCGAAATTAAAAACTGCTATCATTAGCACTATTTAATGTAGATTACAAATATGTACAAACCACATGCGTGAGTCATACCGTTTGGAAAAACAGCACATTTCAATTGTCTTTTTTCAGGATTTGACTTTTTATCGAATCTTTGAAAAAAGACTTAATTTAGGTTTTTAAATTTTGGTTTAAAGCAAAATTTAATAAAATTTTACACCAAAAGAACTTTCCTTTCAGATTTTTCAGTGATATCACTGGTACAAATTTTTTTTTTTTGTAAATGTCAAATGTACACAATTGGTAGGTAGAAATCACTGTCCTGCACAATTTACAAAGTATTTACAAGGTATGCGTCTTTAGGCGACGATATAGGACTTAGCTAGGTGCATGAATAAAACATCGAACGTAACTTCAATTTCTCATTAAAACAAAATGAGAAGAGGTTTATTTTGGGTGTAAGAATCGAATAGTTATATTTTAACATAAAATAATTTAAGGGCAGACCTAACACAACTTATGGGCTTTTTTTATTTGATTTATGTTTTCTGTTTCTATTTTGTTCACGTTCATCATCCTCTCGATGCCTTCGTGAGCGCAAAGGGCTCTTGGATTTATCTCGTTTTTCTTTCTTATATCTTGTGGTGGAGCTTTCCTTTGAATGAGAATGCCTAGAACTGGAACTGGAACTTCTGTCTTTAGACACAGAATTTTTGCAATTCATTCTATTGTCGCTGTGGGATCTTTCAAGGCTTGAAGGCATTTGGGAAGTACTTCGCTTTTTTTCTTTTCGACTTGCGCTCAGGCTTTTATTTCGGTGAGAGTGTCTTGAACTATCACTCGAACTTAACAAAAAATCAATTATATTAAATATAAATTATTGAAAATGTAAATAGTTTAAACTAAACTAAATAAATAAACTTAAACTTAAAAAAACTTAAAAACTTTTATCTTCAGAATTAGAAGTTTTGCCCTGCTTTCTATTATCTTTATGAGATCGTTTTCTACTTCGGCGGCGTAAGGGGCTCTTTGACTGACTTCGTTTTCGTTCTCTTCGACTTTTTGTCCCATTTCGATGAGAGGAGTGTCTTGAACTGCGACATGAAGTTCTATCTTTAGAGTTAGACTTTCTATTCCTTCGTCTATCATCTCTCCGAGATCTTTCTCTGCTTCGATTTGATTTCTCTCGATCTCCTTGACTTTGTTTCTCTGGACTTGCTATTACGTCGACTGCTTCTTGAATGTGGTTCAGGACTCTCTGACCAACGCCAATTCTTACGACTGCTTTCATTGCAGCTAAAACAAATACAAAAGATGAACTTTGGAGTAGATACACATGTTTAAAAGAAAATGTATTCAAACCTCACAACAGAATTATCCCTTGGTCTTCGGAATAATTCTTCTTGTATGTTAATTGATTTGTCAAACAATTCACCAGGATTTTTAAAGTTGTGCAAGAAGTTACAACCCTTGGCCTTTGGACATTTGGTTGGATTTGAATAGTATAATCCTAGACAAGAGTTAAGGAAAAATGTTTTTGTTTGTTTTGTTTGTTAAGTTTGGAAAGATTGATTAAGACTTAGGAATAGGAAGGAGGAAGGGACAGCTACAAATTCTGAAGGATATTGGCTAAGTTGAACAGCAACAATACAATAAAATAAAAAACTTTGTCTACAAATAAAAATGATTTTATTAGAAAGGATACCATGAGCAGTAACACGTACCACATAAAGAGCTTTTCCAGGTTACTATCCCAGAGATCTCAACGTTAATCTGTCGTCTAGCATAGAAGCGTCCTTGCAGTTGAACATAAGCCTTTAGGGCATCTCTCACACATTTTTCGCATAAGATATGTACTGCTTCGGTCTCGGTCACTAATTCCTGGATGTAGGATTCGATTTATCACTGCAAAATTCATAAATAATTATAAAAAATGATTTATTTTGAGAAAAAAACAAATAATTTCTAAAATTGTTTACTCACATCTGTGGTGCGTTCTTTTTCTAACTATAGTCGACATTCGTTACGAATGTCAACAAAAACGTGTTCCTTTAATCTAATTCGTTACGATTTGTTACGAATATGACGTCATAACAGCGTTCCTAAATTCGACAATTAGTTACGATTCGTTACTATTTCCAATTCACCTCCATGATATGAGTTGCGTTTGTTGATCTGTCAAATTGGATGCTTTGTTTAAAAATGAATCTTAAGTGAGTGATCAACAAGAAACAATAAAATGGATTTCACGCCAATTTCGAATGAAGAAGGACAATTTATTTTGCAAGACAACAGAATATTATCTTTAAATAAAGAAAATGGTAGGTATCATGTTATTTTTTTTTTATTTTCTTATATTAATGAATTTCGTTTGACAGTCTAACAAATTCTAACAAATGTATCGTTCCTAAATGCTTTGTAAAAAACCCAACAAATCTTAACAATGACACTTCAACGAATTTGATTTGACATAACAACAAATGTCGACTATTGTCAGAAAAAGAACGCACCACTGTCATCAAGCAAAAAAAAAATTGACATGTCAAAACAAACAAAACTCACCTCCTCCTTTTGTGTTGTTGTTTTTACATTTATTCATAGACACGATGTCAAAAATGTAATGGGAACACCATATGATACACTTGTTTTGATTTTTCTTTGCTGATTCCCTTATTTATGTACTTTGCTTTCAAAAAAACAATTCACTTTCTTACTTTTTATCAACTTGAAATTAGTTTTCAAAATATACCTATTTGCCGCCAATTTTTTTTTTTGACTTTTCATGAGCTGTGGGGAGTTTTGCTCATGCATTAGGGTGAATTTTCAGAAACACGGATATGTTCACGAAGTAAACAAAGCTGCGACTACACTTGCAGCAATTAGATTTTTTTAAGCAAATCTTTTAACAAAATTTAAAAAATATATTAGATAATAATAAATAGATAATAAGTAATATGATAATGAGAATAAGAATAAGGTTGTTAAAATCAGTAAGTTGTAAGAACTGAACAATATGTAATAACCCCGTTAAGGGGTAAGTTATAGCGATTAGAAGAATTAATCAGTGAAAATTGGAAACGAATGAATTAGAAGTTTTTTGCTGATGGAATTATGGTAGTAAAAAATAATAATAACAATACATCGTCTTTTTATTCTTTCTGGTTGGAAATGCATCAGTAAGTGGAATTCATTTCGGGGACATGACAATCAGCTGATTAGCAAAGTGTTGTTCGTGACCGATTTGCATATCCATATCTTTCTTTTAAATGGCCAATAAAATGAATTATCGCCAGTAGAATCGTATTATTAGTTGTCCGCAACAAATGCATTTTCAAACCAAAATTTTCTTTAATAAAATTATTTATATGTTATTTTTCACCGATTTGCATTTCAAACGTATTAAATATCAACATTTAAAATGTAAATAACCCTACCTAGATATGTGATAAAAAGTTCCAAAGACTTTAATCGAAAGCGACTTGTGCATGAAAGTATGGTTATAGCTTTATCTAAATTTATAATCAAAATCTCAGGTTTATCAATATTCAAAACACAATATTTTTCTGAGCAACTACGTTTTCATTAAAGCAAAAGAGGAAATTTTCGAAGCAAATTTCCAAATTCGACTCCATTTCCCATACAAAATCAAATATCGAATTTTGTTCATTTGGGCGAAATTTATGTTGCAAATATAAACAAAATCAAACCCAACTGAATTGAAAGCAATTGGACAAAAACGTTTTCTAAAATGTCAATTTGGAAAGGAAACTCAAGGCAACGGCAAAAGTAAACAAAACAAAATACAGTGAATGACGGTTATAAGAAACTCCGAAATGACACAAGTTTTGTTTCTTATAGCGTGTGTTTCTTACATCGGAACCACGGATATTGTGAAACAAGTTTCTTAGAAAAAGAACACGGATACAAGAAACAAGAAAAAGAAGTTTTTTATAAAAATATTCTTCCAGAAAAAAAAACATTTTTTCCATATCATCATATAGTCTATCACTTATTAAATTGTTGTATTTGAAACACTAAAATGTATTACGAAATTGTATACAAGTCAAACTATGACAGAAAATCTTCTATCAAGCGTTTTAATTATTTGATCAATTTTAAAGTCAGCTGTTAACATACTTTTTACATCATTCTGTACGATCTTATGTTTCAAATCGATTATATCTATAAAAATATATCAAAATCATAAGACAACTAAATTGTGCAGCACGTTGAACGAAATCTTACCATGTGTGAAAGGGGCATAATAGAAAAACCTATTACTTTTGAACATACCCATAACAATTCATGAACTTTCAAAAATAACCGCCAAATTTTTAAAATAACTGTCAATTTAGTGCTTCCGTGGTGAACCTCATAGTAGCTGTGAGTGTATGCGAGTTTTACGCACACTTTCGCAGCTAATCTAAGGTTTCTGTCAAATCAGCTTGTAGGCAAAATTCTATTTCCGGCCTACATTAAACTCTCTTCATATATGCTCTCTGATTTGAACGCATTGTTCTATTTACCCAATAGGGCTTTTAAGCAAACGGTAATATACTTCCCTCTCACTCGCTCAGAAATGTCAAATGAAACTTTCCGTATGAAAACAAATCAAAATTTGTGATTTTTGTATGCAAAAGCGATCGGACTTCCAAGAAAATAAACGAAAAAATATCTGGCTTTATAATTTTAAACAATTTTTTGCGAATAAACAATAGCTTAAATAGTGCCAAAGTGTTGTAAGCAATTATTCTATAAAAAAAACTTGTATTGTGCGTTTAAACACGGAATAAAAGTGCGACTTGTTTTGGCGCGATTTATTCACTTTCGGTGGATCGATTAATAATTAAAAAAATATATTTCAATAATATTTACTGTGTTTTAATTTATCGTGATAGTTGTTGAATAAACACAATAAGTTTATTTCAACAAAATAATATAGTTTTATTGATTTCGTGCTGCCAAAATATACCAACAAAGTTGGACATATTTTACCGCAATATTTTTTTTTTCTTTCGTTGGCGGGATTCTCCAAAGAATTTTATTTTTCTTTAAATTACAATAAAGAAGTGCATTTACAATATGCCGACAAATTGTTGTGTACACGGTTGTAGTAGCAATTCGATTGCAAGCAAAGAAGAGCATTTCTTTACTTTTCCAATCGTATGGGCCTCTTCAAAATGGAAACGCATTTCTAAGATGCGAGTGAAATCCCGCCAAGGAAAGAAAAAAAATATTGCGGCAAAATAATGTCCAACTTTGTTTGTATATTTTGGCAGCACGAAATCAATAAAACTATATTATTTTGTTGAAATAAACTTATTGTGTTTATTCAACAACTATCACATACACATACACATACACATACACATACACATACACATACACATACACATACACATACACATACACATAGACATACACATACACATACACATACACATACACATACACATACACATACACATACACATACACATACACATACACATACACATACACATACACATACACATACACATACACATACACATACACATACACATACACATACACATACACATACACATACACATACACATACACATACACATACACATACACATACACATACACATACACATACACATACACATACACATACACATACACATACACATACACATACACATACACATACACATACACATACACATACACATACACATACACATACACATACACATACACATACACATACACATACACATACACATACACATACACATACACATACACATACACATACACATACACATACACATACACATACACATACACATACACATACACATACACATACACATACACATACACATACACATACACATACACATACACATACACATACACATACACATACACATACACATACACATACACATACACATACACATACACATACACATACACATACACATACACATACACATACACATACACATACACATACACATACACATACACATACACATACACATACACATACACATACACATACACATACACATACACATACACATACACATACACATACACATACACATACACATACACATACACATACACATACACATACACATACACATACACATACACATACACATACACATACACATACACATACACATACACATACACATACACATACACATACACATACACATACACATACACATACACATACACATACACATACACATACACATACACATACACATACACATACACATACACATACACATACACATACACATACACATACACATACACATACACATACACATACACATACACATACACATACACATACACATACACATACACATACACATACACATACACATACACATACACATACACATACACATACACATACACATACACATACACATACACATACACATACACATACACATACACATACACATACACATACACATACACATACACATACACATACACATACACATACACATACACATACACATACACATACACATACACATACACATACACATACACATACACATACACATACACATACACATACACATACACATACACATACACATACACATACACATACACATACACATACACATACACATACACATACACATACACATACACATACACATACACATACACATACACATACACATACACATACACATACACATACACATACACATACACATACACATACACATACACATACACATACACATACACATACACATACACATACACATACACATACACATACACATACACATACACATACACATACACATACACATACACATACACATACACATACACATACACATACACATACACATACACATACACATACACATACACATACACATACACATACACATACACATACACATACACATACACATACACATACACATACACATATACATACAATTTTTTTTACTCCAGTTTGTCAGTCAATAAATAATTTATTGTGAAACCAAACACATAGATATACCTAATTGAAAACGAGAATTATCTGAAATCATATTTAAAAAGTTTACGAACGGAACCTTCCGAGCTTTTTTCGCTGAAAAATCGATTACGATTTCTCTGAAATCCAGTTCCTGAAGTAAATCACTTTCAATGCTTAGGAGCCAAAGCTTTGATAGACGGTTGTATCCCATCGTGGTTCGCGGCCTGTTTTGTATGATTTTCATTTTTGAAAATGAGCGTTGACACCATCAAAACCAATTACATTCTCAATGCAATTTGAAGTTTTGGGAATGTAGTTTTGAAATTTTGGTCTTCGAAAATAAGGTAGTAAAATAGCTCCGGAGGTTGGTCTTTTCCATAGTCCTTTTTATACACGTCAATCAAAGAAAAAAAAATTGAACCAACAGCACATAGCTGGGTGACGACCACTGGGATGAAGTCGGATACTTTGTATTTCTCCTTCGGTGACAGATTTGGAGTCTTGCGGATTCAATTTCACATTTCTTGTCCTCGTGCGTGATTGTACGTATTGAACTGTCTGGGCTGTTTTATTGGCTGCTTCCTCGTTTTTATCAAAAAAAATTCTTTCGGACTCCACGAATAATTTCAATGATTCTAATGCGAGCACTGCATATTCAAGAATCTTCTTCGGGTCCTGCAACATCATATTTGTAACGTTAAATCAATATTTTTCCAAAAGATGCAAACAATGCTGTTTCAATCTTTGGTTGGAAGTGCGATGCACGATATCTTTTTGCTCCTTATCGGAAGATATACTGGTTAGAGCCTCTCAAATTTCCGAATAGCCGTCAACAACGGCCTTCATTATTCAGCATTAGCTCGACAAGACCAAAGAGTGTCGCTAAGGTTTTTTAAAACTGTCCGCTTTTTTGTCTTCGATAATTTCTCAATCAGAATTCGGTATCGTTCTTTTTTACGGTATAAATGAAAAATTTGTAAAAGATTTGTTTCCGGAGTCTCTATTGTTGGGCCCCTCTTTTGTGGAGGCCTCGAGAGAGTTGCCCCGGATGCCCTCCCTTAAATCCGGCCCTAGAAAAACTATAAGCCGAATGCAAACAAACTAAGAGGGAAATATTGAATACCCCTAATATAATCGTTGAGTTCAGTTCTCTTTTTCAAATTCAATAGTTTAGAAAAATGTAATAATATTACCTCTGTTCGCGTACATTTTGTGCCAAAAAATGAAAACTGTCAAAATTTCTCAAATGAGAGAAAAATCTCTCTCACTTACCGAAAAGTACACGAACGCTTTTTGTGTAAAAACTTGAAAAACGTCAAATTCGAATTTTTTGATTGGTTAGCTCTTCGCGGTAAGGGTCATCTGCAACAACAATTGTTTACGTCATTCGCTTTTGACAGAGTTCAAGTTTTTACCAGATGAAATTTCAGTGGGTAAAAACTTGCAAATAAATGAACGAAAGAATAAAACAGCTGTTATTTTCTTTCGTTCATCTTTCGTTCATCTCTCAGTACGCGAACGCTTTTTGTGTTAATGTAAACGTATGAAATCGAATGCAAACTGTTTCATTTGGGTACGCGAACAGAGGTAATATGTATAATATTAGTTGATATATAAACACAGGTTCTTCATTAACCATCTTTTCTTACTCGACTGCTTTACGAAATTGTAATTTTCTTCCTTTTTAATACACACACACACAAACATAAACCTATTATACAAAAACAAAAAAATATCTATAGAGATAAAACATTTAGTTTAAAAAATATACATCATTATAAATATATATTTAAACACATATAACAACAAAATTTTTGCTTATTTAGTTTTGTATTTGTTTGTTAAATAAGGTAAAGTAGCTCAATTTATATATATTATATATATAATATGTTCAACACAAGTTATTAAAAAAAAAATACAAAACAAACAATCCAATATATGTACATCTATAGTTTGTTTGCATCTTATACAGGGTGTCCCGAAATTCAACGTCAAGCGGGCACCGGGTGAAAGGGTAGGTTATGTCCGTACTGGGAAAAGTAAGGAAAAAAATCCATCTCGCTTTGTTTAGTAAAAATAGTAATATTTATAAAAATTATAAAAATCGTTACACTAGACCACACTTTTAGGTACTGTGGTCACAAATTTTCATATTTTGCGGTGTTTATTTTTTTATGTAATCCTTACTAACTATGCTTTTATTCCCAATTACAAATCCAAAAATAAATATCGTAGTTTTCGTAAGAAAAATAAAATTTGACTGAGTCATGGTGAAATTTTTTTTTAAACTTAACTTTGATACTTCATACTTTAAAAAAAATGTACCGCACTACCCTCGGCAAGTTATTTAAAAAGTTGGCCCATTTTACCAAGATTTCAAAATGGTACAACACTTGCTAATTATTCACCCATAAAAAATATAATCAAAATTTAAGCCGCTGTGGAGCATTATAAATTAGGACTAAAAAATTGGAAAATTCTACCCTTGTTAAGAAAAACACTGGTCAACACAACAACAAAAGATGCAACTTCCTGGCAATATCCATCAAATTCCTGAAAACAGAACAAACTAACGGATTACAGCTGCATACAGATCATTCTAAAGTGAAAATCACAAAAAAGCAACAGACTAAAAATTTCTGTTTACACGATCTGCTTTCAGTACAGAACGCTCTTACTTTTGTTCGCAATTTCTAATAATCGTTAGCTTTCTTATTAGCATAATCGTTTGCTTTTATTTTCTCCTGGTTTCGATTATAGTGTTGTGTTAATTATTATCTAAAAATTGTGTTATAATTATAATCTAGTAAGAGAATAAAAACCTTACGTGAAATGCCGTATTCCTACACAGCTGAGGAATATGCAAACATGCACATTATTTACGGTGAATGCGGTTGTAATGCCTCTGCTGCCGAGTTCCGAAGAGCATTGCTCATAGAATCTTAAAAGAAAACAGCTACCACCCGTACCATGTACAACGAGTACAAAGTTTGTTACCTCGTGACTACGCTCCTAGAGTCAATTTTTGCAGAACAATGTTGGCCAAAAATAGTGAAGACCCGCAATTCCTCAACCATATTTTATGGACCGATGAATCGACATTAAAAAAGACGGTTATTTGAATTTGCATAATTTACATGAGTGGCACAGAGAGAATCCACATTTTATGCGTGAAGACCGCTCTCAATATCAATTTAAAATAAATATTTGGACCGGAATTTTAAATGGACAAATAATTGGACCATATGAGCTGCCAGAAAATCTAAATGGCGAAAACTACCTGCATTTTTTACAAAATGAACTGCCGAATTTTTTAGAAAATGTACCATCGAACATCTATCGAGACATTTGGTTTCAACAAGATGGTTGCCCAGCACATTATGCTCGTCTAGTACGGGATTACCTGAGTACTGAGTATCCCGATAGGTGGATTGGGCGCCTTGGATCAATTTTGTGGCCTCCTCGTTCTCCGGACCTAAACCCGCTCGATTTCTTTTACTGGGGCTGCATAAAAGAAAAAGTTTATGATAAACCAATTGTAAATAGAGACGAACTACGCCAAAAAATTCTTGAAGCAGGAGAAGATATTAATGCAAGGAGATTTGGACGTCTGATGAACAGATCTTTTCTGCGGCGATGCAGAGCCTGTATTCGTGCCGAATACATTTGTTTCATTAACATTTATGAATAGATAAAGTTTTCAGTAATACATTAATAGGGAACAATACAATACTTTCCAATTTTATAGTCCTAATTTATAATGCTCCACAGCGGTTTAAATTTTGATAATATTTTGTATGGGTGAATAATTAGCAAGTGTTGTACCATTTTGAAATTTTGGTAAAATGGGCCAACTTTTTAAATAACTTGCCGAGGGTAGTGCGGTACATTTTTTTTAAAGTATGAAGTATCAAAGTTAAGTTTAAAAAAAAAATTTCACTATGACTCAGTCAAATTTAATTTTTCTTACGAAAACTACGATATTTATTTTTGGATTTTTAATTGGGAATAATAGCATAGTTAGTAAGGATTACATAAAAAAATAAACACCGCAAAATATGAAAATTTGTGACCACAGTACCTAAAAGTGTGGTCTAGTGTAACGATTTTTATAATTTTTATAAATATTACTATTTTTACTAAACAAAGCGAGATGGATTTTTTTTTTCGAAATTTCCTATGTATGAACAATTTTTAACTGCTTTTTTACCAAATCTTTGTGGGTATTTCTCCACTAACGGGGCAACTCAGTGTCTCGCGTGAGTTTTAAACGATTTTTTTTAACATTCTAATTTTGTTCTTAAATACTAATAAATAATGATTTATCTACGTGCATGTTATACAATTTAAGAAAATATTTCACTACTCAGTTTTTATTGATTTCCTAACTACCGAAAATTGGTTGGTCACCAATTCAAAAAACCTGCAAGTAATATTTTTAAATACATTTATTTACAAACTCCATTTCTCTGTCATAATATTGATTATGAAGTGTATAAAACTGAGCTAAAATTTGTCAAAACATTTTGAGCTCCGTCCCCTGGTTTAACTATAAAATACTACCGATAAAATCCTTTTACATTTCCGCGCGATTATTTGAATGAAATGGAAAGTTACTAATGTTAAATTTGATCCGTTTATGTTTGAGGGCGCCATCTCCGTAGGGCGCCTTTTGCGTAGTGGACAACAACGCAAAAACTAGTTCGAATCACAATCCTCTGGTCAGTTCCTATTTTTATTTCATTTTTGATATTGAATTTATTACTATTTGATTTTATTTCTTTAATGAACACTAAACGCTGGGAATGCCAAAGAATTCCAATAATTCAGTAATTTGTACAATCAAGAGATTTCATTAGTTTTAACAGTTCTCTGGGCAACAGTCCCCTGCTTTAAACAAGCCTTGAGTTAAGACAGAGATGTTAAGCATTGTTAAGTTTACTCCATTGTTGGTTACAAAATTTATTTATCTCAGTTCAGGAAAGAATACAAATTAGGTACTTAATTGGATTAATTCGAGCAATAAAATCGAAATGACCCTGTTAGTAGAGAAATGGTCATGTATATAAATATGATCCCCTATTTTTCCGGGTCTAGCTATAAATTGAGAACGGCTTCAACGATTTGATTCATTTTTTTTTTTAATGTTTTTTAATACTTCGTAGAAAGTGCATACATTAAACAGTTATACATAAAGAAATTGAGCAGAAACTTAGAAAATTTAAAAAAAAATCTTTGGTTTTGTTCTGAAAGTGTTTCAGTCCGGCGGCGTGTCTCTCTTCGCTTTGTTTGTTCAACTATGTGCATTATAGACTGTTGCGGCCACCTGCCAGCCCAATCAAAACTATAAATTGCGAGTTCCAACCTTAAAATAATAAAGAAATTGATTTAGGCTCGATAATCAAATGGTATTTTTAATATTTCTGGTATAAGATACAAATTCTTAAAAAAGACAGGCACGATGGACACGACGAGGTTTGTCTGCGGTCAAGAGTGGTAGTTTGGCATTCCCACATAAATAGACTAACGTCTGAACAACGCTTCCAAATGGTGAAAATTTAACGTTCAATACATGGTTCGGTTCGAAATGCGTATCCCAATTTCAATACGTGAATTTCGTATTTGAAGTAGAGACATTTATGTCCTTTAGGATAGTGTAATTTAACGTCGCTTGTCCGTTTTCTGTGCGGATATGCGAAGTCGCAGGTATACACCTGTCAGCACGAAATGATTGACCACTTGGGAGGCAACATGCACCGCGTAATTGCCGATAAATATGAACACACATATGTTGGAAAAAGTTTTCGTAAATTGTAATTATAGTTGATTGTCTTTAGGATAATGTAAATTTCATGTCGAAATAAAAATAGCATCTTGTTTTAGTCTGTTAGTCTGATGATTCCCTCAGAAATGGAGGTGCGATGATCCTCGGTCGTCGTACCTACGAATAGAAAAAAAAGAAAGTATTAGGGATGGGAACTTGATATGGAAGTCCAGCCCGGGAGCATTTGCCATTATCTGGTGCATTCCTGATAGGCGAATGGACCCGGGGTTGGTAAAATTTTAGACAACTTAGCTTGTAAGGCAGGATAACCAAAACGCTCCTCCCGGGTATACACGGGTTAATTAATGTGTGGCTGCTGCTATTCCTTCTATTGGAGTCTCTCCTGGATATTTTTAATGGGTTTCTGCCTTAATTATATTATTTTTTTTGCACGAAACAATTCCTCAAAATAACTCGTTGACGTTAAAGGCATTACGAAAATGAAGAAAAACGAGGCAAAAGTTTGACGTTTGGGTCTCCAAAAACTTTGTAACGCGAAGTTTGATGGTGTTGCAGGGTAACAAACTACTAGAAAAAAGGGGTTGTGTCTAGGATCGATGAAAGGGAATTTCTCAAGTACGAATGTTGCTTAAAAATAAATATCCCGTCAGCTGTAAACCAAATGTAGGTCGAGGTCGACGAACCTTTGGTTGATGCAGCTACGCACAAAATTGCATGAGATAAGCAAATAAAACGGAGAAGTAAAACCGCTGATCGGCTTTAGCTAAAATTGTGCAAAGTCATCAGCAAGATTTTCAGTCGTGGAGGAGATTTTAAAGTCGATACCAAAAAAATAAAATTAAATCGGTAGTTTCCGTGAAAAAAAAAGAAACGACCGTTGGAAGTGATTTTTTTTTATCTTTCAAAGACAGATTTCGAATTTGATACACTGGCAATCAGAGTATTTTCTTGTGTTTAAAGCAATCGTAACAAAATAAAAGAAGAAAGAATAAAATCTGAAGAAGACAAGTGCCGTGTAACTTATAAATAAACTTTAAGAAACTCCAACTTGAAGAAAGTGTAATTTGATCAACGTTCGGCGAACCAAATCCTGAGAGAAATAGGAGTCTTCTTAGAATTCCGACAGGAAGGGGGTGAGTTTCCTTTTTCGGTTGCTTTGAGAAAAATTAATGTTAATGAGGAATTTTAAATAGTGTCCAAGGGTGAGATTTTGGCGGTCAACGGCGAGGACAAAAGTTTTGGCCGCCAGACTTTAAGGTTTTAATCCGTAAAAGTGGGTAGTGCGCTGAAATTATCAAAGGACCCATTGAACAAAAGGAAGTTATAGGGTTTTCACACCGAGCCGAAAACCCGGTTTTCGGCTAAAAGTTTACGAAAACCTGAAAATCGTTCACACCGGACTTTTAAAGTTTTCGTTTGACATTTCACTTCATTTTGACAACTGACTATCAAATTTTGTATCAATAACTTTTTCTTAGCTGAAAACCATGAATCGTTTAGATAATATTTGTGAAAAAAATGAATTCTGACCAATTAAAACTAATTTTTCTTCATAAGAAGAAAATGGAACAAAGTATGACCATTTTGTTAAACTTGACTTCATCTCAAGCTGCTTTCAGAAGCAGAAAACGTCGTTATATATTGCAATTCCTAAGACTTTGGCAGAAAAAAAGCATTGATGAATGCAATGAATAATAGTGCAAGACCAAGGAGCATGTGGACAAAAGTAAGCTTCCAATAACAATTAATTTACACAAAGAATCTTTATAAATATCTAAATATCGCAGATTCGTACAAGCACTTTTTGGGAAAAAGAAGTGTTGGAAAACGACGATAATTACTTTTGGTTGGTTGCTGCTTCCAGCATGGACATGAAAGGAAGAGTATGCTATCCAACAATTAACCGATCCCAAGAGTCTAGTACAGCAACCAAGGACTCATTGATTGCTCCATTTGCCACCCTTAAAGTTCTCTTAAAATTTTTGGAACGTAATGACGATTTCGAATTTATTTAATACGTTTGGACTTTTATTTCCATTCATTTACAACACATTTTTGTCAAGATATACTCAATTAAAAACATTAATTTCAAAGGCCAATGACGTCTAAGATATACATAAATATTCTATTATAAAATAATTAGAAGACTATCAGTCGATAAAGATTGAATCTTCAAAATCAGGTTATAAATTCTCAACGCTGGACCCAACTTAATAGCAAATCTATTTACAACATCCGAACGTTTTAAAAGTAATAACGACTGCCCATCTATGTCTTGATCTTTGAAAACTTCCGCCTCATTGGGATAGAACTTGTTAAAGTACTCAGTAACTTGGCTAGCTGACCAGTTCTTGACGACTGGTATTTCAGACGATTCGTGATTGTTTGTTGGCTGTTGTTGTTTAGGGTTTGGCAAAGACTCTAAAACAGAACTTGGTGAGGGTGACATGCTGGCATTTGGTGACGGACGTAAAATAGGACTTTGCGAAGGCAGTTTCTTAATAACATCGTTTTCAATTTCTTCCGAATGGACTGTTAATACTTCGGTTGCAATATTTGCTTTAGTGTCCACATCTATTGACTCCGGTAGTGTAGGCAGCGTTGGCGGCGCTGGAGTGCCCTAAACTTTCAGCAAAGACTTGGCTTTAGGAATTGTACACTTTGAACAAAACCATTTAGACTGTGTCGGAAATCAAGCCATACTTGGGATGTGACAAGCAAAGTCAAACGACTTAACACACTTTGTACATGTTATAAGCTCTCCCTGAAAACAAATTTATTTGATACATTAACAGGTCGTCTGTTTTTGGGTATAATAAAACTTACATCTTCAGTCTCCTCATAACAGGATGCACATATTTGGCAAACTTCACTTGCACCTCTTGCGTAGATAAGTTAGGTACTTTATTTTGTTCCTGTAGAAGTGTCCAGAGAGGTTGAGCTCCTCGCATCGTACAACAACGATCTTGCCGCCTTGCAGCAGGTATTTTGCGGCCACGGACGCTAGGTATCTATCTCAAAAAAAAACTTTTGTCTTCATATATATAACGTATTCTGCAGGAGCTATTTGAAAAATATACCAAACTAAATTGTAACCATTTCGGAAATGTGTTTTTCAATGTATGGACAGTTAAACATAAAAAAACATTAACAGCAGGTTTCTGTTATTTGCAATTTTAGTCAATACTAGTATCGCCCATTGGCCAAAAATTCGGCCAAAACTGTGTTTTTTTTTTTTTTTTTGACGTTTATGCGCTTTTTAGGTGTGTTTGGAAAGAATAACAACAAACTTAGATGTGTTCAGAAAGAATCACAACAAACTTAGGTGTGTTTACTTTGTATTCCAACAAGTTTTCGACAGGTTTTATATAAAACTAGTTGTTTTCGAAAACTTATGTTTAGCAAAAATGTATGGTAAAACTTGTGTTTTCGTTCAGGTTTTGGGGGTTTTCAACGAAAACCGTGTTTTCAGCTCAGTGTGAAAACCCTATTACGTTCAAAAACCCGGAATTAAGCCTGTGGGAGTCCCAGGCTTCCCAGTAATTGATACAAATTTATATTAGTTGTACCTGTTTTGGCGGCCCGTTTGAGAGGGTGATAGTTACATATATATATATTTATAAAACGAAAAAAAAAGGAAAAAACCTGAGGGCTCACCTTGGCCCTTTTTACTGTTCATTGGTGTCACTCCAAAGACGCCGAAAAGACGCAGAGAAGACCTGTCCGCAGAAGGCTTTCTAGCCTAAAACTTTATACAAGATTTTTTTTTTATATATATTATGTTGTTTAAACTTGGCGTGGTATTTTTCATATTTATTTAATTTTTAATCTTTATTATTTATTCAGTATTAGTTGTTATTTTTTTTTTGGTCATTACATTTTTTTTAAATCTACTAGTTTTAAGTTTTTCTTTCAAATCATTCTTTTGTTTGCGCTTTTGGGGTAATTCAGTTTTTCGCCTTGGTAAAAATCATTGTGCCATATTCATAAATACCTTTTTTTTTAACCGAGTCGGGAACGACCCAATATAACAGGTTAGGACCACGTCCTGTTACCCAAGATCCTATTTTGTTGTACCGGTTAATCCCCACATAGAGCTCTTTGTAGGTAGGGTTGGCCGTTATAAACACCGCTAAAAGAAGGAAGATACCGTTTCTTGTGGCGCGCGTGGCAATTGGGATAGAAGGGGGTTGGTTCTTCATCCTGAAACGGGGCGTTTTCCATCTCCATTTTGTTTAAAATTTGATTTCTTACATTGAAAATTTAGGTAACCTGATCCAATTCAATAGTTTTTTTTTCAAATACAAAAGGTGAATAATTGCATTTGCCCTCATGCTCGCAATAGATCTTTCTTTTTTATCTATAATTTAAATATATTATCTTCTTATTTGTAAATTTACTTTTTTAAACTCCTTTAAGTTAAACTATTTTTCTCGTTGTATGATCTTGTAGATATTTTTTTTATTGATTCAACCCAATGTTAGTTTCAAGATTCAGTTTATTTTAAGTTCTTGTTTCAATTCTTTAGTTTTTTTTGCATTTTAGCTATAGTTAGATGTTAAGAATATTCCAAATGTTAGCTTTTAGTTTGAAAATAAAATCGTGTTTGTAAATCACGCCGATGAGGTTGAAACTATCGCTTTTAAATTCGTTGTTCTGAGCTTGTACTAAGCTCAATGGCATTGTAAGGTAATTTCAGGGGGGTGCGGTAAGGCGGATGCAAGCCTCGAGTGGTGAGTAAGTATGGCCTAACACCAAACCAATCCAGGACGTAAGGGGGATTCTAAACAATCGGACCGATTGAATCCCAGGTGGGGTGGGCTGTGGTCCGTTCTGCACGGACATCCGCAGAACCCAAAGTGTGTGTGTGTGTGTGTGGGTGTGTGTGTGTGTGTGAATATGAGGGTGAGTGTGAGTAGGTATGCGTGTGAGTGTGAGTGTGAGTAGGTATGTGCGTAGGAGTGAATATTTGTGAGTGGGTGGTAGTGCGCATGTAAGCGAGTGTCTGAGCGAATGGCTGGGGGTGGATGTGAGTGTGGATGAGTGAGTGGTTGTGGGTGTGTGAGCGTGAATGAGAATTTGTTGGAGTGCGTACATGTTAGTGAAGAGTATGAGAGTAGGTGAGCATGATCAATTTAAGTGGTGGATAAAGTTCAATTTTTGGCATGTTTTATGTTTTTTTTTGAAAGGAGCGAGGTCTAGCTACGGAGGTAAGATCCCCCCCTAATCCGGCGAGCTAAGCCGTGCCTTGCCAGCATGCCATCGCCTCCGTAGCGGACATTCTAACCCCTTCCCTTCCATATCCGGCTTTCCTTTCCCTCGGACCCCTCATCCTACCTATGTCCATCCGGTTCCTCTACTCCCTGAATCCTAACACCGTCCCAACTCCATTTCCTCTCCCTTTGCTTCATTTCAAGACTTTGACTACAAAGCGAAGGAAAACACGCCGGGTCCATGAAAAGCTTCTATTATATTAGTTTGTTTGCTAAGACCAACCTGAGAAATCACACCTCTAATTTAAAAAATTCTTTTAATTTTGAAAGGTTGAAGTTTGCGGGTGCTTTGAGGACTAAATATTTTTTGGAAGACTTAGCTGTTTGTAGAGTGAAATGGGTTAAAATCAAAAAATTGGTATCTGATTTTGAAAGTTTTTATTGTGTTTTTTAACAAGCTGTTTCATTTTTTTAGTTTTTACCAAATGTTTTGATGTACTTTGTGGGTATGATTTGGGACTATTTCATTGATAACTGCGTCTAAGATACAAGCAACGGATATCTGTTTACAAACGACTTAATTCGAAATAACACTGACAATGCTCAAAAAGCGAGACATAAACACTACTGTTTAAACAAAGAATTTGAATTTCTTTGGTCGGAAACTGTGTTATGTATTATCGTGCTGTTGCACCCGCAGATTAAGTTTTTGCGACCCAGTCATGTATTTTATTTTTTTTTTAATTTCTCATGTAAAAACCATTCAATATTAATGACTCACAATCCCAGTAAATAAATGTTGGTTTAGTATACAAAATAACCGCATTGAAGTTAAAAGAAAAATTGAAGCAATCCATTTTTCAACCGAAAAACAACGTATAGTACACTCGGGCGTATACGTACTTTTCTTCTGAGTTTAATTAAAAAAATCTTCTATGTTCTCATATTGTAGACACACTAATTGGACGATATAAATGTTATTAGAAGTCAAACTTATCGCTTCCTATTCAAAATGTTTATATCTATCATCGCGCTATCTGC
The DNA here is from genome assembly GCA_916050605.2 of Platycheirus albimanus. Taxonomy (NCBI): domain Eukaryota; kingdom Metazoa; phylum Arthropoda; class Insecta; order Diptera; family Syrphidae; genus Platycheirus; species Platycheirus albimanus. The sequence goes on from OU696696.1 coordinate 338,237,636, forward strand.
TCGGAAGGGCAGAAAATGTCTACCGGGACAGCTAGTATTGTATACAAAGGTTTTAGTTTCCAGACATTTTCTTGGAAAAAGGCTCGTCTTACGACTTACTTTCTTATGATGGCTAAAATAAAGTGTTGTTCCCCTAGGCCTTGCTTAGCATGCCCCTCCAGCCGGCTTGATCTCTAGCCTGCCGTCTCCAATTTTGCACTTCAAGTTGTCGGAGGTCTCCCTCTCTACCTGGTCGCTCCATCGGAGATGAGGTCTACCTTGGCTTCTGACTCCCTCTGGTATGGCGTTGAAGACTTTACGAGCTGGAGCGTCGATGTCCATTTGCTCTACATGGCCCAACCATCTTAGTCTGACGACGACGTCTCTATTAAAATGTGTAAACCAATTTTCGATAATATTCCTTTAAATACTACTTTATTAGTTTTTGGTTGAGAATGCGTATAATGGAAGATTCGTTTTAACGGTTTAAAGGAAAATCGTTCAGTTTACAAAGATTAAATTGATTTTCTTCAATCTTTGAGGGGCAGGTTTTTTAATGAGTCCCTAGAGGCGGAGAGAGTATTTTCGTTTAAGACTAGCTCTTACGGTTACATACCGTATAAATGTCATTTCCATATCGCACCGGCAGAGCAAGTACATGGGACCCAGTTAAGCTTTGAGGCATGTAACTTAGATTTTAGCACATACTATTCGTTTTCATAAATATTTTTAGACCCTCACTTGAGCAACCAAAAAGTATCCAACTGGCGCAAGAGACATATTCAAATCGCATGCATTTTATTCGTTAATAATTCATTTTTATAGACGTACTCACCCACAGACGTGTTCCTTCCCTTGCTAGAATTTTAAAAAAATCGCCTGTCCATGTAAAAAAAAGATTTTAATTAAAATTAGTTAAATACACATATTCCGGGTGACCCCATTAGCAAATGCATCAAAAAATTAAATAAAAATCTATCAACCCGTTCAGGAATAGAAGAGTTACGAATAGAGCTTTCTAAACTTAACTATGTATTTGGTTCCACAGCATTATAATCCTTGGGGTCATTCTGTAACTCAATTATCGCCAGACGACACCGTTCGACGATAGACTTGCTTCATGTAATATTAAAAATTACTATCGTCCTGGCGATAAAGTTTTTTCATTTAAATGTTTGCTTCACATAAATCAATAATCTTCAAAACCATGTCGTCTAAACGATGGCGTTAGCACGATAGCTTAATAGGTATTTTTTCGCTTTGAACTGTGCCTTAACCACAGAGGACCTATAGGAGAGTGAAATCTTTCGTACGTATCACCCTCCGACACCCATTTCCGGTCATTTTTTTTTTAGTTGTTTGACATCGTGTCTGTGAATAAATGTGAAAAACAACAATACAAAACGACGAGGTGAGTTTTGTTTGTTTTGACATTTCATTTTTTTTTGCTTGATGACAGATGTAAGTAAACAATTTTAGAAATTATTTGTTTTTTTCTCAAAATAAATCATTTTTTATAATTATTTATGAATTTTGCAGTGATAAATCGAATCCCACATCCAGGAATTAGTGACCGAGACCGAAGCAGTATCTTTACATTTGTTTGGCTTGGATGTATCTTGGCGAATACCTCCAATCGCCGTTTGTGATGAAAACTAAGAAAAGGTAAATTTCTACAATCCTTATTGTGTGCAATTTTATTTGAATAATAAATTCATATTAATAACTCTAGAACACACAAGCAATGGTGCAAAGAACTTAAGAAACTAAGAAGAAAAAAAAGCTGTCAAAGGATTGCGGACGAACGAAAAAAATTTGTCACCGAAGGTACTTCTACTTTTAATTATGATTGCACATTAATGTACATATATCAATTTTTTTATGTTTATTAAGAATCCGCCAAGTTAAATGACCCAAATTACTTCAAATGGCTCCAAGAAAAGGAAAAACTGAAAAAAACTTGAGCTCGAACAAGAACACCTAGAACAAGAAGAACTCTGGTTGCGTCGAGAACTTTTGGCCAGAAAGAAATTCCACGAACAGCAAAAGGAACAAGACGCCACTGCTGCCGTGAAAGAAGCGGAAGTTCTTCGAATTCAAAACGAGTTCGAAGAACTCCAGAAAAAAGCTGAACAACGTCTTGAGAAACGCCTGCAACGCGGAGAACCAGCTAAACGAGACCACGAGCACATGATGGAAGAACTGACATCCAATATACATAATATACAATATCATTTATGTGAAAAAAATATAAATTCCACAAAGTTTGTCCACACTTACATAAAGACATTTTTATATATTTGAAATATCGATATTTTGATATGCAGTCGAATTCTGGTAAACCGGTTAGCCCGTTAATTGCGAAAACAAATGCTTGTCGTTATGGTGTGATGTGCAGCAGGAATCATATCCGACCTAAATTAAGTCTTTTTTCAAAGATTCGATAAAAAGTCAAATTCTGAAAAAATAGACAATTACAATGTGCTGTTTTTTCCAAACGGTTTGACTCACAGATATGGTTTATACATATTTGTAATCTACATTAAATTGTGCTAATGATAGCATTTTTAAATTTTGGTTTAAAACTGAATATAATAAAATTGTACACCAAAAGAACTTTCCTTTCAGATTTTTCAGTGATATAGCGGAAAATCTGAAAGGAAACTTCTTTTGGTGTAAAATTTTATTAAATTTTGCTTTAAACCAAAATTTAAAAATGCTATCATTAGCACAATTTAATGTAGATTACAAATATGTATAAACCATATCTGTGAGTCAAACCGTTTGGAAAAAACAGCACATTGTAATTGTCTATTTTTTCAGAATTTGACTTTTTATCGAATGTTTGACAAAAAGATGCAATTGCAATGTGCTGTTTTTTCCAAACGGTTTGACTCACAGATATGGTTCGTACATATTTGGAATCTACATTTAGTAGTGCTAATGATAGCATTTTTAAATTTCGGTTTAAGGCAAAATTTAATAAAATTGTACACCAAAAGAAGTTTCCTTTCAGATTTTCCGCTATATCACTGAAAAATCTGAAAGGAAAGTTCTTTTGGTGTACAATTTTATTATATTCAGTTTTAAACCAAAATTTAAAAATGCTATCATTAGCACAATTTAATGTAGATTACAAATATGTATAAACCATATCTTTGAGTCAAACCGTTTGGAAAAAACAGCACATTCCAATTGCATCTTTTTGTCAAAGATTCGATAAAAAGTCAAATTCTTTTTTTTTTTTTTTTAATTGTGTATTTTGGTCAACAATTTTTGTTTCTATATTTAAAAATAAATAAATACATTATATTATATTATCAATTTGTTTAACAAATCAATTTAATTATTGTGCTATACGCAATGAGTAATAATAATTGAGTTGAAAATTGAACTCTTTTTGAATTCGAAGAACTTTCGCTTCTTTCACGGCAGCAGTGGCTTCTTGTTTCTTTTGCTGTTCGTGGAATTTCTTTCTGGCCAAAAGTTATTGACGCAACCAGAGTTCTTCTTGTTCTAGGTGTTCTTGTTCGAGCTCAAGTTTTTTTCAGTTTTTCCTGTTCTTGGAGCCATTGGAAGTAATTTGGGTCATTCAACCGGGCAGATACCTTTATATAAAAACATAAAAACAAATGGATAGACAAAGGCACATAAATATACAATCATAATTACGAGTAGCAGTATAACTTCGGTGTCGTTTTTTTACGTTCTTCCGCAATCCTTTGACGGATTTTTTCCTTCTCAGTTTTTAAACTTCTATTTCTTGTGTTCTAAAGTAATTATTAGGAATTTAGTATTCAAATAAAATTGCATATATAATTTGGATTGTAGAAATTTACTTTTTCTTTGATGAATCTTCAGCACAGAGAGGATCTTGAAGTCTAGAAAATGAAATGGAACTTGGTTTTGCTCACACATTTTTCGCATAAGATATGTACTGCTTCGGTCTCGGTCACTAATTCCTGGATGTGGGATTCGATTTATCACTGCAAAATTCATAAATAATTATAAAAAATGATTTATTTTGAGAAAAAAACAAATAATTTCTAAAATTGTTTACTCACATCTGTCATCAAGCAAAAAAAAAATGAAATGTCAAAACAAACAAAACTCACCTCGTCGTTTTGTGTTGTTGTTTTTCACATTTATTCACAGACACGATGTCAAATAATAACAAAAAAAAACTGGAAATGGGTGTCGGAGGGTGATACGTACGAAACATTTCACTCTCTTATAGGTCCTCTGTGATTTATATACTTTGCTTTCAAAAAAACAATTCACTTTCTTACTTTTTATCAACTTGAAATTAGTTTTTAAAATATACCTATTTGCCGCCAATTTGTTTGACATTTCATGAGCTGTGGGGAGTTTTGCTCATGCATTAGGGTGAATTTTCAGAAACACGGATATGTTCACGAAGTAAACAAAGCAGCGACTACACTTGCAGCAATTTGATTTTTTTAAGCAAATCTTTTAACAAAATTTAAAAAAATATATTAGATAATAATAAATAGATAATAAGTAATATGATAATGAGAATAAGAATGAAGTTGTTAAAATCTATTTGTAAGAACTGAACAATATGTAATAACCCCGTTAAGGGGTTAGTTATAGCGATTAGAAGAATTAATCAGTGAAAATTGGAAACGAATGAATTAGAAGTTTTTTTGCTGATGGAATTATGGTAGTAAAAAATAATAATAACAATACATCGTCTTTTTATTCTTTCTGGTTGGAAATGCATCAGTAAGTGGAATGAATTGTTTCATTTGGGGGACATGACAATCAGCTGATTAGCAAAGTGTTGTTCGTGACCGATTTGCATATCTTTGCTATAAATGGCCAATAAAATGTATTATCGCCAGTAAAATCGTATTATTAGTTGTCCGCAACAAATGCATTTTCAAACCAAAATTTTCTTTAATAAAATTATGTTTATGTTATTCTTCACCGATTTGCATTTCAAACGTATTAAATATCAACATTTAAAATGTAAATAACCCTACCTAGATATGTGATAAAAAGTTCCAACGACTTTAGTCGAAAGCGACTTGTGCATGAAAATATGGTAATAGCTGTATCTAAATTTATAATCAAAATTTCAGGTTTATCAATATTCAAAACACAATATTTTTCTGAGCAACTACGTTTTCATTAAAGCAAAAGAGGAAATTTTCGAAGCAAATTTCCAAATTCGACTCCATTTCCAATACAAAATCAAATATCGAAATTTGTTCATTTGGGCGAAATTTATGTTGCAAATGTAAACAAAATCAAACCCAACTGAATTGAAAGAATTGAACAAAAATATTTTCTAAAATGTCAATTTGGAAAGAAAACCCAAGGCAACGGCAAAAGTAAACAACAAAATACAGTGAATGACGGTTATAAGAAACTCCGAAATGACACAAGTTTTTTTCTTATAGCGTGTGTTTCTTACATCGGAACCATGGATATTGTGAAACAAGTTTCTTAGAAAAAGAACACGGATACAAGAAACAAGAAAAAGAAGTTTTTTATAAAAATATTCTTCCAGAAAAAAAAAACATTTCTTCCATATCATGGAAATGCGTGTTCATGTCTTTTCTAAGGGTGTGTTCACATTTACGGAACATTTAGATTGGCGTTGAAATAAAATTCAGGGCAACGTCAGTGGTAAACAAAACAAAAAGATGGCCAAACCAAGTGCGCAAACCTTGATGAAAACACTTCATGACCAAATTTCCAAATGACCTCACTTCGGCACTAATGAAAACGCAGTATAATTCTTCCAAAAATAAACACATTGCTTGCTATAGTCTATCACTTATTAAACACTAAAATGTATTACGAAATTGTATACAAGTTAAACTATGCCAGAAAATCTTCTATCAAGCGTTTTAATTATTTGATCAATTTTAAAATCAGCTGTTAACATACTTTTTACATCATTCTGTACGATCTTATGTTTCAAATCGATTATATCTATAAAAATATATCAAAATCATAAGACAACTAAATTGTGCAGCACGTTGAACGAAATCTTACCATGTGTGAAAGGGGCATAATAGAAAAACCTATTACTTTTGAACATACCCATAGCAATTCATGAACTTTCAAAAATAACCGCCAAATTTTTAAAATAACTGTCAATTTAGTGCTTCCGTGGTGAACCTCATAGTAGCTGTGAGTGTATGCGAGTTTTTACGCACACTTTCGCAGCTAATCTGAGGTTTCTGTCAAATCAGCTTGTAGGCAAAATTCCATTTCCGGCCTACATTAAACTCTCTTCATATATGCTCTCTGATTTGAACGCATTGTTCTATTTACCCAATAGGGCTTTTAAGCAAACGGTAATATACTTCCCTCTCACTCGCTCAGAAATGTCAAATGAAACTTTCCGTATGAAAACAAATCAAAATTTGTGATTTTTGTATGCAAAAGCGATCGGACTTCCAAGAAAATAAACGAAAAAATATCTGGCTTTATAATTTTACACAATTTTTTGCGAATAAACAATAGCTTAAATAGTGCCAAAGTGTTGTAAGCAATTATTCTATAAAAAAAACTTGTATTGTGCGTTTAAACACGGAATAAAAGTGCGACTTGTTTTGGCGCGATTTATTCACTTTCGGTGGATTGATTAATAATTAAAAAAATATATTTCAATAATATTTACTGTGTTTTAATTTATCGTAATAGTTGTTGAATAAACACAATAAGTTTATTTCAACAAAATAATATAGTTTTATTGATTTCGTGCTGCCAAAATATACCAACAAAGTTGGACATATTTTACCGCAATATTTTTTTTTCTTTCGTTGGCGGGATTCTCCAAAGAATTTTATTTTTCTTTAAATTACAATAAAGAAGTGCATTTACAATATGCCGACAAATTGTTGTGTACACGGTTGTAGTAGCAATTCGATTGCAAGCAAAGAAGAGCATTTCTTTACTTTTCCAATCGTATGGGCCTCTTCAAAATGGAAACGCATTTCTAAGATGCGAGTGAAATCCCGCCAAGGAAAGAAAAAAAATATTGCGGCAAAATAATGTCCAACTTTGTTTGTATATTTTGGCAGCACGAAATCAATAAAACTATATTATTTTATTGAAATCAACTTATTGTGTTTATTCAACAACTATCCCGATAAATAAAAACACAGTAAATATTATTGAAATATATTTTTTAATTATTAATCAATCCACCGAAAGTGAATAAATCGCGCCAAAACCAGTCGCACTTTTATTCCGTGTTTAAACGCACAATACAAGTTTTTTTTTATAGAATAATTGTTTAAAACACTTTGGCACTATTTAACCTATTGTTTATTCACAAAAAAATTGTTTTAAATTATAAAGGAAGATTTTTTTCGTTTATTTTCTTGGAAGTCCGATCGCTTTTGCATACAAAAATCACAAATATTTATTTGTTTTCATACGGAAACATTTTTGACATTTCTCTTTGACGTATTCGGATACTTCTCTATAGCCAACTGGTATCGTTCATTACATGTGTGATGTACATTTTTGTACAGTGGGTTAAGGCCAGAGAGCATATATGAAGAGAGTTTAATGTAGGCCGGAAATGGAATTTTGCCTACAAGCTGATTTGACAGAAACCTCAGATTAGCTGCGAAAGTGTGCGTAAATACTCGCATACACTCACAGCTACTATGAGGTTCACCACGGAAGCACTAAATTGACAGTTATTTTAAAAATTTGGCGGTTATTTTTGAAAGTTCATGAATTGTTATGGGTATGTTCAAAAGTAATAGGTTTTTCTATTATGCCCCTTTCACACATGGTAAGATTTCGTTCAACGTGCTGCACAATTTAGTTGTCTTATGATTTTGATATATTTTTATAGATATAATCGATTTGAAACATAAGATCGTACAGAATGATGTAAAAAGTATGTTAACAGCTGATTTTAAAATTGATCAAATAATTAAAACGCTTGATAGAAGATTTTCTGTCATAGTTTAACTTGTATACAATTTCGTAATACATTTTAGTGTTTCAAATACAACAATTTAATAAGTGATAGACTATAGCAAGCAATGTGTTTATTTTTGGAAGAATTATACTGCGTTTTCATTAGTGCCGAAGTGAGGTCATTTGGAAATTTGGTCATGAAGTGTTTTCATCAAGGTTTGCGCACTTGGTTTGGCCATCTTTTTGTTTTGTTTACCACTGACGTTGCCCTGAATTTTATTTCAACGCCAATCTAAATGTTCCGTAAATGTGAACACACCCTTAGAAAAGACATGAACACGCATTTCCATGATATGGAAGAAATGTTTTTTTTTTTTCTGGAAGAATATTTTTATAAAAAACTTCTTTTTCTTGTTTCTTGTATCCGTGTTCTTTTTCTAAGAAACTTGTTTCACAATATCCATGGTTCCGATGTAAGAAACACACGCTATAAGAAAAAAAACTTGTGTCATTTCGGAGTTTCTTATAACCGTCATTCACTGTATTTTGTTTTGTTTACTTTTGCCGTTGCCTTGGATTTTCTTTCCAAATTGACATTTTAGAAAATATTTTTGTTCAATTCTTTCAATTCAGTTGGGTTTGATTTTGTTTACATTTGCAACATAAATTTCGCCCAAATGAACAAATTTCGATATTTGATTTTGTATTGGAAATGGAGTCGAATTTGGAAATTTGCTTCGAAAATTTCCTCTTTTGCTTTAATGAAAACGTAGTTGCTCAGAAAAATATTGTGTTTTGAATATTGATAAACCTGAAATTTTGATTATAAATTTAGATACAGCTATTACCATACTTTCATGCACAAGTCGCTTTCGACTAAAGTCGTTGGAACTTTTTATCACATATCTAGGTAGGGTTATTTACATTTTAAATGTTGATATTTAATACGTTTGAAATGCAAATCGGTGAAGAATAACATAAACATAATTTTATTAAAGAAAATTTTGGTTTGAAAATGCATTTGTTGCGGACAACTAATAATACGATTTTACTGGCGATAATACATTTTATTGGCCATTTATAGCAAAGATATGCAAATCGGTCACGAACAACACTTTGCTAATCAGCTGATTGTCATGTCCCCCAAATGAAACAATTCATTCCACTTACTGATGCATTTCCAACCAGAAAGAATAAAAAGACGATGTATTGTTATTATTATTTTTTACTACCATAATTCCATCAGCAAAAAAAACTTCTAATTCATTCGTTTCCAATTTTCACTGATTAATTCTTCTAATCGCTATAACTGGCCCCTTAACGGGGTTATTACATATTGTTCAGTTCTTACAAATAGATTTTAACAACTTCATTCTTATTCTCATTATCATATTACTTATTATCTATTTATTATTATCTAATATATTTTTTTAAATTTTGTTAAAAGATTTGCTTAAAAAAATCAAATTGCTGCAAGTGTAGTCGCAGCTTTGTTTACTTCGTGAACATATCCGTGTTTCTGAAAATTCACCCTAATGCATGAGCAAAACTCCCCACAGCTCATGAAATGTCAAACAAATTGGCGGCAAATAGGTATATTTTAAAAACTAATTTCAAGTTGATAAAAAGTAAGAAAGTGAATTGTTTTTTTGAAAGCAAAGTATATAAATCACAGAGGACCTATAAGAGAGTGAAATGTTTCGTACGTATCACCCTCCGACACCCATTCCCAGTTTTTTTTTTGTTATTATTTGACATCGTGTCTGTGAATAAATGTGAAAAACAACAACACGACGAGGTGAGTTTTGTTTGTTTTGACATTTCATTTTTTTTTTTGCTTGATGACAGATGTGAGTAAACAATTTTAGAAATTATTTGTTTTTTTCTCAAAATAAATCATTTTTTATAATTATTTATGAATTTTGCAGTGATAAATCGAATCCCACATCCAGGAATTAGTGACCGAGACCGAAGCAGTACATATCTCATGCAAAAAATGTGTGAGCAAAACCAAGTTCCATTTCATTTTCTAGACTTCAAGATCCTCTCTGTGCTGAAGATTCATCAAAGAAAAAGTAAATTTCTACAATCCAAATTATATATGCAATTTTATTTGAATACTAAATTCCTAATAATTACTTTAGAACACACAAGGAATAGAAGTTTAAAAACTGAGAAGGAAAAAAATCCGTCAAAGGATTGCGGAAGAACGTAAAAAAACGACACCGAAGTTATACTGCTACTCGTAATTATGATTGTATATTTATGTGCCTTTGTCTATCCATTTGTTTTTATGTTTTTATATAAAGGTATCTGCCCGGTTGAATGACCCAAATTACTTCCAATGGCTCCAAGAACAGGAAAAACTGAAAAAAACTTGAGCTCGAACAAGAACACCTAGAACAAGAAGAACTCTGGTTGCGTCAATAACTTTTGGCCAGAAAGAAATTCCACGAACAGCAAAAGAAACAAGAAGCCACTGCTGCCGTGAAAGAAGCGGAAGTTCTTCGAATTCAAAAAGAGTTCAATTTTCAACTCAATTATTATTACTCATTGCGTATAGCACAATAATTAAATTGATTTGTTAAACAAATTGATAATATAATATAATGTATTTATTTATTTTTAAATATAGAAACAAAAATTGTTGACCAAAATACACAATTAAAAAAAAAAAAAAAAGAATTTGACTTTTTATCGAATCTTTGACAAAAAGATGCAATTGGAATGTGCTGTTTTTTTCCAAACGGTTTGACTCAAAGATATGGTTTATACATGTTTGTAATCTACATTAAATTGTGCTAATAATAGCATTTTTAAATTTTGGTTTAAAACTGAATATAATAAAATTGTACACCAAAAGAACTTTCCTTTCAGATTTTTCAGTGATATAGCGGAAAATCTGAAAGGAAACTTCTTTTGGTGTACAATTTTATTAAATTTTGCCTTAAACCGAAATTTAAAAATGCTATCATTAGCACTACTAAATGTAGATTCCAAATATGTACGAACCATATCTGTGAGTCAAACCGTTTGGAAAAAACAGCACATTGCAATTGCATCTTTTTGTCAAACATTCGATAAAAAGTCAAATTCTGAAAAAATAGACAATTACAATGTGCTGTTTTTTCCAAACGGTTTGACTCACAGATATGGTTTATACATACATATTTGTAATCTACATTAAATTGTGCTAATGATAGCATTTTTAAATTTTGCTTTAAACCAAAATTTAATAAAATTTTACACCAAAAGAAGTTTCCTTTCAGATTTTCCGCTATATCACTGAAAAATCTGAAAGGAAAGTTCTTTTGGTGTACAATTTTATTATATTCAGTTTTAAACCAAAATTTAAAAATGCTATCATTAGCACAATTTAATGTAGATTACAAATATGTATAAACCATATCTGTGAGTCAAACCGTTTGGAAAAAACAGCACATTGTAATTGTCTATTTTTTCAGAATTTGACTTTTTATCGAATCTTTGAAAAAAGACTTAATTTAGGTCGGATATGATTCCTGCTGCACATCACACCATAACGACAAGCATTTGTTTTCGCAATTAACGGGCTAACCGGTTTACCAGAATTCGACTGCATATCAAAATATCGATATTTCAAATATATAAAAATGTCTTTATGTACAGTGTGGACAAACTTTGTGGAATTTATATTTTTTTCACATAAATGATATTGTATATTATGTATATTGGATGTCAGTTCTTCCATCATGTGCTCGTGGTCTCGTTTAGCTGGTTCTCCGCGTTGCAGGCGTTTCTCAAGACGTTGTTCAGCTTTTTTCTGGAGTTCTTCGAACTCGTTTTGAATTCGAAGAACTTCCGCTTCTTTCACGGCAGCAGTGGCGTCTTGTTCCTTTTGCTGTTCGTGGAATTTCTTTCTGGCCAAAAGTTCTCGACGCAACCAGAGTTCTTCTTGTTCTAGGTGTTCTTGTTCGAGCTCAAGTTTTTTTCAGTTTTTCCTTTTCTTGGAGCCATTTGAAGTAATTTGGGTCATTTAACTTGGCGGATTCTTAATAAACATAAAAAAATTGATATATGTACATTAATGTGCAATCATAATTAAAAGTAGAAGTACCTTCGGTGACAAATTTTTTTCGTTCGTCCGCAATCCTTTGACTTGACAGCTTTTTTTTCTTCTTAGTTTCTTAAGTTCTTTGCACCATTGCTTGTGTGTTCTAGAGTTATTAATATGAATTTATTATTCAAATAAAATTGCACACAATAAGGATTGTAGAAATTTACCTTTTCTTAGTTTTCATCACAAACGGCGATTGGAGGTATTCTCCAAGATACATCCAAGCCAAACAAATGTAAAGATACTGCTTCGGTCCTGGTCGCCATTTCCTGGATGTGGAATTCGATTTTATCACGCCAAAAACTATAAATAATTACATAAAATGATTTATTTTGAGAACAAAATAAATAATTTCTAAAATTGTTTACTTACATCTGTCATCAAGCAAAAAAAAATGAAATGTCAAAACAAACAAAACTCACCTCGTCGTTTTGTATTGTTGTTTTTCACATTTATTCACAGACACGATGTCAAACAACTAAAAAAAAAATGACCGGAAATGGGTGTCGGAGGGTGATACGTACGAAAGATTTCACTCTCCTATAGGTCCTCTGTGGTTCAAATAGAACACTACAAAAAAAAAATAGGTTTAGTTTTTGAAGTTAAAAAAAATTTTTAAAAATTCTAAAATGCTGTTGAGTGGTTGTTCTATGCAACATCGCATTTTCCTATAGATATAACGATTTATGTACCTTGGCTACGGACAGATGACGTGAATTCGAAATCAGAACCTAACCTTGTTTTGCACCATTACAAGAGCAGTGGAAATGGTTTGAAATTTCTGAGCTGGTCGAGCATTTAAATTCAATTCCTTAGTATAAATAAGTTGTTGATCATGAGTATCCTGAGATGACTCCGAAAATCGTTAAAAATTGGCTCATCACTCACATAGATTGATCATCGAAATTATAGAGCAGATTCTAAGACCGCAGCCCTTGAATTTACGAAAATTATAGGATGTCCGCCCACTTCCTCCTTTAGTTTCTGAATAGTCTATCTAAAACCTTCCAACAAAGTGAACTCTATAAGATACTCACTTTAAACTGTCTTTCCTGGCCAAGTACCTCAATAAGTATTCTATAATCGTAGCAGCAACAACCTGAAGTTTAGAATGCAAATAAAAGTGACCTCTATTATATATTATTCTTTATTAAATATTTTAAAACAAAGATTTATAAGCATGGGGGATAAAATAAAATATATTAGGTTCAATTTTCAAAACAAAATAATAAAACATTTGGACTTTTCATCATTCCAGAATCTACGATTAACGTGCCAATTGAATTATAAGAGCAGCACACATTTCGAAAAATTCCATTGTATGATGTCCTGTTGGTTGCTGTGGCATAATCCCACTATTCATTATTGGTGGTGGAGTTAGACTTTCCATAATAACATCATCTCCCTGTTCAACTTCGTCATTAGTAAGAGATTTGAAATCAAGAAGATAACTTTTAGCATCAACTTGATAAAGTTGCAAGGACATCTTGGAGAATTTACAATTGAGAAGATTCTGCCTTCGGACACGGACGTGATAGGGGTTAATAATCTTCCATTCATAGTCCAATGCCTTCATGGCTCTATAGACTTCTAACATAATGTCATTTGGTTTACTTTGCGATCGAATACCTAAATGCCATTTGGCTCGTTTGATTGGAGTTCCCTTAGGGCGATCAGGATAGGTCGCATTTGCAGCAGATTGAGCTGACATTGCTAACTGACGATCTCTCAGTGGAGCGATTCTTTCTGGATGTGGCCTAAAGCCAGAGTTGACACCAGCATTGCCGGAATTCAAAGCACTTACACCATCATTTGGCCTTTCATTTGGTGAACTAGCAACAGGTGGTGGACTACCAGCTACAAAAAAATTAGTCAAATCTTGTTTAGCTTGTTCATCAGCAAAACGTTTGTTATCTATAATCAAGTGATAGGCAATAGCCAACTGATCGTGTGGATCACCACTTAGTAGGGCATTATGAACTTCACTTTCTTTAACTCCGAATTTTCCGCAAACCTCGGAGACAGCATAGGTATCAATGACATTACTATCTTGTTCAACTGTAGATGGAAAAAGATATGATGGAAGATCCTTTTGGAACCAATCGTGTTTCTTTATTTCTTCTATATTGGCTCGTTTGAGAGGATCTACTTGAAGCATCTGACATACTAGATTGACTACCTGTTTATTAAGATACTCTGGAATTGGGAATATGCCAGATTTAATTTTACGGAACAAGGTCGGGACATGCTCATCATCAAAAGGAAGAGTTCCGCACAGCAAGGCATATAGAATAACTCCACACGACCAAATATCTACCTCCGGGCCAGCATACAGTTTGCCAGAGATAACCTCTGGGGCAGCATAATTAGGAGAACCACAGGAAGTCCGTAAGAACTCTCCATCCAACATCATGTTGGAGAGACCAAAATCAGCTATCTTAACATGCATATTATGATCGAGGAGAAGATTTTCTGGCTTCAAATCTCGATGGACAATCATATGCCGATGGCAATAGTCGACTCCAGATATGATTTGTTGGAAGAATCGACGAGCTTCATGCTCTTGTAGTTTGCCATTCTTTACAATGTAATCGAAGAGCTCCCCGCCACTAATGCACGGGAGAGGTTTAGAGAGAGCTTAAACGTACTTTAAAAAAATAAACTGCACACCAAGCTTGTTGGCAAAGAGAGAAAATATGGCGGTCTGTATCTGTATGTCTGTGACACAAAAAGACAATACACCCCAGCGACTGAAGTTTGGTTCTCTCTTTTTGTCAACAAGCCTAAGATCAGTTGTGCATTATACATATAATGAGTGTAGCTGTAACTTTCGGACAATTTTTTCCGTTTTTAAAAATCGGACGACCGACTTCATTTTGTTTAATAACTACAAAGGACTATAACGGCTGAATCCTCCCTGCTTAGTAAATTTTGACCCCAGACAAATAAAGCCAAACGTTTGTGTAACATTCAAAACCAATTCCAAACGGATGGGAGAGTTTTCAAACATTCAACAGCTAATAAAACAAAATGCTTTAAATTTCACACGCCAAATTTCTAGATAAGAAAAACTTAATTAAAAAGAGGGAATGCTAAGTTTCCAAAGGATTCCAAGAAATTTTGAATATACTTAAAAGATAATATAAAAATCACTTACCCCAACTTCCACTAACAGCGTTATCAATTGTGAAATGAAGTTTCAAGGAAAATTTCGTTGCTTTCCAGAACGAATAGATTCTCAACATCAATAAGAGATAGCTTTTTACAACACAACTTGCCATTTGCATCTTTCCATTCAAGAAGACACACTGAATAAATTGCACCAAACGATACAAAATGACTTTAACTAGCTATATCACAAGACAAAACATTTCAATAATGCTTTTAAAGAACGCAGCACAACACAAGATATTTTAAAGAAAAAAGGACGCACTTCATCCACCGAAGCCCACACCGCACGGGCATACTATTTACATAATTATACACTAAGACCAAATTGCCCCTTTAACACGAACATGGGCTGAATTAAACCTGTAAACACTGACACGCCTGCGACATTTTCTGAGCATTTTTTTCAGCTTTCCACGACCACCGAAATTTTCATCACGAACGGATGCGACGACGACGCCATACTCGAAATGAATTTAAACGGAAAACGGAAACGGCAACCAGACGATATAAAGCACAACCGGAAATGGTTTAGTTTAGTTCAACAAGAAGTTGCACAATAGGAAATGCAATGGATCGTTTGTTGCACTGCGCTTACACTGTGTCTTAATTGAGTTTTGTTGATTTTTATACTGATAAAAGAAAAACGAACTTTGATGGGTACAAGAGGTATTCCAAAAATCATCATTAAATCCTTAAACGTGAATGTTCGTCTTCACTATAATTTTCAAGCTGCATCCATAATTTTCCTATAATCTGCATCCATGCAGACGTCTGCATTTTGTACTTCCCTCTCTATTGCACAAATATGATTCATATTTTGCAACCTCTTTTTTTTGCAGATCATGGATGGCAGCTCCATGTAAAGCCACCCTAATGGTACATGGAGCTGCGTGATTTTTCTGACACGACACCGATTCTGCGGTTAACACACCAGCCCATACACACACCAAACATTTCAGTGCACCGACACAAGTGTGTGCACCAGTGTTATGTGTATGGGCCGCTTTAATGAAATCCTTATGTCTAAGATAATTTTGGTAAGATCATTGAACTTGTTTGAAATTCATTCAAATAATTGATTAAAAAAGAATATATTCTTTGCAAATCATACCTCATGTACGTCAACAGACCAGCGACCGAAGTTTTGCTCCAGCTTTTTGCATACAAGCTGATGTTCATGCTGCTATGATTATTTTAGCGCTCTTCCGAGCACTCTCAAACTATACGATTGTGGTGATGTTCTGCAAATTTCAAGAAAAGAACAGCGGGATTCATTAAGGTGGCTTTACATGGAGTTGCAAATGCAGACGAAAACGCAACAACAACAATCATAGTGCAGACGATGAAAACGAACATGTTCATCTTCACTATAATTTTCAAGCTGCATCTATAATTTTCCTATAATCTGCATCCATGAAGACCGTCTGCATTTTTGCCTTCCCTCTCTGTCACACAAGCACGGACCAAGAAGATACAGACCGCCAACTCACCATATGGTCTCTCTTTTTGCCACCAAGCTAAAAATCAGCTGATATGCCATTTATTTTGAGAGTGTGACACTCTCCCTTGCTTTAAAACCCATTTAGCAAACACACTTAAAAAATAAATGGCATACGCAGGTATAGTTGCCATTACAAAATGCACAGAAAGAGATGTACACGTATTCACAGACTGAAAAAAATATTTCGAGGGTGTTTCAGGCAAGAGGAGTACGAGTTGGCGGTCTGTGTATGGTCTGTGGTTATAAGTATGCAGGCAATCTGTTTTATAATCTAGCCACCGGTAGCGCATAACAACTTTCAATCGTTCATTGTTTTGTTATTTTGTGGCTTCGCCCATTCCTATTCCTACTCTCTGAGTTATAATAATATTATTAATCTATCATTTCATAGATCATCCGAATTTTCTTATCACAAATTTTATCTATTAATACCTGATTTTTTACCAAATTCTTATTCTTTTAATCATCTGAGTAATTTTTGTCGTGTGTGTAAACAAACTGTGATACAAATAATATTGTTGATAAGGATAATATCCAATCAGGCAGCAATAAGCTCAAGAAGACTCCTGTCAAAATCACAACACTCTTCAAAATCATTTATAATAAAAGACCATTACGATTTCGATCGAAAAGTGAGATCACATTAAAATTGTATAAATCTATAAATAATTACATAATGATTTATATCACCTCTTTGAATGCACCTTCTTTTACAGGTAATCAACAGTGAAAACCCAGTTATAGTCAATTTCCATGCAGAATGGTGTGATCCCTGCAAGATACTTACTCCCAAAATGACAGAGTTACTTGAAAACTCTGATGATATTGATCTGGCAGTAATAGATGTAGATTCAAACACAGATTTAGTGGAAACGTTTGAGGTGAAAGCTGTGCCTGCAGTATTAGCTTTTCGCAATGGAGTAGTTGTGGATAAGTTTATTGGTCTGGTGGATGCGAATAGTATAGAGGCGCTCATACAAAAACTGAAGCCAGCTAAAAAAGGAACTGAACAAGAATGATGAGAATTTGTACAATTTTAATTTATAAAAGTAATTTTATTTTATTCACTAAAAATGAGTTGTTTAAATAGCCGTCCTCGTCTTCCATTCCAACAAAGTGGGTGGGTTTTGTTGGTCTTGCTGTAACTAGTAGTGCAGTTGTTGTCTATCTTATGGGGCAAACTATAGCAAAAGTTTTGGAGCCGTTACAAAAGACCTAAATTAGTGAGAATACCCACTCTATCGATGCTACACGTTGTCAAACTGTTGCGATAGTTTTCATACTCGCTGTTGACTGCGTTTCTATGATTGTAGCCTCTAAATCTTTCAATTGGTTTCGTTTAGTCTTATATTAGTGTTAAAGGTTCACTCTTAGCAGCACTATTTTATGGAAATCGTTGTTTGAAACAATATATTTAACAAGGATACGTGCAGAGAAGTCTTCAAAACTTCCGCATAAATGTTAACTTTGAACGTTTTGATTGAAACGACACCAACTTTATTGTCAAGCAATCAAGTTCTCGTTATGATAAAGCTAATACTATTTCACGTTTATCAAGCCGACCATGGCACTCCTTTAGTGCATTAGTGAAACTAAATAATAAAGAACCAATGTGCTATGCATCGCACTACCGACGAGTCAAATAATCAAGGAGTAAAATGGTAAAATGGAATTTTCGGGTTTAATTTGCAGCACAGAGAAAGTGTTGAAATATTATATATTACTACATATGGCTACTTGTTAATATTCTACTTGCTAATATAATATCGTAGTATGCTGTCATGTATAGCTTTGTCATTTAAATTAATATATTGTCACTCTTGTTTTATACTTCAAATAAATAACAACGCTTAACTTATTCTGTGTTCTTTTTCATAACCCTGTTAAATTCCAATAGGTTATGGGCCCAGGAGATCGCAATTAAAGAAATTAAGTTTTGTTTTAAATAGAATTTTCCGTTTTTTATTTGAAGTTTTTTTTTTTCCTTTTTGGTCGCATTCGTTGTGAGTAAATTTATTTTAAATTTGAGGAAAGCATTTGTTGCACAGAAAAAACAAGATTCATAGTTGGAAATTCAATTGAAAAACAATGTCCCATCAAGAATCAATTGAAAAGTTACGTGGTGGTGAGAATTTTCACACCTGGAAATTCGCTATGCAAAACATTCTTGCATATAACGACATGGAAGGAGCCATAGCAGACCCAGTGACGGAAACGGATGCAGGTAAGCTTCGTAAGGCAAAAGCAAGGATCGTGCTTTCGATTGACGAGTCGCTTTATGTCCACATACAAGATGAGGCAGACGCTTCTGCAATTTGGACGAAGTTGCAAGCTCTGTACGAAGACAATGGATTGTCAAGAAAGATTGCTCTTCTGAGGAAACTAATAACAGTTCGCTTAGAGAGCTGTGATTCAATGACGGAGTATGTTAACCATATCATAGGCACTGCCAACAAATTGGCCAGCATCAAATTTCCAATTTCGGCAGAATGGTTGGGTGCTATTATGTTAGCTGGTCTTGGAGATGAGTTCAAGCCGTTCATCATGGGGATTGAGAGCAGTGGAACAAAAATAGATGGAGAAACAATAAAAGCGAAATTACTGGACTGTGACTATGGAAAAATTAAATCTGAAAATGCATTTTTTGGAGCTAAGAAAAAACAGTTTAAAGAACCTACTTCAAAAAGCAATGTTAAGTGCTACGAATGTGGCAAGAAAGGGCACATTTCAAAAAACTGCCCAAATAAGAAGAAATCGCAAGAATGCAAGAAAAGCGATACTAAAAGTGCGTTCTGTTCAGTGTTATCATGTCAAACCGAAACAAACAACGACTGGTTCATTGACAGTGGTGCTTCCAGGCACATGACGCCCAAAAAGGACTTGATGGACGAAGTTAGAAAATCTTCAATTGGAGACATTGTTACTGCGAACAATCAGAAAATGCAAGTCAATGGGATGGGAAATATTTCGTTGCAAGTTCATAATCGACAAATTGAGGTCAACGATGTCTTGCATGTTCCTGAACTGTCAGCTAACCTACTTTCAGTTGCACAGATGGTTAAAAATGGTAACAGACTAACCTTCGATAAAAGTGGATGTTGTGTTTTCAATGAAAAAGAAGAACTTCTCGTAAAAGCTAAATCTTCAGGTGGTGTGTACAAAGTCCAAGGGCAACCGTTGTCATGTATGCTTGCAAGTGCATCGTCCAAATTGATGACATGGCATAGACGTTTGGGTCATATCAACTACGCCGATTTGTGCAAAATGAAGAATGGAGCTGTGGAAGGAGTGGAGTTTAGCGAAGACGTCAACCTTTTAAAGAAGTGCGAAGCATGCCTCAGGGGTAAGCAAACTCGTATACCATTTAAGAACACAGGCACACGAGCCAAGAACATGTTAGACTTGGTACACTCGGATCTTTGTGGTCCCATGGAAAATAAATCGATTGGTGGTGCAAAATATTTCTTGACTTTTATTGATGATTTTTCGCGCAAGGTTTTTATTTATTTTCTAGAGTCAAAGTCAGAAGTCTTAGATCTTTTTAAAGAGTTCAAACAAATGGCGGAGACACAAACCGGACGGAAAATTAAAATGATTCGGACAGACAATGGAACGGAATATGTTGGACAAAGCTTTAGTTCATTTTGCAAAAGTGCTGGTATTGTTCATCAAAGGACGAATGTCTATACCCCAGAGCAGAACGGAGTTGCAGAACGTTTTAATCGAACCATAGTTGAACGTGCTAAATGTATGATTTTCGATGCTGACTTAGATAAGTCATATTGGGCGGAAGCTGTAAATACTGCTGGGTATGTGATGAACCGGTCTGTAAATTCTCATTTGATTGACAAAACCCCGGAAGAAGTTTGGACAGGAACTAAGGTGGACTTGAGTAAGGTGAGAATTTTCGGATCACCAGTCATGGTTCACATTCCTAAACAAAAGCGGAAAAAATGGGATTCGAAATCGTCGCAAATGTTGTTCATGGGATACGGTGAAACAACAAAAGGATACCGTTGCATTGATCCGAAAACAAAGAAAATTCGAACAAGCCGTGATGTCGTGTTCATGGAAACTGAACCCAAGTTTATTGGACGTGTCATTACTGAAAAACTCGATTCAGTGGGGGATGTTGAGAGAAAATCAAGCTTTCAAAGTGGACTTACAAATGATTTGGATGTCCCATGTGGTGAAACAGAAATGGACGAAATTTCTCAAGAAACAACTACGGCTAATGCAGAGGAAGAGTTACCTGGCGCAGATAGTTCTTTTATTCCGGAGGATACCGAACCAACACAAGAGTTAAGAAGATCAACAAGAACACCAGTCCCTCGTAAATTTGAAGATTTTGTCACGTACTCAACTTTTGCCGATGTTTTAGACAACGATCCAGTCAATATCGAAGAAGCAATGGCATGTGAGGACAGAGCAGATTAGAAAATATGTTGGTATATGTTAATTTACCCTATCATAAGTATCATAAGTGTAACCTGAGTATTATGTCAATACATATTGTGTATGTATGTTCTATATCTTCTTTGTATACTTACCTCTCATTTACTTTAATAAACTACTCTGTTCATATCACTCGAGTTGTAAAGACGTGTTTCCATTTTCTTCTCCGCTAATTCTCCGCTAATAGGTTATGGGCCCAGAGTTTCGTTTTTTTTTCTCGATTTTTTTTTATATAAAATATCGCAATAATTAAAAGTAAAAGAAATTCGTTTTTGTTTTAATTAAAATAATGAGCGGTCTAACCATCGAAAAGTTACTCGGTCGCGATAATTATCCGACGTGGAAGGTTGCTGCCCAAGCATTTCTTGATTTGGATGACTTGTGGACGACCACAATCGAGTACGAAATAAAAGAAAATGGTGAACCCAAAGAACCCATTGATGTGAACAAGGATCGTAAAGCCAGAAGCAAATTAACGCTTGTCATCGATCCCGTGTGCTACGTTCACATTCAATGTGCAAAATCTGCGAAACAGTTGTGGCAAGGCCTAGCAGACGCATACGAGGATACGGGATTAACTCGGCGTGTTGGACTTCTGCGCAAGCTAATCACAACTTCGCTTTCAAATTGTGGTTCTATGGACAAATTCGTTAAGGAAATAATGGCAACCGCCCAATCGCTGAGTGGCATTGATTTTCCCATAAATGACGAGTGGCTCGGAACATTACTGTTAGCTGGTTTGCCTGAAGATTACAGACCGATGATCATGGCACTTGAGAATTCTGGCACAAAAATAACAGCAGATGCAATAAAGATAAAACTACTGCAAGAATTACGCCCTAGTGAAGAAAATTCTTCTGCCTTTTATTCTCGTGTGCACGAGCGAGACAAAAAGAGCTCCGTGAGAAAAGGTCCAAAGTGCAGAAATTGCAATAAATTCGGCCATATTGCAAAAAATTGCCGCGCGAAAATGCATAATGAAGCAAAAAAAAATCACGATGCTTTTAGTTGTGTTCTGTCTGCAAGAAATTTCCAGAACAAAACAGATTCATGGTATTTCGACTCGGGTGCCACATCGCATATGAGTTTCAGCAAAAATAAATTCAAAAGTCTTTTTGAAGACTCCGGCACGGTGATAGCGGCAAACAAGGGTGAAATGGAAGTGAAAGGCTTTGGAACAGTTACAATCAACCCAGCCTGCCAAGAGACTGAGATTGAAGTCAGTGACGTCAAATTTATTCCTGACCTCTCAATCAACCTCCTGTCTGTCGGTCGCATTGTCAAGCAAGGACACACGGTAGAATTCAACCAAAGTGGTGTTAAAGTGATCAACTCACGAAAACAAATAATCGCAACAGGCACAAACGTTGATGATTTGTTTAAACTGGATGCGAAACCTTCAACCTCAACAGATGTTGCACTTGCGTGTGGTTTTAAAAGCAGCAAGGAACTTTGGCATCGCAGAATGGGCCATCTCAACAATGACAGCTTGGACAAACTAAACAGTGGACTGGCCACTGGAATTGGTTTCACAAACAAAATCGTAAATGACTGTAAGATTTGTGCTGTCGGGAAGCAAACAAGATTGCCATTCAACAAGTTCGGTAGTAGAGCTGAACAGCTGCTTGAAGTCGTGCACACTGACATCTGTGGTCCGATGGAAAACACATCGCTTGGTGGAAACAAATATTTTTTAACTTTCGTGGATGACAAATCACGAAAAATTTTTGTTTACTTTCTCAAAACAAAAATGGATTGGGAAGTACTTTCATGCTTCGAACACTTTCGTGCTTTCGTCGAAAATCAAAGTGGTTTCAAGATCAAAACTCTACGATCTGACAACGGTAACGAGTTCACAAACAAAAAATTCCAAACATCACTCCAAAAAAGTGGAATTCAACACCAAAGAAGCAACGTTCATACTCCGGAACAAAATGGCCTGGCGGAAAGAAACAATCGCACAATTGTTGAAAAGGCACGGTGTATGCTGGCTGATTCCAAAATGCCGAAGATTTTCTGGGCAGAAGCTGTTGGATACGCGGTGTACCTACTGAACCGTTCGCCGTCAAAAGGAACAGGTAAGACACCAGTGGAAGCATGGAGCAATAAAGTACCCGACTTGGCGCACATCAAAGTATTTGGCACAACTACGATGGCACATATCCCGAAGGCCAATCGAAAAAAATGGGATCCTAAAGCCAAAGAATCCATTCTTGTTGGATATGACGAGTACACAAAGGGCTACCGTCTTTACGACCCTCTTAGGAAAAGTGTTTTTAAAAGCCGTGATGTTTCTTTCATCAACGAAGACTGTGTTGCTGACATTACACCACAGATGTCAAAACACATTAAAGTTGAATTTAATCATCAGGACGAGGTCGCCGACGAAAATGTAGAAGAATGTTCTCATCACCATATCCATAACGAGGAACACGAATCACAGCTCGAAACAAGCAGTTTTTTTGAAGATGCTGTCTCATCTGATGCTGATATTTCTGCGCTCCCCCAGCAGCCGGAGATGCTAAGGCGTAGCGAAAGGGAGCGCAAAATTCCAGGCAAGTACAACGAATATGTTTTAGAAAACGATGATTCTTCCTCATTTTCCACCCCTAAAGGTACAAATTCAGAGCAACAACCATCACAGCATGAAGAGCGAGATTCATTGGATGAAATGGAATCACTTCATGGATTCTCCGGACTTGTCGCGTCTCCATCGCACCAGAATGGACCAGTCTTGGTTGTGAACCAGCAAGTGTCAAAGCCCAGCGATGTGAGGCGCATATTACAAGGCAAGTACCCTGAAAAAGAAAATTTTAAAAAAGTTCCATTTACTGCTATCGATTTTAAACAGAACGATCCGGAAACAGTTGAAGAAGCAATGCTTCGACCCGATGCCCACATGTGGAGACTTGCTATGGAAGAGGAAATGCAATCCTTAATTAGCAATAATACTTGGACGCTGGAAAAGTTACCAAATAATCGGAAAGCTATAAAGTGCAAATGGGTTTTCCGCACTAAGACTGATGTTACCGGACAAATTGACCACTACAAGGCGAGGTTAGTCATAAAAGGCTACTCACAGCGAAAGGGGGTAGATTACGACGAAACGTACTCCCCTGTCGTTCGTCACAGTTCGCTGCGTTACCTTTTCGCTCTAGCTGCTGAGCTTGGTCTAAGCATCTCACAAATGGATGCCATCACAGCCTTTCTGCAAGGAGAACTCTCCGACGAGATTTTTATGGAACAACCCATCTTTTACAAAGATACGAATAACCCCTCGATGGTTTGTCGACTAAACAAGGCTCTTTACGGCCTTAAACAGTCCAGTAGAATCTGGAATCAAAAATTAGACACTGTACTCCAATCGCTAGGACTACAAAGATCTAAATATGACCCTTGCGTGTACCATTCAACAACAAACGAACACATACTCTTCATTGCAGTATACGTTGATGACCTCTTGTTTTTCACAAACAATCAAAAGGAACTACAAACTGTGAAAACCGAATTGCATAGAGTGTTTCAAATGAAAGAACTTGGTACAGCGACGCAAGTACTCGGAATGCGCATAACATACAACAAAGAATCGATTGCATTGGACCAGGAGCAGTATATCGAAAAGATTCTTGAGAAGTTTGAAATGAAGAATGCCAATCCAGTAAATACTCCCATGAACTCAAGTGAAAGATTATCACTCGAAGACGGTCCAGCCAGTTCTGAGGAAACTGAACAAATGAAGAGCGTTCCATACCAAGAAGCGATCGGCTGTCTTATGTACCTTTCCCAATGTACACGCCCAGACATTTGTTTTGCTGTCAACTTTCTCAGCCGTTTCAATTCAAATCCTGGACCCCGTCATTGGCTTGCCGTGAAGCATCTATTACGGTATTTGCGAGGAACATCGTCACTGAAGCTGCGATTCAACAAAGGTGGACACGATGAAATCGTTGGTTATACTGATGCTGACTGGGCATCAAACATAGACGACCGCAAATCCACAACTGGATTCATGTTTATAGCTCAAGGTGGAGCCATATCTTGGTGCTCTAAGAGGCAAAACACTGTGGCTCTTTCATCATGCGAAGCCGAGTTCATGGCACTTTCGGCAACCATTCAAGAAGCGCTTTGGTGGGGAGGGCTTAAACATCAACTTTGCAAACGACAGCAGCCTCTTCGAATACTTTGCGACAATCAGAGTGCTATAACAATTGCAACTAATGGTGGTTTTTATCCAAGGTCAAAACACATTGACATTCGTTACCACTTCGTGCAGGACACATTAAATAAAGGAAAAATTAAACTCGACCACGTCAGGACTGATCATCAAATCGCTGATGCCCTTACTAAACCCCTGGATCGAATCAAAATTGCATCATTCCGGAACTCAATGGGAATTCGACTATAACTCTCAGGTTAAGGAGGAGTGTTGGTATATGTTAATTTACCCTATCATAAGTATCATAAGTGTAACCTGAGTATTATGTCAATACATATTGTGTATGTATGTTCTATATCTTCTTTGTATACTTACCTCTCATTTACTTTAATAAACTACTCTGTTCATATCACTCGAGTTGTAAAGACGTGTTTCCATTTTCTTCTCCGCTAATTCTCCGCTAATAAAATAGCTGTCGAAAAGGAACTTCAATCGTTGGCAGAGAACAAAACATGGACACTCGTTGATTTACCACATGGTCGAAAGGCAGTTCAGTCGAAATGGGTGTTTAAAACCAAGCATGATGGTGATGGCAATGTCATATGTCATAAGGCAAGATTGGTGGCGAAAGGTTTTTCCCAGAAATATGGCATTGACTACAACGAAACTTATTCCCCAGTTGTTCGTTATACATCGGTGCGTTTTTTGATTGCATGGGCTGCCAAAACTGGAATGGGAGTCGACCAAATGGATGCTGTTACTGCGTTTCTGCAAGGTGATTTAACGGAAGATATTTACATGGAACAACCAAGCGGATGCGGCGATGGTACTGGAAGGGTATGTAAACTTCATAAATCTATTTATGGCCTAAAGCAGAGCAGTAGACAGTGGAACATCAAACTTGATGGAGCGCTAAAATCATTTGGGTTAATCCAATCAAGATTGGACCCATGTGTGTATGTCAGTGAAGATGGAAAATTGATTATTTGTGTATATGTGGATGACGTTTTGATTTTTTGGCGTGATGTTGAACTTCGAGACACATTAAAGAAATATTTGTGCAGCGTTTTCAAAATGAAGGACTTGGGAAAGGCAAAAAGTTGCATCGGACTGAATATTACACAAGATGAAAGTACAAAAAGTATTTGGCTGGATCAATCAAAGTACATAATCGAAATTCTGAAAAGATTTGGCATGACTGACTGCAAACCAGTAGGTACACCGAGCGATCCGAACCAAAAGTTATCGATGCAGATGTGCAGTGATAAAGAAGAAGAAAGGGTAAAAGTTCCATACCAAGAAGCTGTTGGCAGTCTTTTATATCTTGTTCAAGGATCGAGACCGGATATAGCGTTTGCCGTTAATGACGTGAGTCGATTTAACTCAAACCACGGGAAGGCACACTGGACTGCAGTGAAGCGGATATTCCGGTATTTAAAAGGTACGATTAATTTAAAATTAAAATTTGAAGGTACTGGCAACCTTAAAGGTTTTTCGGATGCTGACTGGGCTTCTGATGTGGACAAACGTCGCTCTTGTACGGGTTTCGTTTTCAACTTGTGTGGTGGTGCTATTTCGTGGGGAAGTAAAAGGCAACCAACCGTTGCATTGTCAAGCACAGAAGCTGAATATATGGCGTTGTCAGCAGCTGTTCAAGAAGCAACATGGCTAAGGCAGTTTGGCGCTGAATTGGATTCTTCTTTTAAAAACCAACAAATTGTTATTGCTTGTGACAACCAAAGTGCAATAAGACTGGCGGAAACAAATTGTTTTAGATCAAGATCAAAACACATTGAAGTTCGCCATCATCATATTCGTGACCGCATCAACGACAAAACAATTTCTGTGATCTACATATCCACTGAGGAAATGGTTGCAGATAATTTAACGAAAGCAGTTCCTTGCCCTAAACATCAACTTTGCATCAAGGGGATGGGCATGAGTATTAAAATTTAAAATTATAACTTATTTAAATATTTTAATAAGTGGGGGTGTTGAAATATTATATATTACTACATATGGCTACTTGTTAATATTCTACTTGCTAATATAATATCGTAGTATGCTGTCATGTATAGCTTTGTCATTTAAATTAATATATTGTCACTCTTGTTTTATACTTCAAATAAATAACAACGCTTAACTTATTCTGTGTTCTTTTTCATAACCCTGTTAAATTCCAATAGAAAGAAAAGAGGTATTTATACTGATTTTTAAGTAGGCACCGTGCTTGGTTGCTAACCTAGAGTAGTGGGTTTGAGCCATAGCCAAGGTAACAATTTTTCTATACTCGTTAAAACTGCATGCCACCCGTGAGAATTTCGTCAGATAAATACTACCTAAATCTCAATCCACTGTACCACTAAAAATGTATTCCTATCTTTCTTTTAATTCATAAAAGAAAATAGTGACTATGCCGTTTACTATCGCTGAAGTGCAGTTCTGCTGCAGCGCAATGCGATTACTCATTTATAGGTCATAGAAGGATAAGTGCGGTCTTACCTAAAAGCGTTATGTTATTATGTATTTGTGTCTTTACTGCCGGGGCACAGTGGTATAGCGGCAGCTGTAGTACGTTGTAAGTAATACTGTTAAAATTAAATGTACGTAATTCATATTGCACGCCCTTCAAGCAAATGGATCCGAATTCGATCCACGCGCGGTGTCAAATTCACATACTAAACTCCGCATACGGATCCAAATACGAAGCCGTAAAACGACGTTTGTCGGCTCCATCCCTTCAAGCAAATTGATCCGAATTGGATCCACGCGCGGAGTCAAATTCACATACTAGACTCCGCATACGGACCCAAATAAGGAGCCGTAAAACGACGTTTGTCGGCTCCATTTAGTATGTAAATTAGAATTCCCACGGACTCACTTGTGAGAGAGAAATAGAGAGAGAGAGAGTGAGAGAGAGAGAGAGAGAGGGAGAGAGTGAGCGAGCGCGTCCCGCTCAGCGAAATTGCACCCAAAACAAACTTGAAAACAAAAATGTTATAAAAGCAAACGAGTTGGAGTATCGAAAAAAATTTCTGTCGTCCAAGACAAAATATAAATAAAATTTGTTGCCATATTTTTATTTTTTGTTATTCTTTATAAACCAAAAAGTAAACATAGTAGTAGTTGTTGTATAAATTTATTGAGATTTTTTTGCAGGGTACGATTACATTTCATTAATTATAAATTAACACGGTATTAATATATATTTGCCGACTTATAAGTGGCCGGGCTACACAATTTATATTTATTTGTTGTTTAATTATATTAGTTTAGGCTAATAACTAATTACTTTATAAAATATAAACGTATTTGAAGCACAGGTATTAAGTACGTGTCCACTCAAAAAGACAATGATGTTTACTAAAAACAAAAAGTAAACATATTATACATGAATAAAAGGCTCCTGCTCTCTCCCTCCCTCTCTCAATCTATTGAAAAAGAAAAAAAATGCTCGACTCTCGATTCTCTTTCTTAATTTTGTATGCCATGCATGCAATTTCGTGAGAGGCCTCGTTAAACGCAGACTCAGGTGAGCCAGAATTGAACCGAAAATTCTGAAGTCAGTGATTTTTGCTTGAAGGGATTTAGTATGTAAATTAGAATTCCCACGGACTCACTTGTGAGAGAGAAATAGAGAGAGAAAAAGAGAGAGAGAGAGAGAGAGAGAAAGAGACAGAGCGAGCTAGTGCCGCTTAGCGAAATTGCACCCAAAACAAACTTGAAAACAAAAAAAGAGTTGGAGTATTGAAAACAACTTCTGTCGTCCAAAACAAAATATAAATAAAATTTGTTGCCATATTTTTTTATTTTTTATTCTTTATTCCACAAAACTGATGGTCACAACTTATAAAAATAACAAATATTAACTTATAAAAATAACAATGGGCACTCGTTTCATTAACTATGTATTTTTATTTATTTTATTTTCTTCAAAAACACTTTTTCACTGCCCGAATTATTTTTTTCCAATTTTTTCTTTTTACTGTCGTCTTCATTCTCCAATGCAAACCAAAAAGTAAACATATTACGCATATAAATAAAAGGCTCCTGATCTCTCCCTCCCTCTATCTTTCCCTCTCTCTCACTCTTTCTCTCAATCTATTAAAAAAGAAAAAAAATACTCGATTCTCGAATCTCTTTCTTTATTTTGTATGCCATGCATGCAATTTCGTGAGAGGCCTCGTTAAACGCAGACTCAGGTGAGCCAGAAATGAACCGAGAATTCTGAAGTCAGTGATTTTTGCTTGAAGGGCGGCTACAATGTTAAGTTGCAGCTGTACAGCACAGAAAGTAGCTAAACCTAAAGTATAAGTCGACTCAACTTCACTATTCCACGAATGCACAACAAACGCCTAAAAGTAGGCAATTGCGGATCCCAAGCATAAACGAATAAAATAAAATAAACGGAATGTGGTACCGAATTCAAACGGTAGATGTCATACAATCTCTATGCTTTATGAGAAACTAATAATCGTTTTCGCGTTCGTTTATCCACTCTTGTGCAATAAATGCCAGTTATTGTTTTGTGTTATGTTCTTATTCTCTGTCCGCTACTTGAAGGAAAGAATACAAGATTACAGATTACTCCAAATTGCTTGTTCGCTTCATAGTTGTTATATGTGACGTCATCAGTGACAGCAAACGAACAATTTTGGTGACATTATTTGTATTCAATATAAAACGTGCGAAAACTTTAAACAAATTTTAGTAAAAACCACAGACCAATACAGACCGCCAACTCGTTCTCCTCTTGCCTGAAACACACTCGAAATATTTGTTATATTAGTGGTGGAATATTCTGTAAAAGAATAAACAATAGCTGACAGTGAACTGCATCAGTCAAACTAGGGAATATTCCATTTAAACCACCTCTTCACTTGGAATGAAAAGAAATATTCCAGATTGAATAAAGAAACAAGGAAATAGTTTATCCGGGATATTCCATTGAGTAAAGAAACGCAAAAAGGGAGTTCCATATATTCCGAATATACGGAATGAATAAAGAAACTCACTCACAGTGAGTTTTGAGCACAGAGGACCTATAGGAGAGTGAAATCTTTCGTACGTATCACCCTCCGACACCCATTTCCGGTCATTTTTTTTTTAGTTATTTGACATCGTGTCTGTGAATAAATGTGAAAAACAACAACACAAAACGACGAGGTGAGTTTTGTTTGTTTTGACATTTCATTTTTTTTTGCTTGATGACAATTAAACAATTTTAGAAATTATTAGTTGTGTTTTTTTTTGTTCTCAAAATAAATCATTTTCTGTAATTATTTATAGTTTTTGGCGTGATAAAATCGAATTCCACATCCAGGAAATGGCGACCGAGACCGAAGCAGTATCCTTACATTTGTTTGGCTTGGATGTAAATAAATAAATAAATTGTTGGCACAACAGCTCCAAGCGGGGCCGGGGCCTGTGACTTACACTCTCAACCATTCCTGTGTGTGCGTTTATATTCTGCAGGAATGGAAGGGACCTACAGTTTACCGCCGAATCCGAACGGCTAACAGAGAAGCACTTTCCATGACATTAATTACTCTTGGAGGATTTGTCACTTCCTCGCAAGAGGCAGTACCCCGGAAAAAAACTTAGGTGGCAACGTCAGGGATCGAACCCTGAACCTTCGGCGTAGCAGTCCGACACACTAACCACTACGCCACGGGGTACTACTTGGCTTGGATGTATCTTCGAGAATACCTCCAATCGCCGTTTGTGATGAAAACTAAGAAAAGGTAAATTTCTACAATCCTTATTGTGTGCAATTTTATTTGAATAATAAATTCATATTATTAACTCTAGAACACACAAGCAATGTTGCAAAGAACTTAAGAAACTAAGAAGAAAAAAAAGCCGTCAAAGGATTGCGGACGAACGAAAAAAATTTGTCACCGAAGGTACTTCTACTTTTAATTATGATTGCACATTAATGTACATAGCTATATCAATTTTTTTATGTTTATTAAGAATCCGCCAGGTTAAATGACCCAAATTACTTCAAATGGCTCCAAGAACAGGAAAAACTGAAAAAAACTTGAGCTCGAACAAGAACACCTAGAACAGGAAGAACTCTGGTTGCGTCGAGAACTTTTGGCCAAAAAGAAATTCCACGAACAGCAAAAGAAACAAGAAGCCACTGCTGCCGTGAAGAAGCGGAAATTCTTCGAATTCAAAACGAGTTCGAAGAAATCCAGAAAAAAGCTGAACAACGTCTTGAGAAACGCCTGCAACGCGGAGAACCAGCTAAACGAGACCACGAGCACATGATGGAAGAACTGACATGCAATATGCAATATCATTTATGTGAAAAAAATAAAAATTCCACAGTTTGTCGACACTGTACATAAAGATATTTTTATATATTTGAAATATCGACATTTTGATATACAGTCGAATTCTGGTAAGCCGGTTAGCCCGTTAATTGCGAAAACAAATGCTTGTCGTTATGGTGTGATGTGCAACAGGAATCATATCCGACCTAAATTAAGTCTTTTTTCAAAGATTCGATAAAAAGTCAAATCCTGAAAAAAGACAATTGAAATGTGCTGTTTTTCCAAACGGTATGACTCACGCATGTGGTTTGTACATATTTGTAATCTACATTAAAAAGTGCTAATGATAGCAGTTTTTAATTTCGGTTTCAAACTGAATATAATAAAATTGTATACCAAAAGAACTTTCCTTTCAGATTTTTCAGTGATATAGCGGAAAATCTGAAAGGAAACTTCTTTTGGTGTACAATTTTATTATATTCAGTTTTAAACCGAAATTTAAAAATGCTATCATTAGCACAATTTAATGTAGATTACAAATATGTATAAACCATATCTGTGAGTCAAACCGTTTGGAAAAAACAGCACATTCCAATTGCATCTTTTTGTCAAACATTCGATAAAAAGTCAAATTCTGAAAAAAGATGCAATTGGAATGTGCTGTTTTTTCCAAACGGTTTGACTCACAGATATGGTTTATACATATTTGTAATCTACATTAAATTGTGCTAATGATAGCATTTTTTAATTTCGGTTTAAAACTGAATATAATAAAATTGTACACCAAAAGAAGTTTCCTTTCAGATTTTCCGCTATATCACTGACAAATCTGAAAGGAAAGTTCTTTTGGTATACAATTTTATTATATTCAGTTTGAAACCGAAATTAAAAACTGCTATCATTAGCACTATTTAATGTAGATTACAAATATGTACAAACCACATGCGTGAGTCATACCGTTTGGAAAAACAGCACATTTCAATTGTCTTTTTTCAGGATTTGACTTTTTATCGAATCTTTGAAAAAAGACTTAATTTAGGTTTTTAAATTTTGGTTTAAAGCAAAATTTAATAAAATTTTACACCAAAAGAACTTTCCTTTCAGATTTTTCAGTGATATCACTGGTACAAATTTTTATACCCTATTCCATAGAATGGGTATATTGTATTTGGTGTGGAGTTTGTAACATAGAGAAATAATACCGTTAGGTATAGAAAAGTATATATATTCTGACTCAGAATCAAAAGCCTAGTCGATTTAGCCATGTCCGTCCGTCCGTCCGTCCGTCCGTCCGTATGTATACTCTCTAGAGGTCGCAATTTTTGAGCTAGAAAGCTGAAACTTGGTATATATAATCTTTGGTTCA
This sequence comes from Platycheirus albimanus, assembly GCA_916050605.2. Lineage (NCBI taxonomy): Eukaryota > Metazoa > Arthropoda > Insecta > Diptera > Syrphidae > Platycheirus > Platycheirus albimanus. The sequence continues at coordinate 338,270,558 of OU696696.1, forward strand.
AGAGTAAGGCTAAGTTCTTGAACCAGTAAAATCCGCCCACAAACACGCCCACAATCGCCATTTTTGTTGAACAACCTCAATTTGGTAAAATTAAATTATGTTTTTTGTACAGTTACGATAAAAGCATAACGCTAAAATTTTGCACACGTAAGCTTTAGGTAAACTTTCTTCCAATCAAATAAAAATATTTCAGTTTGGGCGTGGCTGACGCCCATTTTTCATACAAAACCATCAATATTGTTTTTTATAAAATAACAAATGTTATATTAAAGAGAAAAACATTAAATTTTGTGGGCATTACTGGCACATAAACATCTTGCGTATGAAATCAATAAATTTGATTTTGGTCGTGGCTGACGCCCACTTTTCAATAGAAACTATTAAAAAATTGTTTTTGTAAATAAACGGTATTTATAATGAATCCGCAAGCCAAAATTTTGCGTCTCTTAGTAGAAACTAAATCGTTTGTGTATGAAAAGAAATTTTTGAATTTTGGGCGTGGCTTTCGCCCACTTTTCATGAAAGAACGAAAAACGTAGTTTTAAAAATTTGAGGTACATACTACCAATATTCAATTTAAACCTTTTTCCCTTCCGTTCGTTTTATGAAAAATATATTTCTACATTTTCTTGTGTACATTTTTTCAATACGCCCACTTTTGAAGGCGTGATTTTGATAAAATATCTTTGTTTAGGTAAGATTGTTTAAAAACTACTCGATTCAGCTGTAGTTTTACATATGCCTAAATACTGATCAAAGCTCAGTTAGTGCTTAAATTTTTTAAGACACGCCCACTTTTAAGGGGCGTTTCCGGCAAAAGTTGTATAAGGCATTAATTTTTTAACGTTTTTTAACTATCGGTCACAGTTTTGAAGTAAAAAGATGAACACTTAGATTTATATTCCTTGGTTACGTAGCAGAGTGTGGTCCAAGAATTGTTAAAAACACCCATAATCGCTATTTCCATTCAAAACCTAATTTTTAAAAATTTAAGTTTTGTCTTGTTTTGTTCAAATCGATCTGCAAGAATAAAATTGAATGTCACTGAGCTCATACCAATTGCCTTGGCAATAAAAAGTTTTAGCTTTGGGCGTGGCGCACGCCTTTTTTTATTGTGCCAGCAGTAATTGAACATCACACCACACAAAGTTAATGTTATTGAATTTTGTTCAGTCTGCTAAAGAAGAATTTTGTTTCTGAAACTGAAACATCGGCTGGCTACGGGAGGCATACGCATACACATACAAATAGGGAATAGGGTATCCAACAGTTCGTTGCAAACGTACTGTAGCTCTCGCTTATGTTTTTTTTGTAAATGTCAAATGTACACAATTGGTAGGTAGAAATCACTGTCCTGCACAATTTACAAAGTATTTACAAGGTATGCGTCTTTAGGCGACGATATAGGACTAAGCTAGGTGCATGAATAAAACATCGAACGTAACTTCAATTTCTCATTAAAACAAAATGAGAAGAGGTTTATTTTGGGTGTAAGAATCGAATAGTTATATTTTAACATAAAATAATTTAAGGGCAGACCTAACACAACTTATGGGCTTTTTTTATTTGATTTATGTTTTCTGTTTCTATTTTGTTCACGTTCATCATCCTCTCGATGCCTTCGTGAGCGCAAAGGGCTCTTGGATTTATCTCGTTTTTCTTTCTTATATCTTGTGGTGGAGCTTTCCTTTGAATGAGAATGCCTAGAACTGGAACTTCTGTCTTTAGACACAGAATTTTTGCAATTCATTCTATTGTCGCTGTGGGATCTTTCAAGGCTTAAAGGCATTTGGGAAGTACTTCGCTTTTTTTCTTTTCGACTTGCGCTCAGGCTTTTATTTCGGTGAGAGTGTCTTGAACTATCACTCGAACTTAACAAAAAATCAATTATATTAAATATAAATTATTGAAAATGTAAATAGTTTAAACTAAACTAAATAAATAAACTTAAACTTAAAAAAACTTAAAAACTTTTATCTTCAGAATTAGAAGTTTTGCCCTGCTTTCTATTATCTTTATGAGATCGTTTTCTACTTCGGCGGCGTAAGGGGCTCTTTGACTGACTTCGTTTTCGTTCTCTTCGACTTTTTGTCCCATTTCGATGAGAGGAGTGTCTTGAACTGCGACATGAAGTTCTATCTTTAGAGTTAGACTTTCTATTCCTTCGTCTATCATCTCTCCGAGATCTTTCTCTGCTTCGATTTGATTTCTCTCGATCTCCTTGACTTTGTTTCTCTGGACTTGCTATTACGTCGACTGCTTCTTGAATGTGGTTCAGGACTCTCTGACCAACGCCAATTCTTACGACTGCTTTCATTGCAGCTAAAACAAATACAAAAGATGAACTTTGGAGTAGATACACATGTTTAAAAGAAAATGTATTCAAACCTCACAACAGAATTATCCCTTGGTCTTCGGAATAATTCTTCTTGTATGTTAATTGATTTGTCAAACAATTCACCAGGATTTTTAAAGTTGTGCAAGAAGTTACAACCCTTGGCCTTTGGACATTTGGTTGGATTTGAATAGTATAATCCTAGACAAGAGTTAAGGAAAAATGTTTTTGTTTGTTTTGTTTGTTAAGTTTGGAAAGATTGATTAAGACTTAGGAATAGGAAGGAGGAAGGGACAGCTACAAATTCTGAAGGATATTGGCTAAGTTGAACAGCAACAATACAATAAAATAAAAAACTTTGTCTACAAATAAAAATGATTTTATTAGAAAGGATACCATGAGCAGTAACACGTACCACATAAAGAGCTTTTCCAGGTTACTATCCCAGAGATCTCAACGTTAATCTGTCGTCTAGCATAGAAGCGTCCTTGCAGTTGAACATAAGCCTTTAGGGCATCTCTCACACATTTTTCGCATAAGATATGTACTGCTTCGGTCTCGGTCACTAATTCCTGGATGTAGGATTCGATTTATCACTGCAAAATTCATAAATAATTATAAAAAATGATTTATTTTGAGAAAAAAACAAATAATTTCTAAAATTGTTTACTCACATCTGTGGTGCGTTCTTTTTCTAACTATAGTCGACATTCGTTACGAATGTCAACAAAAACGTGTTCCTTTAATCTAATTCGTTACGATTTGTTACGAATATGACGTCATAACAGCGTTCCTAAATTCGACAATTAGTTACGATTCGTTACTATTTCCAATCCACCTCCATGATATGAGTTGCGTTTGTTGATCTGTCAAATTGGATGCTTTGTTTAAAAATGAATCTTAAGTGAGTGATCAACAAGAAACAATAAAATGGATTTCACGCCAATTTCGAATGAAGAAGGACAATTTATTTTGCAAGACAACAGAATATTATCTTTAAATAAAGAAAATGGTAAGTATCATGTTATTTTTTTTTTATTTTCTTATATTAATGAATTTCGTTTGACAGTCTAACAAATTCTAACAAATGTATCGTTCCTAAATGCTTTGTAAAAAACCCAACAAATCTTAACAATGACACTTCAACGAATTTGATTTGACATAACAACAAATGTCGACTATTGTCAGAAAAAGAACGCACCACTGTCATCAAGCAAAAAAAAAATTGACATGTCAAAACAAACAAAACTCACCTCCTCCTTTTGTGTTGTTGTTTTTACATTTATTCATAGACACGATGTCAAAAATGTAATGTGAACACCATATGATACACTTGTTTTGATTTTTCTTTGCTGATTCCCTTATTTATGTACTTTGCTTTCAAAAAAACAATTCACTTTCTTACTTTTTATCAACTTGAAATTAGTTTTCAAAATATACCTATTTGCCGCCAATTTTTTTTTTTGACTTTTCATGAGCTGTGGGGAGTTTTGCTCATGCATTAGGGTGAATTTTCAGAAACACGGATATGTTCACGAAGTAAACAAAGCTGCGACTACACTTGCAGCAATTAGATTTTTTTAAGCAAATCTTTTAACAAAATTTAAAAAATATATTAGATAATAATAAATAGATAATAAGTAATATGATAATGAGAATAAGAATAAGGTTGTTAAAATCAGTAAGTTGTAAGAACTGAACAATATGTAATAACCCCGTTAAGGGGTAAGTTATAGCGATTAGAAGAATTAATCAGTGAAAATTGGAAACGAATGAATTAGAAGTTTTTTGCTGATGGAATTATGGTAGTAAAAAATAATAATAACAATACATCGTCTTTTTATTCTTTCTGGTTGGAAATGCATCAGTAAGTGGAATTCATTTCGGGGACATGACAATCAGCTGATTAGCAAAGTGTTGTTCGTGACCGATTTGCATATCTTTCTTTTAAATGGCCAATAAAATGAATTATCGCCAGTAGAATCGTATTATTAGTTGTCCGCAACAAATGCATTTTCAAACCAAAATTTTCTTTAATAAAATTATTTATATGTTATTTTTCACCGATTTGCATTTCAAACGTATTAAATATCAACATTTAAAATGTAAATAACCCTACCTAGATATGTGATAAAAAGTTCCAAAGACTTTAATCGAAAGCGACTTGTGCATGAAAGTATGGTTATAGCTTTATCTAAATTTATAATCAAAATCTCAGGTTTATCAATATTCAAAACACAATATTTTTCTGAGCAACTACGTTTTCATTAAAGCAAAAGAGGAAATTTTCGAAGCAAATTTCCAAATTCGACTCCATTTCCCATACAAAATCAAATATCGAATTTTGTTCATTTGGGCGAAATTTATGTTGCAAATATAAACAAAATCAAACCCAACTGAATTGAAAGCAATTGGACAAAAACGTTTTCTAAAATGTCAATTTGGAAAGGAAACTCAAGGCAACGGCAAAAGTAAACAAAACAAAATACAGTGAATGACGGTTATAAGAAACTCCGAAATGACACAAGTTTTGTTTCTTATAGCGTGTGTTTCTTACATCGGAACCACGGATATTGTGAAACAAGTTTCTTAGAAAAAGAACACGGATACAAGAAACAAGAAAAAGAAGTTTTTTATAAAAATATTCTTCCAGAAAAAAAAACATTTTTTCCATATCATCATATAGTCTATCACTTATTAAATTGTTGTATTTGAAACACTAAAATGTATTACGAAATTGTATACAAGTCAAACTATGACAGAAAATCTTCTATCAAGCGTTTTAATTATTTGATCAATTTTAAAGTCAGCTGTTAACATACTTTTTACATCATTCTGTACGATCTTATGTTTCAAATCGATTATATCTATAAAAATATTTCAAAATCATAAGACAACTAAATTGTGCAGCACGTTGAACGAAATCTTACCATGTGTGAAAGGGGCATAATAGAAAAACCTATTACTTTTGAACATACCCATAACAATTCATGAACTTTCAAAAATAACCGCCAAATTTTTAAAATAACTGTCAATTTAGTGCTTCCGTGGTGAACCTCATAGTAGCTGTGAGTGTATGCGAGTTTTTACGCACACTTTCGCAGCTAATCTGAGGTTTCTGTCAAATCAGCTTGTGGGCAAAATTCAATTTCCGGCCTACATTAAACTCTCTTCATATCAGAGAGGATATATAAAAGAGAGTTTAATGTAGGCTGGAAATGGGATAGAGAAGTATGCGAATACGTCAGAGAAATGTCAAATCACTACTTTGAGGGAAAACAATTAAATTCTTCCTGTTGTTGTTGTTGTTTCCAGTTGTTGTTTTTCTTCAAAGTAGGATTTCAAATTTGATTTTGACTATAGGAGCGAGAATGAAAGAAGTATATTGCCGTTTGCTTAAAATCACAGAGGACCTATAGGAGAGTGAAATCTTTCGTACGTATCACCCTCCGACACCCATTTCCGGTCATTTTTTTTTTAGTTGTTTGACATCGTGTCTGTGAATAAATGTGAAAAACAACAATACAAAACGACGAGGTGAGTTTTGTCTGTTTTGACATTTCATTTTTTTTTGCTTGATGACAGATGTAAGTAAACAATTTTAGAAATTATTTATTTTGTTCTCAAAATAAATCATTTTATGTAATTATTTATAGTTTTTGGCGTGATAAAATCGAATTCCACATCCAGGAAATGGCGACCAGGACCGAAGCAGTATCTTTACATTTGTTTGGCTTGGATAAATATATAAAAATGTCTTTATGTACAGTGTGGACAAACTTTGTGGAATTTATATTTTTTTCACATAAATGATATTGTATATTATGTATATTGGATGTCAGTTCTTCCATCATGTGCTCGTGGTCTCGTTTAGCTGGTTCTCCGCGTTGCAGGCGTTTCTCAAGACGTTGTTCAGCTTTTTTCTGGAGTTCTTCGAACTCGTTTTGAATTCGAAGAACTTCCGCTTCTTTCACGGCAGCAGTGGCGTCTTGTTCCTTTTGCTGTTCGTGGAATTTCTTTCTGGCCAAAAGTTCTCGACGCAACCAGAGTTCTTCTTGTTCTAGGTGTTCTTGTTCGAGCTCAAGTTTTTTTCAGTTTTTCCTGTTCTTGGAGCCATTGGAAGTAATTTGGGTCATTCAACCGGGCAGATACCTTTATATAAAAACATAAAAACAAATGGATAGACAAAGGCACATAAATATACAATCATAATTACGAGTAGCAGTATAACTTCGGTGTCGTTTTTTACGTTCTTCCGCAATCCTTTGACGGATTTTTTTCCTTCTCAGTTTTTAAACTTCTATTCCTTGTGTGTTCTAAAGTAATTATTAGGAATTTAGTATTCAAATAAAATTGCATATATAATTTGGATTGTAGAAATTTACTTTTTCTTTGATGAATCTTCAGCACAGAGAGGATCTTGAAGTCTAGAAAATGAGATGGAACTTGGTTTTGCTCACACATTTTTCGCATAAGATATGTACTGCTTCGGTCTCGGTCACTAATTCCTGGATGTGGGATTCGATTTATCACTGCAAAATTCATAAATAATTATAAAAAATGATTTATTTTGAGAAAAAAACAAATAATTTCTAAAATTGTTTACTCACATCTGTCATCAAGCAAAAAAAAAAAGAAATGTCAAAACAAACAAAACTCACCTCGTCGTTTTGTGTTGTTGTTTTTCACATTTATTCACAGACACGATGTCAAATAATAACAAAAAAAAAACTGGAAATGGGTGTCGGAGGGTGATACGTACGAAACATTTCACTCTCCTATAGGTCCTCTGTGATTTATATACTTTGCTTTCAAAAAAACAATTCACTTTTTTACTTTTTATCAACTTGAAATTAGTTTTTAAAATATATCTATTTGCCGCCAATTTGTTTGACATTTCATGAGCTGTGGGGAGTTTTGCTCATGCATTAGGGTGAATTTTCAGAAACACGGATATGTTCACGAAGTAAACAAAGCTGCGACTACACTTGCAGCAATTTAATTTTTTTAAGCAAATCTTTTAACAAAATTTAAAAAAATATATTAGATAATAACAAATAGATAATAAGTAATATGATAATGAGAATAAGAATGAGGTTGTTAAAATCTATTTGTAAGAACTGAACAATATGTAATAACCCCGTTAAAGGGTCAGTTATAGCGATTAGAAGAATTAATCAGTGAAAATTGGAAACGAATGAATTAGAAGTTTTTTTGCTGATGGAATTATGGTAGTAAAAAATAATAATAACAATACATCGTCTTTTTATTCTTTCTGGTTGGAAATGCATCAGTAAGTGGAATGAATTGTTTCATTTGGGGAACATGACAATCAGCTGATTAGCAAAGTGTTGTTCGTGACCGATTTGCATATCTTTGCTATAAATGGCCAATAAAATGTATTATCGCCAGTAAAATCGTATTATTAGTTGTCCGCAACAAATGCATTTTCAAACCAAAATTTTCTTTAATAAAATTATGTTTATGTTATTCTTCACCGATTTGCATTTCAAACGTATTAAATATCAACATTTAAAATGTAAATAACCCTACCTAGATATGTGATAAAAAGTTCCAACGACTTTAGTCGAAAGCGACTTGTGCATGAAAGTATGGTAATAGCTGTATCTAAATTTATAATCTAAATTTCAGGTTTATCAATATTCAAAACACAATATTTTTCTGAGCAACTACGTTTTCATTAAAGCAAAAGAAGAAATTTTCGAAGCAAATTTCCAAATTCGACTCCATTTCCAATACAAAATCAAATATCGAAATTTGTTCATTTGGGCGAAATTTATGTTGCAAATGTAAACAAAATCAAACCCAACTGAATTGAAAGAATTGAACAAAAATATTTTCTAAAATGTCAATTTGGAAAGAAAACCCAAGGCAACGGCAAAGGTAAACAAAACAAAGTACAGTGAATGACGGTTATAAGAAACTCCGAAATGACACAAGTTTTTTTTCTTATAGCGTGTGTTTCTTACATTGGAACCATGGATATTGTGAAACAAGTTTCTTAGAAAAAGAACACGGATACAAGAAACAAGAAAAAGAAGTTTTTTATAAAAATATTCTTCCAGAAAAAAAAAACATTTCTTCCATATCATGGAAATGCGTGTTCATGTCTTTTCTAAGGGTGTGTTCACATTTACGGAACATTTAGATTGGCGTTGAAATAAAATTCAGGGCAACGTCAGTGGTAAACAAAACAAAAAGATGGCCAAACCAAGTGCGCAAACCTTGATGAAACACTTCATGACCAAATTTCCAAATGACCTCACTTCGGCACTAATGAAAACGCAGTATAATTCTTCCAAAAATAAACACATTGCTTGCTATAGTCTATCACTTATTAAATTGTTGTATTTGAAACACTAAAATGTATTACGAAATTGTATACAAGTTAAACTATGACAGAAAATCTTCTATCAAGCGTTTTAATTATTTGATCAATTTTAAAATCAGCTGTTAACATACTTTTTACATCATTCTGTACGATCTTATGTTTCAAATCGATTATGTCTATAAAAATATATCAAAATCATAAGACAACTAAATTGTGCAGCACGTTGAACGAAATCTTACCATGTGTGAAAGGGGCATAATAGAAAAACCTATTACTTTTGAACATACCCATAACAATTCATGAACTTTCAAAAATAACCGCCAAATTTTTAAAATAACTGTCAATTTAGTGCTTCCGTGGTGAACCTCATAGTAGCTGTGAGTGTATGCGAGTTTTTACGCACACTTTCGCAGCTAATCTGAGGTTTCTGTCAAATCAGCTTGTAGGCAAAATTCCATTTCCGGCCTACATTAAACTCTCTTCATATTATGCTCTCTGATTTGAACGCATTGTTCTATTTACCCAATAGGGCTTTTAAGCAAACGGTAATATACTTCCCTCTCACTCGCTCAGAAATGTCAAATGAAACTTTCCGTATGAAAACAAATCAAAATTTGTGATTTTTGTATGCAAAAGCGATCGGACTTCCAAGAAAATAAACGAAAAAATATCTGGCTTTATAATTTTAAACAATTTTTTGCGAATAAACAATAGCTTAAATAGTGCCAAAGTGTTGTAAGCAATTATTCTATAAAAAAAACTTGTATTGTGCGTTTAAACACGGAATAAAAGTGCGACTTGTTTTGGCGCGATTTATTCACTTTCGGTGGATTGATTAATAATTAAAAAAATATATTTCAATAATATTTACTGTGTTTTAATTTATCGTGATAGTTGTTGAATAAACACAATAAGTTTATTTCAACAAAATAATATAGTTTTATTGATTTCGTGCTGCCAAAATATACCAACAAAGTTGGACATATTTTACCGCAATATTTTTTTTTTCTTTCGTTGGCGGGATTCTCCAAAGAATTTTATTTTTCTTTAAATTACAATAAAGAAGTGCATTTACAATATGCCGACAAATTGTTGTGTACACGGTTGTAGTAGCAATTCGATTGCAAGCAAAGAAGAGCATTTCTTTACTTTTCCAATCGTATGGGCCTCTTCAAAATGGAAACGCATTTCTAAGATGCGAGTGAAATCCCGCCAAGGAAAGAAAAAAAATATTGCGGCAAAATAATGTCCAACTTTGTTTGTATATTTTGGCAGCACGAAATCAATAAAACTATATTATTTTATTGAAATCAACTTATTGTGTTTATTCAACAACTATCCCGATAAATAAAAACACAGTAAATATTATTGAAATATATTTTTTAATTATTAATCAATCCACCGAAAGTGAATAAATCGCGCCAAAACCAGTCGCACTTTTATTCCGTGTTTAAACGCACAATACAAGTTTTTTTTTATAGAATAATTGTTTAAAACACTTTGGCACTATTTAACCTATTGTTTATTCACAAAAAAATTGTTTTAAATTATAAAGGAAGATTTTTTTCGTTTATTTTCTTGGAAGTCCGATCGCTTTTGCATACAAAAATCACAAATATTTATTTGTTTTCATACTGAAACATTTTTGACATTTCTCTTTGACGTATTCGGATACTTCTCTATAGCCAACTGGTATCGTTCATTACATGTGTGATGTACATTTTTGTACAGTGGGTTAAGGCCAGAGAGCATATATGAAGAGTTTAATGTAGGCCGGAAATGGAATTTTGCCTACAAGCTGATTTGACAGAAACCTCAGATTAGCTGCGAAAGTGTGCGTAAAAACTCGCATACACTCACAGCTACTATGAGGTTCACCACGGAAGCACTAAATTGACAGTTATTTTAAAAATGTGGCGGTTATTCTTGAAAGTTCATGAATTGTTATGGGTATGTTCAAAAGTAATAGGTTTTTCTATTATGCCCCTTTCACACATGGTAAGATTTCGTTCAACGTGCTGCACAATTTAGTTGTCTTATGATTTTGATATATGAAGTGTTTCATCAAGGTTTGCGCACTTGGTTTGGCCATCTTTTTGTTTTGTTTACCACTGACGTTGCCCTGAATTTTATTTCAACGCCAATCTAAATGTTCCGTAAATGTGAACACACCCTTAGAAAAGACATGAACACGCATTTCCATGATATGGAAGAAATGTTTTTTTTTTCTGGAAGAATATTTTTATAAAAAACTTCTTTTTCTTGTTTCTTGTATCCGTGTTCTTTTTCTAAGAAACTTGTTTCACAATATCCTTGGTTCCGATGTAAGAAACACACGCTATAAGAAAAAAAACTTGTGTCATTTCGGAGTTTCCTATAACCGTCATTCACTGTATTTTGTTTTGTTTACTTTTGCCGTTGCCTTGGGTTTTCTTTCCAAATTGACATTTTAGAAAATATTTTTGTTCAATTCTTTCAATTCAGTTGGGTTTGATTTTGTTTACATTTGCAACATAAATTTCGCCCAAATGAACAAATTTCGATATTTGATTTTGTATTGGAAATGGAGTCGAATTTGGAAATTTGCTTCGAAAATTTCCTCTTTTGCTTTAATGAAAACGTAGTTGCTCAGAAAAATATTGTGTTTTGAATATTGATAAACCTGAAATTTTGATTATAAATTTAGATACAGCTATTACCATACTTTCATGCACAAGTCGCTTTCGACTAAAGTCGTTGGAACTTTTTATCACATATCTAGGTAGGGTTATTTACATTTTAAATGTTGATATTTAATACGTTTGAAATGCAAATCGGTGAAGAATAACATAAACATAATTTTATTAAAGAAAATTTTGGTTTGAAAATGCATTTGTTGCGGACAACTAATAATACGATTTTACTGGCGATAATACATTTTATTGGCCATTTATAGCAAAGATATGCAAATCGGTCACGAACAACACTTTGCTAATCAGCTGATTGTCATGTCCCCCAAAAATGAAACAATTCATTCCACTTACTGATGCATTTCCAACCAGAAAGAATAAAAAGACGATGTATTGTTATTATTATTTTTTACTACCATAATTCCATCAGCAAAAAAACTTCTAATTCATTCGTTTCCAATTTTCACTGATTAATTCTTCTAATCGCTATAACTGACCCCTTAACGGGGTTATTACATATTGTTCAGTTCTTACAAATAGATTTTAACAACCTCATTCTTATTCTCATTATCATATTACTTATTATCTATTTATTATTATCTAATATATTTTTTTAAATTTTGTTAAAAGATTTGCTTAAAAAAATTAAATTGCTGCAAGTGTAGTCGCAGCTTTGTTTACTTCGTGAACATATCCGTGTTTCTGAAAATTCACCCTAATGCATGAGCAAAACTCCCCACAGCTCATGAAATGTCAAACAAATTGGCGGCAAATAGGTATATTTTAAAAACTAATTTCAAGTTGATAAAAAGTAAAAAAGTGAATTGTTTTTTTGAAAGCAAAGTATATAAATCACAGAAGACCTATAGGAGAGTGAAATGTTTCGTACGTATCACCCTCCGACACCCATTTCCAGTTTTTTTTTGTTATTATTTGACATCGTGTCTGTGAATAAATGTGAAAAACAACAACACAAAACGACGAGGTGAGTTTTGTTTGTTTTGACATTTCATTTTTTTTTTTGCTTGATGACAGATGTGAGTAAACAATTTTAGAAATTATTTGTTTTTTTCTCAAAATAAATCATTTTTTATAATTATTTATGAATTTTGCAGTGATAAATCGAATCCCACATCCAGGAATTAGTGACCGAGACCGAAGCAGTACATATCTTATGCGAAAAATGTGTGAGCAAAACCAAGTTCCATTTCATTTTCTAGACTTCAAGATCCTCTCTGTGCTGAAGATTCATCAAAGAAAAAGTAAATTTCTACAATCCAAATTATATTATGCAATTTTATTTGAATACTAAATTCCTAATAATTACTTTAGAACACACAAGGAATAGAAGTTTAAAAACTGAGAAGGAAAAAATCCGTCAAAGGATTGCGGAAGAACGTAAAAAACGACACCGAAGTTATACTGCTACTCGTAATTATGATTGTATATTTATGTGCCTTTGTCTATCCATTTGTTTTTATGTTTTTATATAAAGGTATCTGCCCGGTTGAATGACCCAAATTACTTCCAATGGCTCCAAGAACAGGAAAAACTGAAAAAAACTTGAGCTCGAACAAGAACACCTAGAACAAGAAGAACTCTGGTTGCGTCAATAACTTTTGGCCAGAAAGAAATTCCACGAACAGCAAAAGAAACAAGAAGCCACTGCTGCCGTGAAAGAAGCGGAAGTTCTTCGAATTCAAAAAGAGTTCAATTTTCAACTCAATTATTATTACTCATTGCGTATAGCACAATAATTAAATTGATTTGTTAAACAAATTGATAATATAATATAATGTATTTATTTATTTTTAAATATAGAAACAAAAATTGTTGACCAAAATACACAATTAAAAAAAAAAAAAAAAGAATTTGACTTTTTATCGAATCTTTGACAAAAAGATGCAATTGGAATGTGCTGTTTTTTCCAAACGGTTTGACTCAAAGATATGGTTTATACATACTTGTAATCTACATTAAATTGTGCTAATGATAGCATTTTTAAATTTTGGTTTAAAACTGAATATAATAAAATTGTACACCAAAAGAACTTTCCTTTCAGATTTTTCAGTGATATAGCGGAAAATCTGAAAGGAAACTTCTTTTGGTGTACAATTTTATTAAATTTTGCCTTAAACCGAAATTTAAAAATGCTATCATTAGCACTACTAAATGTAGATTCCAAATATGTACGAACCATATCTGTGAGTCAAACCGTTTGGAAAAAACAGCACATTGCAATTGCATCTTTTTGTCAAACATTCGATAAAAAGTTAAATTCTGAAAAAATAGACAATTACAATGTGCTGTTTTTTCCAAACGGTTTGACTCACAGATATGGTTTATACATATTTGTAATCTACATTAAATTGTGCTAATGATAGCATTTTTAAATTTTGGTTTAAAGCAAAATTTAATAAAATTTTACACCAAAAGAAGTTTCCTTTCAGATTTTCCGCTGTATCACTGAAAAATCTGAAAGGAAAGTTCTTTTGGTGTAAAATTTTATTAAATTTTGCTTTAAACCAAAATTTAAAAATGCTTTCATGACACCATATCTGTGAGTCAAACCGTTTGGAAAAAACAGCACATTGTAATTGTCTATTTTTTCAGAATTTGACTTTTTATCGAATCTTTGAAAAAAGACTTAATTTAGGTCGGATATGATTCCTGCTGCACATCACACCATAACGACAAGCATTTGTTTTCGCAATTAACGGGCTAACCGGTTTACCAGAATTCGACTGCATATCAAAATATCGATATTTCAAATATATAAAAATGTCTTTATGTACAGTGTGGACAAACTTTGTGGAATTTATATTTTTTTCACATAAATGATATTGTATATTATGTATATTGGATGTCAGTTCTTCCATCATGTGCTCGTGGTCTTGTTTAGCTGGTTCTCCGCGTTGCAGGCGTTTCTCAAGACGTTGTTCAGCTTTTTTCTGGAGTTTTTCGAACTCGTTTTGAATTCGAAGAACTTCCGCTTCTTTCACGGCAGCAGTGGCGTCTTGTTCCTTTTGCTGTTCGTGGAATTTCTTTCTGGCCAAAAGTTCTCGACGCAACCAGAGTTCTTCTTGTTCTAGGTGTTCTTGTTCGAGCTCAAGTTTTTTTCAGTTTTTCCTTTTCTTGGAGCCATTTGAAGTAATTTGGGTCATTTAACTTGGCGGATTCTTAATAAACATAAAAAAATTGATATATGTACATTAATGTGCAATCATAATTAAAAGTAGAAGTACCTTCGGTGACAAATTTTTTTCGTTCGTCCGCAATCCTTTGACAGCTTTTTTTTCTTCTTAGTTTCTTAAGTTCTTTGCACCATTGCTTGTGTGTTCTAGAGTTATTAATATGAATTTATTATTCAAATAAAATTGCACACAATAAGGATTGTAGAAATTTACCTTTTCTTAGTTTTCATCACAAACGGCGATTGGAGGTATTCTCCAAGATACATCCAAGCCAAACAAATGTAAAGATACTGCTTCGGTCCTGGTCGCCATTTCCTGGATGTGGAATTCGATTTTATCACGCCAAAAACTATAAATAATTACATAAAATGATTTATTTTGAGAACAAAATAAATAATTTCTAAAATTGTTTACTTACATCTGTCATCAAGCAAAAAAAAAATGAAATGTCAAAACAAACAAAACTCACCTCGTCGTTTTGTATTGTTGTTTTTCACATTTATTCACAGACACGATGTCAAACAACTAAAAAAAAAATGACCGGAAATGGGTGTCGGAGGGTGATACGTACGAAAGATTTCACTCTCCTATAGGTCCTCTGTGGTTCAAATAGAACACTACAAAAAAAAAATAGGTTTAGTTTTTGAAGTTAAAAAAAAATTTTAAAAATTCTAAAATGCTGTTGAGTGGTTGTTCTATGCAACATCGCATTTTCCTATAGATATAACGATTTATGTACCTTGGCTACGGACAGATGACGTGAATTCGAAATCAGAACCTAACCTTGTTTTGCACCATTACAAGAGCAGTGGAAATGGTTTGAAATTTCTGAGCTGGTCGAGCATTTAAATTCAATTCCTTAGTATAAATAAGTTGTTGATCATGAGTATCCTGAGATGACTCCGAAAATCGTTAAAAATTGGCTCATCACTCACATAGATTGATCATCGAAATTATAGAGCAGATTCTAAGACCGCAGCCCTTGAATTTACGAAAATTATAGGATGTCCGCCCACTTCCTCCTTTAGTTTCTGAATAGTCTATCTAAAACCTTCCAACAAAGTGAACTCTATAAGATACTCACTTTAAACTGTCTTTCCTGGCCAAGTACCTCAATAAGTATTCTATAATCGTAGCAGCAACAACCTGAAGTTTAGAATGCAAATAAAAGTGACCTCTATTATATATTATTCTTTATTAAATATTTTAAAACAAAGATTTATAAGCATGGGGGATAAAATAAAATATAACAATAATAATAATAATAATAATAATAATTTTAACTATATGCCTGTAAGACCCAAGGTCTTTTGAATGCAAACTGCACGGCATTAGTTAGAAGGAATAGAAAGATAGGAAAGAATTTTTGTTGGTACAATAGATTGAGAATAATATATTAGGTTCAATTTTCAAAACAAAATAATAAAACATTTGGACTTTTCATCATTCCAGAATCTACGATTAACGTGCCAATTGAATTATAAGAGCAGCACACATTTCGAAAAATTCCATTGTATGATGTCCTGTTGGTTGCTGTGGCATAATCCCACTATTCATTATTGGTGGTGGAGTTAGACTTTCCATAATAACATCATCTCCCTGTTCAACTTCGTCATTAGTAAGAGATTTGAAATCAAGAAGATAACTTTTAGCATCAACTTGATAAAGTTGCAAGGACATCTTGGAGAATTTACAATTGAGAAGATTCTGCCTTCGGACACGGACGTGATAGGGGTTAATAATCTTCCATTCATAGTCCAATGCCTTCATGGCTCTATAGACTTCTAACATAATGTCATTTGGTTTACTTTGCGATCGAATACCTAAATGCCATTTGGCTCGTTTGATTGGAGTTCCCTTAGGGCGATCAGGATAGGTCGCATTTGCAGCAGATTGAGCTGACATTGCTAACTGACGATCTCTCAGTGGAGCGATTCTTTCTGGATGTGGCCTAAAGCCAGAGTTGACACCAGCATTGCCGGAATTCAAAGCACTTACACCATCATTTGGCCTTTCATTTGGTGAACTAGCAACAGGTGGTGGACTACCAGCTACAAAAAAATTAGTCAAATCTTGTTTAGCTTGTTCATCAGCAAAACGTTTGTTATCTATAATCAAGTGATAGGCAATAGCCAACTGATCGTGTGGATCACCACTTAGTAGGGCATTATGAACTTCACTTTCTTTAACTCCGAATTTTCCGCAAACCTCGGAGACAGCATAGGTATCAATGACATTACTATCTTGTTCAACTGTAGATGGAAAAAGATATGATGGAAGATCCTTTTGGAACCAATCGTGTTTCTTTATTTCTTCTATATTGGCTCGTTTGAGAGGATCTACTTGAAGCATCTGACATACTAGATTGACTACCTGTTTATTAAGATACTCTGGAATTGGGAATATGCCAGATTTAATTTTACGGAACAAGGTCGGGACATGCTCATCATCAAAAGGAAGAGTTCCGCACAGCAAGGCATATAGAATAACTCCACACGACCAAATATCTACCTCCGGGCCAGCATACAGTTTGCCAGAGATAACCTCTGGGGCAGCATAATTAGGAGAACCACAGGAAGTCCGTAAGAACTCTCCATCCAACATCATGTTGGAGAGACCAAAATCAGCTATCTTAACATGCATATTATGATCGAGGAGAAGATTTTCTGGCTTCAAATCTCGATGGACAATCATATGCCGATGGCAATAGTCGACTCCAGATATGATTTGTTGGAAGAATCGACGAGCTTCATGCTCTTGTAGTTTGCCATTCTTTACAATGTAATCGAAGAGCTCCCCGCCACTAATGCACGGGAGAGGTTTAGAGAGAGCTTAAACGTACTTTAAAAAAATAAACTGCACACCAAGCTTGTTGGCAAAGAGAGAAAATATGGCGGTCTGTATCTGTATGTCTGTGACACAAAAAGACAATACAGCCCAGCGACTGAAGTTTGGTTCTCTCTTTTTGTCAACAAGCCTAAGATCAGTTGTGCATTATACATATAATGAGTGTAGCTGTAACTTTCGGACAATTTTTTCCGTTTTTAAAAATCGGACGACCGACTTCATTTTGTTTAATAACTACAAAGGACTATAACGGCTGAATCCTCCCTGCTTAGTAAATTTTGACCCCAGACAAATAAAGCCAAACGTTTGTGTAACATTCAAAACCAATTCCAAACGGATGGGAGAGTTTTCAAACATTCAACAGCTAATAAAACAAAATGCTTTAAATTTCACACGCCAAATTTCTAGATAAGAAAAACTTAATTAAAAAGAGGGAATGCTAAGTTTCCAAAGGATTCCAAGAAATTTTGAATATACTTAAAAGATAATATAAAAATCACTTACCCCAACTTCCACTAACAGCGTTATCAATTGTGAAATGAAGTTTCAAGGAAAATTTCGTTGCTTTCCAGAACGAATAGATTCTCAACATCAATAAGAGATAGCTTTTTACAACACAACTTGCCATTTGCATCTTTCCATTCAAGAAGACACACTGAATAAATTGCACCAAACGATACAAAATGACTTTAACTAGCTATATCACAAGACAAAACATTTCAATAATGCTTTTAAAGAACGCAGCACAACACAAGATATTTTAAAGAAAAAAGGACGCACTTCATCCACCGAAGCCCACACCGCACGGGCATACTATTTACATAATTATACACTAAGACCAAATTGCCCCTTTAACACGAACATGGGCTGAATTAAACCTGTAAACACTGACACGCCTGCGACATTTTCCGAGCATTTTTTTCAGCTTTCCACGACCACCGAAATTTTCATCACGAACGGATGCGACGACGACGCCATACTCGAAATGAATTTAAACGGAAAACGGAAACGGCAACCAGACGATATAAAGCACAACCGGAAATGGTTTAGTTTAGTTCAACAAGAAGTTGCACAATAGGAAATGCAATGGATCGTTTGTTGCACTGCGCTTACACTGTGTCTTAATTGAGTTTTGTTGATTTTTATACTGATAAAAGAAAAACGAACTTTGATGGGTACAAGAGGTATTCCAAAAATCATCATTAAATCCTTAAACGTGAATGTTCGTCTTCACTATAATTTTCAAGCTGCATCCATAATTTTCCTATAATCTGCATCCATGCAGACGTCTGCATTTTGTACTTCCCTCTCTATTGCACAAATATGATTCATATTTTGCAACCTCTTTTTTTTGCAGATCATGGCTGGCAGCTCCATGTAAAGCCACCCTAATGGTACATGGAGCTGCGTGATTTTTCTGACACGACACCGATTCTGCGGTTAACACACCAGCCCATACACACACCAAACATTTCAGTGCACCGACACAAGTGTGTGCACCAGTGTTATGTGTATGGGCCGCTTTAATGAAATCCTTATGTCTAAGATAATTTTGGTAAGATCATTGAACTTGGTTGAAATTCATTCAAATAATTGATTAAAAAAGAATATATTCTTTGAAAATCATACCTCATGTACGTCAACAGACCAGCGACCGAAGTTTTGCTCCAGCTTTTTGCATACAAGCTGATGTTCATGCTGCTATGATTACTTTAGCGCTCTTCCGAGCACTCTCAAACTATACGATTGCACACAATATTAGTTGTAGAACCGATTTTATTCGCAATTTATTCAATTTTTTATTACGGCAGACGACTCCGAGACGACCGACACGATTCCATTATAAATTTCTAAATTTTCACAGATCGGAAATACCCGGAGTCGGAAATCGACTTATCGACGCCATTAAATTATTGCAAATGATTTTTTATTTTTCTCGAATTTAAGGAGTATTTTGTTGACAATTCAGTAAATAAAGCGGAGGAAATATTGATTAGACAAAGTATTAAAGAAAACAAGTAGAATAAACATTTTAAATAACTTTACCTACTTATTATTTAAATAAATATAAATTCACGATTAAAAGGAAAACGGAAACGGCAACCAGACGATATAAAGCACAACCGGAAATGGTTTAGTTTAGTTCAACAAGAAGTTGCACAATAGGAAATGCAATGGATCGTTTGTTGCACTGCGCTCACACTGTGTCTTAATTGAGTTTTGTTGATTTTTATACTGATAAAAGAAAAACGAACTTTGATGGGTACAAGAGGTATTCCAAAAATCATCATTAAATCCTTAAACGTGAATGTTCGTCTTCACTATAATTTTCAAGCTGCATCCATAATTTTCCTATAATCTGCATCCATGCAGACGTCTGCATTTTGTATTTCCCTCTCTATTGCACAAATATGATTCATATTTTGCAACCTCTTTTTTTTGCAGATCATGGCTGGCAGCTCCATGTAAAGCCACCCTAATGGTACATGGAGCTGCGTGATTTTTCTGACACGACACCGATTCTGCGGTTAACACACCAGCCCATACACACACCAAACATTTCAGTGCACCGACACAAGTGTGTGCACCAGTGTTATGTGTATGGGCCGCTTTAATGAAATCCTTATGTCTAAGATAATTTTGGTAAGATCATTGAACTTGTTTGAAATTCATTCAAATAATTGATTAAAAAAGAATATATTCTTTGCAAATCATACCTCATGTACGTCAACAGACCAGCGACCGAAGTTTTGCTCCAGCTTTTTGCATACAAGCTGATGTTCATGCTGCTATGATTATTTTAGCGCTCTTCCGAGCACTCTCAAACTATACGATTGTGGTGATGTTCTGCAAATTTCAAGAAAAGAACAGCGGGATTCATTAAGGTGGCTTTACATGGAGTTGCAAATGCAGACGAAAACGCAACAACAACAATCATAGTGCAGACGATGAAAACGAACATGTTCATCTTCACTATAATTTTCAAGCTGCATCTATAATTTTCCTATAATCTGCATCCATGAAGACCGTCTGCATTTTTGCCTTCCTTCTCTGTCACACAAGCACGGACCAAGAAGATACAGACCGCCAACTCACCATATGGTCTCTCTTTTTGCCACCAAGCTAAAAATCAGCTGATATGCCATTTATTTTGAGAGTGTGACACTCTCCCTTGCTTTAAAACCCATTTAGCAAACACACTTAAAAAATAAATGGCATACGCAGGTATAGTTGCCATTACAAAATGCACAGAAAGAGATGTACACGTATTCACAGACTGAAAAAAATATTTCGAGGGTGTTTCAGGCAAGAGGAGTACGAGTTGGCGGTCTGTGTATGGTCTGTGGTTATAAGTATGCAGGCAATCTGTTTTATAATCTAGCCACCGGTAGCGCATAACAACTTTCAATCGTTCATTGTTTTGTTATTTTGTGGCTTCGCCCATTCCTATTCCTACTCTCTGAGTTATAATAATATTATAATCTATCATTTCATAGATCATCCGAATTTTCTTATCACAAATTTTATCTATTAATACCTGATTTTTTACCAAATTCTTATTCTTTTAATCATCTGAGTAATTTTTGTCGTGTGTGTAAACAAACTGTGATACAAATAATATTGTTGATAAGGATAATATCCAATCAGGCAGCAATAAGCTCAAGAAGACTCCTGTCAAAATCACAACACTCTTCAAAATCATTTATAATAAAAGACCATTACGATTTCGATCGAAAAGTGAGATCACATTAAAATTGTATAAATCTATAAATAATTACATAATGATTTATATCACCTCTTTGAATGCACCTTCTTTTACAGGTAATCAACAGTGAAAACCCAGTTATAGTCAATTTCCATGCAGAATGGTGTGATCCCTGCAAGATACTTACTCCCAAAATGACAGAGTTACTTGAAAACTCTGATGATATTGATCTGGCAGTAATAGATGTAGATTCAAACACAGATTTAGTGGAAACGTTTGAGGTGAAAGCTGTGCCTGCAGTATTAGCTTTTCGCAATGGAGTAGTTGTGGATAAGTTTATTGGTCTGGTGGATGCGAATAGTATAGAGGCGCTCATACAAAAACTGAAGCCAGCTAAAAAAGGAACTGAACAAGAATGATGAGAATTTGTACAATTTTAATTTATAAAAGTAATTTTATTTTATTCACTAAAAATGAGTTGTTTAAATAGCCGTCCTCGTCTTCCATTCCAACAAAGTGGGTGGGTTTTGTTGGTCTTGCTGTAACTAGTAGTGCAGTTGTTGTCTATCTTATGGGGCAAACTATAGCAAAGGGTTTGGAGCCGTTACAAAAGACCTAAATTAGTGAGAATACCCACTCTATCGATGCTACACGTTGTCAAACTGTTGCGATAGTTTTCATACTCGCTGTTGACTGCGTTTCTATGATTGTAGCCTCTAAATCTTTCAATTGGTTTCGTTTAGTCTTATATTAGTGTTAAAGGTTCACTCTTAGCAGCACTATTTTATGGAAATCGTTGTTTGAAACAATATATTTAACAAGGATACGTGCAGAGAAGTCTTCAAAACTTCCGCATAAATGTTAACTTTGAACGTTTTGATTGAAACGACACCAACTTTATTGTCAAGCAATCAAGTTCTCGTTATGATAAAGCTAATACTATTTCACGTTTATCAAGCCGACCATGGCACTCCTTTAGTGCATTAGTGAAACTAAATAATAAAGAACCAATGTGCTATGCATCGCACTACCGACGAGTCAAATAATCAAGGAGTAAAATGGTAAAATGGAATTTTCGGGTTTAATTTGCAGCACAGAGAAAGTGTTGAAATATTATATATTACTACATATGGCTACTTGTTAATATTCTACTTGCTAATATAATATCGTAGTATGCTGTCATGTATAGCTTTGTCATTTAAATTAATATATTGTCACTCTTGTTTTATACTTCAAATAAATAACAACGCTTAACTTATTCTGTGTTCTTTTTCATAACCCTGTTAAATTCCAATAGGTTATGGGCCCAGGAGATCGCAATTAAAGAAATTAAGTTTTGTTTTAAATAGAATTTTCCGTTTTTTATTTGAAGTTTTTTTTTTTCCTTTTTGGTCGCATTCGTTGTGAGTAAATTTATTTTAAATTTGAGGAAAGCATTTGTTGCACAGAAAAAACAAGATTCATAGTTGGAAATTCAATTGAAAAACAATGTCCCATCAAGAATCAATTGAAAAGTTACGTGGTGGTGAGAATTTTCACACCTGGAAATTCGCTATGCAAAACATTCTTGCATATAACGACATGGAAGGAGCCATAGCAGACCCAGTGACGGAAACGGATGCAGGTAAGCTTCGTAAGGCAAAAGCAAGGATCGTGCTTTCGATTGACGAGTCGCTTTATGTCCACATACAAGATGAGGCAGACGCTTCTGCAATTTGGACGAAGTTGCAAGCTCTGTACGAAGACAATGGATTGTCAAGAAAGATTGCTCTTCTAAGGAAACTAATAACAGTTCGCTTAGAGAGCTGTGATTCAATGACGGAGTATGTTAACCATATCATAGGCACTGCCAACAAATTGGCCAGCATCAAATTTCCAATTTCGGCAGAATGGTTGGGTGCTATTATGTTAGCTGGTCTTGGAGATGAGTTCAAGCCGTTCATCATGGGGATTGAGAGCAGTGGAACAAAAATAGATGGAGAAACAATAAAAGCGAAATTACTGGACTGTGACTATGGAAAAATTAAATCTGAAAATGCATTTTTTGGAGCTAAGAAAAAACAGTTTAAAGGACCTACTTCAAAAAGCAATGTTAAGTGCTACGAATGTGGCAAGAAAGGGCACATTTCAAAAAACTGCCCAAATAAGAAGAAATCGCAAGAATGCAAGAAAAGCGATACTAAAAGTGCGTTCTGTTCAGTGTTATCATGTCAAACCGAAACAAACAACGACTGGTTCATTGACAGTGGTGCTTCCAGGCACATGACGCCCAAAAAGGACTTGATGGACGAAGTTAGAAAATCTTCAATTGGAGACATTGTTACTGCGAACAATCAGAAAATGCAAGTCAATGGGATGGGAAATATTTCGTTGCAAGTTCATAATCGACAAATTGAGGTCAACGATGTCTTGCATGTTCCTGAACTGTCAGCTAACCTACTTTCAGTTGCACAGATGGTTAAAAATGGTAACAGACTAACCTTCGATAAAAGTGGATGTTGTGTTTTCAATGAAAAAGAAGAACTTCTCGTAAAAGCTAAATCTTCAGGTGGTGTGTACAAAGTCCAAGGGCAACCGTTGTCATGTATGCTTGCAAGTGCATCGTCCAAATTGATGACATGGCATAGACGTTTGGGTCATATCAACTACGCCGATTTGTGCAAAATGAAGAATGGAGCTGTGGAAGGAGTGGAGTTTAGCGAAGACGTCAACCTTTTAAGCTACGAGCAGACGGCATATGAAAACCCGCAAACGTTTGCGACTCTGACGTCACGTAAAAACTCGCAAACATATCGCAAATTCTATCCCCACATCAGTGCTCGCAAACGTGCATATAGGGGTGTTCACACGATATGCAAATTCTGTCCCAAAAGTCGCAAATGCATTTGCAATCAAGGCGTCGCACATCATGTGTTCGCAAATCTGATCGCAAATGTTTTGGTCTATCTGCGAGGTGTTCACACGATGTGGAACAATATCCGCATATCATCAATTTCCAGTCATATGCAGGTTTGCGAACATTTGTGAAACTTTGTGTTTTGTGTATTTGGCTTGGGATTCTTGACGTAGCTATAATCTCGAATATTAAAAAGTGCTTTAATTATTCAAAATGTCGAAAAAAAAGTGGGCTTCTATTGCTATTTTGGCATTGGATATGCTAGAAAATGAAATCCGAGAAGAATTGAGTTTAAAAAAAATTAAACGGGTTCGTAGTGTGTGGACAAAAAATTGGCTTCTACATCGCCAGAGGGAAGGCTTTTGCGCAAAATAAATTGATGCTGGAATTACGTTCTAATGAACCAGAATTATATCACGGTTTTGTTCGTATGTCGGCTTATCAATTTGACCATTTGCTTTCCTTGGTATGACCGCGGATTCAAAAGGCTGATACAAAACTTGCGATCTTGCATTTCTGCCTCAGACCGACTAATGCTGACTCTCCGGTTCTTGGCTACAGGCGAGAATTTTCGGTCTATGCAATATCTTTTCCGCATTCCAGTCAATACCATCTCAACCATAATCCCAGAAGTGCTCGACGCAATCTATGAAGCGCTTGTCGTGGATTATTTGAAATTGAGTGCTTTCAACAGTTCTGCTCTCGACAGTTCACAATAATACCACTTTTATTGACATCTAGAAAAAAAGCACTTGTGATCTCTGGTGGCAACGAACGGAAACCGAAAACAATAATAAACTTTCATCAACTACCTATTTTAATAATAATTTTTTATCGAAATTTGTCTTTTTATTTTTTTTTTTTTCTCAATATTCTCCTTATAGAACAGAGAATTTCAGCTGATATTTGCTCGCACATCAATGCATTTGCAATGTCCTGTTTTCGTGTAGTTGCAAATGATTGGGACGACCGCAAATGCCCGCACATGGCTGCAAATTGTCACAATTGATTTGCAAGAGTGTTCACACGATATGCAAAAAAGTCGGAAACTAATGTGCGACTTGGTTGTCGCACATCATCCGCACATGGTTTGCGAGCATATGCGGACTGTCCCAAAGGGGTGTTCAGACGATGTGCGACCAAGAATCGCAAATGATGACGTAAAATTGACGTCAGAGTCGCAAACATTTGCGGCTTTTATATGCAGTCTGCTCGTAGCTTTAAAGAAGTGCGAAGCATGCCGTAAGCAAACTCGTATACCATTTAAGAACACAGGCACACGAGCCAAGAACATGTTAGACTTGGTACACTCGGATCTTTGTGGTCCCATGGAAAATAAATCGATTGGTGGTGCAAAATATTTCTTGACTTTTATTGATGATTTTTCGCGCAAGGTTTTTATTTATTTTCTAGAGTCAAAGTCAGAAGTCTTAGATCTTTTTAAAGAGTTCAAACAAATGGCGGAGACACAAACCGGACGGAAAATTAAAATGATTCGGACAGACAATGGAACGGAATATGTTGGACAAAGCTTTAGTTCATTTTGCAAAAGTGCTGGTATTGTTCATCAAAGGACGAATGTCTATACCCCAGAGCAGAACGGAGTTGCAGAACGTTTTAATCGAACCATAGTTGAACGTGCTAAATGTATGATTTTCGATGCTGACTTAGATAAGTCATATTGGGCGGAAGCTGTAAATACTGCTGGGTATGTGATGAACCGGTCTGTAAATTCTCATTTGATTGACAAAACCCCGGAAGAAGTTTGGACAGGAACTAAGGTGGACTTGAGTAAGGTGAGAATTTTCGGATCACCAGTCATGGTTCACATTCCTAAACAAAAGCGGAAAAAATGGGATTCGAAATCGTCGCAAATGTTGTTCATGGGATACGGTGAAACAACAAAAGGATACCGTTGCATTGATCCGAAAACAAAGAAAATTCGAACAAGCCGTGATGTCGTGTTCATGGAAACTGAACCCAAGTTTATTGGACGTGTCATTACTGAAAAACTCGATTCAGTGGGGGATGTTGAGAGAAAATCAAGCTTTCAAAGTGGACTTACAAATGATTTGGATGTCCCATGTGGTGAAACAGAAATGGACGAAATTTCTCAAGAAACAACTACGGCTAATGCAGAGGAAGAGTTACCTGGCGCAGATAGTTCTTTTATTCCGGAGGATACCGAACCAACACAAGAGTTAAGAAGATCAACAAGAACACCAGTCCCTCGTAAATTTGAAGATTTTGTCACGTACTCAACTTTTGCCGATGTTTTAGACAACGATCCAGTCAATATCGAAGAAGCAATGGCATGTGAGGACAGAGCAGATTAGAAAATAGCTGTCGAAAAGGAACTTCAATCGTTGGCAGAGAACAAAACATGGACACTCGTTGATTTACCACATGGTCGAAAGGCAGTTCAGTCGAAATGGGTGTTTAAAACCAAGCATGATGGTGATGGCAATGTCATATGTCATAAGGCAAGATTGGTGGCGAAAGGTTTTTCCCAGAAATATGGCATTGACTACAACGAAACTTATTCCCCAGTTGTTCGTTATACATCGGTGCGTTTTTTGATTGCATGGGCTGCCAAAACTGGAATGGGAGTCGACCAAATGGATGCTGTTACTGCGTTTCTGCAAGGTGATTTAACGGAAGATATTTACATGGAACAACCAAGCGGATGCGGCGATGGTACTGGAAGGGTATGTAAACTTCATAAATCTATTTATGGCCTAAAGCAGAGCAGTAGACAGTGGAACATCAAACTTGATGGAGCGCTAAAATCATTTGGGTTAATCCAATCAAGATTGGACCCATGTGTGTATGTCAGTGAAGATGGAAAATTGATTATTTGTGTATATGTGGATGACGTTTTGATTTTTTGGCGTGATGTTGAACTTCGAGACACATTAAAGAAATATTTGTGCAGCGTTTTCAAAATGAAGGACTTGGGAAAGGCAAAAAGTTGCATCGGACTGAATATTACACAAGATGAAAGTACAAAAAGTATTTGGCTGGATCAATCAAAGTACATAATCGAAATTCTGAAAAGATTTGGCATGACTGACTGCAAACCAGTAGGTACACCGAGCGATCCGAACCAAAAGTTATCGATGCAGATGTGCAGTGATAAAGAAGAAGAAAGGGTAAAAGTTCCATACCAAGAAGCTGTTGGCAGTCTTTTATATCTTGTTCAAGGATCGAGACCGGATATAGCGTTTGCCGTTAATGACGTGAGTCGATTTAACTCAAACCACGGGAAGGCGCACTGGACTGCAGTGAAGCGGATATTCCGGTATTTAAAAGGTACGATTAATTTAAAATTAAAATTTGAAGGTACTGGCAACCTTAACGGTTTTTCGGATGCTGACTGGGCTTCTGATGTGGACAAACGTCGCTCTTGTACGGGTTTCGTTTTCAACTTGTGTGGTGGTGCTATTTCGTGGGGAAGTAAAAGGCAACCAACCGTTGCATTGTCAAGCACAGAAGCTGAATATATGGCGTTGTCAGCAGCTGTTCAAGAAGCAACATGGCTAAGGCAGTTTGGCGCTGAATTGGATTCTTCTTTTAAAAACCAACAAATTGTTATTGCTTGTGACAACCAAAGTGCAATAAGACTGGCGGAAACAAATTGTTTTAGATCAAGATCAAAACACATTGAAGTTCGCCATCATCATATTCGATCGTGACCGCATCAACGACAAAATAATTTCTGTGATCTACATATCCACTGAGGAAATGGTTGCAGATAATTTAACGAAAGCAGTTCCTTGCCCTAAACATCAACTTTGCATCAAGGGGATGGGCATGAGTATTAAAATTTAAAATTATAACTTATTTAAATATTTTAATAAGTGGGGGTGTTGAAATATTATATATTACTACATATGGCTACTTGTTAATATTCTACTTGCTAATATAATATCGTAGTATGCTGTCATGTATAGCTTTGTCATTTAAATTAATATATTGTCACTCTTGTTTTATACTTCAAATAAATAACAACGCTTAACTTATTCTGTGTTCTTTTTCATAACCCTGTTAAATTCCAATAGAAAGAAAAGAGGTATTTATACTGGTTTTTAAGTAGGCACCGTGCTTGGTTGCTAACCTAGAGTAGTGGGTTTGAGCCATAGCCAAGGTAACAATTTTTCTATACTCGTTAAAACTGCATGCCACCCGTGAGAATTTCGTCAGATAAATACTACCTAAATCTCAATCCACTGTACCACTAAAAATGTATTCCTATCTTTCTTTTAATTCATAAAAGAAAATAGTGACTATGCCGTTTACTATCGCTGAAGTGCAGTTCCGCTGCAGCGCAATGCGATTACTCATTTATAGGTCATAGAAGGATAAGTGCGGTCTTACCTAAAAGCGTTATGTTATTATGTATTTGTGTCTTTACTGCCGGGGCACAGTGGTATAGCGGCAGCTGTAGTACGTTGTAAGTAATACTGTTAAAATTAAATGTACGTAATTCATATTGCACGCCCTTCAAGCAAATGGATCCGAATTCGATCCACGCGCGGTGTCAAATTCACATACTAAACTCCGCATACGGATCCAAATACGAAGCCGTAAAACGACGTTTGTCGGCTCCATCCCTTCAAGCAAATTGATCCGAATTGGATCCACGCGCGGAGTCAAATTCACATACTAGACTCCGCATACGGACCCAAATAAGGAGCCGTAAAACGACGTTTGTCGGCTCCATTTGTAGGGAAGACTTTTGCCACCATAAGAATTGATAATGAAATACTTACCTACATCTGAAAACCAAAAATAAAATGATTACTTACCATCGTCGCAATACCAAAAAACTCATTTTTATTTCACCACATCCTACGACAGCATCAGCAAATATAAATCATACTGATGTAAACCGCCCTTAAGGCGCATATAAATTCACCTAATGATTGAATGACATAAACCTAAATTCCTCAAACTGTCGTTATACCAAATGACAGCTGACTCCTTTTCGCTATTCGAATACTTCCTGGCAGACAAACCTCCATCATTATTTCTCTTTGCCATTCAACCACCGAGCAGACAACATCTGCTACTTTGTTCATCACGGGTTATTAACAAAAAAAATATAATCCGACTGCCCAACATCTACATTGGGTAATCTCAAAATATTTGAGGAATCAGCATCCATCAACACCAGGAAAGCCGATAGAAGGTAAGAAGAATGAATATTGGATACAGTGGAGTAGTTATTTAGGATTTATCAAGTTGGATTAGTGGTGTAAAAACCCCAATTCTTAAAGATTAGGTAGTCTTCTTGTGGTTTGGCAAAAATTCTTCCACCCCATCTTCTTTGTCCTTTTAGGTATGTTTAACAAGGGAAATCTGTAAAGCGGGACGAGCCGCGCCGATAATAGAATCCAAATTGTAATCAGAGATCACCGTGGGAGCATCAGACGCCAATCTTGGAAGCGTCCAACGCGGGAGCAACCCAACAAGATGTGCAAAAACGCATATCCAACGCGGGAGCATCACACCAATAATGTGTAATAAGAATTCACATTCAACGCGGGAGCACCTTTTAAATCGATCTACATTTGTGTTCTGGAGCACCTAATAATAAAATTAAAGAAACAGCATTTGCGAGGACAGGATTTATTTGTGTTGGTATTTTTGACCAGGAGTCAAATAAAGGATTTGGTTTTGGAAAAGTATTTATAACCAGTGGTAATCTACACGCTGGAATACCAGGTAACTGAGATATATACCTTTTTTTTTTTTTGCAATCTAAATACCTAAATCAGTGGAAGTGCTCCGAACGACAAAAAAATCTGTGCCAAAGTGTGTGTGTAGTGCTCCCTACGCTTCGACCCTACGCTTCGTCCCTACGCTTCGACCCTACGCTTCGACCCTACGCTTCAAATTTTATGCATCGAAAGTTTTCTTCAATCCCTACGCTTCAAAGTTTATGCTTCGAATTTTCGATTTTTGTGATTTTATTCTGCAATTTTTCGAATTTTATTTATCCCTACGATTTTATTTTATTAATTAGTGATCTACATATATATGATTACGTCGTCATTATCGCCTTTTTGTGCGCCTTACGATTCTGTTCTGTAAGACCCATACGTTATATAGAACCCTACGGAACTTTTGGATGGTAATTTCCAGAATTTAACCTTGTGGGATCCTAAGGAACGTTTCAGAATTACCGCATAAGAAAAGATATAACAAAAAGAAAGTAAAACGCCACCGCAGACGGTTAACGTCAACGCGGCATTTTTGGAATTCTTTTTTTTGTCAACGCCCTAACCCTACGCGCGAATTGGTTTCAAAATTTTGTTCTGCATATTACAACCATCATCCTAATAGCAGAATCATATTCGACAAGCACGATAAGATACTACGCAAACGATACCTACCTGGATTTACCCATCCCGATACATTGGGGATAATAATATTGAGTGGATATACATACCTACAGTTTTTTTTTGTTTTGTCCCTTCGATTACGCACAAATATGCACACCGACACCACGCACAATTCAAGAGCACATAATAAATAAACGCATAACATACACATGCGTATGAAACCTTATCGAGCGCACATTCAGCGCAACCAAATCTACGAGAGATAAAGATACAGTTCGCCGCAACAAACATATTCTGGTTCGAGCAGCGTTATTCGTCGAAAAGCAAATCTCTCCAGTGGAGTTATTTTGTGAATGCCGACCAAATCCCTGTTTGTATTTCGTCATCGTCGTCGTCGAATCTACGCAGTAAATCTTCTGAGATTAAGTTAGTTTTAAGATAGGATTTCCTTCTTATTTTAGCATCTAAGTTTGTCTTTCTCTTTACGGATGTAAATGTGGTCATTTTTATTGAAAAGCCTAATCAATCAAATCAAATATCAGTGCGAACTATTAGTGCCTAATTTTGAGAAACATTTTATTTTTGGAATCGAATCAAGAACAATTTTGTTGAACACGAGAACGACAGAAATCGTATAAATAAACAATTATTTAACCAAAAGAGAAGAATCGCAACGAAAAGAAGTAACGAAAGTCATATCGAAACCAAACATCAATGACCTACCCCAACTTTTTTTTTCCATTGCCCATACATTTTCATTTGACATATACATAATATAATACCTTTCATTTAACAGCAATTGCTTTTCAGCTAGTACCTGGACGAGAGCAGTGCACTACCCTCCGGAAGGTCTGGTTTAGTTTTTTTTTATTAAATTTCATTTCCATGCATAATTACATTAATCATATACATATATATTTATTGAACATATATATTTCATCCTCATTTTTATACCTTTCCCTTCCCATCCTACTACATCTGAGTGACGGTGCCGAATTGGAATCGTACACGGAATCCTAAATAACGTACCCTTGGACAAACGGTCCATAATTTTTTTTTGAGGGTGCTTGGGTTTCATTTGGTTTTGTTGTTGGAATTTTTGATCGCGTAGCTATACGTTAAAGTTTCAGTCGTTTTGCTTCGGTTTTTTTTTGAGAAAAGATTCTTTTTGTTTGTTTTTTTTGAAGAAGTATATGCATACACATACGCAACAGTCGTCTGTAAATAAAGTAAATTCGGTAAATAAATGAATATAAGTCAATGTGATTAGCTTTGATAGATAATTATATTATTATCAGTCACATTATTGAATGGAATCGGACGGAATCCGATATTTTTATTTTCAAAGAGACAATACGTGTTTGAAACAATTAATTTTTTTTTTTGTATTGAGTAAATTTTCGCTACATAATAATTACCTATCGGTCGCGAACAGTAAGGCTAGAAAGTAGTGATACTTTTTCGTGTCCTTGATAGTTAGTTTTTTTTTATGACAGTTCGCTTAGTTCAGTTTTATATGAAGTTTAGTTATTCACATACTTTTTAATTAACAAGATTAAAGTTCTTTCAGACCATATTAGATTTAATTACGAATATAGTATTTCATGATTATATTTCTTTTTAGAAGTAGCGTATGTAAGATTTTTAGAGTTAAGTTAAGTAAAAATAATTAAGTTTCTTTTTAAGAATTTTGTTATTTAGATGAATAAATAAGTTAATTAATACGTTTTATTTTATAACGTTGATGAAAATTTGGCTTTTCATTTTCTTTTTGAAGTTTTGAGTCGTGGACTTCCTGTTATTGAGACAGGACGTTTGGAATTTATTATCCTTGGTTGTACATAGCTATTTCTGATGGACTAAGGTAATATTTTCGTGGGGGATGGGACATTTCGCTGAGTGAACAACGTAGGAACGGACAGTTTAGGATGGTAGCAGTACGCAACGGAGTTATGTGAGCTAGTGAGTTTACATTGTTTGAGTTAGTTTGGAGTTAGGAGTTTATAGGATGTTTTGGAGTTAAAGTAACTCGCTTCGGCGGGTTTTCTTTGGTTAAGGGGTTTCGTAAACATTAATTTAGATTAGGGTCATACACGGAACCATGGATCCAGTGGTGAAGGAGTTGATATGACTCCCTCCTCATTGGATATGGGTGGGTTTAGAGACCTTGGGGGTTACATTTCCATCTTCAGTATCCCCCCCCCTCTTTGGACAAATTCAGTCACCCTGTCCAGGAGATCTTCCTATATTAACCGATACTAGGGAAGAATAGATAAATAGGGTATCGCACTATTAATTACATCATTATAGTGCACAATGGTAGCTGAAGGGGCCATGTAGATAGAGATTGTTTATTCGAAAGAGACGTCATTTAGGGTGTTTAAGCTTCAACCGGTAGACTTGATACCTGTCGCCACAAGCGGTGTTTGTATGGGCAGCCCTAGGATTCATAGAAGTAAAGGAGGTTCGGAACATCAGAACCATATGGTCTGCGATATCAAAACGAGGTAACAACCGTCGTGATCGCATTGCAAGTTTCCACCCCTGGACTGAGCATGGCAGGGTGAAGCGCAGGCCAGCCGCGGTGCTAGATCCACGACACCCTTTCGCTGTCCGACGACTTTATAGACCTTCGATTGAGGAAGCTACTCTTGAGATGAGTGTTCTATGTTGTCGTGGGATTGAAGGGGCATGATTAAATGGAATGTAAGGATGCAGCTTCGGGACTCTTTCGGACTACGAACGGGACATGTACGTACTAACCTCGTCTCTATAATTGCCTATTTGGTCGGGAGGATACGTAGGTA
This sequence comes from Platycheirus albimanus, assembly GCA_916050605.2. Classification (NCBI taxonomy): domain Eukaryota; kingdom Metazoa; phylum Arthropoda; class Insecta; order Diptera; family Syrphidae; genus Platycheirus; species Platycheirus albimanus. The sequence continues at coordinate 338,303,711 of OU696696.1, forward strand.
TATCTCCTAGGTGTTCACAGGACTGGGCGTGGTTCGAGTTAGGAAAGTATATGATCTTGTTTAAAGTTCGTGGAGGTTTGTTAGTGGTTTTTCCAGTTCAGTTTAGTTATGGTTTAGTAAGAATTAAGGATACCTGAACATCGGAGGTATAGGAGAGAGTGTGGTCTGGGGGCTAGCCTTCGCCTAGTTATACGATTCTAGTAGCTTGATCGGGTGTATGACAGGTGGGACTAGGTCTCAGCCCGCTCGAAACATTTCGGTAGTGAGATAATTTTTGAGTTAAATTTTAGTTTGAGGTTTGATGCCCTTGGTCCGAGGTGACTTCGGGATCAGTTTTAGTGCTTTGGTCTATGTCTGGTCACATTAGTCACAGGTATGGTGGTCTGCCGTACACGTGATTGAATGGGACCGTCCTCTTACATTTGTATTCTGTTTATTATCTACGTTACAGGTGGCGCTCAACTTGGGCATAAGATTTATATGCCCTACCAGCCCTATTTGTGCGCTCAGATATAATTATCTTAGTTACAGATGGCGCTCAAGGTGAGGCTAAGTTTTCAAGTCTCATGGGCCCCGTTTGTGCGTTGGATGATGGATAGAAGCATCTGTTCTGTTCATAATTTCAATTTCCATTTATTATCTTAGTTACAGATGGCGCCCAACGTGGGGCTGCCTAACAATTACATTAAGGTTTCAAGTTTTGAGATCTACCAATATCGTTTTAATCGAGTTTTGAAGTTATGAGGTTTTTTTTTTGAGTAAACAATTTTTGGGTGATTTGAGCGATTTTCGCTTTGATCAATAGTAGTGGAAGTTTTGTTGTGGAGTTTTGTGATTTTCATTTGCTAGAGGTAGCACATAGAAGTCTGTGCAGAGGATGCCATTTTGTCCGGAAGATTGGTGACTATTCCCGATCTTTGTCTGTTGCATTGGATCCACTCGCAGTCTCTCAGCCTCTCGAGTAGGAACTTCTCTTCCCTTGTCCGGATTTAGACGCATTGGTTTTAAATTGTCTGTTGCTAGGTCAGTGAGTTCCGATTCGTTAGCAGGAAATAGGTTTCCGTGTGAAGAAGTGTTTTGTCGTTCGACCGGTGGTTGGTGATATTTTCCTGACGCACGTCTGTTGCGAAGACAATACGTCTCTTCCACAATTCCTTACTCCAAATTCACTTTCAATTCTTCAGAGATGAAGTATATTTAAGTATTACTCCAGTAGTACAAGAATACAATAATCCTTAATCTACATATTTATGGAATTAGTTTGTTCAAGTTTTTTTTTTGAGTTGTTGGAGGTAGAGTAGTAGTCATGAAGTGCTATCCGGTGGTTGGGGACGTTTACCCGACGCACGTCTGCAGTAGCATAATGACCTATTCTCTTTCATACAAAGTCAAACGATTTGAGTTATAGTATTTCTGTCCTGTTTAGTGAAGACGTATTTTTTTTCTTTTGGGCTAAGTAGTTGCCTTAGTCCGCCGTTCCTTCGAAGTTGCTTAGGGGAGTGTCCGTCCCCCGGTATTTTTGATGAAATTTTGAGTTATTTTTGAGTATTTTTGAGATTTTTGAGTTATTTTTGAGTATTTTTGAGATTATAGTTATTTATGAGATTTTTGAGATTTTTGAGTTATTCATGAGTACATTTTTGGGATAGTGCCCGCCTATATTTTTGAGTTTTGAGTTCATTACATTTTTGGGATAGTGCCCGCCTATATTGAGTTTTTTTTTGAAGTAAAGTTCAAGTTTAAGTAAGTTTTTGAATTATTATTTTCAAGTAAAGAGTTAAGTTTTTGGTTGAAGTATTTTGAAGGATAGTGTAGTTTTTTTTTGATTTATTTTAGCTATTTTTAGTTTTTTTTTTGAAGTTTAAGTTTAGAGTTTAGTTATTCAGTTTGAGTTTTTTTTTTGCTATAGTTTAGATTTTCTTTCATTAAGTTAAGTATTGTATTGAGAGTTAGTAATCTATCTTTAGAGTTTTGAAGTATATAGTTAGGAAGTTCATTTTGAGTTATTAAGTCTATAGTTAAGTTTAAATTCAATTTTTTTTGTAAGGAATTATTTCTGGTTTAGGTTCTTACAATTTTTTTTTATATATATTAAGTCGCAGAGTCTCTAAGCACAGCTGAGATATGGTGCGACCACCAAATAGAAAACAAATTGCCGCTGGGGCGCAAGGCCAGGCAATAGACGTTGTTATTTCATCACCACCTGTACCACCAGAAAGGGGGGAAGATAATGCACCCGCACAGGTAATAATTCCAGTCGATCCTGTTACTGATAGGTCGGCGGACGAAGACTCTGAAGGTCAAGTTTTAGACGAGGGAGGCACTGCTGGACGCGATGAAGATCTTCAAGCAGCCATACGAATGGTCGCCGAAAATTCTTCGTACATACAAAATGTAGTTTCTGCTTCCATCGAACTTCATCGTGTCGATGAACGTAGGTTCATCCAAGAACAATTGGCTCTTAGCCAGAAGGCTCTGTACGAGCAAGTCGCTAAATTGTTCAAAGCAAATAGCAACAAACACGAACTTCCGTCTACTTCCAAAGGCATTCAGCCTAGATCGAATGCTGCATTTCATGGACCCCAGGGTCGCCCTAGTGGCGTTCCACAGAGAACAGTAGCTCGAGACATTACAATCTCTGTACTTAAAACTCAAGCGCCAGGTCAGCCTGACCTTGCTGACTTACTGACACCAACGTATGATCCAATACCGCCTAGGCCCACGGAACATGTTCTTCCTCCGGCGGCTATGGAACAAGGAGCTAGCGTTGATGATTTCTTGAAGCAACTAAGTGATTTCAATTTCAATGACCATCCTTCTTCATCGCCACTTCGACCAACACCATCCAACTCCAATTCCAATTCAAGGTTACTGCAATACCACAAGTGGGGAATCAAGTTCGACAGTAAAGGTATGTCTGTCGATGATTTTCTATTTCGATTAGACCGAATACGATCTAGTTATGGCGTAACTTGGGATGAAGTAGTTGGAAATTTTCACCACTTTGTGGGAGGCAACGCGGAGTCTTGGTACTGGATGTACGTGAAAAGTAATCCAGACGCTCCTTGGAGAGCACTCAAATCGGCTTTAATTGAACAGTTCCGAAGCCTTGAGACCGACTCAGAGTTGTCTCGTAAGATTGCTGATAGGAAGCAGTTGCCAGGGGAGTCGTTTTCTGACTTCTATGACGCATTGATGCTTCTTAACAGTCGTATGCGTGTTCCAAAGTCGGAGAAGGAACTTATCGAAACCATCAAGCTCAACGTTAGACGTAAAATGGGAGAGTTACTGATCACTTATAGTACCCATAGTCTTAGGCAGCTGGCCTATATTTGTCGCTTGATCGAGAAGTCCCTTGACCGACCGGAGAGCACGCGTGGCCCTTTTGTGCCGAACACGCAACGACCACCAGTGAGACGTTACGTAAACGAAGTAAATGACGAACCGAATATTGAATTGGCTGTTGCCACTCCAACTCAAATCGAAGCGCTCAAACGAGATCCGAGCCAAAATAAGTGCTGGAACTGCCAGGGCGTGGGTCATGGTTTCCGGGATTGTAGAGAGCCTAGAGACAAAGACAAGATTTTCTGTTTCCGTTGTGGTCTCGCTGATGTCTACAGTCCAGATTGTCCTCGTTGTGCGGGAAACGCATATCGGAACAATCCACCATCCGGGGGGATTCGTTCCGGGAAGACCGAACCGGAGTTTTAAAAGCGGACGAACCGTCATCTAAAACTCCTATATCCATATTAAGTAGAGATAAGAATAAGTTACCAGTTGTAAATGCTACAACAACACGTTTTATGAATTCTAACAAACCAACTAATGAAATTTTAAGAAAACCTTTCCACGAAAGGTTACAAAACTATTATGAAGTCCGAAAACGCATAGTGACGTTTCCGGAAATATCCAAACGCATTAGGCGCACTAGAGATCGATTTATTGAGAAACGAATTTTATATCGTAAGATAGCTTCGACGACATTGGGCGATTCTGGTGATCCCCGTCCCTATGTCACCGTCGAGCTTTTGGGGGACAAAATACTAGGTCTATTAGATTCGGGGGCCAGTATTAGTTGTATAGGCAACGACGCCTTAGAATATTTATCTGGTAAAGGTGTTTCTCTTAAAACGATCGAATCAAGTGTGTCCACCGCGGATGGCAAGAAACAAAAGATCTGCGGAATGTTTACGACCGACGTTAAGTACAAGGGTGTCATTCACAAAATGAATTTTTATGTCGTTCCGACATTGGCACAGAGACTGTACTTAGGCGTAGATTTCTGGCAGAAATTTAAGATTGCACCAAACATTATTTCGGGATTGTCACTAGACGTGACAGATAAATTGAACGATAGACTAGTCAACCAGGTTAAGCTGACTAGTGATGAGTACACCAAACTCGATCGAGTGATCCGAAGTTTCCCTTCGTTCACTGCCAGAGGGCTAGGTAAAACGAGTTTGGTTGAACATTATATAGATACAGGTGATGCCACTCCTATCAAACAGCGGTATTATCCTGTCTCTCCGGCGATTCAAACCCTGATGTATGCGGAATTGGATCGCATGCTTTCTTTGGGAGTAATCGAGGAAAGTACAAGCGCGTGGAGTTCCCCGGTTGTGCTAGTGCGCAAACCCGGTAAGAACCGCCTGTGCTTGGACTTTCGCAAGGTGAATAGTGTGACCAAGAAAGATGCGAGGCCAATTGCGCATATAGAGGGGTTGCTGGCGCGCCTTTCAGAAACACGCTTCATTTCAAGCGTGGATCTGAAGGACGCGTTTTGGCAAATACCGCTGGAGAGGAGTTCTCGGGAGAAGACTGCCTTCACGGTACCAGGGCGTCCCCTGTATCAATTTAAGGTGATGCCATTTGGTCTCTGCAACGCTCCGCAAAGTTTGACTTATCTGATGAACTTGGTAGTTCCTTCGGAGTTGCGAGACCAGGTTTTCGTCTACCTAGACGACCTTTTGGTAGTGTCGAAGACCTTCGACGATCACTTAAGAGTTTTAGATATTGTAAGTCGACGGTTGAGTCATGCAGGACTCACCATCAATGTCGAGAAATCTAAGTTTTGTTTTAGCGAGCTTCAGTATCTCGGCTATAAGGTAGGACAAGGTTGTCTGAAGGCGGATCCAGACAAAGTCGCCGCCATCATTGACTTCCCGGTGCCAACAACCACCCGCCAGGTGAGGCGATTCTTAGGAATGGCAGGTTGGTACCGGCGATTCGTCAAGGACTTCTCCACCTTGGCCGCTCCTTTGACCGATACGCTGAAGAAAGGCAAAACTTTCGCACTCAACGAAGATGCCAAGACTGCTTTCAATAGTATCAAGCAGGCTCTAACTACTGCACCTGTATTGACTAATCCTGACTTCAATAAAGAATTTGTCATTTTATGCGATGCATCCGCGTCCGGTATCGGATGTGTTCTCTGCCAGCGGGACGAAGACGGGGCTGAACGCCCGATCTATTACTTCTCCCAGAAGCTGAACGCTGCGCAGAGAAACTATTCGGTCACCGAACGCGAATGCCTCGCTGCATTTTTGGGGATTCATAAGTTCCGTTCCTATGTGGAAGGGTATCACTTCAAGGTAATAACCGATCACTCCTCATTGAAGTGGTTGATGAGCCTGAAGGACCCTACTGGTAGACTGGCCAGGTGGAGTATGAGACTCCAAGGTTTCGATTTCGAGGTTGAGCACAGAAAGGGTACACTTAATGTGGTCCCTGACGCTCTTTCGAGGATGTACGAATCTGATGCCTTAACGGCAGAAAGCTACATGGCATGTATTGCTCAAGTCGAAACCGAGGAGGTGCTCCACATTGACCTGGAGGACCCAGCGTTCAAGTCTGAAGAGTACCTTCAGCTCATCAGCCGCATCAAAGAGGAGCAGGAGAGATTACCCGACCTCAAAATTTCTGAGGGTTTCATATATAAGAGAATCAAACATTCAGTGGGAAATCCGTTGTTGGACGATCTGTCATGGAAGTTATGGATTCCGACAAAGTTGACGGAATCCTTGATTTCCTTGGCACACCGTCCACCAAGAGCTTCGCACGGGGGAGTGGTTAAGACCATTTATAGGCTCAGGCAGCAGTTTTATTGGCCAGGCTTGTATTCGCAGGTCAAGCAGTTTGTGGACCGATGCGAAACATGCAAGACAACGAAAGCCACCAATATGACTTTGCGAGCGGAGATGGGGGAGAGCTTTAAGGTAGAACGTCCATTCCAACACCTCTACGTGGACTTCCTCGGCCCTTATCCCAGATCCAGAAGCGGGAATGTGTATATTGTCATAGTTGTAGACCAACTCACAAAATTTGTGTTCATAAAACCCCTTCGGAAGGCCACTGCTGTAAATGTTATTAAATTCCTCCGGGACGAGATCTTCCTAATCTATGGAGTACCCGAGAGTTTACTCTCGGACAATGGTTCTCAGTTTCTGAGCCACGATTTCAAACAGTTGTTGGAAAAGTTTGGAGTAAAGCATTACCGAACTGCAGTATATGCTCCACAATCTAACGCCAGCGAGAGGGTGAACCGATCAATTTTGGCTGCAATTAGAGCATATATCGACCCTCGACAATCAAATTGGGATGCCCATTTGTCGTCGATTAGCAGCGCGTTAAGGACCACGGTACATTCGACTTTAACAATGTCCCCATATGAGGCTCTTTTCGGCCAAAGGATGATAGAGCATGGTGCAGACTATCGCCTACTAAAAGACCTGGGTGGTTTGAACCATTCAGAAATCGATTGGTTGCCGAAAGTGGCCAAGATGAATATCTTGCACACATATCTGAAAACCGCTCTCGAAAAGACTCATGACGCATACGAAAAAACTTATAACCTTCGTAGTCGCAAGGTTGATTTTAAAGTGGGAGATATAATTTATAAACGTAACACTGTGTTGAGCGACGCCACTAAGCATTTTAATGCTAAGTTGGGGCCGAAATTTGTGAAAGTCACCGTAACAAATGTAATTGGTAATAACTTATTTGAAGTTGAAGATAATACGGGGTATAGGACGACGTCCCATACAAAAGATTTAAAAAGATAGTAAAGTGTGATATAAGCAGAGGTAGTTATGCCCGGCGCTCAGCTGTGCATGAGACTCTGTTTCCATTTATAGAAATTAAGTAGGTTAAGTTAATATTAAGTTATAAATAGGTATTAGCTCATATCATATATTGGGTATACCTAAGTCTATGTATATTGTTTTATCAGTCTTCGTTTTCTTGTGTTTTTGTCACGAGCGGGGCTCATGTCAAAGTCACAAGCTTTGTAGGGAAGACTTTTGCCACCATAAGAATTGATAATGAAATACTTACCTACATCTGAAAACCAAAAATAAAATGATTACTTACCATCGTCGCAATACCAAAAAACTCATTTTTATTTCACCACATCCTACGACAGCATCAGCAAATATAAATCATACTGATGTAAACCGCCCTTAAGGCGCATATAAATTCACCTAATGATTGAATGACATAAACCTAAATTCCTCAAACTGTCGTTATACCAAATGACAGCTGACTCCTTTTCGCTATTCGAATACTTCCTGGCAGACAAACCTCCATCATTATTTCTCTTTGCCATTCAACCACCGAGCAGACAACATCTGCTACTTTGTTCATCACGGGTTATTAACAAAAAAAATATAATCCGACTGCCCAACATCTACATTGGGTAATCTCAAAATATTTGAGGAATCAGCATCCATCAACACCAGGAAAGCCGATAGAAGGTAAGAAGAATGAATATTGGATACAGTGGAGTAGTTATTTAGGATTTATCAAGTTGGATTAGTGGTGTAAAAACCCCAATTCTTAAAGATTAGGTAGTCTTCTTGTGGTTTGGCAAAAATTCTTCCACCCCATCTTCTTTGTCCTTTTAGGTATGTTTAACAAGGGAAATCTGTAAAGCGGGACGAGCCGCGCCGATAATAGAATCCAAATTGTAATCAGAGATCACCGTGGGAGCATCAGACGCCAATCTTGGAAGCGTCCAACGCGGGAGCAACCCAACAAGATGTGCAAAAACGCATATCCAACGCGGGAGCATCACACCAATAATGTGTAATAAGAATTCACATTCAACGCGGGAGCACCTTTTAAATCGATCTACATTTGTGTTCTGGAGCACCTAATAATAAAATTAAAGAAACAGCATTTGCGAGGACAGGATTTATTTGTGTTGGTATTTTTGACCAGGAGTCAAATAAAGGATTTGGTTTTGGAAAAGTATTTATAACCAGTGGTAATCTACACGCTGGAATACCAGGTAACTGAGATATATACCTTTTTTTTTTTTGCAATCTAAATACCTAAATCAGTGGAAGTGCTCCGAACGACAAAAAAATCTGTGCCAAAGTGTGTGTGTAGTGCTCCCTACGCTTCGACCCTACGCTTCGTCCCTACGCTTCGACCCTACGCTTCGACCCTACGCTTCAAATTTTATGCATCGAAAGTTTTCTTCAATCCCTACGCTTCAAAGTTTATGCTTCGAATTTTCGATTTTTGTGATTTTATTCTGCAATTTTTCGAATTTTATTTATCCCTACGATTTTATTTTATTAATTAGTGATCTACATATATATGATTACGTCGTCATTATCGCCTTTTTGTGCGCCTTACGATTCTGTTCTGTAAGACCCATACGTTATATAGAACCCTACGGAACTTTTGGATGGTAATTTCCAGAATTTAACCTTGTGGGATCCTAAGGAACGTTTCAGAATTACCGCATAAGAAAAGATATAACAAAAAGAAAGTAAAACGCCACCGCAGACGGTTAACGTCAACGCGGCATTTTTGGAATTCTTTTTTTTGTCAACGCCCTAACCCTACGCGCGAATTGGTTTCAAAATTTTGTTCTGCATATTACAACCATCATCCTAATAGCAGAATCATATTCGACAAGCACGATAAGATACTACGCAAACGATACCTACCTGGATTTACCCATCCCGATACATTGGGGATAATAATATTGAGTGGATATACATACCTACAGTTTTTTTTTGTTTTGTCCCTTCGATTACGCACAAATATGCACACCGACACCACGCACAATTCAAGAGCACATAATAAATAAACGCATAACATACACATGCGTATGAAACCTTATCGAGCGCACATTCAGCGCAACCAAATCTACGAGAGATAAAGATACAGTTCGCCGCAACAAACATATTCTGGTTCGAGCAGCGTTATTCGTCGAAAAGCAAATCTCTCCAGTGGAGTTATTTTGTGAATGCCGACCAAATCCCTGTTTGTATTTCGTCATCGTCGTCGTCGAATCTACGCAGTAAATCTTCTGAGATTAAGTTAGTTTTAAGATAGGATTTCCTTCTTATTTTAGCATCTAAGTTTGTCTTTCTCTTTACGGATGTAAATGTGGTCATTTTTATTGAAAAGCCTAATCAATCAAATCAAATATCAGTGCGAACTATTAGTGCCTAATTTTGAGAAACATTTTATTTTTGGAATCGAATCAAGAACAATTTTGTTGAACACGAGAACGACAGAAATCGTATAAATAAACAATTATTTAACCAAAAGAGAAGAATCGCAACGAAAAGAAGTAACGAAAGTCATATCGAAACCAAACATCAATGACCTACCCCAACTTTTTTTTTCCATTGCCCATACATTTTCATTTGACATATACATAATATAATACCTTTCATTTAACAGCAATTGCTTTTCAGCTAGTACCTGGACGAGAGCAGTGCACTACCCTCCGGAAGGTCTGGTTTAGTTTTTTTTTATTAAATTTCATTTCCATGCATAATTACATTAATCATATACATATATATTTATTGAACATATATATTTCATCCTCATTTTTATACCTTTCCCTTCCCATCCTACTACATCTGAGTGACGGTGCCGAATTGGAATCGTACACGGAATCCTAAATAACGTACCCTTGGACAAACGGTCCATAATTTTTTTTTGAGGGTGCTTGGGTTTCATTTGGTTTTGTTGTTGGAATTTTTGATCGCGTAGCTATACGTTAAAGTTTCAGTCGTTTTGCTTCGGTTTTTTTTTGAGAAAAGATTCTTTTTGTTTGTTTTTTTTGAAGAAGTATATGCATACACATACGCAACAGTCGTCTGTAAATAAAGTAAATTCGGTAAATAAATGAATATAAGTCAATGTGATTAGCTTTGATAGATAATTATATTATTATCAGTCACATTATTGAATGGAATCGGACGGAATCCGATATTTTTATTTTCAAAGAGACAATACGTGTTTGAAACAATTAATTTTTTTTTTTGTATTGAGTAAATTTTCGCTACATAATAATTACCTATCGGTCGCGAACAGTAAGGCTAGAAAGTAGTGATACTTTTTCGTGTCCTTGATAGTTAGTTTTTTTTTATGACAGTTCGCTTAGTTCAGTTTTATATGAAGTTTAGTTATTCACATACTTTTTAATTAACAAGATTAAAGTTCTTTCAGACCATATTAGATTTAATTACGAATATAGTATTTCATGATTATATTTCTTTTTAGAAGTAGCGTATGTAAGATTTTTAGAGTTAAGTTAAGTAAAAATAATTAAGTTTCTTTTTAAGAATTTTGTTATTTAGATGAATAAATAAGTTAATTAATACGTTTTATTTTATAACGTTGATGAAAATTTGGCTTTTCATTTTCTTTTTGAAGTTTTGAGTCGTGGACTTCCTGTTATTGAGACAGGACGTTTGGAATTTATTATCCTTGGTTGTACATAGCTATTTCTGATGGACTAAGGTAATATTTTCGTGGGGGATGGGACATTTCGCTGAGTGAACAACGTAGGAACGGACAGTTTAGGATGGTAGCAGTACGCAACGGAGTTATGTGAGCTAGTGAGTTTACATTGTTTGAGTTAGTTTGGAGTTAGGAGTTTATAGGATGTTTTGGAGTTAAAGTAACTCGCTTCGGCGGGTTTTCTTTGGTTAAGGGGTTTCGTAAACATTAATTTAGATTAGGGTCATACACGGAACCATGGATCCAGTGGTGAAGGAGTTGATATGACTCCCTCCTCATTGGATATGGGTGGGTTTAGAGACCTTGGGGGTTACATTTCCATCTTCAGTATCCCCCCCCCTCTTTGGACAAATTCAGTCACCCTGTCCAGGAGATCTTCCTATATTAACCGATACTAGGGAAGAATAGATAAATAGGGTATCGCACTATTAATTACATCATTATAGTGCACAATGGTAGCTGAAGGGGCCATGTAGATAGAGATTGTTTATTCGAAAGAGACGTCATTTAGGGTGTTTAAGCTTCAACCGGTAGACTTGATACCTGTCGCCACAAGCGGTGTTTGTATGGGCAGCCCTAGGATTCATAGAAGTAAAGGAGGTTCGGAACATCAGAACCATATGGTCTGCGATATCAAAACGAGGTAACAACCGTCGTGATCGCATTGCAAGTTTCCACCCCTGGACTGAGCATGGCAGGGTGAAGCGCAGGCCAGCCGCGGTGCTAGATCCACGACACCCTTTCGCTGTCCGACGACTTTATAGACCTTCGATTGAGGAAGCTACTCTTGAGATGAGTGTTCTATGTTGTCGTGGGATTGAAGGGGCATGATTAAATGGAATGTAAGGATGCAGCTTCGGGACTCTTTCGGACTACGAACGGGACATGTACGTACTAACCTCGTCTCTATAATTGCCTATTTGGTCGGGAGGATACGTAGGTATATCTCCTAGGTGTTCACAGGACTGGGCGTGGTTCGAGTTAGGAAAGTATATGATCTTGTTTAAAGTTCGTGGAGGTTTGTTAGTGGTTTTTCCAGTTCAGTTTAGTTATGGTTTAGTAAGAATTAAGGATACCTGAACATCGGAGGTATAGGAGAGAGTGTGGTCTGGGGGCTAGCCTTCGCCTAGTTATACGATTCTAGTAGCTTGATCGGGTGTATGACAGGTGGGACTAGGTCTCAGCCCGCTCGAAACATTTCGGTAGTGAGATAATTTTTGAGTTAAATTTTAGTTTGAGGTTTGATGCCCTTGGTCCGAGGTGACTTCGGGATCAGTTTTAGTGCTTTGGTCTATGTCTGGTCACATTAGTCACAGGTATGGTGGTCTGCCGTACACGTGATTGAATGGGACCGTCCTCTTACATTTGTATTCTGTTTATTATCTACGTTACAGGTGGCGCTCAACTTGGGCATAAGATTTATATGCCCTACCAGCCCTATTTGTGCGCTCAGATATAATTATCTTAGTTACAGATGGCGCTCAAGGTGAGGCTAAGTTTTCAAGTCTCATGGGCCCCGTTTGTGCGTTGGATGATGGATAGAAGCATCTGTTCTGTTCATAATTTCAATTTCCATTTATTATCTTAGTTACACATTTAGTATGTAAATTAGAATTCCCACGGACTCACTTGTGAGAGAGAAATAGAGAGAGAGAGAGTGAGAGAGAGAGAGAGGGAGAGAGTGAGCGAGCGCGTCCCGCTCAGCGAAATTGCACCCAAAACAAACTTGAAAACAAAAATGTTATAAAAGCAAACGAGTTGGAGTATCGAAAAAAATTTCTGTCGTCCAAGACAAAATATAAATAAAATTTGTTGCCATATTTTTATTTTTTGTTATTCTTTATAAACCAAAAAGTAAACATAGTAGTAGTTGTTGTATAAATTTATTGAGATTTTTTTGCAGGGTACGATTACATTTCATTAATTATAAATTAACACGGTATTAATATATATTTGCCGACTTATAAGTGGCCGGGCTACACAATTTATATTTATTTGTTGTTTAATTATATTAGTTTAGGCTAATAACTAATTACTTTATAAAATATAAACGTATTTGAAGCACAGGTATTAAGTACGTGTCCACTCAAAAAGACAATGATGTTTACTAAAAACAAAAAGTAAACATATTATACATGAATAAAAGGCTCCTGCTCTCTCCCTCCCTCTCTCAATCTATTGAAAAAAGAAAAAAAATACTCGATTCTCGAATCTCTTTCTTTATTTTGTATGCCATGCATGCAATTTCGTGAGAGGCCTCGTTAAACGCAGACTCAGGTGAGCCAGAAATGAACCGAGAATTCTGAAGTCAGTGATTTTTGCTTGAAGGGCGGCTACAATGTTAAGTTGCAGCTGTACAGCACAGAAAGTAGCTAAAGTATAAGTCGACTCAACTTCACTATTCCACGAATGCACAACAAACGCCTAAAAGTAGGCAATTGCGGATCCCAAGCATAAACGAATAAAATAAAATAAACGGAATGTGGTACCGAATTCAAACGGTAGATGTCATACAATCTCTATGCTTTATGAGAAACTAATAATCGTTTTCGCGTTCGTTTATCCACTCTTGTGCAATAAATGCCAGTTATTGTTTTGTGTTATGTTCTTATTCTCTGTCCGCTACTTGAACGAAAGAATACAAGATTACAGATTACTCCAAATTGCTTGTTCGCTTCATAGTTGTTATATGTGACGTCATCAGTGACAGCAAACGAACAATTTTGGTGACATTATTTGTATTCAATATAAAACGTGCGAAAACTTTAAACAAATTTTAGTAAAAACCACAGACCAATACAGACCGCCAACTCGTTCTCCTCTTGCCTCGAAATATAATATAATAAAATTGTATACCAAAAGAACTTTCCTTTCAGATTTTTCAGTGATATAGCGGAAAATCTGAAAGGAAACTTCTTTTGGTGTACAATTTTATTATATTCAGTTTTAAACCGAAATTTAAAAATGCTATCATTAGCACAATTTAATGTAGATTACAAATATGTATAAACCATATCTGTGAGTCAAACCGTTTGGAAAAAACAGCACATTCCAATTGCATCTTTTTGTCAAACATTCGATAAAAAGTCAAATTCTGAAAAAAGATGCAATTGGAATGTGCTGTTTTTTCCAAACGGTTTGACTCACAGATATGATTTATACATATTTGTAATCTACATTAAATTGTGCTAATGATAGCATTTTTAAATTTCGGTTTAAAACTGAATATAATAAAATTGTACACCAAAAGAAGTTTCCTTTCAGATTTTCCGCTATATCACTGAAAAATCTGAAAGGAAAGTTCTTTTGGTATACAATTTTATTATATTCAGTTTGAAACCGAAATTAAAAACTGCTATCATTAGCACTATTTAATGTAGATTACAAATATGTACAAACCACATGCGTGAGTCATACCGTTTGGAAAAACAGCACATTTCAATTGTCTTTTTTCAGGATTTGACTTTTTATCGAATCTTTGAAAAAAGACTTAATTTAGGTTTTTAAATTTTGGTTTAAAGCAAAATTTAATAAAATTTTACACCAAAAGAACTTTCCTTTCAGATTTTTCAGTGATATCACTGGTACAAATTTTTTTTTTTGTAAATGTCAAATGTACACAATTGGTAGGTAGAAATCACTGTCCTGCACAATTTACAAAGTATTTACAAGGTATGCGTCTTTAGGCGACGATATAGGACTTAGCTAGGTGCATGAATAAAACATCGAACGTAACTTCAATTTCTCATTAAAACAAAATGAGAAGAGGTTTATTTTGGGTGTAAGAATCGAATAGTTATATTTTAACATAAAATAATTTAAGGGCAGACCTAACACAACTTATGGGCTTTTTTTATTTGATTTATGTTTTCTGTTTCTATTTTGTTCACGTTCATCATCCTCTCGATGCCTTCGTGAGCGCAAAGGGCTCTTGGATTTATCTCGTTTTTCTTTCTTATATCTTGTGGTGGAGCTTTCCTTTGAATGAGAATGCCTAGAACTGGAACTGGAACTTCTGTCTTTAGACACAGAATTTTTGCAATTCATTCTATTGTCGCTGTGGGATCTTTCAAGGCTTAAAGGCATTTGGGAAGTACTTCGCTTTTTTTCTTTTCGACTTGCGCTCAGGCTTTTATTTCGGTGAGAGTGTCTTGAACTATCACTCGAACTTAACAAAAAATCAATTATATTAAATATAAATTATTGAAAATGTAAATAGTTTAAACTAAACTAAATAAATAAACTTAAACTTAAAAAAACTTAAAAACTTTTATCTTCAGAATTAGAAGTTTTGCCCTGCTTTCTATTATCTTTATGAGATCGTTTTCTACTTCGGCGGCGTAAGGGGCTCTTTGACTGACTTCGTTTTCGTTCTCTTCGACTTTTTGTCCCATTTCGATGAGAGGAGTGTCTTGAACTGCGACATGAAGTTCTATCTTTAGAGTTAGACTTTCTATTCCTTCGTCTATCATCTCTCCGAGATCTTTCTCTGCTTCGATTTGATTTCTCTCGATCTCCTTGACTTTGTTTCTCTGGACTTGCTATTACGTCGACTGCTTCTTGAATGTGGTTCAGGACTCTCTGACCAACGCCAATTCTTACGACTGCTTTCATTGCAGCTAAAACAAATACAAAAGATGAACTTTGGAGTAGATACACATGTTTAAAAGAAAATGTATTCAAACCTCACAACAGAATTATCCCTTGGTCTTCGGAATAATTCTTCTTGTATGTTAATTGATTTGTCAAACAATTCACCAGGATTTTTAAAGTTGTGCAAGAAGTTACAACCCTTGGCCTTTGGACATTTGGTTGGATTTGAATAGTATAATCCTAGACAAGAGTTAAGGAAAAATGTTTTTGTTTGTTTTGTTTGTTAAGTTTGGAAAGATTGATTAAGACTTAGGAATAGGAAGGAGGAAGGGACAGCTACAAATTCTGAAGGATATTGGCTAAGTTGAACAGCAACAATACAATAAAATAAAAAACTTTGTCTACAAATAAAAATGATTTTATTAGAAAGGATACCATGAGCAGTAACACGTACCACATAAAGAGCTTTTCCAGGTTACTATCCCAGAGATCTCAACGTTAATCTGTCGTCTAGCATAGAAGCGTCCTTGCAGTTGAACATAAGCCTTTAGGGCATCTCTCACACATTTTTCGCATAAGATATGTACTGCTTCGGTCTCGGTCACTAATTCCTGGATGTAGGATTCGATTTATCACTGCAAAATTCATAATTAATTATAAAAAATGATTTATTTTGAGAAAAAAACAAATAATTGCTAAAATTGTTTACTCACATCTGTGGTGCGTTCTTTTTCTAACTATAGTCGACATTCGTTACGAATGTCAACAAAAACGTGTTCCTTTAATCTAATTCGTTACGATTTGTTACGAATATGACGTCATAACAGCGTTCCTAAATTCGACAATTAGTTACGATTCGTTACTATTTCCAATCCACCTCCATGATATGAGTTGCGTTTGTTGATCTGTCAAATTGGATGCTTTGTTTAAAAATGAATCTTAAGTGAGTGATCAACAAGAAACAATAAAATGGATTTCACGCCAATTTCGAATGAAGAAGGACAATTTATTTTGCAAGACAACAGAATATTATCTTTAAATAAAGAAAATGGTAGGTATCATGTTATTTTTTTTTTATTTTCTTATATTAATGAATTTCGTTTGACAGTCTAACAAATTCTAACAAATGTATCGTTCCTAAATGCTTTGTAAAAAACCCAACAAATCTTATTGTTTGATGTATGACCAATTCTTTGTGTGTCTTTTGATTGTGTTTTTTAGGCTCTTTTGGTCTTTTTGATTTTTTAAATGCGAATAAAAAACTATTCCATTTTTTTACCCAACGTTTCGTAAGAATTCCTTACTTCTTCAGGGGCTGATTATTTATTCAATCTGTTAAAATTATTTTATAGTATAATAGAATTTTTTCTCTTTACAATAAACATTTAAACATTCTTTCTTACTTTTTAATTAATTCATATTACAATTGTTTTTCACTCCAATATTGTAACGACGGCACTGACACAAATTGAAAATAAATTAACAATTACAATACGAATTAAAAAACAAAACAAAAAGCAGAAAAACTTCAAATTAAACAAACAAATCTTAACAATGACACTTCAACGAATTTGATTTGACATAACAACAAATGTCGACTATTGTCAGAAAAAGAACGCACCACTGTCATCAAGCAAAAAAAAAATTGACATGTCAAAACAAACAAAACTCACCTCCTCCTTTTGTGTTGTTGTTTTTACATTTATTCATAGACACGATGTCAAAAATGTAATGTGAACACCATATGATACACTTGTTTTGATTTTTCTTTGCTGATTCCCTTATTTATGTACTTTGCTTTCAAAAAAACAATTCACTTTCTTACTTTTTATCAACTTGAAATTAGTTTTCAAAATATACCTATTTGCCGCCAATTTTTTTTTTTGACTTTTCATGAGCTGTGGGGAGTTTTGCTCATGCATTAGGGTGAATTTTCAGAAACACGGATATGTTCACGAAGTAAACAAAGCTGCGACTACACTTGCAGCAATTAGATTTTTTTAAGCAAATCTTTTAACAAAATTTAAAAAATATATTAGATAATAATAAATAGATAATAAGTAATATGATAATGAGAATAAGAATAAGGTTGTTAAAATCAGTAAGTTGTAAGAACTGAACAATATGTAATAACCCCGTTAAGGGGTAAGTTATAGCGATTAGAAGAATTAATCAGTGAAAATTGGAAACGAATGAATTAGAAGTTTTTTGCTGATGGAATTATGGTAGTAAAAAATAATAATAACAATACATCGTCTTTTTATTCTTTCTGGTTGGAAATGCATCAGTAAGTGGAATTCATTTCGGGGACATGACAATCAGCTGATTAGCAAAGTGTTGTTCGTGACCGATTTGCATATCTTTCTTTTAAATGGCCAATAAAATGAATTATCGCCAGTAGAATCGTATTATTAGTTGTCCGCAACAAATGCATTTTCAAACCAAAATTTTCTTTAATAAAATTATTTATATGTTATTTTTCACCGATTTGCATTTCAAACGTATTAAATATCAACATTTAAAATGTAAATAACCCTACCTAGATATGTGATAAAAAGTTCCAAAGACTTTAATCGAAAGCGACTTGTGCATGAAAGTATGGTTATAGCTTTATCTAAATTTATAATCAAAATCTCAGGTTTATCAATATTCAAAACACAATATTTTTCTGAGCAACTACGTTTTCATTAAAGCAAAAGAGGAAATTTTCGAAGCAAATTTCCAAATTCGACTCCATTTCCCATACAAAATCAAATATCGAATTTTGTTCATTTGGGCGAAATTTATGTTGCAAATATAAACAAAATCAAACCCAACTGAATTGAAAGCAATTGGACAAAAACGTTTTCTAAAATGTCAATTTGGAAAGGAAACTCAAGGCAACGGCAAAAGTAAACAAAACAAAATACAGTGAATGACGGTTATAAGAAACTCCGAAATGACACAAGTTTTGTTTCTTATAGCGTGTGTTTCTTACATCGGAACCACGGATATTGTGAAACAAGTTTCTTAGAAAAAGAACACGGATACAAGAAACAAGAAAAAGAAGTTTTTTATAAAAATATTCTTCCAGAAAAAAAAACATTTTTTCCATATCATCATATAGTCTATCACTTATTAAATTGTTGTATTTGAAACACTAAAATGTATTACGAAATTGTATACAAGTCAAACTATGACAGAAAATCTTCTATCAAGCGTTTTAATTATTTGATCAATTTTAAAGTCAGCTGTTAACATACTTTTTACATCATTCTGTACGATCTTATGTTTCAAATCGATTATATCTATAAAAATATTTCAAAATCATAAGACAACTAAATTGTGCAGCACGTTGAACGAAATCTTACCATGTGTGAAAGGGGCATAATAGAAAAACCTATTACTTTTGAACATACCCATAACAATTCATGAACTTTCAAAAATAACCGCCAAATTTTTAAAATAACTGTCAATTTAGTGCTTCCGTGGTGAACCTCATAGTAGCTGTGAGTGTATGCGAGTTTTTACGCACACTTTCGCAGCTAATCTGAGGTTTCTGTCAAATCAGCTTGTGGGCAAAATTCAATTTCCGGCCTACATTAAACTCTCTTCATATCAGAGAGGATATATAAAAGAGAGTTTAATGTAGGCTGGAAATGGGATAGAGAAGTATGCGAATACGTCAGAGAAATGTCAAATCACTACTTTGAGGGAAAACAATTAAATTCTTCCTGTTGTTGTTGTTGTTTCCAGTTGTTGTTTTTCTTCAAAGTAGGATTTCAAATTTGATTTTGACTATAGGAGCGAGAATGAAAGAAGTATATTGCCGTTTGCTTAAAATCACAGAGGACCTATAGGAGAGTGAAATCTTTCGTACGTATCACCCTCCGACACCCATTTCCGGTCATTTTTTTTTTAGTTGTTTGACATCGTGTCTGTGAATAAATGTGAAAAACAACAATACAAAACGACGAGGTGAGTTTTGTCTGTTTTGACATTTCATTTTTTTTTGCTTGATGACAGATGTAAGTAAACAATTTTAGAAATTATTTATTTTGTTCTCAAAATAAATCATTTTATGTAATTATTTATAGTTTTTGGCGTGATAAAATCGAATTCCACATCCAGGAAATGGCGACCAGGACCGAAGCAGTATCTTTACATTTGTTTGGCTTGGATAAATATATAAAAATGTCTTTATGTACAGTGTGGACAAACTTTGTGGAATTTATATTTTTTTCACATAAATGATATTGTATATTATGTATATTGGATGTCAGTTCTTCCATCATGTGCTCGTGGTCTCGTTTAGCTGGTTCTCCGCGTTGCAGGCGTTTCTCAAGACGTTGTTCAGCTTTTTTCTGGAGTTCTTCGAACTCGTTTTGAATTCGAAGAACTTCCGCTTCTTTCACGGCAGCAGTGGCGTCTTGTTCCTTTTGCTGTTCGTGGAATTTCTTTCTGGCCAAAAGTTCTCGACGCAACCAGAGTTCTTCTTGTTCTAGGTGTTCTTGTTCGAGCTCAAGTTTTTTTCAGTTTTTCCTGTTCTTGGAGCCATTGGAAGTAATTTGGGTCATTCAACCGGGCAGATACCTTTATATAAAAACATAAAAACAAATGGATAGACAAAGGCACATAAATATACAATCATAATTACGAGTAGCAGTATAACTTCGGTGTCGTTTTTTACGTTCTTCCGCAATCCTTTGACGGATTTTTTTCCTTCTCAGTTTTTAAACTTCTATTCCTTGTGTGTTCTAAAGTAATTATTAGGAATTTAGTATTCAAATAAAATTGCATATATAATTTGGATTGTAGAAATTTACTTTTTCTTTGATGAATCTTCAGCACAGAGAGGATCTTGAAGTCTAGAAAATGAGATGGAACTTGGTTTTGCTCACACATTTTTCGCATAAGATATGTACTGCTTCGGTCTCGGTCACTAATTCCTGGATGTGGGATTCGATTTATCACTGCAAAATTCATAAATAATTATAAAAAATGATTTATTTTGAGAAAAAAACAAATAATTTCTAAAATTGTTTACTCACATCTGTCATCAAGCAAAAAAAAAAGAAATGTCAAAACAAACAAAACTCACCTCGTCGTTTTGTGTTGTTGTTTTTCACATTTATTCACAGACACGATGTCAAATAATAACAAAAAAAAAACTGGAAATGGGTGTCGGAGGGTGATACGTACGAAACATTTCACTCTCCTATAGGTCCTCTGTGATTTATATACTTTGCTTTCAAAAAAACAATTCACTTTTTTACTTTTTATCAACTTGAAATTAGTTTTTAAAATATATCTATTTGCCGCCAATTTGTTTGACATTTCATGAGCTGTGGGGAGTTTTGCTCATGCATTAGGGTGAATTTTCAGAAACACGGATATGTTCACGAAGTAAACAAAGCTGCGACTACACTTGCAGCAATTAGATTTTTTTAAGCAAATCTTTTAACAAAATTTAAAAAATATATTAGATAATAATAAATAGATAATAAGTAATATGATAATGAGAATAAGAATAAGGTTGTTAAAATCAGTAAGTTGTAAGAACTGAACAATATGTAATAACCCCGTTAAGGGGTAAGTTATAGCGATTAGAAGAATTAATCAGTGAAAATTGGAAACGAATGAATTAGAAGTTTTTTGCTGATGGAATTATGGTAGTAAAAAATAATAATAACAATACATCGTCTTTTTATTCTTTCTGGTTGGAAATGCATCAGTAAGTGGAATTCATTTCGGGGACATGACAATCAGCTGATTAGCAAAGTGTTGTTCGTGACCGATTTGCACATCTTTCTTTTAAATGGCCAATAAAATGAATTATCGCCAGTAGAATCGTATTATTAGTTGTCCGCAACAAATGCATTTTCAAACCAAAATTTTCTTTAATAAAATTATTTATATGTTATTTTTCACCGATTTGCATTTCAAACGTATTAAATATCAACATTTAAAATGTAAATAACCCTACCTAGATATGTGATAAAAAGTTCCAACGACTTTAATCGAAAGCGACTTGTGCATGAAAGTATGGTTATAGCTTTATCTAAATTTATAATCAAAATCTCAGGTTTATCAATATTCAAAACACAATATTTTTCTGAGCAACTACGTTTTCATTAAAGCAAAAGAGGAAATTTTCGAAGCAAATTTCCAAATTCGACTCCATTTCCCATACAAAATCAAATATCGAATTTTGTTCATTTGGGCGAAATTTATGTTGCAAATATAAACAAAATCAAACCCAACTGAATTGAAAGCAATTGGACAAAAACGTTTTCTAAAATGTCAATTTGGAAAGAAAACTCAAGGCAACGGCAAAAGTAAACAAAACAAAATACAGTGAATGACGGTTATAAGAAACAAATGACACAAGTTTTGTTTCTTATAGCGTGTGTTTCTTACATCGGAACCACGGATATTGTGAAACAAGTTTCTTAGAAAAAGAACACGGATACAAGAAACAAGAAAAAGAAGTTTTTTATAAAAATATTCTTCCAGAAAAAAAAAACATTTTTTCCATATCATCATATAGTCTATCACTTATTAAATTGTTGTATTTGAAACACTAAAATGTATTACGAAATTGTATACAAGTCAAACTATGACAGAAAATCTTCTATCAAGCGTTTTAATTATTTGATCAATTTTAAAGTCAGCTGTTAACATACTTTTTACATCATTCTGTACGATCTTATGTTTCAAATCGATTATATCTATAAAAATATATCAAAATCATAAGACAACTAAATTGTGCAGCACGTTGAACGAAATCTTACCATGTGTGAAAGGGGCATAATAGAAAAACCTATTACTTTTGAACATACCCATAACAATTCATGAACTTTCAAAAATAACCGCCAAATTTTTAAAATAACTGTCAATTTAGTGGTTCCGTGGTGAACCTCATAGTAGCTGTGAGTGTATGCGAGTTTTTACGCACACTTTCGCAGCTAATCTGAGGTTTCTGTCAAATCAGCTTGTGGGCAAAATTCTATTTCCGGCCTACATTAAACTCTCTTCATATCAGAGAGGATATATAAAAGAGAGTTTAATGTAGGCTGGAAATGGGATAGAGAAGTATGCGAATACGTCAGAGAAATGTCAAATCACTACTTTGAGGGAAAACAATTAAATTCTTCCTGTTGTTGTTGTTGTTTCCAGTTGTTGTTTTTCTTCAAAGTAGGATTTCAAATTTGATTTTGACTATAGGAGCGAGAGGGAAAGAAGTATATTGCCGTTTGCTTAAAATCTCTATTTTGCCTACAAGCTGATTTGACAGATAAATCATACCATCTGCGAATGTGTGCGTAAAAACTCGCATACACGCACAGTTGGTATGATATGATTTTGTGTTGTTGTTCATGCATTTATTCACAGACACGATTTCAAATAATAAAAAAAAAAAAAACCGGAAATGGGTGTCGGAGGGTGATACGTACGAAAGATTTCACTCTCCTTTAGGTCCTCTGTGCTTCATATATGCTCTCTGATATAAACTATAGAATATATAGTTTTGTTTCGTTTGAGTGGAAATTTTTAGAGCGAGTACGCTCTATATCTTATTGTATGGAAAATGGAATCACATTGAAAATACATGAAATAAAAGAATTATTAAATGAACAAAAAGTATTTTTTAGAGCAGGAACACTCTATTGAGTTACGAAAATTGAATAAATCACATTTGTAACATGAAATCACGAATTACGTTCACATAAAAATTTTTCTTTTAGACGATTACTTTACTTTATAAATTAACAATTACTGTTAGAGAGTATAAAGAAAATTAGCAAACGTTTTCTATGTGAATAGAAAATTTAATAAACCAAGTTGCTGCATTATGACGTTGCTGCTGTTTGCGGTTTTGGTGTTGTTGCTCTCACACCAATGTTAAATGTAGTGCCCTTTTTTTTCATTTGGTGGGCTTTGGTTAAAACTCCAGACAATGTTCCTTGTGGAATTCTGTAGCCGATTAAAGATAAATTTACAGTTGCTGCTACAGAATCCGTTGTTTGAATTCGCCGCCAGTTTGCGGTGGATGAAAATTCCGAAAGTTTACCGCTCAGCCTGTTGCTTTAACTACACTCTCCCCAAAGTTACAGTTAATAACCGTGAAGAAACTTCTAGCGGTGCTGAAGGATACGGGACTTTCGGATGACGAGTTGCTGGGCACTATTTGTGCCCTGGTTGTTTATCGGTAGATCGATGAAATTTTTTTTTTAATTAAATTTACTCAGTTACTTTTTTAACTCCCGATAAAAATTGAAAAAAAATTGCCAATAAAACGTTTACTTTTTTTTTAATAGATTAATGCACGGCAGTGCTTGGCACAGCACAACCGTCCTCTTTCACGACCTCGACATCTCTCCTCGACATTAGCTATCTGCCGTTTTATTGGACAGCAAATTTGATCAAATTTTTGATCAAATTTGCTTTTCCCAAAAAAAATCCACATAAGTTACAGCTTGCAGCTAGAAATGTGGTGTTTCGTTCTTAAACACCAACTTTCTTTCAATGAGAAAGAGAGAGTGACGGACAACACAAAAGCGGAATCACGAAATGAAACACTTTGATTTAAATGTCAAAACTAATATATAATAAATGTTTATTTACAACAAGAAAGAACTGATTGAACTATAAAATATTAAAATGTACATAGAAGAAAAAACTATTCGCAGCTGGATTGGAATTCTAATTACGTCGTTGTTCGTTGAGGAGAAAATACGTTGTGAAGATATTTGAATTTTTATGTATCCATGAAGAGGATTTATTCAAGATGTTTTCTTCTTTGAACTTGCAGGGGCGCAACTATCGACACAGGGTCGCCACAGTCACTCCCCCCCGAGTGGATTTCAGCTGGAGGATGAAAAAGTCACGGTTCTTCTTTTATTTTGATAAGTTCGTTGAGGTGGATCCATTGTCGAAGTCCAGAGATGTGGTTGGATTTGTCGGTTCAATGATGTAGATGAATCGTTAGTGGAAGTAGTGGAATCCTCATCTGTTTTGCTGTAGAAATATGGTTTGAGTCTTTCAACCGATACTTGTTTTTCTTGACCATTGACATTTATCTTATAGATTCGGTCTGATAGTCGTTGGATCACCTTGTATGGACCTTGGTAAGGAGGTTCTAAAGGAACTTTGACGTGATCACTGCGCAACCAGACGTGTGAGCAAGTGGCCAAGTCCTTTAGGATGAAAATTCTGGCTTTGTTGTGGTGAGCTGTTGGAGTTGGACGCATGCCACGCATGTATTCACGGTGTTTCTCAATAAACATCTGTGAATCTGCTGGAAGGTCTGAAGACACGAAGAATTCTCCAGGGATTCAAAGACATGTTCCGTAGAGCATCTCTGCTGGCGTTGCTTGAATGTCTTCCTTGAACGATGTTCGAAGTCCAAGTAGCACTGTTGGTAGCACATCAACCCAAGGCTTTGGTGAGCACATGAGTGCTGCCTTTAGTGTTCTGTGCATGCGTTCGACTATGCCATTGGATTGTGGGTGGTATGGTGTCGTCCTCAGTTTTTGTGTTCCAACAAGATTGGTGAGTGCTTGAAACAGAGCAGACTCAAATTGAGTGCCTTGGTCTGCGGTTATTGTGACAGGTGAGCCATAATGCGATATCCAATGACTGAATAGATTTGTTGCTACGGTTTCGGCGGTCATGTCCTTTATGGGAACAGCAACAGGTGTAACGAAGATCTATAAAAATCTAAATAATATAAAAGCGAATGGTAAAACGGAAAATAAATTTACACTTGTCCTGGCCCATATACTATCCATCACCGAGACTGGGCCCGCCTGAAGCAAGAGACCCATAAAGGAACTCATGTCCCAAGTTGAACGCCATTCTGTAACAAAACTAATAGCACACAGAAATTCATTTTCGTACCCATTCACCACGCACAGAAAACACTTCAGATGAAGCCTACATTCACGCTTCTCTATAGATGGTTCTCTATAGTTCGGCACACATGCACATCTTCATCATCCGTAAAAGGATTGGTCAAACGTAGGTGACATTGTTTGCCTTCAATCAACCTCGATGCCTCCCAACCCACACACTCTGATAGAAGAATTCTTTAGCCCCCTAAATAGTCCACTGAAACACCTTCTATTACCTCGACTCTACTAAATTACCATAAATAGAATCATAAGTTACACTAATACCTCGGGCTTCCTCAACTCTCCATCTCAGAACTGTGTGATGGGTGACTAACACCATGATCGGTCCTCGTTCAGAAGAGAAGAGTTGGATTGTATATACTGCCTTCAAAATTCTATTAGCAAAAGCCTGCGACCCCTGCACCTACTCTTCCAGTAGACTCATCACCAGTAATACTCTATCCTATACCCTTCCTCTTCCAATCTTCATCCCTAACAGTGCGTTATAAACCTCAGACACTAACCTAATAATCTATCTTCCACACCAGAGTGGCTTCTCTGTATGGGATGTAGTTAAGTCGGCGCGGGCTGATGGTGCTGTCCACCAAGACATGCGACGGCCTGCAGCATGTGGCTCTGGTTCACCCAGGAGCATATGGGGTGGGGTTCTTGCAATCTTGTGTCAGCTGGTTACATGTGTTTTTTTTTCTTATCTGCAGACCTTCAAGTTATGTTGTTATTCACTTGTATTGTTCAAGTTATTTATGGGGGCCCGTTCTACAACGCACCAACCTACGCGTCAAACGCCTGCCAAAACACAGGATGCTAAGGCAGTTTTTCTTAATGAATATCTTCGACTCTCTACTTTTATACGCACCGAAACATAGAGCTAGCAAACCCTACCAAACAAATTGTACCGCAAACCTTGATAAACTACGCAGCTTCTCTTTGTAGATGGATGTAGATGGTAGCATCCATCATGGACTATCACAACATCGCTCGCAATGGATCCCGATAGTTTCAGCGATGAGTGTCGGTGGCCTGTAATTGTATGGGGGTGTCTCAAGATGTTAATAGACACCCCAGCACTCGTAACCCTCCCATTATTGTTGCTGTTGTTACCAACCACAACAAACCTTGGTTCCGAATAGTGCTTGTATCAATATTAATTCAGAACCCCTAAACATAATAATAAGCAAAGTTCAAATGAACGTCACTTTATCCTAAGACTAAATCCCTAAACTAAAACTATCTTCTACTCGAACTTCCAAAATATTACTCTAATACACATTCATTCAAAATCACACCTCAACGTCTTGGTTCATGTCAAACAACAAATCAACACATTCACTCATAAACTATATCTATATCTAAACTCCATAACCAAATCTAAAACTAAACTCAAAAATCAAATCTATAACTTGAAAATCAAACGACCCATCTCACTACTGACTGACAAGAGAGAGAGGGGAGGTGACCAATCCAATCCCCACCGAACCTGTAACTTAAAGATACATACTTACAGAGCTGTAACTTTTACCAAAAATACTTATCGCAAAAATCATTACTAAAGTTCAAAAATTATTTGTCTGAAGCTAATCAATAAAAGAATTTTTGTTTTAACGTTATAAATGATATTCATGAAAATTTATTTATAAAAAAAAAGTCTTAACACTACTTTTACCAAATTTATAAACTAAATGATTTCTTACTACCTAAAATCCTTAATAAGCTAAATACCTTAATTCTAAAAATATCCTACAGATAATGAAAGTACCTATTGGTAGGTAAGACATCTATCAATGATGTTTATTCGCCACAATATGATGATTTAATTTCACTGACTCATCAACGTATATCTTCTTTCAATATTGGTTAAAGTTTCATTTTAAAGATCTGATCACGAATTTGATTCCATGTTATTCGAAGTGGAATTCTATTACTATCTTTCTATATTGTATTTGCTAAGTGATCTGGTGGCATTAATCTCTCTATCGTTTGATCTTTAATAAAAGGTTAGAGGGACAAAAACATTAGGTTAACAGACGACAATAATGACAACAAATAAAGGATGGGGTTAGGAATTTTAGCTCTTTGAATAATGCTCGTAATATTATTTCCTTTCAGGATAGGCGAGAAAATATTTCTGCGAATCTTAGATCAAAAGCAAGTAGATCGCAATTTGTTCACTACGCACTCTTGATAGGAAAAATGTTCCAATACTTTCAATTTTCAAAAATCAATATGTTCAATATTATTATTCAATATGATTCAATAAGTTAGATACAATAAAATTTGAACGACTCACCATGTAAAATCCGTCGGAGGCAGTGCACTGTTTCCCGGATCATGATGCGTGACGCTTGTGTCACGTTATAATTTAAAGATGTTAATTTATGTGATAATTCTTCGTTACTTGATGACTAATTGTTCTCGCTGATGACTGCACCCTCCTGAGATGTACTCGGGAGTGCCGTTGTGTGTAGCTGATTGAATTAAATATCAAAAATATTGATGGATTGAAAGTATGACAATGTTTAAAGTTGACTCTTCTCGAGCGAGCTGAAGGGGGGGGGGGGGTTTGGGAAATTTATCTTCACAGATTGGACAGACATCTAAATTCTCAACTCATCTTAAGCACTGATGCTTATTCTTGACTGTAATCACTTGCTAGATTTTATTTACATCTTCTTGAAAAACACAAAGTTCAGACCTGGAAGGGGGTGTAATAAAGATGTTCAAATTAGTTCAATCTTTTACATCTGATTTGGGCGAAATAATCGCAAAAAGGTTCTAATATCTACTGAAAGTTGCAAGAAGTAAAATAGATTAAGAAAACGTTATAGATATTCTTGAAGAGATATCTATATATATATAAATAC
Source organism: Platycheirus albimanus (assembly GCA_916050605.2). NCBI lineage: Eukaryota > Metazoa > Arthropoda > Insecta > Diptera > Syrphidae > Platycheirus > Platycheirus albimanus. The sequence goes on from OU696696.1 coordinate 338,331,831, forward strand.
TTGATGTTCTTATTTTCACATAAATAGCTGGATCCCGAATTAGTTCTGTAGTGTTGATGTTCCGCGGTTGTCACCGTGAAGGAAAACTTGTTTTCCCACACTAATGATGTTTCTTGGCCGAAGCCGTTTTCGTTGGGTCCTTGGGTAGGACCTTCGACGCGTAGAATTGCAAACTGTGTTGCGTGTTATAACCATAAATTGGTTTACCATGTGGATCTATCACCGCATGTGGTTTAATTGATAGACTGCCACACGATATACTGTTCTCCGGTCGATTGACCATGAAACACTCGGACACGTTCTTTTATACTTTTGTTCGTAGATGCTTTTTCTTTAGTGAATTTGAATTTTATGAATTGCGATGTTGGGTCGGACGATTCTTTAGGTAATTTTCTAGGTAGGCATATGATATATATATGTATCTCTTATGTAACTTTAATTTATGCAATGTTGAAATACGCAACAAAGAGAATGAATAAGAATAAAATAGAAAATCATAAGGTAAACTAGAAATTCCTAAGGTAAAATATAAACTCATAAGGTAAACTCGAAAGTTACAAGATAAAATATAACTCATAAGTTAGAAATATATCTCATAAGATGAAACTGACGCCGTCTCGCGCCTGCAGGTTAATTCTGCTTCTTTGAAGATGCTTAATTCGTTGGCTCACACTTCTTTCTTCGTATCGCTGTGTGTAACGTCGCAGGAATCTTGTCCACGAGGTCTTTTCTTCAGCGTGGCTATGCACGTGTCGTGTCTCCTGCTTGTGCGAGGCGGCGTTGGTCTCGGCCACATGCTGCACACACAAAAAAAAAAGAAACAAAGAAAGATTTGGAGTCTTTGCTATGTATATTCTTTTGTAAAAATGTAGATGTATCGCACAGATACGAACTTTTTGTACGGTATGATGGAACGGTTGACGTGACTGAGTCTCGCCACATGGTTCCGGAAATTTCTATGATCACACACCAAAAAAAAAATATATAAAAAGAAAAGAAATTACTCACAATCACTAATCCTTTCGTTGTGGCACAAATCTTGTGTAAAATTGTTGCTTTTTTCGTAGAGAACTTCGGTGTTCTTTTATCTTCTTTGAAATTCCGTCTCCTACCATAAAATTTCTCCTTCCGTATTCTTACAGCAATTCACTATAAAATTTCTCTTAACTTCACTAGTTCTACGTCTAATCTTATATTTTTACTTACAATTTCTTTTAATATTATTCACTTTATGTTTCTTCTAATTGCTATCACCTTTTTTTATGTTTTATATTTTCAGGTTCACACTTTATATTATGTTTTACTTTTCAGGGTTCTGTCTTTTTCTGTTCTGTGGTTGAGAATAAAATGAACGAGATATGGTTGCAGAAAATGCGAGGTTGCCCAATTTCCTGTAGAAAAATCCTAACAAATATCCCTTTTAAGGTATTTCCTGTAGAATTTCCTCTTTATGACAGAAACGCTCTACGGGTTAGTTCCGATGTGGGATCAAAATTGTATTTTATTCGCAATTGCCAATAGATGGAGTGACTTTCGGATGACAAATTATTGTCAAATTTTGTAATGTTTTGCACGTAAAGTGCTTTAATAAATGAAAATACACTATGGTATTAAATGTCAAGTCTGTGATTATTGTTATTTCGTAAAAATCAGGTTATTGTGAGTGGTTATCTTGATGACGTATGATGTGCATAGGGCACAATTAGTGGCGCAGGCTGATGCCTGCAAATAAATGGGAAATTGATGAGTGTCTATCTAGGAATATATATATTGCTTCTGATGACGTGGAAAATATAATGTTTGAAGAATAATATCCATACGGATGGGATTTGAGTGTGTCACTACCATCGCCATATTATGCCGATTTGTTAGATTTGCATTTGTGACGTATGGGGTGGCAAAGAGGAATCATAAATATTTTGAATTTAGGTGACGTTGTTAAAAATGTTTTCCCTACACAACTTGCATGTTTGAGTTGATTCTCAATTAACTCAAACATGTAAGAAAAGGAAACGGGCTGTGTTTTTCGATACCTGCATCTCCTGTTTTGACTCTCCCTGAGAAGATAAAGAAACATAGATATGGAAATATATTTAATAGGATATATATTACAGATACATACAAATACTTAAAGAGGGTCTCATGCACAGCTGAGTGAGCCGGGCTTAAGATAAACTAATAATTCTTATTGAATTCATAATCTACCTGTACTGTTACATATGGGTAGCTATCACAGAAAAAAAAATTTTTTGTTATCTTTTCAGGTCTTTTGTGTGACATCTTGTTACGCGGCCTTTATTGTCTACAACCTCATAAAGATTATCACCAATTACTTTGCATACTCGAACTTTTATAAATTTTGGACTTAGTTTGGCATTAAAATGTTTTGTTGAATCGCTCAGAACTATGTTTCGCTTGTATAATTCGTCGTCTACTTTATAATTGACTTTGCGACTTCGCAAATTATACTTCTTTTCGTACTCTTCGTGTGCCTTTTCTAAAGCTGTTTTTAAGAAAGAATGAAGAATGTTCATCTTAGCGGTTTTCGGTAACCAATCAATTTCTGAGTTATTCAGACCACCCAACTCTCTAAGTAAACGATAATCAGCCCCGTGCTCAATCATTCTTTGTCCATAAAGAGCTTCGTAGGGTGACATGGTAAGTGCGGTGTGTACTGACGTACGCAACGCGCTGCTTATAGCAGACAAATGTGTATCCCAGTTGGTCTGCTTGGGGTTTACATAGGAGCGGATCGCCGCTAAAATAGATCGGTTCACTCTTTCACTTGCGTTGGCTTGTGGAGAGTAAACTGCTGTTCTATAGTGTTTGATGCCGTAAATGTTTAATAGTTTTTGAAAGTCGTTGCTAATGAACTGTGTGCCGTTGTCTGAGAGAATACTCTCAGGCACACCGTAAGCTAAAAATATTTCATCTCTCAAGAATTTGATCACGTTGGCGGACGTGGCTTTCCTCAGAGGCTTAATGAAGACAAACTTCGTTAACTGATCTAGGACAATGATAATGTACGAATTCCCGCTTCTCGAACGTGGATATGGCCCAAGGAAGTCAACATATAAATGTTGGAACGGCCTCTCCACTTCGAAGCTTTTGCCCATTTCGGTTCGTAGTGTCATATTAGATGGTTTGGTGGTTTTGCAAACCTCGCATTTGTCCACGAAATTTTTCACCTGGGTGAACATGTTAGGCCAGTAGAACCTTTGCCTCAATCGGTAGAGTGTCTTTGCCACGCCACCATGTGACGCTCTCGGTGGATTGTGAGCTAACGAGACTAACGAGTCAGTCAACTCGGATGGAATCCACAATTTCCAGGTCAGGTCGTCCGCGAGAGGGTTACCTTTGGAATGTTTCGTGCGTTTGTACACGAAACCTTCGGAGACTTTCAGGTCGGGAAGCCGATCCTGTTCCTGCTTGATGCGGTCGATGATCTCCAAGTATCCCTTGGACTGGAATGACGGATCTTCTAAGTCCAGGTGGAGCACTTCTTCGGATTCGACCTGAGTTAGGCACGAAAGGTATGCTTCGACGGTTAATTCGTCGTCTTCATAGATGCGCGAGAGCGCGTCGGGTACTACATTTAATGTACCCTTTCGATGCTCTATCTCGAAATCGAATCCTTGGAGTCGCATACTCCACCTAGCCAATCTGCCTGTAGGATCCTTGAGGGTCATCAGCCACTTCAAACTGGAATGGTCCGTGATAACGTGGAAATGTTACCCCTCCACGTACGATCTAAACTTTTGTATCCCGAGAAACGCAGCAAGGCATTCGCGTTCGGAAACGGAGTAGTTCCTTTGCGCAGCGTTCAGCTTTTGTGAGAAGTAATAAATGGGGCGTTCAGCTCCGTCTTCGTCACATTGGCAAAGAACACAACCGATTCCGGTCGCGGATGCATCGCATACGATCACGAATTCCTTCGTAAAGTCGGGATTTACTAACACAGGGGCTGAGGTCAAGGCCTGTTTGATGTTGGAGAAAGCTTCTAGAGCTTCCTGGCTAAGCTCGAACGCTTTGCCTTTCTTCAATACATCGGTTAACGGGGAGGCAAGTGTCGAGAAATCTTTCACGAATCTCCGGTACCAACCTGCCATGCCTAAAAATCGCCTAACTTGTCGTGTAGTTGTTGGCACTGGGAAATTTGTGATTGCCGTAATTTTGTCGGGATCGGCCTTCAAACAGCCTTGTCCGACTCGATAACCTAAGTATTGAAGTTCATCGAAACAGAACTTGGACTTCTCCACGTTGATTGTCAGTCCTGCATTAGCCAATCTTCGACTCACAATATTCAGAATCTTGAGGTGTTCATCGAATGTCTTCGACACGACTAAGAGGTCGTCGAGATAAACAAACACCTGGTCGCGCAGCTCTGTCGGAACTACCTTACTCATCAGATAGCTCAGACTCTGCGCAGCATTACACAGCCCGAATGGCATAACCTTAAAATGGTACAAAGGTCGCCCCGGTACCGTAAACGCCGTTTTCTCCCTAGACGTCATCTCCAGCGGTATCTGCCAGAATGCGTCTTTCAGATCCACACTTGAAATGTAGTGTGTGTCTGAAAGGCGGGCTAGCAGTCCTTCTATATGAGCAATCGGTCTCGCATCCTTCTTTGTCACACTGTTCACCTTCCGAAAGTCCAGACACAATCGGTTCTTACCAGGTTTGCGTACTAACACAACTGGGGAACTCCATGCGCTGGTACTTTCTTCAATGACACCCAAAGACAGCATGCGATCCAATTCCTCGTACATCAAGGATTGTATCGCTGGTGAGACGGGGTAGTACCTTTGTTTGATTGGCAGAGCATCACCCGTATCTATGTAATGCTCTACCAAGTGAGTTTTCCCGAGCCCCTTACTCGCGAACGAAGGAAAACTCTGAATCACCTCACGGAGTCTGATGGACTCTTCGTGACTCAGTCTACATTGGACATTGGGAACTCCATCCGGTGAAATTCCCGAAATACTAGAAATTATATGAGGTGCTATTTTAAACTTCCGCCAGAAGTCAACGCCAAGATATAGCCGTTGAGCTAATGACGGTACAATGTAAAATTGCATGTCTTGTACTATGTTGTTATATTTGACTTTGGTCGTAACCAAACCTACTATCGCCTGCCGTTGTCCATCAGCAGTGGACACGGTAGTCTCTACCCTTTGTATTGCAACGCGCTTCTCCTTTAAATATGGTAAAATGTCTGTACCCAGACAACTAATGGAAGCCCCAGAATCTAAGAGACCAAGGAACTTGTCTCCAAAAATTTCCACCGTCACATAAGGACGAGGATCATTAGACTCTCTACCTAGAGTAGCAGAAGCGACATTGCGATACGCAGCCCGCTTCTGATGGAAACGTTGTCGCGTTCGGCGAATACGTCTCGACAGTTCAGGAAAGGTTACGATTTTCTTTCTGACTTCATAATAATTTCGTAGCCTCTCGTGAAAAGGTTTCTTAAAGAATTCATATTTATGGCTTACATTATTTAAATTTACGTTACTTTCATTGTTGAAATTCATATTATTCTCATTTCTTAAATTCACAATTGGTTCTTGTTTTTCGTTGGAGTTTGCATTGACTTTATCTGGTTTTAAAATCTTTATAGGAGTGGTAGGTGGAAAGTCTTTATTTGGGCCTACAACTCCGGGTTCTGTTTTACGGAACGAATCCCCCCGGATGGTGGATTGTTCCTTTTCGGGTTTCCCGCACACCTTGAACAACTAGGGCTATATGCTCCCTCTTTGCCACAGCGGTAGCAGAAAATATGTTGGGGTTGAAGAGGACAGTCGCGGAACATATGTTCTATGCTTTTGCAGTTCCAGCATAGGAATGGCTTAGCGTCCTTATGGAAAGCTTCGACGGCTCCAGGAATAGCTACAGCTAGGTCTTCCGATGACGTCGCTTCAACTTCACTAACGAATCTTCTTGGTGGTAATTGGGGTTTTAGACCATTGGGTATAAAATTGTTTGAGCGTATGCTCTCCGGTCTGTGATCATAATATCTCTCAATATTGCGGCATGTATATGCCAATTGTCGCAGACAATGGGTATTGAAAGTTATTAGGTGCGGTCCTAAGCGTCGATTGACATTGAGTTTAATGATCTCAATCATTTCTCTTTCGGATTTCGGAACTCGCATTCGGGAGTTCATACTCATCATAGAATCTAAATAGTCGTTGAAAGCTTCGTTAGGTTGTTGCTTCCTGTCTTTGATCTTTCGGGACAATTCCGAGTCTGTCTCCAAACTTCGAAACTGTTCGACGAAAGAAGCTTGAAAAGAGAGCCAGCTAGAGTGTCTGTTACTCTTGATATGTGTCCAGTACCATGACTCAGCGGTTCCTGTCACAAAGTGATGAAAATTCACCAGAATCTCATCCCACAAGACGCCATAACTCGCTCTGACTCTGTCAAGACGGAAAAGAAAATCATCCACTGGGATGTTCTTTCCGTCGAAGATAATAACCTACTTGTGAAAAAGTGGATATCGACTTGAATTGGAGTTACAAGATGGAATTCGCCTGTGTGGTGATGAGGTTTCTGGCGATCCATCCACATTAATCGCGTTCATTCGCGTAAGGAAATCATCGACGTTAGCCCCCTGAGTCATGTCTACTGGGTGCACAGTAGGAACGTAAGGTTGGCTATGTGGTCTATGATCTGGAGTTGGCAACGTTGCCAAACGGTCTGCATTAGTGCGAAAAGTATCTCTTGCCATTGCTTCGGCAGTAGGAAAATTTGTCCCTATGGGAGGAATTGGTCTAGTAGTTCCGTTGTTCAAAGGTGGTTGCTGTTGTTGTTGTATACAAGTCTGTGATGTGAGAAGATTATTCAAGGATGTTTGATTGTTAGCTGGAAGAGGATTATTAGCCGGAGGAAGACTGTTGGAAGTAGAAGGATTGTTTGGTCTTTTGAGCATGTCAGTGACTTTGGCTAGAAGTGATTCTTGACTTGCCGCGAGCAGATCGACAAAGAATTGTCTGTCTTCGAGCCTATGCAGGTTGACTGTGGCGGTTACAATTTCTTGCATTCCAGCAGATCGATTTAACGCGTCTTGTATGCTCTGGTCTTGTGGTTCATGTTCAGTGGTATTGCCTCCACTCACTTCGAGATGAACGTTTTGACTGCCTCCAGTAAGGTTCGCTCTGGAGTTAGAAGTGTCACTTCCGTGAGCTTCATCTTCTTCATTAGTTGGTGCTAACATACCTGGTGAATTAATGTATACGTCCCGATAAGCTGGGTTATATGGGCTTTGAATTGTAAATCTTCTTCCTCTTCCTGTCATTGGAAGGTTCGAGTCGTTAAAACTCGCGTATGCTAAGTAGTAGTACAGCACGAAAATGAATTCAATAAACGGACGGAAACTAAGGAAATCTAAGTGGTTATCCACTTAGTCAGACAAGGGTCAATCAAAAGAATGGGAATATTCAAAAAAATAAAAAAAAAATTACTTAGAAACTTCAGGTCCTAAACGAGTAGTTTACGCGGATCTCAAGCACAAAGTATTGTTACTAAATAGTTCAAATTTCATAAAAGTTTCAAGTTCACAAAAGATGTTCTGCTATTTATACTCTTGCAGAAATTCAGAGTCCAAAGAAAAATTCAAAAATAATAAAAATGTTTATCAATGTAAAAATTTCGTAATAAAAAAGGGATTTTCAAAAATTTTCAAAAAATTTCAAAATAATTTGTTCAAAAAGGTTATGAAAATTATTACAACAGTTTATATTCTGTGGTAGCTTTTCATATGAGGGTTTTCAAAAAAAAAATATTATAAGATAACTGGAATAAACTTAATGCTAAGCAAAAATCTTAATAAACTAAAAGCCTTAATACTATAAATACTTAATGGAAATAGTAATGCTTATATTCTATAAATCTAAATGCTCAAAAATGGTTCCAAAAGAATCAATAAATCTCAAAATTATGAATCTCAAAAAAAAAATAAACTAAATCTCAATAAACTATACTCAAAACTAAACCCACGACCCGACAAACACGCAGAATTTGCCAGCCAATCGTGATAATGAAATGCGACAACCCGGTTAGCACTGGACTACCTGCCGATCGTCCAAATCGAAAACTAAATGGTCTCAAAACCTGATATACCGCAATCCGTATAGCACACGACTATCTGCCAATCGCCTATATCAAAAAAACTAAATCTCAAAAATACTAAATTATGATAATCCGACAAGCACCTGACTCAACAGCCGATTATCTAAACTATAAACTGCAAAAATACTAAATCTCAAAAATACTAGAAAAATACTTAATCAAAAATAACTGAAAAATACTAAATTTCAAAAATACTGGAAAATACTAAATCATAAATCATAAAGGTTCGGGGATTGAATTGGTTCCCCCTCTTGGTCAATAAGGAAATTCGAAGTCTCGCTCCTCGCGACAAACTTCGGGTCAAAAAAAAATTTTAGTGTATGTGGTCTTCACTACATGTTCAACAAAAGTTAATTTGATTTAATTGAAAATTTAGAGGAGTTCATCCCAGGGTTAGGAATCTTATTACGTCGCTGCAGACGTGCGTCAAGAACTTGTTCATTAACCACCGGTCGACGTTTCATAAGGGATCCTAATCCTAAAAGAATCGCACCTATAAAACTAACCAAACTAAAATAACTAAAGGTTTCGGCCTGTATGTGTTTCAAAATATATATCAAGAGTTGAAAAATCACTAAAGAGTGTAAAGTATTCAAGAGATCAGATCGTAGCTTTCGCAGCAGACGTGCGTAGGGAATGAGATCACCCACCACCGGTCGAAGAGTCTACTAACTGTAACTCTCGAAATGACTTTATTTCGTTAATACTTCAACAAATTTTTTAATGCCTTCGCAACGGACGATTGGACACTTCATCATCCAATCCGGACAACGACACTAGACAAACTCAATTCTCGTAGGAGGAAAGACTTGGAAGTGGACCTATCGCAACGGACGAGAGTCGGGGACCTGTCCACCAACCCTCCGGACAAGTAGAATCCACTGACCAACCCTAGATGTTGGCCCTCCTAACGAAATTACTTCGTTAGAGAATCAAACTCTAAAAAAAAATTACATGAGAAAAAAAAATTTTTCTCAAACACCAGAATGTTTGAGGTTCGCTAAATGTACAAAGATATCAAAACAGAAAAGAATAGGATCAATAGGTCCGTCCTTTTCGGGTCCCACGTTGGGCGCCATTTCTGTAACGAAGATCTATAAAAATCTAAATAATATAAAAGCGAATGGTAAAACGGAAAATAAATTTACACTTGTCCTGGCCCATATACTATCCATCACCGAGACTGGGCCCGCCTGAAGCAAGAGACCCATAAAGGAACTCATGTCCCAAGTTGAACGCCATTCTGTAACAAAACTAATAGCACACAGAAATTCATTTTCGTACCCATTCACCACGCACAGAAAACACTTCAGATGAAGCCTACATTCACGCTTCTCTATAGATGGTTCTCTATAGTTCGGCACACATGCACATCTTCATCATCCGTAAAAGGATTGGTCAAACGTAGGTGACATTGTTTGCCTTCAATCAACCTCGATGCCTCCCAACCCACACACTCTGATAGAAGAATTCTTTAGCCCCCTAAATAGTCCACTGAAACACCTTCTATTACCTCGACTCTACTAAATTACCATAAATAGAATCATAAGTTACACTAATACCTCGGGCTTCCTCAACTCTCCATCTCAGAACTGTGTGATGGGTGACTAACACCATGATCGGTCCTCGTTCAGAAGAGAAGAGTTGGATTGTATATACTGCCTTCAAAATTCTATTAGCAAAAGCCTGCGACCCCTGCACCTACTCTTCCAGTAGACTCATCACCAGTAATACTCTATCCTATACCCTTCCTCTTCCAATCTTCATCCCTAACAGTGCGTTATAAACCTCAGACACTAACCTAATAATCTATCTTCCACACCAGAGTGGCTTCTCTGTATGGGATGTAGTTAAGTCGGCGCGGGCTGAGGGTGCTGTCCACCAAGACATGCGACGGCCTGCAGCATGTGGCTCTGGTTCACCCAGGAGCATATGTGGTGGGGTTCTTGCAATCTTGTGTCAGCTGGTTACATGTGTTTTTTTTCATTATCTGCAGACCTTCAAGTTATGTTGTTATTCACTTGTATTGTTCAAGTTATTTATGGGGGCCCGTTCTACAACGCACCAACCTACGCGTCAAACGCCTGCCAAAACACAGGATGCTAAGGCAGTTTTTCTTAATGAATATCTTCGACTCTCTACTTTTATACGCACCGAAACATAGAGCTAGCAAACCCTACCAAACAAATTGTACCGCAAACCTTGATAAACTACGCAGCTTCTCTTTGTAGATGGATGTAGATGGTAGCATCCATCATGGACTATCACAACATCGCTCGCAATGGATCCCGATAGTTTCAGCGATGAGTGTCGGTGGCCTGTAATTGTATGGGGGTGTCTCAAGATGTTAATAGACACCCCAGCACTCGTAACCCTCCCATTATTGTTGCTGTTGTTACCAACCACAACAAACCTTGGTTCCGAATAGTGCTTGTATCAATATTAATTCAGAACCCCTAAACATAATAATAAGCAAAGTTCAAATGAACGTCACTTTATCCTAAGACTAAATCCCTAAACTAAAACTATCTTCTACTCGAACTTCCAAAATATTACTCCAATACACATTCATTCAAAATCACACCTCAACGTCTTGGTTCATGTCAAACAACAAATCAACACATTCACTCATAAACTATATCTATATCTAAACTCCATAACCAAATCTAAAACTAAACTCAAAAATCAAATCTATAACTTGAAAATCAAACGACCCATCTCACTACTGACTGACAAGAGAGAGAGGGGAGGTGACCAATCCAATCCCCACCGAACCTGTAACTTAAAGATACATACTTACAGAGCTGTAACTTTTACCAAAAATACTTATCGCAAAAATCATTACTAAAGTTCAAAAATTATTTGTCTGAAGCTAATAAATAAAAGAATTTTTGTTTTAACGTTATAAATGATATTCATGAAAATTTATTTATAAAAAAAAAAGTCTTAACACTACTTTTACCAAATTTATAAACTAAATGATTTCTTACTATCTAAAATCCTTAATAAGCTAAATACCTTAATTCTAAAAATATCCTACAGATAATGAAAGTACCTATTGGTAGGTAAGACATCTATCAATGATGTTTATTCGCCACAATATGATGATTTAATTTCACTGACTCATCAACGTATATCTTCTTTCAATATTGGTTAAAGTTTCATTTTAAAGATCTGATCACGAATTTGATTCCATGTTATTCGAAGTGGAATTCTATTACTATCTTTCTATATTGTATTTGCTAAGTGATCTGGTGGCATTAATCTCTCTATCGTTTGATCTTTAATAAAAGGTTAGAGGGACAAAAACATTAGGTTAACAGACGACAATAATGACAACAAATAAAGGATGGGGTTAGGAATTTTAGCTCTTTGAATAATGCTCGTAATATTATTTCCTTTCAGGATAGGTGAGAAAATATTTCTGCGAATCTTAGATCAAAAGCAAGTAGATCGCAATTTGTTCACTACGCACTCTTGATAGGAAAAATGTTCCAATACTTTCAATTTTCAAAAATCAATATGTTCAATATTATTATTCAATATGATTCAATAAGTTAGATACAATAAAATTTGAACGACTCACCATGTAAAATCCGTCGGAGGCAGTGCACTGTTTCCCGGATCATGATGCGTGACGCTTGTGTCACGTTATAATTTAAAGATGTTAATTTATGTGATAATTCTTCGTTACTTGATGACTAATTGTTCTCGCTGATGACTGCACCCTCCTGAGATGTACTCGGGAGTGCCGTTGTGTGTAGCTGATTGAATTAAATATCAAAAATATTGATGGATTGAAAGTATGACAATGTTTAAAGTTGACTCTTCTCGAGCGAGCTGAAGGGGGGGGGGTTTGGGAAATTTATCTTCACAGATTGGACAGACATCTAAATTCTCAACTCATCTTAAGCACTGATGCTTATTCTTGACTGTAATCACTTGCTAGATTTTATTTACATCTTCTTGAAAAACACAAAGTTCAGACCTGGAAGGGGGTGTAATAAAGATGTTCAAATTAGTTCAATCTTTTACATCTGATTTGGGCGAAATAATCGCAAAAAGGTTCTAATATCTACTGAAAGTTGCAAAAAGTAAAATAGATTAAGAAAACGTTATAGATATTCTTGAAGAGATATCTATATATATATAAATACTTGATGTTCTTATTTTCACATAAATAGCTGGATCCCGAATTAGTTCTGTAGTGTTGATGTTCCGCGGTTGTCACCGTGAAGGAAAACTTGTTTTCCCACACTAATGATGTTTCTTGGCCGAAGCCGTTTTCGTTGGGTCCTTGGGTAGGACCTTCGACGCGTAGAATTGCAAACTGTGTTGCGTGTTATAACCATAAATTGGTTTACCATGTGGATCTATCACCGCATGTGGTTTAATTGATAGACTGCCACACGATATACTGTTCTCCGGTCGATTGACCATGAAACACTCGGACACGTTCTTTTATACTTTTGTTCGTAGATGCTTTTTCTTTAGTGAATTTGAATTTTATGAATTGCGATGTTGGGTCGGACGATTCTTTAGGTAATTTTCTAGGTAGGCATATGATATATATATGTATCTCTTATGTAACTTTAATTTATGCAATGTTGAAATACGCAACAAAGAGAATGAATAAGAATAAAATAGAAAATCATAAGGTAAACTAGAAATTCCTAAGGTAAAATATAAACTCATAAGGTAAACTCGAAAGTTACAAGATGAAATATAACTCATAAGTTAGAAATATATCTCATAAGATGAAACTGACGCCGTCTCGCGCCTGCAGGTTAATTCTGCTTCTTTGAAGATGCTTAATTCGTTGGCTCACACTTCTTTCTTCGTATCGCTGTGTGTAACGTTGTAGGAATCTTGTCCACGAGGTCTTTTCTTCAGCGTGGCTATGCACGTGTCGTGTCTCCTGCTTGTGCGAGGCGGCGTTGGTCTCGGCCACATGCTGCACACACAAAAAAAAAAAGAAAGAAAGAAAGATTTGGAGTCTTTGCTATGTATATTCTTTTGTAAAAATGTAGATGTATCGCACAGATACGAACTTTTTGTACGGTATGATGGAACGGTTGACGTGACTGAGTCTCGCCACATGGTTCCGGAAATTTCTATGATCACACACCAAAAAAAAAATATATAAAAAGAAAAGAAATTACTCACAATCACTAATCCTTTCGTTGTGGCACAAATCTTGTGTAAAATTGTTGCTTTTTTCGTAGAGAACTTCGGTGTTCTTTTATCTTCTTTGAAATTCCGTCTCCTACCATAAAATTTCTCCTTCCGTATTCTTACAGCAATTCACTATAAAATTTCTCTTAACTTCACTAGTTCTACGTCTAATCTTATATTTTTACTTACAATTTCTTTTAATATTATTCACTTTATGTTTCTTCTAATTGCTATCACCTTTTTTTATGTTTTATATTTTCAGGTTCACACTTTATATTATGTTTTACTTTTCAGGGTTCTGACTTTTTCTGTTCTGTGGTTGAGAATAAAATGAACGAGATATGGTTGCAGAAAATGCGAGGTTGCCCAATTTCCTGTAGAAAAATCCTAACAAATATCCCTTTTAAGGTATTTCCTGTAGAATTTCCTCTTTATGACAGAAACGCTCTACGGGTTAGTTCCGATGTGGGATCAAAATTGTATTTTATTCGCAATTGCCAATAGATGGAGTGACTTTCGGATGACAAATTATTGTCAAATTTTGTAATGTTTTGCACGTAAAGTGCTTTAATAAATGAAAATACACTATGGTATTAAATGTCAAGTCTGTGATTATTGTTATTTCGTAAAAATTGTTAGTGTGAAGTAAACCTTAAGTTCGACAAGCGAATGAAACGCCATCTAACATTTTATTGACAAATCACTTACTCTTGTTCATACCTGTGTATTACAAACTTTCTTTACTATTCTATTAAAGCTAATGTTAAACAGATGTGTTCTTGGTGTCGGCTTTTTAATTTTATTCTTTATGCTCCATCAGGTTATGGGCCCTTTTTTGCGTTTTAAAAAAATTTAATATAAATAAAGTTTAAAATATAAAGTTATTTTTTTTTCCTTTTCGATTCGCTAGGTAGTTTTTTTTTTTGCTATTAAACTCGAGAAGCGTCGAATTAAAAGAATATTTTGTTTGCTCATTCAAAATGGCGAATTCTTTAGCGGCACATGGATTGCCGCCAGTAGACAGACTAAGAGGCCGAGAAAATTATCCTACTTGGAAAATTGCTATTCAGGCCTACTTGCAGTATGAAGATCTATGGGGATGCGTCGAAGGTGAAACGAATTATGTTTCAGACAAAAAAAAGGACACCAAAGCAAGGACCCGCATCACATTATCGCTTGATCCCATAAATTATGTTCACGTCCAGGACACCAAAACAGCAAAGGAGGCATGGGAAAAACTTGAATCTGTTTTTCAGGACTCTGGGCTGACGCGAAAAGTCAGCTTGCTGAGAAAATTGGTCACAACAACTCTCGAAAAATGTAGTTCTGTAGAGGAATATGTGAACATAATTATAACCACGGCACACACTCTAAATGGAGTTGGCTTACCAGTTTCAGACCTGTGGGTTGGAACTCTGCTCCTTGCGGGTCTACCGGACGAGTACAAGCCTATGATCATGGGTTTGGAAAGTTCAGGTATTGCCATCACGGCTGATAAAATTAAAACGAAATTAATTCAGGAGATAAGGACGGAGCCCATTAAAACACCGAAGGCATTTTACTCCAGAAACTCAACCAAGGTTAAAAAGAAGTCACTTAAATGTTTCAGATGTGGCGTGGAGGGTCATTTTGCCAACAAAATAATGTCCTGACCGGCAAAAGAAGGACGAGACTTCGAAATATGTTCCAGGAGAAAGGCAGAAGCGTGGTGGCAGCACATTTTTAGCCTTCATTTCATCAAGCGCTACAAAGGATGCATGGTTTGTAGATTCATGTGCATCTACACACATAACTTCGTCTGAAACGAATTTGAGAGGTAAAATGCCGTGCAGTGGAACAGGAATCGTTGCCGCTAACTGTCAAGATATGCTGGCTGAGTCAACTGGTGAATCTGTAATAGAAGTTCTAACAGAGGCCGGTGTTGAAAGTGTGACTGTAAAGGATGTGCTCTATATTCCAGGGGCAGCGGCTAATTTACTTTCAGTGTCAAAGATGGTTGACAAGGGACTATCTGTTCATTTTACGCCTGAAGGAAGTCGGATAGAGAACAGCGAAGGTAGGATCGTGGGGAGCATGGTGAACGAGGGAGGTATTTTCAAGCTGGAAATGCCAGTTCAAGAAAAGGTGTACTACTCGGCGAACAATAATTGCAAGGAACTATGGCACAAGAGACTAGGCCATTTGAATTATTGCAGTTTGGAAAAGTTGAAGCAATACTTATCGTATGGCATATCTTTTCAAAAGGCTGATAGTGCTCCTTGCGTTCCATGTGTCAAGGCAAAGCATCACCGTCAACAGTTTCCAGAGAAGGGTACAAGAGCAACTGACATTTTACAGCTGGTTCACTCAGACTTGTGTGGACCAATGGAAACGCACTCGCTATCTGGATCCAGCTATTTCCTCACATTTATAGACGATTTTTCCAGGATGTTTTTCGTTTACTTTTTAAAAAAGAAAAGTGAAGTAACAGAAACCTTCAAAGAGTTCAAAGCACTTGTGGAAACACAAACAGGTAAAAAAATACGCACCCTTCGCACGGACAACGGAGGGGAATATATGAGCAAGGAACTGGAAGATATACTTAAACGATCTGGAATACCACATCAGCTTACTGTGCCATACACACCGGAACAAAATGGCGTGGCCGAGCGAGCTAACAGAACACTCGTGGAAAAAGCGAAGGCAATGCTTTTTGGAACGGAGTTACCAAAGTCTTTTTGGGCTGAGGCTGTTGCAACAGCAGCATATCTCACGAACAGATCTCCAACTGCAGCGCTAGAAAAGAAAACACCGATAGAAGCGTGGACAGGACAAAAACCAAATTTACATCACCTTAAAGTATTTGGCTGCAAAGCTTTTGCACATGTCCCTAAGGAACGGAGACAGAAATTGGACTCGAAGGCCGAAGAAAAGATTTTTGTGGGCTATGGGACTGAAACAAAAGGATACCGTTTAATTGATCCCAAAACGAATATCATTAGTTATAGCCGAGATGTGGTATTTTTCGAGGAGTTTAAGGCACGTGAAAAGGATCTCGATAATCAACTAAAAACATATGTATACCACCAGCCTATGCATCTAGAGACGAACGAAGAGACAGAAAGAGAAAGTGAAAGCGTTATAGAGGAAGATTTTTCTAGTGACTACGAAGAAAACCAAAATGTATCCGAAGATACGTTTGAGGATGCAGCATCAGATCCTTTATTTGTACCTGAGATCGTTGATGAAGATTCGGTTCAAACTTCAACAACAGAAAATTTTGCACCGAGGCGATCGGAAAGGATGCCAAAACCCGTGGTGATGGATGACTACGTAACCTACTTAGCGATGGAAGGGTCAACAGCAGATCCAATAACATTGGAAGAAGCTCTTAAAACACCTGAGAAGGATTTTTGGTTGAAAGCTATCGAAGAAGAGAAGCAGTCACTCATAGAAAATCAAACATTTGAGTTAACAAAACTGCCCAAAGAAAAAAAATGTTTGGACACAAGATGGGTTTTTAAGGTGAAGCGAAATATATTAGGTGAAACCGAGCGATTCAAAGCCAGACTTGTTGTAAGAGGTTGCAGGCAAACAGAGGGAATTGATTATAATGAGACTTACTCTCCTGTTATCCGATATACTTCGATTCGTTTTCTATGTGCACTAGCAGCCAAGTATGACTTAGAGATGCACCAGATGGATGTTGTGACGGCGTACTTGAATGGCAACCTGGATGAGGAAATTTATGTAAAACCACCAAAGGAACTCGTAGGACCAAAGGAAAGAGATCATGTATGGAAGCTTAACAAAGCCATTTACGGTCTAAAGCAGAAGGTACAAGAAGCTAGACAAAACTCTTAAGGAAATGCAGTTCATTGCTTCGAAAACTGATCCATGTGTTTATTTTCAACGAAATAACGGAAAGCTTTTAATCCTGGGAGTTTATGTAGACGATATGATGTTTCTGTCCAATGATAGTCAGCTGCTCAAAATTACAAAACAAAGACTTGCAGAAAAATTTAAAATGAAAGATTTGGGAGAGGCTAAACATTTGATTGGGATGAGGATTACCAGAGACCGACAGGAAGGGAAAATATGGTTGGACCAAGAGCTATATATCCAGGAAATTTTAGAGAGGTTCAACATGATTGACTGTAAAACAGTACTAACACCCGCAGATCCAAACCAAAAACTATCTAAGGAAAGTTGCCCTACCAAACAAGAAGACATCGAGCAAATGAAAAATGTGCCATATAAGGAAGCTGTGGGCTCTCTTCTCTACGCAAGTCAAGGAACCAGACCCGACATCTCATACGCTGTAAATATGGTAAGTCGTTTTTCAAACAACCCAGAAAAGATTCATTGGAGTGCTGTGAAGCGTATATTCCGATATCTAAAAGGCACTGTTCAGATGAAATTAGAATTCAACAAAAATGCGAATCGAAAGATAATAGGCTACGGAGATGCAGACTGGGCAAATGATTGCTCTGATCGACGTTCAATAACTGGAAGCTTATTCAAGATGCAAGGTGGACCAATCTCTTGGCAGAGCAAAAGACAAAATACAGTTGCTCTCTCCACCACCGAGGCAGAGTACATGGCTCTGTCATCAACGTGCCAGGAGGCTTTATGGCTTATGTCATTGTCTAAGGAATTAGATCCGGATGCTGTGGAAGGCGGTGTCAATATCTACTGCGACAACAAAAGTGCTGCAGAACTGGCAAGAACTACTGCTTATCGACCACGCAGTAAGCACATTGATGTAAGGTACCATTTTCTTCGACACCATGTAGAATTAAAAGACATCATCGTGAACTACATTCCGACTGAGAAGATGTGTGCTGACGCCTTAACCAAAGCTTTATTCAAACCGAAGCTGATGACCTGTATCGAGGACATGGGCTTGAAGAAGGACTAGAAGACACGAACTTTTAGTTTATGGGGGCGTGTTAGTGTGAAGTAAACCTTAAGTTCGACAAGCGAATGAAACGCCATCTAACATTTTTTTGACAAATCACTTACTCTTGTTCATACCTGTGTATTACAAACTTTCTTTACTATTCTATTAAAGCTAATGTTAAACAGATGTGTTCTTGGTGTCGGCTTTTTAATTTTATTCTTTATGCTCCATCAAAAATCAGGTTATTGTGAGTGGTTATCTTGATGACGTATGATGTGCATAGGGCACAATTAGTGGCGCAGTCTGATGCCTGCAAATAAATGGGAAATTGATGAGTGTCTATCTAGGAATATATATATTGCTTCTGATGACGTGGAAAATATAATGTTTGAAGAATAATATCCATACGGATGGGATTTGAGTGTGTCACTACCATCGCCATATTATGCCGATTTGTTAGATTTGCATTTGTGACGTATGGGGTGGCAAAGAGGAATCATAAATATTTTGAATTTAGATGACGTTGTTAAAAATGTTTTCCCTACACAGGCCATCTCGAAAAGCGGTCAATCATTGTTAGGCAGTATTGGAATCCTTGAACAAATGGTAGAAAGATTATGTCGATGTGTAGGTGGTTGAATCTTCCATCTGGAACTACGATGTGGTCTGGTTTGAGTTTCGTATGGCGATGAACTTTTGCTTTTTGACACTCAAAGCATTCGCGAGACCATTGTAAGGCATCTTTTCGTATCCCTGGCCAGATGAACTTTTCCCGGAGTAGGCGTGATGTTGTTCTTCCACTTGGGTGAGCGGTGTTGTGGATGGTGTCAAACGCTGTTCTTCTCAGTGATAGTGGAATGTAGGGACGTACTATGCCTGTAGCTATGTCACAATAAATGCTGATGCCTGGTGCTGCTTGAAGTTTTTCGAGATGAAGGGATGATGGGTTCTGGATTAAGTCCTGTAGGTGTTGATCATCGCGCTGTTCGTCTCGAATTTTGTCTGGAGTAAAGATTGTAGGCATGCTGATGGTGTTGATGCGGGACAAAGCGTCTGCTACAATGTTGTCTTCACCTTTTACGTAGACTATGTCGGTCGTAAATTGTGATATGTAGTCTAGTTAACGGATTCTGCGGTCAGGAGCTTTATCATGTTTTTGTTTAAATGCATATATCAATGGTTTGTGGTCGGTTTTGATAGTGAAGATACGGCACTCTAACATGTGGTGAAAAAATAGTATTGCTGCAAAGATGGCTAGCAATTCGCGGTCATAGGTGCAATACTTCTGCTCACTGGGACTGAGTTTTCTGGAAAAGAAACCAAGCGGCTCCCAGGTGTTACCATTCTGCTGCTCAAGTTTGGCTCCGATGGCAGAAGATGATGCATCGGTGGTGAGGGTTAAGGCAGAATTTGGTGAAGGGTATGCAAGAAGTGTCACACTGGCTATTTTTTCTTTGCATTCCTCGAAGGCTTTTGTTGCTTCTTTGGTCCATTGAATTTTCGTTTTGTCGTTTTTTATTGAACGTTGAAGGTATGCATTGAGCGGAAGTTGGGATTGTGCTGCATTTGGAATACATCGTCTGTAGTAATTAGTCACTCCTAGGAAACGTCTAAGTTCTTCGATGGTTTCCGGTTTGGTGAACTTAAGGATGGCATCTTCTCTATCGCTTGCTGGTGCATAACCCTGAGCGTTGATGATGAAGCTGAGGAAATTGATTTCTGGTTGGCCAAATACGCACTTTTTGATGTTTATGCTGAGAGAAAACAGTTTGAAACGTTCAAAGACTGTTCGCAGATGCTCGAGATGTTGTTTTTCGTCTTTTGACATGACGAGTATGTCGTCAATGTAAACAAATACGAAATCGAGATCGCGGAAGATTGAGTCCATAAACCTTTGAAACGTTTGCGTGGCGTTTCTGAGGCCGAATGGCATAACCAGGTATTCATAGAGACCCCAGGGTGTAATTATTGCAGTCTTGTGGATATCATCTGGATGCATCGGAACTTGATGGTAAGCTCGGTCTAAATCCAGCTTGGTGAAGATGCAGGTACCATGTAGACGCAGGAATAGATCTTGCACAAGTGGAGGTGCATACTTGTCAGCTTCTGTGTTGGTGTTGCGCTGCCTATAGTCTCCGCAAAGTCGCCAGTCATTATTTTTCTTTTTGGTCAGGTGAATCGGGCTTGCGTAGGGACTTCTAGAAGGTCTGATGATGCCTTCCTCCAGCATGTCTGAGATTTGCGTTTTTGCCGCTGCTGCTTTTTCTCCTGCTAGCTTGTAGGCGCGTGAAGATACAGGTGGACCTTTCGTTATGATACGGTGTGCGTATTTTATGTTGCTGAGGTTTGGACTGCATGACGGTTTAGTAATGTTGATAAATTCCTTGAGAAGCTTGGCATATTTATCCGGAAGAGATGTATCGATTGTTGAGATGTTATACGTTCTCGTCTCCAGTGATTCACCTTTGGTGGAAAAAGAGGTGAGTGGATCAATGAGCCGTTGGTTTTTAAGGTCGACAAGTAAGTTGAAGTTCGTTAGGAAGTCGGCGCCAATAATCGCAGTTTGAATGTCCGCAATGATGAATGGCCAAGAGAAACTTCTTCGGAGGTTGAGATCAAGTTTTAGTATTTTGCTGCCGTAAGTGTGTATTGGAGAAGTATTTGCTGCATAGAGGGTGAGTTGATTTTTGTCAGGTCTGCACTTGAGGAAGCTGGTAGGAATTATTGATACTACGGAGCCGGAATCTATCAGGAATGTTTTGTTTGTGGAATAGTCATGAATATGAAGGCGGATTTCTTTAAGTGGTGATAAAGCTATGCTGTCACCAACTGCTTCAATCAGTGACAGCGTATTTAGTTTTCCTGATGGGACGGAGTTGAGATAAACTTGCATGGTTTAGTGCAATGGCGAGCTTCATTTCCCCAACGGTTGTGATATGAACAAATACCGTTGCGATTTGGCGTTGCAGACCTGTTCCTTGAACGATGGCCATTAAATCGTTGTGGATATTGCTGTTGTTGCTGCACTCCGTTGTGTGCCTGATATTGCTGTCTATTCCTAAGGTCATTAAGCTGTTTTTCTGTTTGTTGTTGACCGGACTGTAGGGTTTGGATTTCATTTTCGCAGCTTTTAAGAGTCAGCTGCATCTCCAACAGTTGGCGTTCAAGTTGGATGAAATCTGGTTTGTTACGAGGTTCGAGGAGCAAAATCTGTTGGATTGGACATACGTGATGTAGTCGGCAGAGTCTCTCGATGCTGGACGGCCATTATTGTGCTGTTGCCGAGGGCATCCATGATGCGGTCGGCGGTCTCTGCAAGCGCGTTGAGATTCTTGCGAGGTTGTCAGAGATTACTAACAATGGGCGAATTTTCTCTGGTAAGCGCTCTGCCCAGAGTTGATGAAGAACTTCATCTGTAACGGCATTTTTCGCCAACTCACGCATCTCTCGAAGGAGCTGAGACGGTTTTTTGTCACCCAAGACTTTTTCTCTTAGCAGTTTTTGCAGTTGTTTTTGGCGAGATTCTGAAAAACGTGCGAGAATAGCAGCTTTTAAGTTTTTATACTTGTCTTTGGGCGGTGCGTTGTTGACAATATCTAGCAGCTGAACAGCTATGTTCAATGGAAGTGCCTTTAATAGTTGGTTGTACTTCTGCGCATCACTCGTGATTCTGTTGGCATCGAAATCAGCTTCGGCGATGGCAAACCAAATGTCTGGGCTTTCAGTCGAGAATTGTGGAAGGTGTAAATTCACTGCGTATACATATTCCTGTTGAACACCGCTGTATTGTGGTAAAGAGTTTCGCTGAAGATGTTGTAGTTCTTCGAGTTTTTGTCCTTTGTGTGGTTCAGTTTTTTCAGGAGTTGTCTCAATCATTGTGTTTTCACCATTCTGGCTGGATGACGAGCTATCGTTTTCGTCAGTCATCTTGATGGGATTGTGGATGTGATGTTGGATGTGATTCTGTTCTGTGTAGATCACGTCGGGGTCACCAATGTGGTGTTTCGTTCTTAAACACCAACTTTCTTTCAATGAGAAAGAGAGAATGACGGACAACACAAAAGCGGAATCACGAAATGAAACACTTTGATTTAAATGTCAAAACTAATATATAATAAATGTTTATTTACAACAAGAAAGAACTGATTGAACTATAAAATATTAAAATGTACATAGAAGAAAAAACTATTCGCAGCTGGATTGGAATTCTAATTACGTCGTTGTTCGTTGAGGAGAAAATACGTTGTGAAGATATTTGAATTTTTATGTATCCATGAAGAGGATTTATTCAAGATGTTTTCTTCTTTGAACTTGCAGGGGCGCAACTATCGACACAGGGTCGCCACAGAAAATAGACGTTGATGCCATCTGTCTCTAAATACACAAACCATTTTGAAGGGGTGTGATATTTGTTTACTTTTTTTTATCAATGGCTGCTGTCAGTACTCACTGAAGAGTAATATTTCAATAAATACTGATCGTGTCTCGCTGGTAATGAACTGTAGTGAACAATAGGCATTTTTCTTTTTTAGTTCACAGCAGAGCCCGAGTTGACAAAACAAAATAAGTGTTCAGAGACTTCAGAGCATAGAGTTCGTATTGCTTTTCTCCTTCAGAGTCTGTTCAAAGTGTGCTCTTCGAGCTAGTGATAAATAATGAGGCATTCTGATCTAAAAGCAGAACAAAAATATAAACGTCAAAAGTCAATAGAACGAAAAGAGAAAAACGTCTTTTGAGGAAAACCAAATGAATTTTTGTTCTCACTACTGCTGGAACACAATAGAAAAACGCAGCCGGAACCGCAGCCGCAACCGTATCGCATGCCGTACGTACCTAATTAGAAGTGCCCACAATGGAGTCGTACGTACTCCACGTTTTTTTTACAATTTCCACTGAGAAACATACATATATATGCATATAAAAGATGATAAAACATACATCGCATCATGTATAGTCTTTTATATAAATTTGTAATTACCTGACCTAATATTTCTTAAAGGATTTTATTAGCACGTTGCTCTTTTTTTTTTTTTTTCTTATGGAATGTCAAAAATACGCACGTATTTATTAAAAGTTGGCCAACTCGTCCGTCGCCGTTTGCGGCTGCGTTTGCGGATCCGTCTCGTTGTGTTCGCAACATTAAATTCGTGTGTATTCAATATTTTGACATGCGATACGGATGCGATTGCGGATCCGGCTCCGGCTCCATTGTGTTCCAGCAGTCAATGTGGTCAATATGCATTGATAGTAAACATTGATCGAATAAATACACATACATTTTTAATTGTCATTTTTGAGACAAAAGGTGGCTTTACATGGAGCTGCAACAAATTATAGTGCAGACGATGAAGATGAACATGTTCGTCTTCACTATAATTTTCAAGCTACATCCATAATTTTCATATAATCTGCATCCATGAATACGTCTGCATTTTGGCCTTCCCTCTCTATCACACAAGTATGATTTATATATTTTGCATCCTCTTTTTTTGCAGATGGATTTCGCATTACCTGCAACTCCATGTAAAGCCACCTTAATAAATGTAGTAGCTTTCCTGCCAGTAGCTCAGGGTAAACTGTAATGAAACTTTTATGGCAACAAAATTAAATCAAAACGACATAGTTTTTACATAGCAGCACCATCCTGCTTCACAAATTTGAAATCATGTAAGCACAAATCAAAATGGTTGGCAGCTAGTACCATACATAAATATCTTTTTTGCAATCAGTGGGTATACCTATCTTTAGATTAAATTGTACATGCAGCTAAAGAATCGTAGTTTTGAAGCATTCAACGGTACAGTCAAACGCCATCTCCTGAGTACTACATATAGATCTTATAATCAATATTGGTGTGATAAGTATTATGTACAGGATTTATAAAGGATATTTTTATTTTATTTGGTCACCAAATATCACATCGGAAGGCCTTAAAGAAGAACATTGATTGATTTTTCTTATAGCCTATTCACACCGCACTCGTTTTGGCTGTTCGTTAACCAAAACGAGTAGAGCGTTCACACCGAACATTAGCTTTGTTTGTTGAACTTTACCCAGGGTCGCCCTGGGTTTTCTTGACAACTCCAAGAGTTGTCAAAAAAACCTGGGTTTTTCGGTTCTCAAAAAACGCATGACGGCTGCTGATTGTATATTTTTCACAACGCACAAAATCAAAAGTTTCCATTTTGCTTTATTCGTTCGATTTGTATTTACTTTCATCAAAATAAATGCATTCACTTGCATTTCATTTAGTTTTATCGAAAAAAAGACATGAAAAATCAAATACAGAAGAAAAATACACAAGAAATGCTTGACAGCAAAAGTCACTTCAACAGCTGATTCGTTACCTCAACTCGCCCCAGCTAAATAGCAAGATCGAGTTGAGGGTGACTTCAGGGCGACCCCAGGTTTCAAAAAACAGAGAATTTTGTATTGAGGGCGAGTTGAGGTAATTCAAAAAACGCGCTGTGGCGACCCCAGGGTGACTTCAGGGCTCAACAAACAAAGCTATTTACTCGTTTTTGTTTGACATTTCCATTTTAAATGTCAAGTTAAAGTAGGTAATTCCTATTATTTAAGAAATTATTGAAACGAAAACAAAGCAATTGAATTTTTGAATTGCATCCAATTAAAACTTATAAAGCAGCATAAATTAACATATGGAAGCCCTTGCCGGTGCTGATAACAGTTTAATTGGACAGCTTGATGTTGGTTTCTATTCTGCATACTCGTACTTGGTCGCCGAAAAAGTGACCGTCACCTCAAAGCAGAACGATGATGAGCAATACTCCCACACGTATTCTGCTGCTGGGTGCTGCCCAGAGAGAAGATACTTATATATATAAGTATCTTCTCTCTGGTGCTACCCTTTGTCATGATACAAAGATAGTTTTGTGCATCAAGAAGAGGACCAGGCATACTATTTGGAGGAGAGCAAGAACAAGGAAATCGCTACCCATCTTAGTTCATTGGCTATCCAATGAAGTTGATCGTCGAGAAAGAGCCCTAATAGAAAGTCAAGTGAAGAAAGAAATTGATATTAACGAGCTCAATTACGAAGATGTTGGTGAGGTTGAAGATATCGACAAAGATGCCGACAAGAAAAACTTAAAATGAAGCTATATATTTATTTATTTATTTAAAATTTTTTATATACATATTTATATTTTTATTTATTTATATAAAATTATTTTCGAACTTTGCTTTGTTTTCTTCACGCTTCTCTTTCTCACCCTTGTTTTAAGGCGATTCCAACCCTTCCTTGGTCACAAATACCAGCCGTTTGCCTTAATATTCTTTGAGGTGTTTGTTGGCATATTCATGCGGTTCACTAATCTGCTAATTAGCAATAGCTAGTCTTCGCCAGATGACGACGTAGGAATTGAATTTCTTCTTGTCCACGCAGTTACATGCAATCATCCACCAAGTTCTTCGAATGACTTTGAGAACTTTGTGCTGATAAATACACGACGCACGTACAACTTAATGTACTCGAAGAGGAATAAAGACCAGGGCAAGGGCACTGAATTAACACCAACCATATACAGAGAAGTGTTTCACAGCCAAATGGTCCTCCCAGTCGTTGGTCTGAGTTAAGTAAGACTTTCCATATTCCTCCTGGGTAATATCATTTTGATTTCTGGTCCAGATGAATTTACTCTTCTTTAACTCCTCGTCTTCTGTGAACCTACTTAATTATAAAAAAAGAATAGTGGTATACAAATATTTGTAAAAAAATATTACTTACCACTCGGCGCATCGGCGCTCGCTGCCATGAACAAGAATGTCTTCAAAGTTCAAACAAATGGCAGAAAACAGAAATATGTCGATTTTTATTGGTCGCGTTCACGGACCAAGAAGATACAGACCACCAACTCACCATATGGTCTCTCTTTTCGCCTACAAGCTAAAAATCAGCTGATATGCCATTTATTTTGAGAGTGGGACGCTCTCTCTTGCTTTTAAAACCCATTTAGCAAACACACCTAAAAAATAAATGGCATACGCAGGTATAGTTGCCATTACAAAATGCACAGAGAGAGATGTACACGTATTCACAGACAGTAACAAATATTTCGAGGGTGTTTCAGGCAGGGGGAGTACGGGTTGGCGGTCTGTGTATGGTCTGTGGTCGCGTTAGATCAATCTTTTTTGATCTATATCAATATTTGTTGATCTGCCAGCTAGATTTTATGTTCTTGTTGGTCAACAAATCAATTTTTTTCGATCTTAGATCAATATCTTAAATCTTTTTTTTTTCGAGATTTTACACATCCCACAGTAGGGCTTTTAAGCAAACGGCAATATACTTCCCTCTCACTCGCTCAGAAATGTCAAATGAAACTTTCCGTATGAAAACAAATCAAAATTTGTGATTTTTGTATGCAGAAGCGATCGGACTTCCAAGAAAATAAACGAAAAAATATCTGGCTTTATAATTTTAAACAATTTTTTGCGAATAAACAATAGCTTAAATAGTGCCAAAGTGTTGTAAACAATTATTCTATAAAAAAAACTTGTATTGTGCGTTTAAACACGGAATAAAAGTGCGACTTGTTTTGGCGCGATTTATTCACTTTCGGTGGATTGATTAATAATTAATAAAATATATTTCAATAATATTTACTGTGTTTTAATTTATCGCGATAGTTGTTGAATAAACACAATAAGTTTATTTCAACAAAATAATATAGTTTTATTGATTTCGTGCTGCTAAAATATACCAACAAAGTTGGACACATTTTACCGCAATATTTTTTTTTCTTTCGTTGGCGGGATTCTCCAAAGAATTTTATTTTTCTTTAAATTACAATAAAGAAGTGCATTTACAATATGCCGACAAATTGCTGTGTACACGGTTGTAGTAGCAATTCGATTGCAAGCAAAGAAGAGCATTTCTTTACTTTTCCAATCGTATGGGCCTCTTCAAAATGGAAACGGCATTTCTAAGATGCGAGTGAAATCCCGCCAAGGAAAAAAAAAAAATATTGCGGCAAAATAATGTCCAACTTTGTTTGTATATTTTGGCAGCACGAAATCAATAAAACTATATTATTTTATTGAAATCAACTTATTGTGTTTATTCAACAACTATCCCGATAAATAAAAACACAGTAAATATTATTGAAATATATTTTTTAATTATTAATCAATCCACCGAAAGTGAATAAATCGCGCCAAAACCAGTCGCACTTTTATTCCGTGTTTAAACGCACAATACAAGTTTTTTTTTATAGAATAATTGTTTAAAACACTTTGGCACTATTTAACCTATTGTTTATTCACAAAAAAATTATTTTAAATTATAAAGGAAGATTTTTTTCGTTTATTTTCTTGGAAGTCCGATCGCTTTTGCATACAAAAATCACAAATATTTATTTGTTTTCATACGGAAACATTTTTGACATTTCTCTTTGACGTATTCGGATACTTCTCTATACTTTATGACATTTCTCGAACAGCAGATTTTGAAGTTTTGTTTTTGGCATTGCGACATTGTGAAAATTAAATTTTTTGGTGTTAAGGAAAATTCTTTTTAATTATAAAATAAAGTTTTGTTTTTGTTATTGCGAGAATTCAATTCTTTTGGTGAAGAAAATTCTTTTTAATTGTTTATTATTATTATATTTTCATTAAAGAAGTATATGAAATTGAATAGATTTATCAAAATTTCCATGACCATAATTTGTCGGTAGTGTTTGTTTAACGGGAGAGATGCAGAAAGTACCGGGCCTACAGGTAATAGTGTCAATAGTCACAATAGTGTAAAGCCACTGAAATTGATACAGCATTGTCTGCAGGGGCAGGATTGCTTTTGAGAGCAGAGAAATATTTTAACTGTAGGATGACCTTTCGTTCAAGTAGCAGGTTCGAGAGGATGTCAATTAGCAGTTCAGGACCTAGGCAGATTTGCAGTTCACTTAATTCCCAAACTCATGTTTTGTGGAGTAGATCACAGGACGTGAGAAAAGTGGAATTTTTATGTGTAAGCACTTGGCAGCGGGTGGAATATCAGCTCTCTGTAGTTTACTGAATAGCACATTCATTTCAGTCTGTCTGTCCATGTCGGGACTCAACTTCCTTTAGTAGCTTCTGATAAAGTCTCAGAGCTTTACATTCGCTTATAATACAGTAACATAGTGGAAGACATGTATCCGAATTTTCAGGCAAAACACGCCTGCAATAGCCGTAGATCTTGTAGTTTTGATCGTCGGTCAGAATCAGACAGTATTCTTGATTTTCCTTCCCTGTTCGCACGAGATCAATGTGGGGGAAAACCAACTGTTCAATATTGTCGGGAATGGCTTCGTTTGGCGGGTATTTTGATTTCAAATACACTGTGTTGGTGCTCATATTGTAACCAACCAACATACATACTTGAAAAAGCTTTGGACACTGGGACTCTGATGTCTGCTGATTTTTTAGCAGCCTCAGTTGAATCCAGTAGATCATCTGCAGGTGGTTTCATTATTTGAGAACTATCTGTTAAACGTTTGGAACGCATCTTGAGATTATTATTGTTTGTCGTCGTCATAGTAGTCATTGTCGTTGTGGGTACTTTACTATCTCCAATGAGTTTGTACTCGCTGACAAGTCGCCACTGGTAGAGGTGGTATCATTGAAGGCTCGTCGTCGTCGTCATCACTGCTGGAATCAGTAGACCCATCATTATCGTTTCACCTTCCAATTTGAAACTGCTTAACACTGAAACCTTAAAAGTTCGATGCAAGGTGCCGTATTTCGATATTGATGAAAAGCTATCCGGCACTTCCTTCTCACGTAGTCCTTACGTTTTTCGGTTAATGTACGAGACAGTTTGACTGAAGATTTACCATCGGAGTCAGTACTGCGATTGCCCATTTTTTGCTGAAACATTCTAAAATTGTTGAAAATAAACTTTTTCATAATTTGTTTTACTTACTCGAATTGTGCTGGAGAAGTGTTGTGGAACATACCTTATTTGTACCTAGGTATAGACGTTAATTTTATAATGCAATAAAATGAAGTGCAACTCACTTCACTTTTGAGTTACAAGCAAGACGACATGGTCTTTTTAATTACGTATCAAAGATTTATCTGAACTTACAAATTCAATAAATAAACATGGTGGCAGCGGAAAACTAAACAAAAGTTAAGAGAAAATAAAGAAATAAATCAATTATAGCTAAAAAAATTGTGAGATACGTAAGTTTTTTTTTATTAAAAAATTCCACACAGCAACACAGGCTTTTTAAGAAACAAAATGGCGCTTCCAACTCCATCACCAATTTCTTGGGGCAACGAAGGAAAATTGGAAGAATTTCGGAAATTCAGAGCAGCGTATGAAAATTACGAAATTGCCACAGGGTTAGACGAAAAAACTGAGAAACTGGAGCAGAAGGAGTACACCTTTTCAATACCTTGCCGCTCACTGCAGCAGAAAAAGCGTCAACGAAGGGTATTTGCGACGCAATTGAATTACACCTAAAGCCACTCACAAACACTATTTTTGAACGTTACATTTTCAATACATCTTTGCAAAGAGATGATGAATCGATTGAAGATTTTATTTTCCATTTACGAGAGCTCGTAAAATCATGTGCGTATGGAGATCTAGAAAGCGAATTTGTCAGAGATCGAATTGTAGTAGGCATCAAAGACAAGCGTCTGCGACGCAAAATGCTTGATACAAAAGATTTAACTTTAGCTACTGCAATTAATCTTTGCAAACAAGCAACTACAACAGACATGCATCTCGATCGCATAGACCAAGCCACACAAGAAGTAGTAATAAGCAAAATTTCTCACAAAAGCGACAAAAAAGAGAAAATGCTTGATAAATGTTACTACTGCGGAGGTTCTCATTTGCAAAACAAAAGTGCATGCCCAGCATTCGGCGAAAAATGTTCCGCATGTGGTAAAATGAACCATTTTAAAAAAATGTGCAAGTCGAAGAATGAAAACAAGACAGAGCAAGCAAAGAAAACAAAAGGAAAGCGTCAGAGAAGTCAACGCATCCTGACAGCACAGAAAGAACACTCGTATGATGACTCATCGACAGAATACATTGCAACAGTTCACGATACCAAACAAATAAAAGGAAAAGTTACAGCGAAATTATGCTTCCTTGTAAATGAAGAAAAGTTGTACAAAGAATGCCAACTAGACACAGGAGCATCAATTAATGTAATGGGATTATCTGACTTAGAGCAAATTTACGGATATAAAAATCCTAAACTCAAAACAACAAGCGTAAGACTCAAATCCTTTGGAGGTAATATAATAAAACCCATTGGAGCAGCAGGTTTGAAATGTAAACACGAAGGAGAAATACTAAATTTGTTATTTCAAATAGTCTCGTTTAAACAGCAGCCTTTATTATCAGCTAATACGTGCAGTGTGTTGAACTTAGTCAAAATACAAGAAATTACACAAATACAGACGAAAGTGCAAGCTAAAAAACATCCCTATGAAAGTCGAATACTAGAAAAATACAAAGATGTATTCGAAGGCGATGGAAAAATGCCAGGCGAAGTAACACTGACAGTAGATCCAAAAATCAAGCCAATTCAGCAAACACCTAGGCGCATTCCAGTTCTCTTTAAAGAAGATTTAAAAAAAGAACTAAAGGACCTAGAGAAAAGAGGAATAATTGAAGAAATAAACGAACCATCAGAATGGATATCGAACATTATTCTAGTTAAAAGAAAAGCTAAGCTTCGTATTTGCCTTAATCCATACCATCTCAACCTAGCACTCAAGCGCGAAAACAACCAATCAACGACAATGGAAGAAATATTAACACATCTATCTAAAGCCAGAGTATTTTCAACCCTTGATGCAAAAAACGGGTATTGGCAATGTCAATTAGACGAAAAATCTCGCAAGCTAACGACATTTTGGACACCATTTGGGCGATATAGATGGGTAAGAATGCCCTTTGGAATTTCACCAGCAACAGAAATCTACGAAAAGAAACAGAAAGAAGTTTTGCATGGACTAGATGGGATCGAAGAAATTATGGACGATATTTTGGTAATTGGAAGTGGAGATACGCTAGAAGAAGCTGAAAAAGATCACGACAAAAACTTAGAGAATCTACTCAGAAGATGCAGAGATATGAATTTAAAGTTGAATATATCCAAGGCAAGAATTAAACTCGACAGTGTTCCTTTTTATGGTCATTTACTTACCTCCAGCGGTTTAAAAGCTGATCCGGAAAAAATACAATCAATTTTAAATCTAAAAGCACCGCAAAATGCAACGGAAGCTCAAAGTTTGACAGGATTTTGTGTATATTTGGCAAAATTTTTACCAAAATTATCAACTGTTATAGAGCCGATTCGAAGAATATCCAGAAGCGATGAAGAATTTATCTGGACAAAGCAGCAAGAAGAATCGTTCAACAAGATCAAAGAACTTGTCACTAATCAACCGATACTGAAATTTTATGATTCGACAAAACCAGTCACAATACAATGCGACGCAAGTGGAACTGGATTAGGAGCAACTCTCATGCAGGAAGGGCAACCAGTTTTGTACGCATCAAGAGCGCTTACATTCACCGAACAACGATATGCACAAATAGAGAAAGAATGTTTAGCAATTCTATTTGCCTGCAAGCGATTCGACAAATATGTATGCGGCAAAGAAGAAGTTATTGTTCAAACCGATCATAAGCCACTTCTTACGATTTTCAATAGAGATTTGATGAAAGCATCTCGAAGAATACAACGAATGCTACTAAGTTTGCAACGATACAACATCACTCTCAATTACGTGGAAGGAAAACACATGTACATAGCAGATCTTCTCTCAAGGTATGTTGATTACACTGAAAATTCACCGGAAAAAGCAGTATACGAAGAAGAAGTGTACGAAATCAACAAAATATTTCACGAAATTTCAGAAATCGACATAACAACAGAAATTGACCTTGATGATACGAATATAGAAAATATTCGATCGAAATCAGCAAATGATAAAACACTCAACATGCTCAAAGAAATGTGTATTCGAGGATGGCCAGAGATCAAGAAAGATTTACCAATAGAACTCTTACCATACTGGAGCTTAAGAGATGAAATTATCTCACAAAGAGGAATTTTGATGAAAAGCAACAGAATCATAATTCCAACAGAATTACGAAAAGAAATGATTAAAAAAATTCATATTGGACATCCCGGAAGAGATCAATGCTACAGAAGAGCTCGAGAATCTGTATTTTGGCCTGGAATCAACGACCAAATCAAACAGGAAATTTCATTCTGTGCAACATGTGCTGAAAATGCTGACAATCAACAAAAGCAACCACTACAAACAACAGCAGTTCCGAAATTACCATTCGAGAGGGTAGCAATTGACATTTGCGAAGTTCAAGGACATCACCAGAAGAAACACAATCTATTGATCACGGTAGACTACTATTCGGATTACATTGAAGTCGATTTTCTTAATTCAATGACTACAACGAACGTCATAAACTGCTGCAAAAGAAACTTTAGCAGACATGGAATTCCAAAAATCTTAGTATCAGATTGCCGAGCACAATTTACAAGTACAGAGTTTCAAAACTTTGCTAAAGATTGGAACTTTAAACTTTCAATGTCATCACCATACCACCACCAAGCAAACGGTAAGGCGGAATCAGCGGTGAAAATAGTAAAGAACATTTACAAACGAAGCATCAAATCCAACGAAGACTTTTGGAAAGCACTTTGTGAGCATCGCAATACATCAAAAACAGATCTTCCAAGTCCTGCGCAAAGACTTTTTTCAAGAAGGCTCAGAACATTCATACCAACAGTGAAATCGAATCTTGTACCACGAATAGAACAAAACATTCCAGAAAAAATTTCCGAAAAGCGTGGAAAGATGAAAAACTTTTTTGACAAAACGGCCAGAACTTTGCCATATATTGAAACCGGACGAGACGTATATTTTCAAAAACAGCCAGAAACAAACACAAATTGGACTTCTGGACAAAAGGTTCAACATCTATCATCACGATCCAGCATTGTTGAGAAAGATGGTACACAATATAGAAGAAACAATATCAATATTAAGCCTAGAAACCACGTCGATAAAAATGCAACAAACGAAACAGAATCACCGAATACTTCTAAAGAAATAAACATTCAGATTCCCGAGAATGCAAACGACAACGATGGAACTGAGAAGATAAACAACAACCGGAACCGATATGAGTCAAATCAACAAAATCAAGAAAGAAGAGAACAAATTTCTACACAAAAATCTGAGGTAGGCTTGGGTAGTTCGTGAACGAACTAGTTCAATGAACTAGTTCAGTTTAGTGAACTAGTGAACTTAGTTCAACGTTTCTAGTTCAATAGTTCACTAGTTCTCTATATTTTCCTTGGATGCAAAAAAATGTCTAGTGTCGATATACATTCGATTTATATTTTCTACATTCCACTGGAATGTAAAAGAGACAAACAAATGAGCTGATCTCTTCTGTCTTGTCGTTGTCATGCTCATGATTATCATTTAGTATAATGAATGATAATGATACAACTAAACCAAATAGCGCCTTCCGCCTTCCCGTTTAAACGTCAAACTCCATGTGTGTCCGTGACGTAGATCCAAAAATATTTAATTTTCTTTATTAACTTGGTGTTTGTTGTTATTTTTAAATTATTCTTCAAAAAGTAAGTTTTTTTTGGAATTTTCAGTTAACTGAACTAAAGTGAACTAAAATGAACGAACTAGTTCAGTAACACCAATTGAACTAAATTGATCGCTCACTCAAATGAACTAGATTGCCCAACTCTAATCTGAGGTAAATAAATCCAATTCTCAATCGACGACAACAACAAGTGAAAATACAGCACCAGAACAAACAGCTGATACATCTGTCACTTCCCAAACAAATAATAGTACCAGAAGGATGACTAGGCAAAAAGTGTTGCCAAGCAAGTATAAAGATTATGAATTATATAATTTTGTACTAAATCATGAATGATGAGTAGTTTGCTTAAAAACATTATTATTTTTATTTTTATTTTTTATTAATTTATATTTATTATGGATTGAGATATTATGAAAATAATTCATATAAAAAAAAAAGGAGTAAAGTAAAAGAATTTCTATAATTTTATTAATTAAAGTTGTAAGAAGTTTAATAAAAAATTACGTTATTTTGGAAACAACAGCCAAAGCAAAATGCACATATCTAACAATACAATTACTAAAAAACTATGTACATATATTAACTATAATAATTTTTTAATATGTTTACTTTAAGTTTTATCTATAAACTGATCTGTTAAAAATTATCAATATGTTTTGAGTTAATGAATGAACTATTTTCTAATTAAACTAATCAATGATTTCAAAAGTATTAAAAAAGTTATCTAAAAAAACAAGAAGGATGTTGTGGAACATACCTTATTTGTACCTAGGTATAGACGTTAATTTTATAATGCAATAAAATGAAGTGCAACTCACTTCACTTTTGAGTTACAAGCAAGACGACATGGTCTTTTTAATTACGTATCAAAGATTTATCTGAACTTACAAATTCAATAAATAAACAAGAAGGACATTGCCACCGCTCAAATAAACCAATTCATTTCATACATAAACAACGGAATAATTAATTAATGAGAACGATATCGGAAGTCCCGTATGGCTTTTCATCAATATCGAAATACGGCACCTTGCATCGAACTTTTAAGGCTCCAGTGTTAAGCAGTTTCAAAGTGAAAGGTGAAACGATAATGATGGGTCTACTGATTCCAGCAGTGATGACGACGACGACGAGCCTTCAATGATACCACCTCTACCAGTGGCGACTAGTCAGCGAGTTCAGCATTTTAACAAACTCATTGGAGATAGTAAAGTACCCACAACGACAATGATTACTATGACGACGACAAACAATAATAATCTCAAGATGCGTTCCAAACGTTCAACAAATAGTTCTCAAATAATAAAACCACCTGCAGATGATCTACTGGATTCAACTAAGGCTGCTAAAAAATCAGCAGACATCAGAGTCCCAGTGTCCAAAGCTTTTTCAAGTATGTATGTTGGTTGGTTAAAAGGGTGTTTCTTTATTCATTCCGTATATTCGGAATACATGGAACGCCCTTTTTGCGTTTCTTGATTCAATGGAATATTCCGGATAAACTATTTCCTTGTTTCTTTATTCAATCTGGAATATTTGGTGGTTTAAATGGAATATTCTCTAGTTTGACTGTGGTGCGTTCGTTTAATGGATTTGTGTAACAATTGTCAACAATTTTTTACTTTTGACGTTCGTAAATTCCGAAATTGTGACAAAGTGTAACATCCGCGTCGTTCGTTTATGCACAATAAAGTTACATTCTGTAACAATTTCCAACTCATCTCCAAGGCATGAGTTGAGAATGTTGATCTGTCAAAAGCGAGAAAAAAAAGAAAAAAAAAAAAGAAATTTTGCATTTGACAAGAAGTGTGATCCACAAAAGATTCTGAGAACGAGGACGACAACCAGGACGATGGGAGTTCGGATTCACAAAATTCAACCTCATCTCAAGTTGTAAGTAAATAATAATAAAAATTATTTTCCAGCTTTATTTTCATACCATTGCTATGAACTTTCAGGTAATTCCTCCAAACCACCAACTGCAGTTGCGACCCCTCAATCGTCTCAGACGATGACGAGACCAAAAGCGAAGAGGAAAACGTTGTCGAAGTTAACTTGCTAAAAGACACTAATGATAAGAAAACAACTCCAGCCAATGAAGTGAAAAAAATGGATTTTGATACCGAAGAGTTCAGCGTTGGAAAATCTCAAAAAAAAAAAGGAATCCAAAGGCGATATTTACGCTCACTATGGTTTCTCATTGCCTCCGGAGCCTTAAGGCAAACCAACCGTAGAAGTGGTTGATAAGATACAACATCTGTACGATAAGATGGAAACAAGTAACATGGGCATGAATCGGATAATCCAAGAGCGGAAGGACTCGAAATCCTAGCATTTATGAGAAACTCATTTCGTTCTGCGAACTCAATGAATTCGGAACGAACTATTCGCCAGAAATGTATGATCCCTTGCAATGGGGTCAGGAAAGTTTCTACGAGGAACTGGCCAAAGCGCAGAAAGTTGAAATGACGAAGAGGCAGAAGTAGAAGAAGGATAGCGATAAGATTGAACAAGCCACAGCAGCAGCGAGGAATGTCGAGGAGGAAGCTAAAAAGAGGTGAGTTTGTTTTTTGTCACATTGTTTAGTAAAGTTGTTGCTATTTTTTGTTTATTTTGCTTAGAAAATAAAAATGGGATCAACCGGCTGCAGTCAAAACAGCACCACCAGCTGGAGCAGGAATATGAAGTAGCCCGACAAGTTACATACACTATGCGGGCAGTTGGACTTCGTTTTGGCTCCCAATTGAGGCAGTACTAGATAATAAGTTGTTAAAAATCAATAATGTAAAGAATAAACCTAGAATAGTGTCAAATTAAATAAAAAAAGACTTCGTTTGTGTTCTTTAACTCACAAATACAAAGTATTGTTTTTTCTTTTTTATTTCTTACGGATTTACATTACATACAGTTAAGATATCAAAAATAAAGAGGATTCATAAAAAAAAATGTTTGTAAATTTAGATAACAGAAGATAGCGTCCCCTCGACTAAGCTCTCATCGTCTTCGATCTTTGGCACCAGGTAGTAGTGGATGTGTCCCAAATCGGGAATACGATATTCAACTACAAGGGGAACATCTGCTGACATCGACAGCTACACTTGGTTTGACAAAGGAGTCGCCTTTGTGAATGCGTTCAGGTAGCGGCAAGCAAATGTAAGCGTTACTGATTCCTGCATTTCAATTGTGACGGCATCTTCTTCCTTGTCAACATTTTATGTTTGTGCCAACTTGACGTTAGCCGATCCAACATCGCCTGAAGCTGAGAATTTGACACCTTTGGTGCAGCAGATGACCACAGATTCACCGAATTGCGCCAAATCTCTGCAAATGCGAGCAAATTCCATTGAAGGCATTCGCACCACACAACTGTATTCAGTTTTTGAAATTCCCAACTGCTCCTGATCTAGATTCATCAGTTTCATCTCATAGTCGGAAAATTTTTCTTGATTCTGTGATTCGAACATAAAAGTGACTGTGTCGGCGTTGTCCTCAGCCTTAACCGTTACGTTGTCCTCATTGTTTGCACATTTAAGGATTTTAGCCATGCTGCCGAGATTCATTCCCATTGAGATGTTTCGGTCACAGCGATATTTATCAAAACCATCTGAGCGAAGACTAAGAGACACTAAGGAGACGTGGAAATTGTCCATCGCTTGCAGCTGAGGTGAAATACTTTTTATTAAAAACACAATTGAAGTAACTCATGAACTTACTTGAATTCCAGAATCAGTGCATTCGAAAGTTCCTTCATTTAGGAGATCCTTGATGGCATCAAGGACTTTCTTCAGTGTGATAGCAGAAAGGAGGCGTGCTTCGAACATTTTTGTTGCATAAAGTTACAAAATAAAAACTTGAGGACAGATATAAATAAAGGCACTTTATCTTTTTGAACATTTTGTTAATTAAAGTAAAATGTGGGTTATTAGCTTATAATTGTTTGAGATCAAGACAACTTTTTTGTTGAAAACTATTTCACAAAATTAAAAAATAAAAACATTTCGAAAAACGTGTGATTTTGGTCGAACTCAAGTGAGATGTTTTGCTTTTTTATTATTAAATTTCATTTGACAGAACAACAGAAGTCGTTCTTAAATGAAATTGTTACAATCGTAACAATCTCTAACATGACACTTCAACACTTATTTTTGACATACCAACAATGTGGAGAAAACGAACGCACCACTGATGCAGTTCACTGTCAGCTATTGTTTATTCTTTTTATTCAAGTTCTGTTTCTTTATTTATTCTATTCTGGATATTCTGGATAGATATTTGATCTTTTCTGTCTTTTCTATTCCTTATCCGGAAAAAATAAAGAAACACACTCAATATGAGCACCAACACAGCGTATTTGAAATCAAAATACCCGCCAAACGAAGCCATTCCCGACAATATTGAACAGTTGGTTTTCCCCCACATTGATCTCGTGCGAACAGGGAAGTAAAATCAAGAATACTGTCTGATTCTGACCGACGATCAAAACTACAAGATCTACGGCTATTGCAGGCGTG
The DNA here is from genome assembly GCA_916050605.2 of Platycheirus albimanus. Taxonomy (NCBI): domain Eukaryota; kingdom Metazoa; phylum Arthropoda; class Insecta; order Diptera; family Syrphidae; genus Platycheirus; species Platycheirus albimanus. The sequence continues at coordinate 338,370,157 of OU696696.1, forward strand.
TTTTGCCTGAAAATTCGGATACATGTCTTCCACTATGTTACTGTATTATAAGCGAATGTAAAGTTCTGGGACTTTATCAGAAGCTACTAAAGGAAGTTGAGTCCCGACATGGACAGACAGAGACTGAAATGAATGTGCTATTCAGTAATCTACAGAGAGCTGATATTCCACCCGCTGGCAAGTGCTTACACATAAAGATTCCACTTTTCTCACGTCCTGTGATCTACTCCACAAAACATGAGTTTGGGAATTAAGTGAACTGCAAATCTGGCTAGGTCCTCAACTGCTAATTGATATCCTCTCGAACCTGCTACTTGAACGAAAGGTCATCCTACAGAGTTAAAATATTTCTCTGCTCTCAAAAGCAATCTGTAGGGGTGACTTACTCGCCAGTACTCACAACCAGAGGACACCAGTGGTGCCACCTATTCGAGCAAATTTATTAATTACTCTTTTGTGCTGAACGCATTGCGCGCCACCTACCTGAAAAAGAAACCATAAGTAGAATTCATTTTCCAGAGTGGTATACACTCTGTTCCAATTCAAAATCGATTTCCTAGTTATGGACAGTCCACTATTTTTATAGAAGTTTTTTGAGGAACCTTTCGTTGTTATAATACGCGGAGTATAACACTTGATCATTCTGACACATACTGTCAATTGTAAATGCAATTCCGATCCAATACTTTGTGACGACACCACTTGTGGGAAACACTTGTGACGTCATGAGTGAGTAAGAATTTTAAGTCAAACAGTAGCAGAACACGGACAAAATATGTTCTCGAGGTGACATGAGTCTGACCGTAACCCTGATCCATCATGTCATCATCATCAGGCAGACCTCACCGTTTCATTTTTTTTGACAGGTGTCATTGTCATCCGAAAACACTTACCTGCCATAGTTACGCTACTATATCGGTCAATCTTTTTCTTGTTGTTCTTACACTACTAATGTCAATCAAAGCAGAGGAAAAATGCATTCCAAAAGTCAGAAACACTTCCAGCGTAGAAGTGACATTCACCCAGTGTGATTGAAACAGTAAGTTGTCAATTTCCGTTTATTCATGAACATCAAGTATACATGTCAATGAGTGAAGACTCTGTGCCAGCATAGTCGGTACAGTGCTTACTTCTCTATGGCACATATTTGGATTACGCCACCTAACGGGTGGGAAAAGTAGCTAAAATAATGACACAAAGCGAGAAACGAGCTGTAAAAACAGCGCGTTTTTTCTGTTTCTTCAGGAAGTCAGACCAACTGATGAAGGATATAGTCTGTGGATTGAACTTCATTTTGAAGAAGAACACCGACAAGTAAACACCACCGCAGAACGTGATCAGTAAAATTTTTACTTTTTACTCGGGCCGCGGCCATTTTATAACTTTTCGGAAAAGAAAAGTTTCTTTTACTTTAAATCGAAAGATTAATCAAGGAATACAACTATTTAATTGGAAATATAATCATCAAGGATCGGCCAATGAAAGGATTTCGAGGGAGTTTTGTGCCCCATCCATCAGCCTAGACAGACGAGGCGGCCCGAGACGAATCGACGAAGAAATTTAAAAGAGGATGCACGAGGATTAATACAAATTATACTCTTTTTGTTATCGCCTTCGATGTACGCTATTTTGGACATGCACGTGGAATTCCCACACGCATCATACATGTCCTAACCTTTTTTTTTATGCCTGAAATATATGGCTGCGTAAAATACGCAATATATCAACCTACGTTTGGAGTTATTTCTCTTTTTTTTGGCGAAAAACTGCCCCAAATATAAGTCGGAGCGTTCTATTTTGAGAAGAACGGAGCTGCCCACATTTTGGCACATTTTCTTCTGTGTGCCGTGGCAGATCATACCGGCTGTCCTTGTCGACAGCATTGGCTACGTCTTGGTAGCAAGATTTGGATTACGAGGAGCTACAGAGCGGGGTTATAGAGTCGTTACTCTGACCAGACAATTTTTTGGTTTGGTTACTCCAGCCGAACAATACGGAACCCAGCCGCGATAGGCTGATGATAGCAGCATTATCAGTGTCAGTGGCAGCAATATCAGTAGCAGCAGCAGCAGCAGCAGCAGTAGTAGCAGCATCATCAATAAAGCAGCACAGCAGGACGCCTGGCGCGTATTTGTATACGGATGCCGGTCCATAACGTACACCACCTCCACCTGATGTAAAGAGGCACCGCTGGAACCAAGAAGCAGATTCTATTTCTCACCTGCATGGACATATTGCCCCAGATAAATAAAATTTTATGTAAAGAGCCTTAAGATTATCCTAATTTGGAATACCAGGTAACCCTTAAGTAGTTTATGTTATACATATTTGTGTTCTAAAGAGTGAAGGACGAGGAAGTATTCCGTCCCAACAAGGCCCACAGGCGGGTCATTTACATATTGCCTGACAAGTTTAGCAACCATTCGCTATACTTCGCGTTTAACCACGGACGGTGGTACGCGTGAGAAGTTTTTTTGTTGATTCTACATTACAACGTGGAAGGCAGGACCTAACGCCTCCTCCTCCATATATATGTGTGTGATTGAATGTGTTATTTAAGTATCTTTAAGGACCTTTTGTTTTTGCTTTTGTTGGAAATCCAATAAGTATTCTTTTGAATTCAATTTTTGATAAAGAGAGATTGGAAAAGTAATTACCAGACTCGGGTCTGAGGTTAAAGTTTACTTCAATAAATCGCGTCCTCAATTTAGATACTATGTGTTTCGTACTCGGTTATCGTGTCCAGTTTAGATAAATTCTTTTTCGTGTTAAGCAAATTCAAGCCATCGGTCCGTCCGAGTATTTACATACCGCCTTTGATGTTTTCATTTCGTCGAAGCGTTTGCATTCGCTTAAGAACATTAACTTCGCGATATTTGGAATACGTTTACAAGTATTCGGTCCTATAAGCGGTAAATTAAGTTTCTTTCATTCATTGATATGGCGAGTGGAACTTGACCATTTTTGTATTTCGGTTTTTGAAAGTTCGTTCACTCGTTGAAGATTTACCTCATACTCCGCGAGTATTTTCCCTGTCTTATAGACATTTTTACGTCCGTGTCGGTAGCGACCAAACGCGTTAGCGAGTATACGCCGCGTATTTAATTTTTTTTTACTTTTATTTTTCACTGCTGGAACTTACCGGCTTACATACTTCTTTTGTTACTTTTTATTTTGAGACTTACTCGAGTTAACCATTTAGTTGCTCACAAATACGGCTTGCTTAATTACACTGTAGTTTCGTCGATCGTTTGTTCATTGATCATTCATGGTGTCCGTTATTTTTGGAACAAGATTTGAACAATTACTGATAAAATATAATCACTATAAAGTAAGAGTTTTTCTTTGAGGTAACATAAAGCCCGTAGCTTTATCAGTTAAGCAATTACACCCTTTTGGTAACCAACTCATTAAGCATTGGTAATTAAAAAGGCACTTGTAGATTAGAAATATATTTATACTAACCTTTTGTTTTAGCGTTATCGAGAGTGCACTCCTGCTACCGCTAAAGAAGACGAGGTTCATCATCTGCGCTCACAAATGTGACGGATTGTCACTAACATTTAACAATATTTTATATTTTATATTTTTATTTTTCACTATATTGCTTTTACCTTTACTTAACTGACTTGATCGAATGTACGCTTGGATGCGAACTGTGTCCACTTGTACAGGGTATTGTGCATGAACATAAAATTTACATATACGCTTTTCTTACTGCCTTAAAAGTTTTTTTTTAAACCCATTCAGTCTTGACTCCCTCTTGGAGTAGTTCACTTGTCGTATTCGTTCGTCCATGTTAAATAATCACCTTTCTTTTTTTATTAAGTATCCACGGGGATACAGTTCAAACCATTATCGTTAATAGCATAAATATCGATAAAGTTTTTTTTTTAAACGCCGCGGTAGGTAATGTCGTTTCGTTTTGACATCCGTATAACAGTTTAGGTTCCGCGTTTCGATTAGCTTCTATTGAGATTAGCTAAAAATATTTTTACTTCTAAGAAAATTTTGAATTAACAATCTCTCAAATCTTTTGATTTCCATATATTATTAGTAATTTCCGGATAGGTTTTTAAGTATACAAATCATATAGTCTAATATAGCATACGATCTTTGTAGTCATTTCTTATGGTGACTATCACAAAGTCAATTTATCTTTTGGATAGGCTATAAGAATTTTAAGAAGAATTACCTTAGAGTTAAAGTTTTTATACGAAATTTAAACAACTTAATAAGAACATAAATATAGATTTAAATTAGAATTTGTTAGTTTTTAAGAACGTTTATATGAATAAAATTTTGGAACTTTTTTATAACGATTTACGAAAGAAATTATTGTAGTTGATTTTCTTTTTGCTATTTTTGAGATAAAATTTACTTTTCAGAATGATAGGTTAATTCAGTTATAGGGAGGGTGGCCCCCTCATCTTTCTCTGGAGCCGAACAAGGAATAGTGTGGTAGTACAATTTTGAGATTTCTTTTCTGTTGGTACAGTTTGAGAAACAATTTAGGTTTTCGATGATAGGATATAGATTAGATAGTGGTAATATGTGAGCAGGCAGTTTTTGCTTGCTTTTCATAGTAAGGGGTTGCCCGAGAATAAAATCGAGTTTTGGGGACTCGTAGGTCCACGGACAACCAAGGTCAACACTGAGAGAGTTGATTTTCGGTGTTGAACAGGGTGGGTTGAGAGACCAAGGGGGATCAATTAGCATCTTGGATCCTCCCTCCCCTCAGAGTTAGTCACCTCTGCATCCACGGATAGCATAACATCGTGGTAGCTATCTGTGTAGATGATAATCACGTGCCATGGCGGCCACGAAAATCTATGGTCAGCTTTTGTTTTAAATACTTACGTGTCGTGTTCTTTGGGATAGCATAAGATCCAAAACAGAATTCTTTTCCTTCTTACTATATTTTCTCACTCTACATAAAGAGGTGCATTAGAGATTCGACGTTCTCTGCAACCAGTTTCGACATGGTCTTTTCTTCGGCTACTCTGGCAGCCCTTAAGCGAAATAACATTAATATTCGAGTTCAAACATCAGAACTCAATGGTCGGCAGGATAATAAGAGGTAACACCGGTTGTATAGATCCCGAAGCAAGAGCCCACGGCCTGGCTGAGCTAGCTAAGGCATGGGTGCTGCCGGCCACCGCGACGGTCGATCTCGGCCACGACCCTACGTTGTCGCACGCCGTTCCCAACAGCTATTCTTACCAAGTAGTAGTTGAGAAAGGGGGCGTTGCCGGCTTAGGGTTGCTTCCATCCCAGTCACTCGGAATCAGCCGAGGGTAGCTAGACATAGAAGTGCTTACCGGAGTAGAATCTCTGGAAGGTCTATTGAAGGTTTGTTTGATAATGGCACGGTAGGTCTAGATGCTTTCGAAGGGATTAAAGTAGGGTCCATGGTTTTCAGGTGTAGGCTACCACACATATGAGCTGCAAGCGGAACACCTAGCTCTTGTGGCGGATAGGCGTAAACATGCTGCCAGATACCCTCTAGGCTGTTCTACGGGGTTTTGTAGTCAGCACCTATGGTATGCCTGTGGATGGTTTACGCTTCTGTGATGAGGATGGAAAAGGAAGTTGAAAGGACGGGGAGGGGAGTAGGAAGAACAAAGGGCCAAGGTGCGGAAGTGTAAGTATGTTTGGTGTTAGGAATACTACATGCACTGAAGCATGGTTGGAGGACGATGGAGTTGCATTTCCTTGGCGAGGATCAAGGATAAGCGGGGCACTTGTTTCTTCTTGCTTCCTCTCTGGTTTGTGTTGTCGATAGATCTCGGGTTCGGACTGCGAATGTCCATAGGAGGTTCGGGGTAGGATCGTGAGTCTGTTGATGGGCACGGATAGGGATGTGTAAGTACACGCATTATTCTCAACCTATCTCATCTTTCAATTTCAGGGGATCTGAATGTTTATGCATATTATATATATATATAAATTTTACGTTACAGATGTTTATGTTTGTATGTTTATATGTATGTAAATATGTATGGATATATTCAGAATTCTTCTCATATTTACGTTACAGATGGCGCAGAACTTGAGGCATAAGTTCTGTATGTCTTACGGGCCACATTTGTGCGTTTGAGAATTCAGAATCCTTCAATTTTATTTACGTTACAGATGGCGCCCAACGTGGGGCCTGCCCGATTTAGCTTGAGAAGTTAAGATTGGAATTGATCAGATTTAGGTCGATTCAGAGAAACATAGTAGAAAGTTGAGAATTTCCGAAAGTTTTCCTTTTTTTGAAATTTTTTTTTTGTTGAAGATGTTGTTTGTTTGCGATGAAGATTCTTAGATGGAGGAATGCCATCGAGGTTAGTGGAGTAGGCACTATTTTGTCCAGTGGTTTAGTGATATTTTCCTGAGTCAGTCTGTTGCATTAGGTCTATTCACTTTCCCTCTACCTCTTGTCGCTTAGGTTTATCTTCGATCTCTGTCCGGGTTGAGCAGGAGTATATGCTTGATCGTCAGTAGCTGAGGTGTTGATATTATCCTAGTAGTGAAGTTTAAGATTCCGGTAATGTGAGAGCAGAATGAGCAGGTCTTCTGACCGGTGGTTGGTGCTTTTTGCCCGACGCACGTCAGCTGCAGAAGCTGGTTGTTCACTCGAGCACGACCCAATTTATTTCAACGACAAATTAACTTATCTTTTGTTTGATTTATTGTGCTACCCATTTTGTTTTAGGAGCAGTAGTCATTTTTGTATATTCGTCAGAAAGTGATGGTATGCGCCGAGACATGAAGCGCTAACCGGTAGTTGGTGTTTTTTGTACCCGATGTACGTCTGCAGTAGCGTAATGTCGCCGTCGCGTACCTGATCAATCGATCGATTAGAAGAAATTGTCTTTCCTTTAGCAATAGAACGCCGTAATGTATTACCAAGTCCAAACACACAAACTTTTTTTATTAACCCTTTTAAAATTTTTTTTTTGAGTATGAGTTTTTAGAGTACAACCATATTGTACATACCTTGTTCCAGAGAAGGGAGGGGTACCCTCTCCCGAATCCATTTATGAAAAATAAAACTTTATATAGATTAAGATATTTTGAGTTTGAGTATACAGTAATATCGAGTTATTTTGAGTATTCCGTCAATTGAGTCGAGACGTAAACTTCTCAATTGATGTGTAGTTTTGGGATAGTGCCCACCATTTTTGAGTTTTTGAGTTTTTGAGTTATTGAGTTATTGAGTTTTTGAGTTATTGAGTTTCCGTCAATCAAGTTGAGACGTAACTTCTTGATTGGACGTGTAGTTTTGGGATAGTGCCCGCAAATATAGGTATAGTTTTTTTTTGAGCTTATAGTTTATAGATTATTTAGTTCTTTTGAGATAGTATCTAGCTTAGATTTTTTTTTTGAATTTTGTTTTTGAGACAAAACCCAATATCATTAAGTATTTGACTTAAGTTTAATATACATTAAGAAACCATTTGAATTTTGAGTATCTTTAAGTATCGATTACAGATTTAAGATTTTTTCCTATTTTTGAGTAAAATTAAGTACACATAGTTAGGTATATATTCTAAGAAAATAAGTTAAGTACTTACTGAGATATTTTGCTGAGTTCTTGAAAATATCGTTGAAGAAATATTTTCGAGAGACAAATTATAATTATACAATCCACTTAGATTTAAGCACTTTAAATTTTTTTTTTTACTTGATTGAGAAATATTCGTTTGAGGTTTACTCGCGAACTATTTGAAAATTTACTTACCCAGACTTACTTTATACATTGTTGTAATACCCAAGTAGTTACCGTTCGAGGATTTCTCACGGACTACAAAACCATAATTTTTTTTTTTGATCTTTGATTTACACGTTTAACGTGGTGTATCCGTTTTCGTACACTGTTGCAACTGAATGAAAGGCTCAAGGCCTAGAAGAACTGTTAAGAGTACTTATCTCTCAAAGTACAGAGAGTTTGATACAATGGCTCCTGGGGGATCCAAACCCAAACCCGGTCGTGTTCAAAACGACGTCGCGGAGGATCACTCCGAGGACGAAGACAGCGTAGCCGAGAGTTTACCCGGAGACAACACAATAGATAGAAGTGTCGTAGTAGACGACGAGGAAGTAGCGAGAGCAGAAGAGCAACTACGTAAGGATGCTGCTGATCACTCAGCGTACATCCAGAGAGTAGTTTCTGCGACAATAGACCTGCACAGGGTCGACGATAGGAAGTTCATGGCAGAAGCATTGGAGAAAAGCCACATGCGCTTGCTAGACCAAGTAACTCAATTGCTACAAAATCGAACAGTAAAAGCAACACAACCTGTCGCTCCTCCCAAGCCCAATGCTCCTTCTAAGTCTGCCGCTCCTTCAAGATCAGTTGAACCTCTTGGTGTCACGTCAACACAAAAGGGTACACGGCAAGTCAACTTAGCCGATCCAGACACTGCACGTGTCATTAACCAAAATGTCCAGTCCGTTTATAGACCCTTCAACGGGGATGAGGTAGATAGAATTACTCCTCATTACGAGCCAGCTAGAGTGCCACCTTTGTCGGAAGTCAATCCCGCACAAATGCCTCTAGGCTCCAATTTAGATGAATTTATGGAGAGGGTAAACGCTTTCAATTTCGACGACGAGTCACCTCTGTCACAACCCAGGCCACCACCCTCGAACGCTACGTCTTCAAACCGAGTTCATCCATTCCACAAATGGGGACTGAAGTTTGACGGGAAGAATATGTCCGTGGACGATTTCCTGTTTCGCCTGGGGTGTATCCGTAATGGCTACGGAGTGTCATGGTATGAGATTACCGCTAACTTTTACCACTTTGTGGCTGGTTCAGTGGAATCTTGGTACTGGGTGTACCTTAAAGGAAATAAACACACGACGTGGGACGAGTTGAAGACTGCTTTGGTAGAACAGTACCGCAGTTTGGAAAGCGATACCGAGTTGTTCCGTAAATTGTCCGACCGCAAAATGATGAATGGAGAGTCATTCAATGAGTTCTTCGACGCCATTCAATATCTAAATTCTAGGATGCGAGTTCCCCGACCGGAAAAGGAACTCGTAGAAATTATAAAAACAAATGTCCGTAGGCGTATGGGTGAACTCCTCATCACCTACAGTCCGTCTAGCTTAAGACAGCTAGCTTATTATTGTCGAGCTATTGAGAAAGCTCAATCTCAATACGAGAATGTCCGTCCGAATTTCGTGCCGAGCGCACAACGTCCACCTGCAAGGCGAATGGTCAATGAAATCGTTGACGAACCTTGTCAGGATTTAACTGTGGCGATACCCTCTACGAGCGTTGAAGCTATCCAAAGAGATCGCAAGCCACAGAAATGCTGGAACTGCCATGCATTTGGTCACAATTTTCGTGATTGTGCTAAACCTATAGACAAAGTATTTTGCTTCCGTTGCGGTTTAGCAGATGAATATAGTCCGTCCTGTCCGAATTGTTTAGCGGGAAACGAGAGGAGGAACAACCCATCAACCGGGGGGGTTCGCTCCGATTAGACGTACCCGGAGTTCAAGTGTCCAAGCCGACAAAGCCTCTTGAACTTCCGAAGATTACTATTTTAAAACCAGACAAGACAAATGGATTACCTATTAATAATGATTGTAGAACAATCCCTGTTATGAATGAAGAACCCAAACCAGAAACAGAATTGAATAAGAATAAGAATAATAAAGAACCATTATACCGTAAACCTTTCCACGAGAGGCTACGTAATTACAACGAAGTGCGAAGAAGAATAGTCACTTATCCAGATTTATCCAAACGGATACGAAGAGTAAGGGAACGCTTCCATCGGAAGCGGACTACTTACCGTAACATTGCGTCAGCAACGATAGGCCGAGAGTCATCTGACCCACGTCCTTATGTGACGGTCGGTCTATTTGGAGACAACCTCCTAGGATTACTCGATTCAGGGGCCAGCATTAGTTGCTTAGGCACTAATATATTGCCCTATTTAAAAGACAAAAATGTTACGGTAAGGAAGGAAGAGACTACCGTGTCCACGGCCGATGGACACAAGCAATCCATAGTGGGAGTGGTAACTACTCCGATTCAATATAAGAACGTGACTAAAGATATCGATCTTTACATTGTGCCATCGTTAAGCCAACGTCTGTATTTAGGCGTTGATTTTTGGCAAAAATTCCAGATCGCACCTAATGTAATTGCGGGTCTTTCAGGAATTAAGATCGGTGGGCCAGATGAGAGACCCACCAACCAGATAAAGTTGAATGAAGAAGAGTCTAAACGACTAGAAGCTGTTGTTCGTAGATTTCCTTCTTTCGCAGTCCATGGACTCGGGAAGACAAATCTAGTACAGCATTATATAGACACGGGTGATGCCGTACCAATAAAGCAAAGGTACTATCCCGTATCTCCAGCGATACAAACCCTTATGTACGCGGAATTGGATCGCATGCTTTCGTTGGGAGTCATCGAGGAAAGTTCCAGTGCATGGAGTTCCCCAGTTGTGCTTGTGCGCAAACCTGGTAAGAACCGATTGTGTCTGGACTTTCGGAAGGTGAACTCCGTGACAAAGAAAGATGCTCGTCCAATTGCGCATATAGAGGGGCTGCTAGCACGTCTGACAGAGACACGTTACATTTCTAGCGTGGACCTGAAGGATGCGTTTTGGCAGATACCGCTGGAGCAAAGTTCGAGGGAAAAGACCGCTTTTACGGTACCAGGCCGACCACTGTACCAATTTAAGGTCATGCCTTTCGGTCTATGTAATGCGGCACAAAGTTTGAGCTACCTAATGAGCCGCGTGATCCCTTCAGGATTACGAGATCAAGTCTTTGTTTACTTAGACGATCTATTGGTTGTGTCAAGGGATTTCGACGAACACATACAGACTCTGGAGATAGTCGGAAAGTGCTTGACGGAGGCAGGTCTGACGATTAACGTCGAGAAGTCGAAGTTTTGTTTCGATGAGCTTCACTATCTCGGTTATAAGGTCGGTCAGGGTTGCTTGAAAGCTGATCCTGACAAAATTTCAGCAATTACTAGCTTTCCGTTGCCAACCACAACTCGCCAAGTCCGCCGATTCCTCGGTATGGCAGGTTGGTATCGACGGTTTGTTAAGGATTTCAGCACCCTAGCCGCACCCTTGACTGAGACACTGAAAAAGGGAAAAGTCTTTAAGCTAGGACCAGAAGCTATCGAAGCATTTCTGCAAATCAAGCAAGCTTTGACTTCAGCGCCTGTATTAGTCAATCCAGACTTCTCCAAAGAATTCATCATTCTCTGCGACGCATCCGCGACTGGCATCGGATGTGTACTCTGTCAGCGAGACGAATCCGGGGCGGAGCAGCCTATTTACTACTTCTCTCGGAAACTGAACGCTGCACAGAGAAACTATTCGGTGACAGAGCGCGAGTGCTTAGCAGCTTTTGAGGGTATCCAGAAGTTCAGATCGTACGTTGAGGGATACCATTTTCGCGTTATAACGGATCATTCCAGCCTGAAATGGCTGATGACTATGAAGGATCCAACTGGAAGATTAGCGAGGTGGAGTATGCGACTCCAAGGTTTCGATTTTGTGGTGGAGCATCGAAAGGGAACATTAAATGTCGTGCCAGACGCTTTGTCAAGAGCTTATGAAGACGATGAGTTGACAGTGTCAGCTTTCCTTTCATGTCTACCACAAATCGGTGCTTCGGAGGTACTCCACATCGACCTAGAGGATCCGTCCTTTAAGTCTGAAAGTTATCTCGATATCATCAGTCATATCAGGAAGGAACAAGAGCGTCTGCCAGATCTCAAAGTGTCGGAAGGATACATATACAAACGCACTAAGCATGCGGTTGGTAATCCCTTGGCGGACGATCTAACTTGGAAGTTGTGGGTTCCATCGGAGATGACAGAATCTCTAATCTCACTAGCTCACAACCCGCCGCGCGCTTCGCATGGTGGGGTGGTGAAGACTATTTATCGATTGAAAGATAGGTTCTACTGGCCTGGTATGTTCACTCAGGTTAAGCTTTACGTTGACCGGTGTGAAACATGCAAGACCAGTAAAGCAGCGAATATGACATTACGGGCAGAGATGGGAAAAAGTTTTGAAGTTGATAGACCATTTCAACATTTGTATGTTGACTTCCTTGGGCCGTATCCCAGATCGAAATCCGGAAATGTATATATCGTAATCGCGTTGGATCAATTAACTAAATTCGTCTTCATCAAACCACTACGCAAGGCAACAGCCGCGAGCGTGGTCAAATTCTTGAAAGATGAGATCTTCTTAATTTACGGAGTGCCAGAGAGTATTCTCTCTGATAATGGCACGCAATTTGTTGGTAAGGAGTTCCAGAAGTTCTTAGACGTTTTCGGGGTCAAACACTACCGTACGGCAGTGTATGCTCCCCAGTCAAATGCTAGTGAACGTGTGAATCGATCAATTTTGGCGGCCATACGGTCGTATGTCAATCCTCGACAGACGGATTGGGATGCACATCTATCGTCCATCAGCAGTGCTTTACGCACAACAGTGCATTCAACACTTTTGATGTCCCCATATGAAGCCTTGTTCGGGCAACGTATGATTGAACATGGGGCTGACTATCGTCTCCTAAGAGAGTTGGGTGGATTGAACTGCTCAGAGATAGACTGGCTTCCCAAAGTCGCCAAGATGAACATCATCCACTCATACCTGAAACAAGCACTAATGAAAACACACGAAGCATATGAGAGAACATATAATCTACGAAGTAGGAACATTACATTTAAAGTAGGTGACGAGGTTTACAAGCGTAACCATGTCTTAAGTGACGCAACTAAGCACTTAAACGCGAAGTTGTGTCCGAAATTTATTAAGGTACGAGTCAACAAAGTTATCGGTAGTAATCTATACGAAGTAGAGGATAGGCGAGGCCACTTGACTACTTGCCATACGAAAGATCTGAAAAGATAAAACACCTGATTTACAACTACATCCCAGACTTGACAAATTTTCTTTTGATCTTTGAGATCAAAAACATTTTTTTTTGATATTGCACATAAATTCTTTGTGGTATTTAGATATCTTGCTTAACTAATGCCCGGCTCTCAGCTGTGCATGAGACTCTTTGTTGATTCTGATTTGCTCATAAAATTTTTTTTTTGGATTTTGTTATCCTTATTGTTCCTAGATAGACCAAGGAGTATCCTGTCGTCATCGGAGCACATATGCCATACACCCTTCGAGAAATATTTTTTTTTTTTGTCTTCGACCGACTAGACGGTAAAGAGTCGCAGTGTCTTCACGACACGACCGGTAGAGAAATTCTAGGTAGGAAATACATTTGCGAGCAGTTCTCCTTTTTCTTGATAATTAGACCAAGTAGACTCGGTCGAAATATCAAGTTTTGTAGGGGTGACTTACTCGCCAGTACTCACAACCAGAGGACACCAGTGGTGCCACCTATTCGAGCAAATTTATTAATTACTCTTTTGTGCTGAACGCATTGCGCGCCACCTACCTGAAAAAGAAACCATAAGTAGAATTCATTTTCCAGAGTGGTATACACTCTGTTCCAATTCAAAATCGATTTCCTAGTTATGGACAGTCCACTATTTTTATAGAAGTTTTTTGAGGAACCTTTCGTTGTTATAATACGCGGAGTATAACACTTGATCATTCTGACACATACTGTCAATTGTAAATGCAATTCCGATCCAATACTTTGTGACGACACCACTTGTGGGAAACACTTGTGACGTCATGAGTGAGTAAGAATTTTAAGTCAAACAGTAGCAGAACACGGACAAAATATGTTCTCGAGGTGACATGAGTCTGACCGTAACCCTGATCCATCATGTCATCATCATCAGGCAGACCTCACCGTTTCATTTTTTTTGACAGGTGTCATTGTCATCCGAAAACACTTACCTGCCATAGTTACGCTACTATATCGGTCAATCTTTTTCTTGTTGTTCTTACACTACTAATGTCAATCAAAGCAGAGGAAAAATGCATTCCAAAAGTCAGAAACACTTCCAGCGTAGAAGTGACATTCACCCAGTGTGATTGAAACAGTAAGTTGTCAATTTCCGTTTATTCATGAACATCAAGTATACATGTCAATGAGTGAAGACTCTGTGCCAGCATAGTCGGTACAGTGCTTACTTCTCTATGGCACATATTTGGATTACGCCACCTAACGGGTGGGAAAAGTAGCTAAAATAATGACACAAAGCGAGAAACGAGCTGTAAAAACAGCGCGTTTTTTCTGTTTCTTCAGGAAGTCAGACCAACTGATGAAGGATATAGTCTGTGGATTGAACTTCATTTTGAAGAAGAACACCGACAAGTAAACACCACCGCAGAACGTGATCAGTAAAATTTTTACTTTTTACTCGGGCCGCGGCCATTTTATAACTTTTCGGAAAAGAAAAGTTTCTTTTACTTTAAATCGAAAGATTAATCAAGGAATACAACTATTTAATTGGAAATATAATCATCAAGGATCGGCCAATGAAAGGATTTCGAGGGAGTTTTGTGCCCCATCCATCAGCCTAGACAGACGAGGCGGCCCGAGACGAATCGACGAAGAAATTTAAAAGAGGATGCACGAGGATTAATACAAATTATACTCTTTTTGTTATCGCCTTCGATGTACGCTATTTTGGACATGCACGTGGAATTCCCACACGCATCATACATGTCCTAACCTTTTTTTTTATGCCTGAAATATATGGCTGCGTAAAATACGCAATATATCAACCTACGTTTGGAGTTATTTCTCTTTTTTTTGGCGAAAAACTGCCCCAAATATAAGTCGGAGCGTTCTATTTTGAGAAGAACGGAGCTGCCCACATTTTGGCACATTTTCTTCTGTGTGCCGTGGCAGATCATACCGGCTGTCCTTGTCGACAGCATTGGCTACGTCTTGGTAGCAAGATTTGGATTACGAGGAGCTACAGAGCGGGGTTATAGAGTCGTTACTCTGACCAGACAATTTTTTGGTTTGGTTACTCCAGCCGAACAATACGGAACCCAGCCGCGATAGGCTGATGATAGCAGCATTATCAGTGTCAGTGGCAGCAATATCAGTAGCAGCAGCAGCAGCAGCAGCAGTAGTAGCAGCATCATCAATAAAGCAGCACAGCAGGACGCCTGGCGCGTATTTGTATACGGATGCCGGTCCATAACGTACACCACCTCCACCTGATGTAAAGAGGCACCGCTGGAACCAAGAAGCAGATTCTATTTCTCACCTGCATGGACATATTGCCCCAGATAAATAAAATTTTATGTAAAGAGCCTTAAGATTATCCTAATTTGGAATACCAGGTAACCCTTAAGTAGTTTATGTTATACATATTTGTGTTCTAAAGAGTGAAGGACGAGGAAGTATTCCGTCCCAACAAGGCCCACAGGCGGGTCATTTACATATTGCCTGACAAGTTTAGCAACCATTCGCTATACTTCGCGTTTAACCACGGACGGTGGTACGCGTGAGAAGTTTTTTTGTTGATTCTACATTACAACGTGGAAGGCAGGACCTAACGCCTCCTCCTCCATATATATGTGTGTGATTGAATGTATTATTTAAGTATCTTTAAGGACCTTTTGTTTTTGCTTTTGTTGGAAATCCAATAAGTATTCTTTTGAATTCAATTTTTGATAAAGAGAGATTGGAAAAGTAATTACCAGACTCGGGTCTGAGGTTAAAGTTTACTTCAATAAATCGCGTCCTCAATTTAGATACTATGTGTTTCGTACTCGGTTATCGTGTCCAGTTTAGATAAATTCTTTTTCGTGTTAAGCAAATTCAAGCCATCGGTCCGTCCGAGTATTTACATACCGCCTTTGATGTTTTCATTTCGTCGAAGCGTTTGCATTCGCTTAAGAACATTAACTTCGCGATATTTGGAATACGTTTACAAGTATTCGGTCCTATAAGCGGTAAATTAAGTTTCTTTCATTCATTGATATGGCGAGTGGAACTTGACCATTTTTGTATTTCGGTTTTTGAAAGTTCGTTCACTCGTTGAAGATTTACCTCATACTCCGCGAGTATTTTCCCTGTCTTATAGACATTTTTACGTCCGTGTCGGTAGCGACCAAACGCGTTAGCGAGTATACGCCGCGTATTTAATTTTTTTTTACTTTTATTTTTCACTGCTGGAACTTACCGGCTTACATACTTCTTTTGTTACTTTTTATTTTGAGACTTACTCGAGTTAACCATTTAGTTGCTCACAAATACGGCTTGCTTAATTACACTGTAGTTTCGTCGATCGTTTGTTCATTGATCATTCATGGTGTCCGTTATTTTTGGAACAAGATTTGAACAATTACTGATAAAATATAATCACTATAAAGTAAGAGTTTTTCTTTGAGGTAACATAAAGCCCGTAGCTTTATCAGTTAAGCAATTACACCCTTTTGGTAACCAACTCATTAAGCATTGGTAATTAAAAAGGCACTTGTAGATTAGAAATATATTTATACTAACCTTTTGTTTTAGCGTTATCGAGAGTGCACTCCTGCTACCGCTAAAGAAGACGAGGTTCATCATCTGCGCTCACAAATGTGACGGATTGTCACTAACATTTAACAATATTTTATATTTTATATTTTTATTTTTCACTATATTGCTTTTACCTTTACTTAACTGACTTGATCGAATGTACGCTTGGATGCGAACTGTGTCCACTTGTACAGGGTATTGTGCATGAACATAAAATTTACATATACGCTTTTCTTACTGCCTTAAAAGTTTTTTTTTAAACCCATTCAGTCTTGACTCCCTCTTGGAGTAGTTCACTTGTCGTATTCGTTCGTCCATGTTAAATAATCACCTTTCTTTTTTTATTAAGTATCCACGGGGATACAGTTCAAACCATTATCGTTAATAGCATAAATATCGATAAAGTTTTTTTTTTAAACGCCGCGGTAGGTAATGTCGTTTCGTTTTGACATCCGTATAACAGTTTAGGTTCCGCGTTTCGATTAGCTTCTATTGAGATTAGCTAAAAATATTTTTACTTCTAAGAAAATTTTGAATTAACAATCTCTCAAATCTTTTGATTTCCATATATTATTAGTAATTTCCGGATAGGTTTTTAAGTATACAAATCATATAGTCTAATATAGCATACGATCTTTGTAGTCATTTCTTATGGTGACTATCACAAAGTCAATTTATCTTTTGGATAGGCTATAAGAATTTTAAGAAGAATTACCTTAGAGTTAAAGTTTTTATACGAAATTTAAACAACTTAATAAGAACATAAATATAGATTTAAATTAGAATTTGTTAGTTTTTAAGAACGTTTATATGAATAAAATTTTGGAACTTTTTTATAACGATTTACGAAAGAAATTATTGTAGTTGATTTTCTTTTTGCTATTTTTGAGATAAAATTTACTTTTCAGAATGATAGGTTAATTCAGTTATAGGGAGGGTGGCCCCCTCATCTTTCTCTGGAGCCGAACAAGGAATAGTGTGGTAGTACAATTTTGAGATTTCTTTTCTGTTGGTACAGTTTGAGAAACAATTTAGGTTTTCGATGATAGGATATAGATTAGATAGTGGTAATATGTGAGCAGGCAGTTTTTGCTTGCTTTTCATAGTAAGGGGTTGCCCGAGAATAAAATCGAGTTTTGGGGACTCGTAGGTCCACGGACAACCAAGGTCAACACTGAGAGAGTTGATTTTCGGTGTTGAACAGGGTGGGTTGAGAGACCAAGGGGGATCAATTAGCATCTTGGATCCTCCCTCCCCTCAGAGTTAGTCACCTCTGCATCCACGGATAGCATAACATCGTGGTAGCTATCTGTGTAGATGATAATCACGTGCCATGGCGGCCACGAAAATCTATGGTCAGCTTTTGTTTTAAATACTTACGTGTCGTGTTCTTTGGGATAGCATAAGATCCAAAACAGAATTCTTTTCCTTCTTACTATATTTTCTCACTCTACATAAAGAGGTGCATTAGAGATTCGACGTTCTCTGCAACCAGTTTCGACATGGTCTTTTCTTCGGCTACTCTGGCAGCCCTTAAGCGAAATAACATTAATATTCGAGTTCAAACATCAGAACTCAATGGTCGGCAGGATAATAAGAGGTAACACCGGTTGTATAGATCCCGAAGCAAGAGCCCACGGCCTGGCTGAGCTAGCTAAGGCATGGGTGCTGCCGGCCACCGCGACGGTCGATCTCGGCCACGACCCTACGTTGTCGCACGCCGTTCCCAACAGCTATTCTTACCAAGTAGTAGTTGAGAAAGGGGGCGTTGCCGGCTTAGGGTTGCTTCCATCCCAGTCACTCGGAATCAGCCGAGGGTAGCTAGACATAGAAGTGCTTACCGGAGTAGAATCTCTGGAAGGTCTATTGAAGGTTTGTTTGATAATGGCACGGTAGGTCTAGATGCTTTCGAAGGGATTAAAGTAGGGTCCATGGTTTTCAGGTGTAGGCTACCACACATATGAGCTGCAAGCGGAACACCTAGCTCTTGTGGCGGATAGGCGTAAACATGCTGCCAGATACCCTCTAGGCTGTTCTACGGGGTTTTGTAGTCAGCACCTATGGTATGCCTGTGGATGGTTTACGCTTCTGTGATGAGGATGGAAAAGGAAGTTGAAAGGACGGGGAGGGGAGTAGGAAGAACAAAGGGCCAAGGTGCGGAAGTGTAAGTATGTTTGGTGTTAGGAATACTACATGCACTGAAGCATGGTTGGAGGACGATGGAGTTGCATTTCCTTGGCGAGGATCAAGGATAAGCGGGGCACTTGTTTCTTCTTGCTTCCTCTCTGGTTTGTGTTGTCGATAGATCTCGGGTTCGGACTGCGAATGTCCATAGGAGGTTCGGGGTAGGATCGTGAGTCTGTTGATGGGCACGGATAGGGATGTGTAAGTACACGCATTATTCTCAACCTATCTCATCTTTCAATTTCAGGGGATCTGAATGTTTATGCATATTATATATATATATAAATTTTACGTTACAGATGTTTATGTTTGTATGTTTATATGTATGTAAATATGTATGGATATATTCAGAATTCTTCTCATATTTACGTTACAGATGGCGCAGAACTTGAGGCATAAGTTCTGTATGTCTTACGGGCCACATTTGTGCGTTTGAGAATTCAGAATCCTTCAATTTTATTTACGTTACAAATCTTGGCCCTGCAGACAATGCTGTATCAATTTCAGTGGCCTTACACTATTGTGACTATTGATACTATTACCTGTAGGCCCGGTACTTTCTGCATCTCTCCCGTTAAACAAACACTACCGACAAATTATGGTCATGGAAATTTTGATAACTCTATTCAATTCCATATACTTCTTTAATGAAAATATAATAATAATAAACATGTTGCTGGCAGCTTTTTGAAGGGAATGGGATTTGAATTTGGAAATAGGAAGGACAGAAAGCGGAACTAGGAATGACAGGCAGGAAGTGGAATGGGAGCTGCCGATATTCAAAAGAAATGGCAGTTGGAATATGGTTGGGATAGGTAAGTAAGAATGGATATGGGAAGCAGGAACTCGTATATGGAGCTGAGGTAGGATGTGGAAGCGGAACCGGAAAGTGTAATTTTGGGGTAAGTTGGTAAGGTTAAGTAGGTAAGTGGGATGTCACAGAAAGGTAAAAAGAGGTAAGTAGGATGGAAGATGGGATTGAAACGTCACTAGAAATTGAAAAAAAAACGAGGGGGATAGGTGAGAGGAGGGGTAACCGTGGAAAGGAAGTGGGGAGATTGTCTGATCCTAGGGACATGGCACGCTTGCGAGGCTCGGCTCAGCTCGCCGGAATAGGGGGGGATCTTGTCCCAAGGACAGACGAAGGCCAACAACAAAAACATATATCGTGCCGTAAGGATAGAGGGGGAAAGGAAACCACCACCAAGGAAATAAAAATAAAAAAGGCAATAATAAAAAAAAACACCACCACCAAGGAAATCAAAATAAGAAAATAAACCATACTAAAATAATACCACCACCAAGAAATAAAACAAATAACTAAATACCACCACCAATATAGTGAAAACCTAAAGATTACCACCACCATTGACCTACCACACTTTGACCCTGCTGGTGTTGTTGCAGGGTTGCTGTACCCTCCCTTCCTGGAGTCCGTAGGCAGGAATTTTCGGGCTCCCCCATCGAAAGCATGGGGATTTACACTCAGGTCATCTCTTTTTTTTCACCGGATTTACTTTGCCAGCCTCACCTTACCCCCTGAAATAGTCTTCAAAGTGCCATAATGGCTAATAGGTAGTTCACAAAAAAAAGACGGCTGATTGGCGCAATTTACATATCATTTTTTTATTAAATAAATAAAGATAAAAAGGAACTGACAAAAATAGAAATCGAAACAAATAAATAAACTAGAATATAAGATAAATAATGAATGAACGAGAAAAAATAATAAGGATTGAAAAGAACATAAAACTGTCTCAATAAATAAAAATATATAAAAAAAATAACCATAAAAGCAAAAATGAACAAAAAAAAACTTAAAATTTGACAAAGAAAAAATGGAGAACTCTCCAAATTTGAACCATATATTAAACTATAACTAGAAATAAATATTGAGTGAAAAATAGTAAAAAGGACTAAAAAAAAGTAAAACTATTCAGTATAAATAACAAAAATAAATTACCATAAGGAAAATCAGGATACTAGGCATTAACGAAAATTAATTGAATAAAATAAAACGATATAAGGAACCAGGTATGCAGGACTTATCATAAAAAAACTTGAACTTAATCTAAACTAAAAATATATTATTTTATTTTCTCTTAAATTAAACCTTTTTTTTTGTATTTTTGTTTTGTTTTTTTCTTTATAAAGGATACTGCAAAAGAGCAAAAGAGGACCAAAAACAAATAAAAGATCGACAATAAAAAAAATAAATATTTAAACAATAGCGCCCCAAAAACGGCCTTCGGGTACACCAATCCGCCCCTGTACCTTAACCCTTTATGCAATGGTGCACCTTTTTGTGCTGGTACTAAACAAAAAAAAACTCGTCTGACCACGACCCTACCTAAAAGGAGCTCACTTTAGGCGTATGCTGACGGGAGTCACTTAAGTGTTCGAAACCTTTGATTTCGGATACCGGGGTTTTGTGGTAATACCACCAGACGGGCAACCTTCCAATTTTATGTCGCCTTTCTTTTTTTTTTTCTTCTTTTACTTTTTTGTAGTTTTTGTTTTGTTTTTATAAATATACCTAAATCTACAATTATTTAAAATTTATCAAACAAAATATTACGCCAAAAAAATTAAGGAGAAATAATATAAAAATAACAAGAAAATATCTAAACTATTAATAATGCCGCTTTCCGCTTCTTAGTTGCTGTTGGGTAGGTTTTATCAAAAAAAAATTATCAAAGATGGCCACCCCTTTCGCTACATACGTGCCCTTGGTAGTGTCTTCAAGGGCATTGGGGTTCCTTTCTTCTCTAGCTGGACGTTGGTTTTTCCTTTATAATGCGTATATACATGTACATATATATATATATATATATATATATATATATATATAATTACGTAGTGATGGAAAGCCTTCTTCGGTCCAAGATCGATGACGCAACAAAAAGGTAGGCGGTCACTATTCGGATTTCTTCGGTGACCGCCAAATTCAAAATTGAACCTATACCCCGAATGTTCAAATATAAAAAAACTAACAAAAAGAAATAATTCACTCACCCCTTAACCGGCTTTTCTTTTATTAGGAGATGGTAGACACTTTTCGAAAAAAGTACTTTGGAGATTTACTTTCCGATGAAAAATATAAATTTTCCGCACTGCCTTAATAAAAATAAGGACTTTAATTAAATTAAACAAAAAATCACAACGATTCTAATTTGGCCACTTTGTGCCCAACCAAACACTCTTGCTGTAACAACCTTTTTGGTCATCGCTTTTGCCTATCAAATTTCTCCAGCCTTCCAATCCTCAGCCTCTACCAACACATTTACCACCCTACGGGTCTTTTAAATATTCCGAGCCGTAACTCTCAGCAACGAATCTATCTCTTCAAGCCTATCTCGCTCTACCCAGAACACCCCCTCAGTTAGTACCTTCCTCGCGGAAACACCTAGGGGTAGGCTCCTATTATGAGGCTTCGATCGCTTTATAGCAAATACACAAAACACCTTCCGGGTATCCCTTTTCAGATATTTGCTCTTTCCCGTTTCGAATTTAAATTCTCCTTCCTTCGTCTCCTCATCCCTCTTGCTCTCCTTTGGAATCTTCTATAACTCCTCTTATTGTCACTGCGCTGAATGGGAAATTTAAACAAAAAATCCTTCCCAACCTCAGCACCATCCCTGACTACTTTCTGCAAAACCATTTCGTTTTGACAGCGCTTGCGTCAATGTGACAATTCAAAACACATCTCCATTTCAACATCAGCATAAACATCTTCATCTTCAACAATCCTCGTAAGTATTCTTTTAACTACATTTTCACACATTAAATAACACCCATTTCATACCAATATATATTTCTAATCATACTCTCTTACAGGACACAAACAGTTTCATCAATTTCTCAACTCCAGAACCAAATCATCATCAACACAACCATACGCAAGGAGCAGCAAAGCATTCATCGCAGCAACATCACCATGCATGTACAAAATTAGAACCCATCGCAATACAAAACGCTCCGGCCAAGCTCATCCACATCATTCGCAAGTACAAAATCTTCATATAAATTATCTCATTTCATTCATTCTACATTTCAGATCCCTAAACACATCAACATTCAGGTTGTAACAAAAACATGCACACCATACTCCACATTCACTCACAACACTCTTTCATATCCCATGCCATATAACAATCAATATTATCATTTATTTCTTTCAGCACCCAGTTCATCATCTCCAGTACCCATCAAATCAAACATCAACATTCAGAGAACATTCACACCATTCCTTACGCGCAACTCAACTACTTCACCACGCATGCACAAAATAAGACGCCATCAGCAACAGGAAACGCTCCGGACCATTCAAACAATCTCAAGCAAGGCAAAAAAAACATCAGCACCACACTCAGAACCAGATAGGATCCATCACGGAATACCGGTAGGTCTCCTCTGAATATTGCCTGTCGGAATGTCATGGTGCAGCTGACGCAACGCGGTGAAACGGATCTCTGTTTCCATTAGGAAATGGTGATGGTTAATGTTGCACCGGCCTCGGCTACACCATCGCCTTCCGACAGTCCATTTTCGTTACAAATCTAACGGTTATTATTTTTTTCTACAGGGACCCGCAAAAAACAATTAAAAAGAATTTTCTTTACCAAAAGAATTGAATTCTCGCAATAAAAAAAACAAAACTTCACTTTATAATTAGAAAGAATTTTATTTTGCCAAAAGAATTGAGCTCTCGCAATGCCAAGAACAAAACTTCACTTTATATTTAAAATAATTCTTTTACCAAAAACAAAATTTTATTTTATAATTAAAAAGAATTTTCCTTAAAGCTACCATTAGACGGTCCTTGCAAGGACAGCCTGACGTCACAGAAAATGTGTCCTTGTGCTGTCAGTGAACGGACATTCTTCACCGTGTCCTTGCTAGTAAAAAAGTCCATTACACGAATGGAACAAATTTGGCATTCTTGGCCCAAAGTACAATGTCCACCAAAGTGGACATTGTTACTTTTGCATTTCGGTGTCCTTGCAAGGACAAGCCTAAAGCTACCATTAGACGGTCCTATAAATGGTCCTTGCAAGGACAGCCTGACGTCACAGAAAATGTGTCCTTGTGCTGTCAGTGAACGGACATTCTTCACCGTGTCCTTGCTAGTAAAAAAGTCCATTACACGAATGAAACAAATTTGGCATTCTTGTCCCAAAGTACAATGTCCACCAAAGTGGACATTGTTACTTTTGCATTTCGGTGTCCTTGCAAGGACAAGCCTAACAATGTCAATTACACGACATGACAATTTTGACAGTTGGTGGTGAATGAAACCGCGCTGAAGAATGCAATATTTTGCCGTGACCATTACACGACATTTATAAATTGGTCCTTGTAAAAAGTAAATTTGACGTTTCGGGGCCATTTATAAATTGAGTGACTATCGTATTTTTTTTTCTCTAGAAAATATTCACGAAAGGTATGTGTGTGAAGTTTTTCGATAAAATAATTTCAATTAAATATAATATAATAAAATTATAGTTATAACAGGTAGGTATGTCGTACTACAATCGAAAGTTGCAGGTGGCGATTCTCGCAGCACATATATTGGAGAGCAGCGACGACGACGAAAACAACCAAGGGCCAACACGAAGAGTTCGTTCTGTGTGGTCCAAAAGAAAGTTCAGAGTGGGAACAGAGCAAATGCACGCAAGGTTGTCAAAATCTGATGTCACTTTTTGAATTGAATTGAATTTGGCAGCTCATTGAAATTTAACAACAACAAATCCACCCTGAAAAGTGGACATTCCAAGCAACAATGTCCCGGCAGAAATTCGTGCTGTTGCATTGTTGGGACATGGTCTTTGCAAGGACCAGATGTCAAAAAAATGTGTCCTTGTGTCCCATCAACAATGGAAGGACCATTACACGGTCCTTGTAATTTGTCTGCAAGGACACATGACATTGTGACATTGTGGTGGACATTGTGGTTGTCGTTGCAAGGACAGCATTTTACAATGTCCATTACACGACATGTCGATTTTAGGACAGATAAATACGTCATAATGACGTCAGGCTGTCCTTGCAAGGACCATTACAAGGACCGTCTAATGGTAGCTTAACACCAAAAAATTTAATTTTCACAATGTCGCAATGCCAAAAACAAAACTTCAAAATCTGCTGTTCGAGAAATGTCAAAAAGTGTTAAATCTCGAAAAAAAATGAGATTTAAGATTTTGATCTAAGATCGAAAAAAAATTTGATTTGTTGACCAACAAGAACATAAAATCTAGCTGTCAGATCAACAAATATTGATCTGGATCAAAAAAGTCTTTTGTTTAAATCAAGATTTACATCGTTCTCTGTAGTCAAAGGAGTATACCCCAGGCATGGAAAATTCGGTACAATTGTATCGAATTCGATACAGTCGAGTTTGATCAAGTACAAAAGTGCAATTTGCCTTATTTCAGTACAATTCTCTTTCCTGTGTTAATCGTTCAAATTTTGAAATCCTTTGTAATTTTCTTTTGTAAATCAGAGATCCACTTCTTTTTTTAAGACACATCTAAGCTACATCTAAAACTTTGGATCACTTTTTACAACACAAAATAAAGTATAATTTGGTATTAAAATTTATTTTCAATTTTTTCCACATGAAAAATAACACTGAAAAAATTAACAACGAGTACAGAGAACCGACTGCCCAAATTCAACAGCTAAGACATTATAGTATTTTTGATTTTTGAAATGAGATAAGCTTAATCAAAAATGAATGCAATGTATTCATGTTCGGTAATATTTTTAAAATTGCACATGCCGTTCTTTCCGTTTCCCATTCGTCGGCAAATGTGAAACAAATATTTTCCTATCAGAATACTATTAAGTCCAAATGTTGAAACAGAATGTAAGGGCAAACTTGTTTTGCCTTGATAGCCACAAAAAATTTGCTATGATTTTGATCTTAATGGAAATATTTAAAAAAATAATGTGCAAAATCCAAGCATTTTGACAAAAGAACTGTTAGACTGAAAATTATAGAATAATTTTCACTTCTGGCAAAATTTTGTACGTTTTTTAATTTTTGTGTGTTTTATGATAAATATTTATTTACATATGTTAATACATGTATATTTGTAAGGAAAACATTTTTCTTGAACATATAATTTCATATCCACACATCTAATAACAAGATACTACCACAAAACACACAAGAAATGCTGGTCATATCAATTCATTTTTCTATCGCCATATATTTAGTAGAAGAATATAAAGAGTCAGTAGGTAGTCCCCTTAAGTAAATGTCGCTACGAGTTGACAGTTTAGCGAGTGCTGAACTCATTCTCAAACTGTCTTAAACAGCTGTCGTCCACAATCCACAAGGGAAGGAAATCGACTTCATACTTAGTGGACTGCAGACATGAATTGTCTTTTCTTCACAACCGCCATCCAGTCAACAAGTCTTTTTATTAAACCGTCATAAGCCACAAAAATTTTTCTGTATTGTAGTATCAAGGAGTGTAGTTTCTTACGGCCGCGAGTGAATTTTTTTTAATCAGGAATTTTCGGAGGAATCCGACGTGCTTTTAAGGAGTTTATTAGCTCCAGGTAAGAACCAAATCATTAGCTATCCTTTAATATAGGAATTTCCTAAGATTTATCTCCGGATTAGACAGAAATTTGATTTTTGTCCCGACTCCTAAATGAAGGAGGTGTTAAAGGAGATTTCCCTGTATAGACCCTTAGTTCATGTGGTTCTGTTTCTTTTTTTTTGTAGGACATATGAAACTGCATAATCCCTTAAAGAATCCAGGAAGGATTTTTGCAGACAGTTTCATTGAGGAAAACCAAGCTCGTGGTCCACCATCTTTTAAGACCGAGCGAGCCAACGCGGGATTGTATATTCAGAAGTAAACCATATGTACCGAAGTTGTACCACCGTGGGAGCACCTGTAATTGTACAAAAATATGTACCGACGAGGGAGCAACAGATTTTAAGAATTTCGTCGAGGGATTTTCTCCACCCAGGAGAGCCATCCGCATCATGTTTCTTCAAGGCCAAATTTTGTGCCACAAATTTATCATCTCCATCGTTGAATAAAAATAAAAAAAAGTATCCTACTACGTTCATACAGGTAACCCTTTGAATATTTCTTTGTCTGTTGTGTCTTATATATCTACGCCGATACGCTGCGCCGTCCAAAAGGGCGCAAGAAAGAAAAATCCAGAGAGAAAAAAAAAAAAATCATCAAAGTGCTAACCCTACATACAGATGTGCATTCCGCAGAAGCGGTCGTTCAGTTTTTTTTCGTATGCATGGCATGAAATGCATACATGCCGACGATTTTTTTTGTTCCTTCTTGTTTTTGTGAAACCAATTGCGTTCTCGTCGAAGCAGTAGACATACATATATATATATACTGTCTACGACCCCAAATCTACGAAAAATATTTCGGAAAAATCGAAGAAAAAATCCCTATGAAGTAAAGCATACTTACTGTTGTGCTAAGAGAATCCATCCAAAAACCACATATACATATTCTGGTTAAGAATAAGAGCAAAATATAAAACATCCCTATCCAATCAGCTGACGGTTAACGTCACGGCAAGCTGCTCGACGTTACATATTTTCTAATGGTTCTCGCTGAAGTTTAAAGAACGTATTAAAGTCGTGCCTATATATATATACGTACATATATTCATAACTCAACGCTACCAGACACCTAAAATGTGTCCACACTCAACTCTACGATACAGCTACCTACTTACACACATCACATCCTAGCTACGCAAAACAAAAAATATATATATACGAGAAAGGAGAACAAAAGGTTTTTTTTAAGCACATTAAAGACAACGTCGTACGCACATTCGCTCATACCGTTGCAGTGCGCACCTGACCTAGGACAATCCGAATCATATTGTCTAATTAAAATGCATCTAATCATGAAAATTATCCACTCACTATAAATTGCTATAGCCAACGTATCGACGAAAGTGAACACCAATTTTGGGTTTGCGAAGGCTGCAAAAACAAGTGTTAGTGAGATTCTACAACACCAGCATATTTCGACGTTCTACGTAGATTTAAGTATATATGTAGATATTTTTTTTTAGATATTAAGTCTGGAAAGACAAACGCTTAGACATTGCGTTTGGTACAAAGTGTACATGGTCTGCTTATCAAAGCAATTAGTTTTTTTTTTGCAATCAGCCACCTTTTTCAGTAGCATACGGTTCACCTCATACATAAATACATAAACGAAAGACGATTGGCTTAAAACGATTGTTGTTGTCAAACTAAATAATAATAATAATTTTGATGGCGATTCAAACAATAAGTAATTTCATAGATTCAAAGTAAATCGAACCCTACGAGAACTAAAGCACAAAGAAAAGAATCCATTAGTAAACCCCCCCATTCATTTTAATAATTATCTCTTTTTCATATCATAACCCTTCCGTAACTTTAACTTTAACTTTAAATTTTCAGCATAGGTCACCGCCCGAGCTGCAGTGCACTACACGCCGACGGATGATAAACATAACATTCATTTTAATTTTACCTTGAATATAATATTTGAATTTTTATATATTTACATATTGCTATATTACATTTAATTTATCCTCATACATAATTTACCTACCTTTCCCTTTCCTCTCAATCTGAGTGGTTTATCGCCGAATTGGAGATACCACGGAATCCTTACAGTATAACCCGTGAGCGAACGGTTCACAAATTTTGTTTTTGGGTTTTTCTTTGGGTTAAATACTACCTGGATTGATTTCTAGTTTTCTCAGTTTTTTTTTTGTCTCGTTTTGGAATTTCATTCACGTAAAGATTTTCAGAATACCCTCCCCGGGGAGGAAGCATTTTAACGTTTGGAATTACAAATATACATACGAATACATGATTGATGTAAATCAGAATATAGTCTTGTTTCGCGATTTTGAATCATTTTACAAGAGATAATAATAATTTTTTTTTAATGTACAGGCGGCTTTGTAATTAAGATAAAGTGTCATAAAGACCATAGGGAAGATTAGTATTTTAAGACAATAACAAAAACACCCCATTAAATAATTTTTCTTTTGATGTTAGTTTTAGTGTAAAGAAAATAGATCAGTTTTATTGTAAGAGATAAGTTAAGTAATTTTTGGATTCAAAAGAATATCCAGTTTTTGATTTCATTTTTATAAAGTTTAAGACAAGAAAATAGTAGTTATAGTTTTAAAGTATAATAAAGTTTTCTTTTATGGTTATATATATATTATAACGTTTACGAAAATCACCTCTTTTTTTTTTTGTTATGTAGTTGATGACTTTTCAGATTACAACGTTGGTTAATCAGTTTTCACTTCAGGAATAATAATTTTTGAATCATGATAGTTTAAGGATTTTCTTCGGGGGAGGCGGACACCCTTCCGAATAGCAACATTGGAACGGAAATAGGGATGAAGCAACTGGAGTAGAGTTTGAGTTAGTTTTTTTTTTAGCAGATTTTGGTTTGCCAGTATCGGCATATATTGTGATGACAATATAATGTAGTTTTGGTTTAGGTTCTTCGGTTCTTCTATGTAGGAGGGACCGGATTTTTGGTTAAGGGGTTCCATCAATAAATAGTTTTTGAATTATAGGTCGTATATGGAACCATGGATCTGTGGGTGTGTAGGGTTGGAGTAGCCCTCATGCTTACAGTATGGGTGGGTTTAGAAGCCTCGTGGGTATGCGCTTCCACCTTAGCATACCCCACCCCGTCTCATGGACTAGTTTAGACACCCGGTCGCATGAGAGCTTCCTTTAAAATATCGGTACTAGTGGGAAGTGAGTTAAAATAGTTGGTACTCGTTGTGTAATATCTAATCAACGTGCTGGTAGCTATGAGAGGACCATGTAGAGATGAATGTAAGAATGTGAGCTAATTTAATTGGGTGCGATTCGAAGGGTCAATCGAAGTTTGTTGAGGCCAGCAGCCCAGCTCTTTAGAAGTGAAGGAGGTTCAGACTATCAGAACCAATTGGTCTGCGGAAACAATTAATGTAACACGTCGTGATCGCACAGCAAGGATCCACCCATGGACTGAGCATAGCATAGGGAGTGAGCGCAGGCCAGCCGCGGTGCTCGATCAACGACACCCTGTCTTCGTCCCGCACCTTGTGGCTTCTGTAATGGGGAGGCTACTACCAGAATAGAGGCTGAGTTGAGCGGACAGACAGTGGAGTGAAGGAATGATGGGAAATTTTGAGGCTTTTGAATGGTTAGTGGGAGTCGTGTGTGGAGGGACATACTGGTCGCAACGTTCGATCATTAGGGTTCTGATTCAGGCTTGGGGTGGGACAATAGGCCTTCCTCTTAACTATAAGCGAATGGGCCACGTGTTGAACAGTGACCTTGTCTGTTCCGATCCATGACACGGGTGATCAAGAAGATTGGGTATCTTCTTGGATTATCGTTCGGTGTAGAGAATTTCTGGTTTCCTTGAGTTTTTTTTTGTTTTGAGTTACGGGTTAAGGTATAAGGATACATGGTACAGCAAGGTGTATCGGAGAGGGGCTGTCATGGGGGCTAGCTATCGCCTGTCACGGCGCACCTAGTGGCTTTATTGGTGGTAGTAGAGGTGGTACTAGGTCCCTGACTCCCCGAATATTTCGGTTTCGTAGAGACATTCTTGGATTTTGGGTTTTAGGAATATGAATAGGAATATGTGTGTTCATAGATGTATGTACATTCATTTTCTTTTTTTCTTCCCTTTAACTTTATTTCTCATTAATTCGTTTATCTTCGTTACAGATGGCGCCCAACGTGGGGCATATCCGTTATGCTCTACCAGCCCCATTTGTGCGTGGATGTTGTTATTCACTATATTATCTTCGTTACAGATGGCTCCCAACGTGGGGCTGTTTGCCTGAAGGTTTCAGTTTTGAGATCCGACAAGTTTAGGTTGATTTTTTCGAAAGGTTAAGTTAAGTTCAATTTTACATTTATGGTGTTTGAGTAAAGTTTTTTTTATTTTGCTCAGTGATTTTGGAGATTGTTAAGTTGAGTTCAGTTGATTTTCTTTTGCTAGAGGTAGTTCATCGAAGGCTGAAGAGAGGATGCCATTTTGTCCGGAAGATTGGTGACATTAATCCCGATCTTTGTCTGTTGCATTGGATCCACTCTCAGTCTCTCAGCCTCTCGAGTAGGTGCTTCACATACCTTGTCCGGGTTTAGACGCGTTCGCGTTAGATTGTCAGTTGCTAGGTCAGTGAGTATCGAGTCGTTAGCAGGGAAGAGGTCTTGTATGGAGGTATGGGTATTAGTCGTTCGACCGGTGGTTGGTGATATTTTCCCGACGCACGTCTGTTGCGAAGACAATACACCGCCTTCGTCAATTCCTTACTCCTAGTTCAGTTCAATTCTTCAGTTGTAAAGTATTTTTATTACTCCTGTAATACAAGAATCCATAATCTACAAAGATTTTTTTTTTGATTTAATTTGGTCAGGTATTTGAGTTGTTGGAAGTTGAGTAGTTTCATGAAGTGCTAACCGGTGGTTAGGGACGTTTACCTGACGCACGTCTGCAGTAGCATAATGAACTACTCCTCGGCCCAATGAAGTCAGATGTTTGAGTTAAAGTATTTCGGTCCTATTTAGTGAAGATGTACAGTTAAGTTTTTTTTTTTGGCTAGGTGGTTGCCCTAGTCATCCGTTCCATTCAAGTTGTTTAGGGGAGTGTCCGTCCCCCTGGTATTTTTGATGAAATTTTTGAGATATTAGTATTTTTGATTTTTTAGTTATTTTTGAGATTTAAGTATTCAGTTTTCAGATTTGGGATAGCGCCCGCCTTTAAGTTTTTTTTTTGAGTTTATTTTGGGATAGTCCCCGCCATATTTCTTTTGAGTTCAGATTTGGGATAGAGCCCGCAGTTCAGTTTTAAGTTTTTTTTTTGAAGTTTTTGAAGTTTTAGAGATCAGTTATTATAAGTATAGTTAAGTTTTTGAGTTTTTTTTTTGAGTATAGAGATAAATTTTGGTTGAGGTTTAAGTTAGGTTAAAAAAAAAAAAAAAAAAAAAAAAAAGTTTGAGTTTTCTTTAGGTATATTTCAAAAGTTTGATTAAGGAAGCTTTTAGCAGATTAAGTATTTAGTTAAGTTCGAGATAATTTTGGTAATTAATAATTTTTTTTTTGAGGTTCTTACAACAATTTTCTTTTACATATTAAGTTCAGAGTCTTAAAGCACAGCTGAGATGGTTCGTCAACCGAATAGGAAGCAAATTGCCGCCGGCGCGCAAAATCAACAAATAGATGTGATTATAGCATCACCGCCTGTACCACCAGAGAGGGGGGAAGATAATGCGCCCGCACAGGTAATAATTCCAGTCGATCCTGTTACGGAAAGATCGGCGGACGAAGACTCTGAAGGTCAAGTTTTGGACGATGAAGGCACTGCTGGACGCGATGAAGATCGTCAAGCAGCCATACGAATGGTCGCCGAAAATTCATCGTACATACAAAATGTAGTTTCTGCTTCCATCGAGCTTCATCGTGTCGATGAACGTAGGTTCATTCAAGAACAATTGGCTCTTAGCCAGAAGACTCTTCTCGAGCAAGTTGCTAAATTGTTCAAAGCAAATAGCAACAAACACGAGCTTCCGACCACTTCAAAAGGCATTCAGCCTAGATCGAATATTGCATTTCATGGACCCCAGGGTCGTCCGAGTGTCGTCCCCCAGAAAACTGTAGCACGAGATATTACCGTTTCGTTACCGAAAACTCAAGCACCCGGTCATCCCGACTTTGTTGATTTACCAACACCCACATTTGATCCGTTACCTCCTAGGCCCTCGGAACATGTTCCTCCGGCAGCTATGGATCAAGGAGCTAGCGTTGATGACTTCCTAAAACAGTTAGAAGAATTTAACTTCAATACCCAACCTTCTTCCTCGCCAATTCGACAAACTCCATCCAACTCTAATTCCAATATGAGGTTACCGCAATACCACAAATGGGGAATCAAGTTTGATGGTAAAGGCGTGTCTATTGACGATTTTCTGTTTCGGTTAGACCGAATAAGATCCAGTTACGGAGTAACTTGGGATGAAGTAGTGGGGAATTTTCACCACTTTGTAGGAGGCAATGCTGAGTCTTGGTACTGGATGTATGTTAAGAGTAATCCAGATGCACCTTGGAGGGTTCTCAAATCGGCTTTAATCGAACAGTTCCGAAGCCTTGAGACCGACTCGGAGTTGACTCGGAAGATTGCTGATAGGAAGCAACTGCCCGGAGAATCGTTTTCAGATTTCTACGACGCTTTGATGCTTCTTAACAGTCGTTTGCGTGTTCCAAAGTCGGAAAAGGAACTTATCGAAACCATCAAGCTCAACGTTCGACGTAAAATGGGGGAGTTACTTATTACGTACAGTACCCATAGTCTTAGGCAGTTGGCCTACATATGTCGCTTGATAGAGAAGTCCCTTGACCGATCGGAGAGCACGCGTGGCCCTTTTGTGCCGAACACGCAACGACCACCCGCAAGACGTTACGTTAACGAAGTAAACGATGAACCAAATATTGAATTGGCTGTTGCTACACCCAATCAGATTGAAGCGCTCAAACGGGATCCGAGCTTAAATAAGTGCTGGAATTGCCAGGGCGTGGGTCATGGTTTCCGTGATTGCAGGGAACCTAGAGATAAAGATAAAATTTTCTGTTTCCGGTGTGGACTTGCAGATGTCTACAGTCCAGACTGTCCAAGGTGTGCGGGAAACGCATACCGGAACAATCCACCATCCGGGGGGATTCGTTCCGTGAAGACCGAACCGGAGTTTTAAGAGCGGACGAACCGTCATCTAAAACTCCTATATCCATTTTAAAACCAGATAAGAATAAATTACCCGTTGTAAATGCTACAACAACACATTTTATGAATTCAAATAAGCCAAATAATGAAATTTTAAGGAAACCTTTCCATGAAAGGTTACAAAACTATTATGAAGTCCGAAAACGTATAGTGACGTTTCCGGAGTTATCTAATCGCATTAGGCGCACAAGAGATCGTTTCGTTGAGAAGAGAACCTTATATCGTAATATAGCTTCGACGACATTGGGCGATTCTGGTGATCCACGTCCCTATGTCTCCGTCGAACTTTTGGGGGATAAAGTTTTAGGACTTCTAGATTCCGGGGCTAGTATTAGTTGCATAGGTAATGATGCCTTGGAATATCTATCCGGCAAAGGTGTCTCTCTCAAAACAATCCAATCAAGTGTGTCTACCGCGGATGGTAAGAAACAAAAGATCTGCGGAATGATTACGACCGATGTTAAGTACAAGGGTGTCATTCACAAAATGAATTTTTATGTCGTCCCGACATTGGCACAGAGACTGTACTTAGGCGTAGA
Organism: Platycheirus albimanus; assembly: GCA_916050605.2. Lineage (NCBI taxonomy): Eukaryota > Metazoa > Arthropoda > Insecta > Diptera > Syrphidae > Platycheirus > Platycheirus albimanus. The sequence goes on from OU696696.1 coordinate 338,404,127, forward strand.
TTTCTGGCAGAAATTTAAGATCGCACCGAACATCATTTCGGGATTGTCACTAGACGTGACAGATAAATTAAATGATAGACTAGTCAACCAGGTTAAGCTGACTAGTGATGAGTTCGCCAAACTCGATCAAGTAGTTCGAAGTTTTCCTTCGTTCACTGCCAAAGGGTTGGGTAAGACGAGTTTGGTTGAACATTTTATAGATACAGGTGATGCCACTCCTATCAAACAGCGGTATTATCCTGTCTCTCCGGCGATTCAAACCCTAATGTATGCGGAATTGGATCGCATGCTTTCTTTGGGAGTAATCGAAGAAAGTACAAGCGCGTGGAGTTCTCCGGTTGTGCTGGTGCGCAAACCCGGTAAGAACCGCCTGTGCTTGGACTTTCGCAAGGTGAATAGTGTGACCAAGAAAGATGCGAGGCCAATTGCGCATATAGAGGGGTTGCTGGCACGCCTTTCGGAAACACGCTTTATCTCAAGCGTGGATCTGAAGGACGCGTTTTGGCAAATACCGCTGGAGAGGAGTTCTCGTGAGAAGACCGCTTTCACGGTACCGGGGCGTCCCCTGTATCAATTTAAGGTGATGCCATTTGGTCTCTGCAACGCTCCGCAAAGTTTAACGTACCTGATGAACTTGGTAGTTCCATCGGAGTTGCGAGACCAAGTATTCGTCTACCTAGACGACCTTTTGGTAGTGTTGAAGACCTTCGACGATCACTTAAGAGTTTTGGGGATTGTTAGTCGACGTTTGAGTCATGCAGGACTCACCATCAACGTTGAGAAATCGAAGTTTTGTTTTAGCGAGCTTCAGTATCTCGGCTATAAGGTAGGACAAGGATGTCTGAAGGCGGATCCAGACAAAGTCGCCGCCATCATTGACTTCCCTGTACCAACAACCACTCGCCAGGTGAGGCGATTCTTAGGAATGGCAGGTTGGTACCGGCGATTCGTCAAGGACTTCTCCACCTTAGCCGCACCTTTGACCGATACGCTGAGGAAAGGCAAAGCTTTCGTTCTCAACGAAGATGCGAAGACGGCTTTCAATAATATCAAACAGGCTCTAACGTCAGCACCTGTGTTGATTAATCCTGATTTTAACAAAGAATTTGTCATTTTATGCGATGCATCCGCGTCCGGTATCGGATGTGTTCTCTGCCAGCGAGATGTAGACGGAGCTGAACGCCCAATCTACTACTTCTCCCAGAAGCTGAACGCTGCGCAGAGAAATTATTCGGTCACCGAACGCGAATGCCTCGCTGCGTTTTTGGGAATTCACAAGTTCCGTTCCTATGTGGAAGGGTATCACTTCAAGGTAATAACCGACCACTCGTCTTTGAAATGGTTGATGAGCCTGAGGGACCCTACGGGCAGACTGGCCAGGTGGAGTATGAGACTCCAAGGTTTTGATTTCGAAGTAGAGCACAGAAAAGGTACACTTAATGTGGTCCCTGACGCACTCTCGAGGGTGTATGAATCTGATGCCTTAACGGCAGAAAGCTATATGGCATGTATCGCTCAAATCGAAACCGAGGAGGTGCTCCACATTGACCTGGAGGACCCTGCGTTCAAGTCAGAAGAGTACCTTCAGCTCATCACCCGTATCAAGGAGGAGCAGGAGCGATTACCCGACCTTAAAATTTCAGAAGGGTTCATTTATAAACGAACCAAACATGCAGTGGGAAATCCGTTGTTGGACGATCTCTCATGGAAGTTATGGATTCCGACGAAGTTGACGGAATCCCTGATTTCCCTGGCACATCGCCCACCAAGGGCTTCACACGGGGGAGTAGTTAAGACTATATACAGGCTCAGACAGCAGTTTTATTGGCCAGGTTTATATTCGCAGGTCAAACAATTTGTGGACCGATGCGAAACGTGTAAGGCAACGAAAGCCTCCAATATGACTCTGCGTACGGAGATGGGGGAGAGCTTTAAGGTAGAACGTCCATTTCAACACCTCTACGTGGATTTCCTCGGCCCCTATCCGAGATCAAGAAACGGTAATGTACATATTGTCATAGTTGTAGACCAACTGACAAAATTCGTTTTTATTAAACCACTTCGTAAAGCCACCGCTATAAATGTTATTAATTTCCTCCGAAATGAAATTTTCCTAGTCTATGGAGTACCTGAGAGTATACTCTCGGACAATGGTTCACAGTTTGTGAGTCACGAATTCAAAGAATTATTAAATAAATTTGGAGTCAAGCATTATCGTACTGCCATCTATGCTCCACAATCTAACGCTAGCGAGAGGGTTAACCGCTCAATTTTGGCTGCGATTAGAGCATATGTTGACACACGACAGACAAATTGGGATGCCCATTTGTCGTCGATTAGTAGCGCGTTAAGAACCACCGTCCATTCGACATTAACAATGTCCCCATATGAGGCTCTGTTCGGCCAAAGAATGATAGAGCATGGTGCGGATTATCGCCTGTTAAAAGATTTGGGTGGGTTGAACAACTCCGAACTAGATTGGTTGCCAAAAGTGGCCAAGATGAACATCTTACATACGTATTTAAAAACCGCACTCGAAAAGACGCATGGCGCCTATGAGAAGACTTACAATCTTCGTAGTCGCAAGGTAGATTTTAAAGTGGGAGATGTTCTTTATAAGCGAAATATCGTGCTAAGCGACGCGACTAAGCACTTCAATGCGAAGTTGGGTCCCAAATTCGTCAAAGTCACGGTAACCCAGGTAGTTGGGAATAATTTATTCGAAGTCGAAGATGTAAAAGGGTATAGGACAACGTCCCATACTAAAGATTTAAAAAGATGATATTCTGTGTTATTAGCAGAGAATTTATGCCCGGCGCTCAGCTGTGCACGAGACTCTGTTTCCATATAGGTATAAGTAGTTTAAGGTAATATTAAATTTTAAACCAGTTTTAACATACGCGAATTAAAGTGTTGGCCTAAAAATGTAGTTTTGTCTAACAGTTTTCTTTTTTTTCTTATGTTTTTGTCAGGAGCGGGGCTCAAGACAAAACCACAAGCTGTGTAAGGAAAACATTTTTCTTGAACATATAATTTCATATCCACACATCTAATAACAAGATACTACCACAAAACACACAAGAAATGCTGGTCATATCAATTCATTTTTCTATCGCCATATATTTAGTAGAAGAATATAAAGACCGAGTCAGTAGGTAGTCCCCTTAAGTAAATGTCGCTACGAGTTGACAGTTTAGCGAGTGCTGAACTCATTCTCAAACTGTCTTAAACAGCTGTCGTCCACAATCCACAAGGGAAGGAAATCGACTTCATACTTAGTGGACTGCAGACATGAATTGTCTTTTCTTCACAACCGCCATCCAGTCAACAAGTCTTTTTATTAAACCGTCATAAGCCACAAAAATTTTTCTGTATTGTAGTATCAAGGAGTGTAGTTTCTTACGGCCGCGAGTGAATTTTTTTTAATCAGGAATTTTCGGAGGAATCCGACGTGCTTTTAAGGAGTTTATTAGCTCCAGGTAAGAACCAAATCATTAGCTATCCTTTAATATAGGAATTTCCTAAGATTTATCTCCGGATTAGACAGAAATTTGATTTTTGTCCCGACTCCTAAATGAAGGAGGTGTTAAAGGAGATTTCCCTGTATAGACCCTTAGTTCATGTGGTTCTGTTTCTTTTTTTTGTAGGACATATGAAACTGCATAATCCCTTAAAGAATCCAGGAAGGATTTTTGCAGACAGTTTCATTGAGGAAAACCAAGCTCGTGGTCCACCATCTTTTAAGACCGAGCGAGCCAACGCGGGATTGTATATTCAGAAGTAAACCATATGTACCGAAGTTGTACCACCGTGGGAGCACCTGTAATTGTACAAAAATATGTACCGACGAGGGAGCAACAGATTTTAAGAATTTCGTCGAGGGATTTTCTCCACCCAGGAGAGCCATCCGCATCATGTTTCTTCAAGGCCAAATTTTGTGCCACAAATTTATCATCTCCATCGTTGAATAAAAATAAAAAAAAGTATCCTACTACGTTCATACAGGTAACCCTTTGAATATTTCTTTGTCTGTTGTGTCTTATATATCTACGCCGATACGCTGCGCCGTCCAAAAGGGCGCAAGAAAGAAAAATCCAGAGAGAAAAAAAAAAAAATCATCAAAGTGCTAACCCTACATACAGATGTGCATTCCGCAGAAGCGGTCGTTCAGTTTTTTTTCGTATGCATGGCATGAAATGCATACATGCCGACGATTTTTTTTGTTCCTTCTTGTTTTTGTGAAACCAATTGCGTTCTCGTCGAAGCAGTAGACATACATATATATATATACTGTCTACGACCCCAAATCTACGAAAAATATTTCGGAAAAATCGAAGAAAAAATCCCTATGAAGTAAAGCATACTTACTGTTGTGCTAAGAGAATCCATCCAAAAACCACATATACATATTCTGGTTAAGAATAAGAGCAAAATATAAAACATCCCTATCCAATCAGCTGACGGTTAACGTCACGGCAAGCTGCTCGACGTTACATATTTTCTAATGGTTCTCGCTGAAGTTTAAAGAACGTATTAAAGTCGTGCCTATATATATATACGTACATATATTCATAACTCAACGCTACCAGACACCTAAAATGTGTCCACACTCAACTCTACGATACAGCTACCTACTTACACACATCACATCCTAGCTACGCAAAACAAAAAATATATATATACGAGAAAGGAGAACAAAAGGTTTTTTTTAAGCACATTAAAGACAACGTCGTACGCACATTCGCTCATACCGTTGCAGTGCGCACCTGACCTAGGACAATCCGAATCATATTGTCTAATTAAAATGCATCTAATCATGAAAATTATCCACTCACTATAAATTGCTATAGCCAACGTATCGACGAAAGTGAACACCAATTTTGGGTTTGCGAAGGCTGCAAAAACAAGTGTTAGTGAGATTCTACAACACCAGCATATTTCGACGTTCTACGTAGATTTAAGTATATATGTAGATATTTTTTTTTAGATATTAAGTCTGGAAAGACAAACGCTTAGACATTGCGTTTGGTACAAAGTGTACATGGTCTGCTTATCAAAGCAATTAGTTTTTTTTTGCAATCAGCCACCTTTTTCAGTAGCATACGGTTCACCTCATACATAAATACATAAACGAAAGACGATTGGCTTAAAACGATTGTTGTTGTCAAACTAAATAATAATAATAATTTTGATGGCGATTCAAACAATAAGTAATTTCATAGATTCAAAGTAAATCGAACCCTACGAGAACTAAAGCACAAAGAAAAGAATCCATTAGTAAACCCCCCCATTCATTTTAATAATTATCTCTTTTTCATATCATAACCCTTCCGTAACTTTAACTTTAACTTTAAATTTTCAGCATAGGTCACCGCCCGAGCTGCAGTGCACTACACGCCGACGGATGATAAACATAACATTCATTTTAATTTTACCTTGAATATAATATTTGAATTTTTATATATTTACATATTGCTATATTACATTTAATTTATCCTCATACATAATTTACCTACCTTTCCCTTTCCTCTCAATCTGAGTGGTTTATCGCCGAATTGGAGATACCACGGAATCCTTACAGTATAACCCGTGAGCGAACGGTTCACAAATTTTGTTTTTGGGTTTTTCTTTGGGTTAAATACTACCTGGATTGATTTCTAGTTTTCTCAGTTTTTTTTTGTCTCGTTTTGGAATTTCATTCACGTAAAGATTTTCAGAATACCCTCCCCGGGGAGGAAGCATTTTAACGTTTGGAATTACAAATATACATACGAATACATGATTGATGTAAATCAGAATATAGTCTTGTTTCGCGATTTTGAATCATTTTACAAGAGATAATAATAATTTTTTTTTAATGTACAGGCGGCTTTGTAATTAAGATAAAGTGTCATAAAGACCATAGGGAAGATTAGTATTTTAAGACAATAACAAAAACACCCCATTAAATAATTTTTCTTTTGATGTTAGTTTTAGTGTAAAGAAAATAGATCAGTTTTATTGTAAGAGATAAGTTAAGTAATTTTTGGATTCAAAAGAATATCCAGTTTTTGATTTCATTTTTATAAAGTTTAAGACAAGAAAATAGTAGTTATAGTTTTGAAGTATAATAAAGTTTTCTTTTATGGTTATATATATATTATAACGTTTACGAAAATCACCTCTTTTTTTTTTTGTTATGTAGTTGATGACTTTTCAGATTACAACGTTGGTTAATCAGTTTTCACTTCAGGAATAATAATTTTTGAATCATGATAGTTTAAGGATTTTCTTCGGGGGAGGCGGACACCCTTCCGAATAGCAACATTGGAACGGAAATAGGGATGAAGCAACTGGAGTAGAGTTTGAGTTAGTTTTTTTTTTAGCAGATTTTGGTTTGCCAGTATCGGCATATATTGTGATGACAATATAATGTAGTTTTGGTTTAGGTTCTTCGGTTCTTCTATGTAGGAGGGACCGGATTTTTGGTTAAGGGGTTCCATCAATAAATAGTTTTTGAATTATAGGTCGTATATGGAACCATGGATCTGTGGGTGTGTAGGGTTGGAGTAGCCCTCATGCTTACAGTATGGGTGGGTTTAGAGGCCTCGTGAGTATGCGCTTCCACCTTAGCATACCCCACCCCGTCTCATGGACTAGTTTAGACACCCGGTCGCATGAGAGCTTCCTTTAAAATATCGGTACTAGTGGGAAGTGAGTTAAAATAGTTGGTACTCGTTGTGTAATATCTAATCAACGTGCTGGTAGCTATGAGAGGACCATGTAGAGATGAATGTAAGAATGTGAGCTAATTTAATTGGGTGCGATTCGAAGGGTCAATCGAAGTTTGTTGAGGCCAGCAGCCCAGCTCTTTAGAAGTGAAGGAGGTTCAGACTATCAGAACCAATTGGTCTGCGGAAACAATTAATGTAACACGTCGTGATCGCACAGCAAGGATCCACCCCTGGACTGAGCATAGCATAGGGAGTGAGCGCAGGCCAGCCGCGGTGCTCGATCAACGACACCCTGTCTTCGTCCCGCACCTTGTGGCTTCTGTAATGGGGAGGCTACTACCAGAATAGAGGCTGAGTTGAGCGGACAGACAGTGGAGTGAAGGAATGATGGGAAATTTTGAGGCTTTTGAATGGTTAGTGGGAGTCGTGTGTGGAGGGACATACTGGTCGCAACGTTCGATCATTAGGGTTCTGATTCAGGCTTGGGGTGGGACAATAGGCCTTCCTCTTAACTATAAGCGAATGGGCCACGTGTTGAACAGTGACCTTGTCTGTTCCGATCCATGACACGGGTGATCAAGAAGATTGGGTATCTTCTTGGATTATCGTTCGGTGTAGAGAATTTCTGGTTTCCTTGAGTTTTTTTTTGTTTTGAGTTACGGGTTAAGGTATAAGGATACATGGTACAGCAAGGTGTATCGGAGAGGGGCTGTCATGGGGGCTAGCTATCGCCTGTCACGGCGCACCTAGTGGCTTTATTGGTGGTAGTAGAGGTGGTACTAGGTCCCTGACTCCCCGAATATTTCGGTTTCGTAGAGACATTCTTGGATTTTGGGTTTTAGGAATATGAATAGGAATATGTGTGTTCATAGATGTATGTACATTCATTTTCTTTTTTCTTCCCTTTAACTTTATTTCTCATTAATTCGTTTATCTTCGTTACAGATGGCGCCCAACGTGGGGCATATCCGTTATGCTCTACCAGCCCCATTTGTGCGTGGATGTTGTTATTCACTATATTATCTTCGTTACATATTAATGAACTTTTTTTATGTTTTAAATAATAAAATATTTTTGTTACATATAAATTACATAGTTTTTCATTAAAAGAAAAATTCGGTACAATTGACTTCATTTCAGTACAATTTCAAAAGATTTTTCAGTACAATCGAAAAATGTCATTTTCCATCCCTGGTATACCCAGTCATCAAAAAATGCAGTTGTGGCATTGGAATCAATGGTGCAGTCAACCCAATCATGTTTTTGTTCATGTACGATGGGTAGCGCAATTTTGTCGTGTTCACTGACATAATCGTCGATACACTATAAGTTTGAAGGAGTTTCTTTGGGAAACGATCAGCCAGCCGTTCCATGATGTACGGACCCATTCCGGAACCAGTACCACCACCAATTGAGTGACAGAGAACAAATCCCTCCAAGCTATCACTGCCTTCGGCCTCACGATCAATAATATCGAAGACTTCCTCGTGAAGTTTCTCGCCTTGGCTATAACCAGAGGCTCAATTATTTCCAGCCCCACCACCATGTTTTGAAAGGAAGACATTCTCCGGATTATATAGCTACATAGTTGATATGGATGGAAACCTATCATATGCTTGTACAAAATGGGATGGATCGGTTGATTGGTCTTACCTTGGCATAAGGAGGACTCATGATGTTATGTATAACTCTTGGTTCCAAATCTAGGAGCACTGATCGTGGAATATGATTATCATCGGCTTGATAGAAGAACACGTCTTTTCTATCCACTCCATCGCTGGCGAAGTCCTCGAAGTCCAAAAATTGGCCTAGCAGTTTGGCCGTCCCTTATGGTGGCTTTACATGGATCTGCATGCCATCATCTGCAAAAATAGAGGATGCAAGATACAAAAATCATACTAGTGTGGTAGAGAGGTAAGACCAAAATGCAGACGTCTGCACGGATGCAGATTATCTGCTGGAACACAATGGAGCCGGAGTCGGATCCGCGAACGCAGCCGTATCGCATGTCAAAATATTGAATACACACGAATTCAATGTTGTGAACACAACGAGACGGATCCGCAAACGCAGCCGCAAACGGTGACGGACGAGTTGGCCAACTTTTAATAAATACGTGCGTATTTTTGACATTCCATACAAAAAAAAGGGCAACGTGCTAATAAAATCCTTTTAGAAATTAGGCCAGGGTACAAATGTATAAAAAAGACTATACATGATGCGATATATGTTTTATCATCTTTTATATATGCATATATATGTATGTTTTTCAGTGGAAATTGTAAAAAAAAGGTGGAGTACGTACGACTCCATTGTGGGCACTTCTAATTAGGTACGTACGGCATGCGATACGGTTGCGGCTGCGGTTCCGGTTGCGTTTTTCTATTGTGTTCCAGCAGTATAGGAACTTCAACTCATGCAGATGAAAATTATGGCGAAGACGAACATGTTCATCTTTTTTTTAGCGTTTTCATCTGCACCATAATTTTTTCATCTGCACCATAATTTTTTTTGTTTAACTGTCAAAACAATCTGTTTTTTTGTTTACATAATGTTATTGATTTGCAAAAGCGTACTTTCGAAATTTATTTTGGAAATTAAAATTAAAAAATATGGACACAAAAGCGGTGAAAAAACAAAAAAGTGAGTACTTAATATATTTATTTGTATCCAATTTTGTTTTGGTTCTAGATGTATGCTACGTCTTTGGTTCCAGCTAACCGAGTAGAACAGGCATTAAGTAAAGCGGCCAGCTCATTGATTTCATTTAGACCGCGCATGTGGAATCACAGGTCTTGGGTTATTCAGCTGAGGGTGAGACTAAAAATTCTTAATTAATGCAAATGAGAAAATAATCAAAAACATTGTTTTCGAAACTACAGATGTGGCTTTTGCTTGCTGATGTTTATTTATCAATTGAACAATCAAATGAAGCGGTAAACTGCATTCAAGAGGCTGCCCAACTCAATAAACAATATCATCAGATAATGTTCATGGTGTTTTTTTTTTGTATTTAACCTAGAATTTCAAATTATTTTTTTTAACTTAGCGGGGTCAAATTTGCATATACCTTCAACAATGGGCTGATGCAAAACAATGCCTAATAAACGCGGTTGCTGCCAACCCAAATCATACTGAAGCCTTGCGGGTGCTTGGAGAGATTTCATCATGTTTTAGGTGAACAACGCATTGCAGAAAAGGTTTTAAAAGACGCAACAAAACTTGATCCGAACTGTCCAAAGATATGGAAAGACTAATGGCTGGTGCTTATAAAGGGTTTTCCAATAAGAGGTGTTATTTTGATATTCAAATAAAAATGGCATTTTTTGAGATAAATGATCGGATGTTTATTTCAATGTAAAGAGTAAAGTATGCCATTAAGAATGGAAATCGGAAACCGCAAAGTGGCTGCTGTATGCTCCAATAGCTTCACGAATTTTTCTTTCTTATTAATACCAGCGTTGTTGATTGTGTTAAGTGAGAGCCGGAAATACTTCAAGCTGTTAGGACAAACACAATTTATATAAAAGACAAGACAATTTTTTAATCTTAACAGGTCTATGTTTGTATTTACCTTCAACTTCTTCCAAATCAGAATCAGTATCTGCCAATTGTTGGCTGGGCAGTGTTTTCTTGGTTTGCCTTTTAGGATTCTTTGTTTTCTTTGTCGATGTAGATGCTAATGCGTTTGTTGTCATATATGTGCCTTCTCCCATGGCTAGCAATGAAGGGACATCCAATTTGGCATTTGGATCTTCCAAGAGACTACGTTCTTTGTGTTTCTGTATTGCACTTTAGCCTTTTCCATGTTTTTGGCAAAGTCTTGCAAGTAGCCCAGATCAACTGGCTTTGCAGTTGTGGATTTAATGGAATTTGTGTTCGGAATCTGATTTTCATGCCAACGTCGCAATCGAACTAAGGAGCTGCATTGGCATCGGCAACAGCTTTATCAGTTGATGTCGATGGTTTGACATCAAAGAAACTCGACTTAAGATCAATTTCATCAGGATTGACGCCCTTTTGCTGTTGGTGACAGTGCGTGGTGCCTTCTTTTCTGTTTGCGCAGTTTTCTTTTGTTTTTGTGGCTCGCCCTGGTTTGATTGATTAGATCGGCCAACTGTCTTTGGTGGAGGTTTGTATTTATTGAATAGTTTTGTCCTCAATGATGTGCCAATAGACTTACGCTTTTTTGTTGTTTCGACAAAGTGTCACCCTTGGATGTTGATGATGATGACTCTGCTTCTCTAAAGATTTTATGTATGTATGTTCTATGAAAAACAAAATATCTTAAAAAATATACAAAATGCATTATACCTTCTCTTTGAACTTGGAGAATTGTCTTCGAAATCACTATCATCGTCGTCAGATACATTGGAAGCAGCTTGACGACGATTCGAGGATGATTTTCCTGGTTTCCATTAATCTTCGTTCGCTGAGAAATCTTCTTCAGGCGATGAGGATTCGTATTCTTCGTCAGACATTTCTTTTGTTTTTTTTTTGTTTACTGCGTGTATAGTATAGTACCAGTATGTAGGCTTTACTTATTATTTTTGTTGATAAATATTATAAATAAACCATTTTTCAAAACTTTTTTTTCGTTCCACTTGTTTCTTCTCTACGCCGAATCGGGCCAAAAGCAACTTCTTTAATTTTCTTTTTTCAAAACAGATGACTTTGACATCTGTCACCAGTCTTTAAAAATTATAGCAAGTAAAAACAGGTAGGTATATGTGTACTCTTTCACTCTTTCGTGTTATGTCGTATAGCTCCCCCGCTTTACTTTTCTGCAAATTTGCAGATGCAGACGTCGAAGATTACATGTAAATCCACCATTATCCTAAACAGGCAGAGGATATATTTTACTTATGTGGATTTTTTTTGGGAAAAGCAAATTTGATCAAAAATTTGATCAAATTTGCTGTCCAATAAAGCGGCAGATAGCTAAGATAAGTTTTTGTTATTGTGTGTGTGTTTCTTTTGACGTTCTTAATCTGAGGCGTGTTTAACCATACGACAATGTCAAACGAGATTGATTTTTCTGTCATGTAATCTTCGTTGGAATAATCTTTAAGCAATTTTTTTTTAGATTTTCGTGTAATATATTTCAACATTAATATAATAATGTAGCTGCAATTAATTATTTCATAAGTTAAAATGTACTTCAATGTCTTTTTAATGTTTTGTAAGTCGGAAAGTTTTGTTCGCAGTTGAGTCATAATTTAATATTGATTAAATAAAGTTCACCGGCTGAACACACCCAACCAAGCAAATGTCAGATTTTTACACACAAGCACGAGGGAATGCAAACAATTTGTAAACGGAATTTCGATTCGGGTGGACATTATTTAATTTTAATTCTGCCGCAAAGTAGATAGTTTATTTAAATGTTAGTATATATGAAGTGTTAATGTATATTTAATACAAAGAAGTCTGAATAAATGTTAATGTACCTATAGTTAATTAAGAAAGTCTGAATAATCAACGTAATATTACCGCTACTACTAGCAAGATGGATTGCAACATTGAGGAATTAGATTTAATTAATTTTTCAATATTATATAATAAAAAGGGAATTGTTTTTCTTAACGAAGACAATGTGCTCCTCCAAGAATAAATAAATACATATATATAAAATAACAACTACCTAGGATTCGTTAAAGGATGCATTAAAAACACTTCGTCATGAACATTGTCAGAGTAATAAACAAAAGTTTACAAATGACTCGTTGTATGGGAGAAGTGTTCCCGGAAAAAATGAAAGGCCATCGAATAGAAAGCTATAAAAAACTATACCTAACAAATCTTTAGTGAATTCGACACAACCGTTGCCAACTTATGGAACAGCTATGTTATGAAGTAGGAATAAAATCCGGGCTCAATCACTGCATCCTTTTCAAAGCGATTCAATTCATTATAAACTCTGTTCATTTTAATTTTGCAAGTTCATACCTATTTATTTTTAAATTGTCAATTAATTTTCACTTCAACCGTTTGTATTTATATTTGTTATTATTTTAAAACTTTGATCACTTATCTAAAAAGAATTCTTTTTCCACAATGAAATTCACAGAATGCTAAAAAAATAAACAACAAAATTTGACGTTTGAGAAATGTCAAATTATTGTAGTGTGTGTGCAAATGTGTGTTAAATCTCAATTTAAAATGAGATTTCATTTGGGAGGTAAGATTTGATCAAACACCACAAAAAGATATGATCATTGCCCAAAAGAAAAACACTTTTTGATGTTTGATCATATTTCACACGAAAAAGATTTGATCAAGCGACCCAAAAAAAAATCACATTACTGTGGTTCCCACTTTGTCCTAGTTGTAAGGTAATGATTTCACTTGTCATTTTGCTTACTTTTAGTAACTTATTTTAAAAATTAAATAAAAACGAAGAAAACTAAAATTAAAAATTGTAGTTTGTTATGATCAGTGTATGGGAATAATTGATGATCATGTTAATTTGTGACAAGATCACAATAATGTGGATTTTTTTGTGAAAAGCAAATTTGATCTAAGTTTTGATCAAATTTGCTGTCCAATAATAGCGGCAGATAGCTTTGATACATTTTTGTTATTGTGTGTGTGTTTCTTTTGACGTTCTTAATTTGAGGCGTGTTTAACCATACGACAATGTCTAACGAGATTGATTTTTCTGTCATGTTATCTTCGTTGGAATAATCTTTAAGCAATTTTTTTTTAGATTTTCGTGTAATATATTTCGACATTAATATAATAATGTAGCTGCAATTAATTATTTCATAAGTTAAAATGTACTTCAATGTCTTTTTAATGTTTTGTAAGTCGGAAAGTTTTGTTCGCAGTTGAGTCATAATTTAATATTGATTAAATAAAGTTCACCGGCTGAACACACCCAACCAAGCAAATGTCAGATTTTTACACACAAGCACGAGGGAATGCAAACAATTTGTAAACGGAATTTCGATTCGGGTGGACATTATTTAATTTTAGTTCTGCCGCAAAGTAGATAGTTTATTTAAATGGCCTCCCACACCCTTAAATATGTCTACATATATATAAAATAACAACTACCTAGGATTCGTTAAAGGATGCATTAAAATCACTTCGTCATGAACATTGTCAGAGTAATAAACAAAAGTTTACAAATGACTCGTTGTATGGGCGAAGTGTTCCCGGAAAAAATGAAAAGCCATCGAATAGAAAGCTATAAAAAACTATACCTAACAAATCTTTAGTGAATTCGAAACAACCGTTGCCAACTTATGGAACAGCTATGTTATGAAGTAGGAATAAAATCGGGGCTCAATCACTGCATCCTTTTCAAAGCGATTCAATTCATTATACACTCTCTTCATTTTAATTTTGCAAGTTCATACCTATTTATTTTTAAATTGTCAATTAATTTTCACTTCAACCGTTTGTATTTATTTATTATTATTTAAAACTTTGATCACTTATCTAAAAAGAATTCTTTTTCCACAATGAAATTCATAGAATGCTAAAAAAATAAACAACAAAATTTGACGTTTGAGAAATGTCAAATTATTGTAGTGTGTGTGCAAATGTGTGTTAAATCTCAATTTAAAATGAGATTTCATTTGGGAGGTAAGATTTGATCAAACACCACAAAAGATATGATCATTGCCCAAAAGAAAAACACTTTTTGATGTTTGATCATATTTCACACGAAAAAGATTTGATCAAGCGACCCAAAAAAAATCACATAACTCTCGCGTTGTCGAGAAACGTTGAAAACTGGAACAAAACACATTTTATCGCATTCATCGGGTTCTTTAACTTTGACAGGCGATAATTTTATTGCATGGAACACATCGAAATGAAACAACTGGAAAACTGCGATAAAATGGTGTTCTCTATGACCGAAAAGTCATATTTTTTTAATTTTAAACGTCAAATTTACTCGCCTTGTATTGAGCACGCGATAGGCAATAAATAAACCATTAAAAATGTTTAAAGCCGTTTAAATCTATTTCTAGACGTACACTACATTCATGACAGACTACATGCTCTATTTGCGCAAATATGTTTGTGAACTTCGCCAGAAGAAAAGTGCCTCTCATAAATATTCTGTCGAAGAAGACGACTAACATTTTTAATATATGTATGCACATACATATATAATTATAATTTTTTTTGGAAATTAAAAAAAAAAAATAACGGAAAGTGTTCGTTTTTATGTGCATATTTATACTATAATATTTAATCAAGTTTGGCGCTGTTAATATTTTCTTTTTAAATTATTTACCCATTTAACATATAAATGTGAAGAAAAATGTGCTCGCAGTAACCCAGAGTAGGTATAGGATACAAACATAAAATGCCAATCAAATTGGGGAGCATATTTATATTATTAACTCACATAAATAACACAAACAAGTATGCATCAACAGTCAGAATAAGTATTCCTTTTATACTTTAAAATTTCTTTTTAAATAACATAATAATAATACAATATAATAACATTTTTTTTTTAAGAAATAAGTCTTTATTTATAAAAAAAAACAACTTAAATTTCAATTTCACAATCTTTCAAATCTGGAATTATTTTTGTTTTGATTTGACAGATTGACACTTCAATTTATGGCCTTCCAATGGAAGTTCCAGGCAAAATAATATCGAAATCCTTGCATATCGCTTCAACTTATAGAAACCCTACTTTTTCCAGACGCCATAAAAGCGGAATGAGTTGTTTCATTTTATAACGATACAAACAAATTTCGCCAAAGTTACAGAACAGGGCCACAGTATCCATTTTTTTCACTTCATTGGCTGGAGTTGTTTTCTTATCATTAGTGTCTTTTGGCAAGTTAGCTTCGGCAACGTTTTCCTCTTCGCTTTCGGTCTCGCCATCGTCTGAGCCGATTGAGGGGTTGCAACTAGAGTTGGTGGTTTGGGAGGAGAAATTACCTGAAAGTTCGTAGCAATGGTATGAAAATAAAGCTGGAAAATAATTTTTATTATTATTTACCTACAACTTGAGATGAGATTGAATTTTGTGAATCCGAACTCCCATCGTCCTGGTTGTCGTCCTCGTTCTCAGAATCTTTTGTGGATCACACTTCTTGTCAAATGTAAAATTTCTTTTTTTTTTCTTTTTTTTTCTGGCTTTTGACAGATCAACATTCTCAACTCATGTCTTGGAGATGAGTTGGATATTGTAACAGAATGTAACTTTATTGTGCATAAACGAACGACGCGGATGTTACACTTTGTCACAATTTCGGAATTTACGAACGTCAAAAGTAAAACATTGTTGACAAATGTTACACAAATCCATTAAACGAACGTACTACTGACATTTGCTTGGTTGGATGTGTTCAGCCGGTGAACTTTATTTAATCAATATTAAATTATGACTCATCTGCGAACAAAACTTTCCGACTTACAAAACATTAAAAAGACATTGAAGTACATTTTAACTTATGAAATAATTAATTGCAGCTACATTATTATATTAATATCGAAATATATTACACGAAAATCTAAAAAAAAATTGCTTAAAGATTATTCCAACGAAGATAACATGACAGAAAAATCAATCTCGTTAGACATTGTCGTATGGTTAAACACGCCTCAAATTAAGAACGTCAAAGGAAACACATACACAATAACAAAAACTTATCTTAGGTATCTGCCGCTATTATTGGACAGCAAACTTGATCTAATTTTTGATCAAATTTGCTTTTCCCAAAAAAAATCCACATTAATTTCAAAAAAAAAATTATTGTTTTTGGAATTTTTTTTTCTGCAGTGTCCTCAATGTAAAATTTCATAAACTGAGTGAGTAACCGCTGTATGTAACACTGCAAAACGTCAATTGAATTGAAAAATAATTTTGAATTTAGGACAAAAGTAGTTACGTTAAGGTGCCTTTACATGAAGCTGCAAGCCCTGAGTTGCAAAAAAAGAGGATGCAAAATCAATAAATCATACTTGTGTGATAGAGAGGGAAGGCAAAAATGCAGACGGTCTTCATGGATGCAGATTATAGGAAAATTATAGATGCAGCTTGAAAATTATAGTGAAGATGAACATGTTCGTTTTCATCGTCTGCACTATGATTGTTGTTGTTGCGTTTTCGTCTGCATTTGCAACTTCATGTAAAGCCACCTTTACGTAGCAGAGTCTGGATTTGTTTGTACATTTTCAATTGTTTATAGGAGCTGTCAAACTTAACTATTTGTTAAATATTTACTAAACGAAGGTTTTCCAAATTCTTAAATGGGTTTCCCAAATTTGTCCACATTGAGACCGATCGGTTGACTCCAAAAAAGGCTATTTTCGTTTTCATGTGCTGCTAACTATACGCCAAAGTTTAAATTGTTAATAACTAATAAACCATTGTTTTCCAAATTCTAAAAATGGTTTCCCAAATTTGTCCAAATTTTTTCCAAATTATTTGCATCAAAAAAATCGAAATTCGTGAGATCGTGCTGCTAACTATACGCCGGATGAGAAAATTATGTTTTTACTTTTAAAACCCATATAGCAAACACACCTAAAAAATAAATGGCATACGCAGGTATAGTTGCCATTACAAAATGCACAGAGAGAGATGTACACGTATTCACAGACAGGAAAAAATATTTCGAGGGTGTTTCAGGCAAAGAGGGTATATACCAAAGAGGATATATACCACTGATCTCTATATTACAGAGATCAGTGATATATACATAGAGTCCACTCTTTCCTACGTTCCATCCTGCTCTGCTAAAATTTTTATGGTGTCTTTCCTATTGTATTCATTGTCCGTGTGAAACAACAACAAGAAACGATGAGGTAAGTAGTACCTCTCTGATATATACCTCTTTGATATATACATAGGGTCCAATCTTGTGCCTTGTTTTGATTTTGCCTTCAAGCTACAGCTGTCATATTGTTCTTTTTGTTAAACATGTGTGTGTACTACAGCTGTCATATTGTTCTTTTTGTTAAACATGTGTGCGTTCACACCTTACTACTTACCTCATCGTTTCTTGTTGTTGTTTCACACGATGAATGAATACAATAGGAAAGAGACCACGAAAATTTTAGCAGAGGAGGATGGAACGTAGGAAAGATTGGACTCTATGTATATATCCTCTTTGATATTGGTCTGTGCACAGATCATACACAGACCGGCAACTCGTACTCCCCTTGCCAGAAACACCCACGAAATATTTTTTCCGGTCTGTGAATACGTGTACATCTCTCTCTGTGCATTTTGTAATGGCAACTATACCTGCGTATGCCATTTATTTTTTAGGTGTGTTTGCTAAATGGGTTTTAAAAGCAAGAGAGAGCGTCCCACTCTCATAATAAATGGCATATCAGCTGATTTTTAGCTTGTAGGCAAAAAGAGAGACCATATGGTGTGTTGGCGGCAAAGAGGATATATACATAGAGTCCAATCTTGTGCATTGTTTTGATTTTGCCTACAAGCTACAGCTGTCATATTGTTCTTTTTGTTAAACATGTGTGTGTGCTACAACTGTCATATTGTTCTTTTTGTTAAACATGTGTGCGTTCACACCTTACTACTTACCTCATCGTTTCTTGTTGTTGTTTCACACTTAAATGAATACAATAGGAAAGAGACCACGAAAATTTAAGCAGAGGAGAATGGAACGTAGGAAAGATTGGACTCTATGTATACCTATATACTCTTTGGTTGGCGGTCTGTATCTTCTTGGTCCGTGGGTCTGTGGCAAAGAGGATATATACCAAAGAGGATATATACATAGAGTCCAATCTTGTGCCTTGTTTTGATTTTGCCTACAAGCTACAGCTGTCATATTGTTCTTTTTGTTAAACATGTGTGTGTGCTACAGCTGTCATATTGTTCTTTTTGTTAGACATGTGTGCGTTCACACCTTACTACTTACCTCATCGTTTCTTGTCGTTGTTTCACATGGACAATGAATACAATAGGAAAGAAACCACGAACATTTTAGCAGAGGAGGATGGAACGTAGGAAAGATTGGACTCTATGTATATATCCTCTTTGATATTGGTCTGTGGAAAAGAGGATATATACCAAAGAGGATATATACATAGAGTGCAATCTTGTGCCTTGTTTTGATTTTGCCTACAAGCTACAGCTGTCATATATTGTTCTTTTTGTTAAACACGTGTGTGTGCTACAGCTGTCATATTGTTCTTTTTGTTAAACATGTGTGCGTTCACACCTTACTACTTACCTCATCGTTTCTTGTTGTTGTTTCACACGGACAATGAATACAATGGGCCCTATCGGCGATCTCCCAAGAAATTTTGTTTCCCAAGAAATATTTTGTTCCCAAGGAACATTCCCCGCGATCGTGAATCTCCCAGGGAATGAATTTCCAACGGAATTTCGAAGATAGTTTTCGAATTTGTTTTGTAGTGCTCTAATAAGCATTAAGTAAAAATTTCCCTGGATTATAAAAAAAATCCCATTTTCATTAATGTGTTAGAACAAAATATCCCACACAAATCCAGAACTTGCAAATCGAAATAATTGATTAAAAGTTCATACTTAAGGCAAGACCACATTAGGCGCAACTGCTCTTCAGCGAAACGACACATCAGAGTTGGGTATACGACCATTTCTACCTTTTAGTTTTACTGGATCGCAGTTTCGCTGCCGCTAAGTGCGATTTAACTCTTAAAATTCCAGACGAAGATTCAGTTGCAGTGAAGTTCCGCTGCAGTACAGCTCCGGCAAGTGCAGTCTTTGCTGTACAGCACAAAATATTAATAAAGTATAAGAAAAAAGCTTCGACATGCATGCTCTAGCTCCTGTCCGTAACAACTTTCTTGAAATCCAGAAAATATTACTATCAACGGAAGAATAAGCTTGATTTTAGAGGTTTTTGTCTAGATTACCAACAACAACAACAATTAAAATGGTGGAACGTAAAAAAAATTGTTGCTTCCCATGCTAATCTAGACAAAAACCTCTAAAATCAAGAGCTTAGTTTTCCGTCGATAGATGGCGCACTTCAAGTGGTAATATTATAGTTTATAATATATACAATGCCTTGTCGCTTCTCTTATATAAATCTAAACAGTCATCTTTTTAATCACCCACAATGTCATGTCAATTAGGTGTTTTTAATTATTTGATAAACTCCCTAAACCACCCTATCTAGTAACACTGTTTTGACAAATGAGAAATCTTCCAATTTCCATTGTTGTCTTTTTTGTATTTAGTATTTTGTTGTCCAACTCAAACAAAAATTATAAGAACAGTGTTATAAAGAAATAAATTAAAAAGTTTTTTCCATGCTGATATGCATTTATAATTGGTGGGCCTTGGCTATTTTCAATTCGGATTCTTTATTTTTAAAAAACTTTTGGATATTCTCTATTTATCGGGTTGAGGTAAATCCATTAGCTATATCGGTGGTTTTTCCATTATAACAACCAATAATTCAGATTGTTTTGGGTTTACTGAACTCGCCCTTGAATAAGAAAATGCAAATGAATGTTTTATAAATATAATTATCAAAATAAAAAAATAAACAAAAATGTTATTGCACTTACAATGTTTGTGTTTATTTTATCTCCCATCCATCTCCCTACAAAAATATATGGGAAACAAATCAAGCAAAATGACAGATGTTTTCCCATGGGAAATTCATTCACGATCGCTAAAATTCCGCACGGATTTTCGAACATTGTTCCCGATACCAATTTTCCGAATATAGGAAATGTTTCCCAAGGAATTTTATTCCCGATAGGGCCCAATAGGAAAAAGACCACGAAAATTTTAGCAGAGGAGGATGGAACGTAGGAAAGATTGGACTCTTTGTATATATCCTCTTTGACATATAAGTTAACACTATAAAAATTCAAGCAACAGTTTCCCACAATAAACTGCAAGTTAACACCATAAAAATTCAAGCAACAGTTTCCCACAATAAACTACAGCAAGCCGCTGACGTTGCAGCTCATGGCATTCCAGAGGTATCCAGTGCATCGACAACAAAATGCAACAAGATCAACAGTGTGGGAACGTGAAGACGAGGAGAGTGCTTGATTAGATATTTAAGGTGTAGTTTTAAGTCAATTTTTTGTCATTCATATTTTGTAGGCAGAATCGCTGCCAGTTGAATAAATAAATAAAAAATATTTTTTTTAAATAAAAATAATCTAAAGTAGATTAATAGGCGCCCGAGCAGCAGGGACCCGGTATTCGTAAAAGTAAGAGCCAGTGATCTCAAGTAGCTCCCGCGCTTCGTTAGAAAAATTGCGAAAATCGGTGTTCTAGAAAAGAACCATCCAAATAGTGATAGTGACCTCAAGTAGTTCCGTGTTCACTTGGAAATTATAAAAAAATCGGTGTTGTTGCGGACGCCTGGCGCGGCTGCTGCAGTGTCGAGTCAACCTAAAAAGAAAAAAAATATTAGACATCACTAACAAATTTTCAAAATATTTACCACTAAATATCTCATCGGAAAGTAGGCCGCTCCAGTCCAAAAACATCTAAAAAAGTTGTGAAAATATGTTATAAATATGTTGATATATCAAAAGAATCGAAATATTATGTTTAAATTTATATTATTAGTAAAATATATTTTGGTACTTACCTTTGCGTCCATTTCAATTTCAATGTTTGTGTTTTTAGGTTTTGTCCTTTCGTGTTGTTCGTTGAAATGTTAGAGTTATCAGTACTCTATGGTTAAGTGATCATGAGACAACAACTCCCAAAGAAAACGCCTTCCCATTTTCAATTTGTATTTGTTCTGCGCAACTACGTCATGATCACACATGAAAGTTTGACGTTTTTCAGGGTATCATGCACAATGCTATAATATTACAATACAATGCATTATTACAAAAAAAAAAAAAGTAATAATAGGAAACTGAGCAAGGCAAGCGCCACTAGTAGCCAGATACAGAAACTGGTTTTCTATATGTTGTGAAGAAGCAGCTAGTTTTGGGGTTGCAGGGTTTTGCCGCTTGAGGTCACCGCCTACGAGAGCAATCTTTTATTACACTGTAGATAATAAATGAAACAAGTTTCTTTTTGATGTAGTCATCTAGTATAATTGTATAGGTTGAAATACAAGGTTTGTGTCTGTCTCATTTTGTGTTTAAGTGGATTGGAATCGTTCGGTATTGTCCCATGTGTGCGTTTTGAAATTAGTAAAACAAATTTTAAAACAGAATCACTTACCATAGTGTAAACGAGGGGTGCGTTTTCGGCTTAAAGCTCGATTTGAAGTGACCATCCCTGAATTTTTCGGAGTAGAGATCAATCGAAATGTCAAGATTGGCGAGAGACAGAGAAGAACCGATGCTTGGAAATATTCAATTGCCACTAATACTATGACAAATTAAGTATATAAACGATTATAGTGGGATAATGATCGGATGATGTTTTCCAGTTAGGAGGATTACAATAATTTGATTTGTGTGTGTGTGCCCACTCGAGCGTTGGATAAGCATTTTCAAATTTGAAAAATTGAAAAGAGGTGCGACAGTGGTGCCATGCAAAGAAAGCAAAAAAATATAAAAAAATTAAAACGTGATTTTTTTAAATTCAAATTTGAAATTTGATGTGGTGCGTGTTCTGTTTCTAATAATAAAAATTAAAATTAATTAATTTTTTTATGTTGTTTTAGTGTTAAATATAAAAATATCCGAGAAAAAACTACGGAAAACTCCTTAAGAATCTTTGAGTCTGAAATAAAACAAGCAGTGGTGAGATGGAAAAAAAAACTATATTGTAGACTTTTATTTGAGGAAATATTTTAATTTTAGGAAGTTATCGGCGGTCCGAAAAAGTCTAAGCCAAAGACTGGGCCGCCGACTGTGTTTTTCGTGGACGTTTTTTTCGTGGAAGTGTTGAAGAACTTTTTGCGGTTCAAGGTAACCGCCCCACTGAGAGTGCTGGAAAAAAATATAGGGCTCCCGAGGACCGGAGCACCCGGTACCCCCTCTCCCCCTGCAGCACCCCCTTGCCACGCCGGAGCAAAAGAAATTGTCGCCCTTCCAGGTTTTGTGATTTTTTAAATAGAAAAAAAAACTCAAAGTAAGTGGGCTGCAATTTAAATATAAATTAAATTTAGAAAAAAAAAAAGAAAATATTTAGACGATAATTTTTGAATCGCCGAATTTTGAAAAAAACGAAGTTTTTGAAAAGAAAGATTTTTTTTTACATGGTAAAAAGAAAAAAAAAAGTAAAAGAATTTAGCTAACATTTTTTTTTTGAACTACATATTTATTTATTTACTTAATTCAACTACTTATTTATTTATTAAGGTTATATATCAATTATTTATTTATTTATTTATTTATTTTTGTTCATTGGTTTTTTTTGTTTCAATAATTTAATTCCATTTTTTTTGTTAGCGACAGAGAAAGGTTTTTTTTTGTGATATTTGTTTTCTGTTTTTTTTTGGTATAAATCCCTCAATATCCCCCTCCACAGAGCTCTTTAGAGGTAGGGTAGTTAGGGCCCCCTCTGGGTTTTAGGAACGGTCACAAAATTCTTTTTTTTCTTCGTCGCCTTTTAGTTTTGTAGATTTTTCTGTAAGTCTAGGTTTTTGTTGTTATACACTAGTATAACAGTTTTTTTTGTTAACGAAATATTCAAATTTAACTTAATTTTCATGTTTGTTAAATAAAGCTAAGATTGATTGAATGTTGAAATTTATAAGATTTTTTTTCTGTTTTGGTAAGAACCAAAACATGATTGTTTAGTGGTCGATTTTCAGGGGTGCGGACGGCAGCTAAAAATCTTTCGGTGAAGATGGTATGATCTGAACCCGATCATCCACCATTTTGGGGGAATCCAGAAAATGGCCAAGGATTCTCATGGTTGGGTGGGTAATGGCCTCACTGCAGCAACATCCGCAGTGCCCTTGAAGTGGTGATTTCGTCCGTCCGATGTCCTTTAATTATGTTGATTTTTTTCGGAATTTCTCTCTCGGCCTGATTTATGTTTTTGTTCGCAGGTGAGGTTAAGTTTCGGGGACAAGTTCCCCCCCGTCCGACGAGCTAATGCTGAGCACCACAAGCAGGCCACGTCCCTGGATCTTAACATTCCTATACCTTCCTTTTCAAAAATTTCCTTTTCCCAATATCCTACCTCATCCTAATTCCTTCCTCTCCACCTTACCGACGCTCCCCTCCTCTTGCCTTGCAACAGTGTTCTAGAAAAGAACCATCCAAATAGTGATAGTGACCTCAAGTAGTTCCGTGTTCACTTGGAAATTATAAAAAATCGGTGTTCTAGAAAAAAACCATCCAAATAGTGATAGTGACCTCAAGTAGTTCCGTGTTCACTTGGAAATTATAAAAAATCAGTGTTCGAGAATAAAAGAACCAATCAAAAAGTGATAGTGTTCTTAAGTAGTTCCGAGTTCACCTATAAATCGTAAAGATCCGGTGTTCTAAAATAAAAGAACCAATCAAAGAGTGATAGTGACCTTTATTAAGCTCCGCGTTCGCTTCGAAAAAAAAACCCAGTGAGTGGCTGTCAAAGTTCACACACTCGAAAAAAAAAAACATTCAACAAGTGCACGCAGCAGCGGTGAAAGCAGTAGCAAGGAGTCAGCGAGGGATCCCGAGTAATCTAAACCTAAGGATAAAAAGGAGCAATCCCCATGGCCGGCGTCGCACTTTGGTGCTTAATGTAAGATAGTAAGACATAGTCATTAAGTATTATTTTCAAACTAAATTAAAAATTTCAAAAACTTACAACGTGAAAGTGATTATTAAAAAAAAATAAGCGAATAGAATAACAAACCCTCAAGTGTTAATAGAAATTATTAAAAATTTAACTAAAATTATTACCGTTTTAATTCCTAAAATAAATAAATCATTATGGTTCTTACAAGAAGAGGGGCCGGCGACGACCAAGACTCAAACCAAGGCCAAAACCAAGGTCAAATTCCCCCAGCTTTAAATCCTAGTACTTCTCAAGTAACAACTCCCATCTCCACAGCCCTATTAAATTCCATATCTTTAATTCATAGTAACTCTCAAACTTCCACGGCTAGTGGTCAAACCCACAATTGTATGTTTCCCCCAAATACTAATCCCTCAGCTCAAGGGGTTAGGTCAACTCCTGAATTAGATGCCCTAGTTACATCGATTGTGAGTCGAGCACTTGAGCAACAACTGAATCCCTTCCTCTCTGGAGTGGATCAGATAAATCAATGTCAAATTTCTATGGATGCGTTAGAAAAAATACCAGACATCGTAAGATGCCTTCGGACATTTTCAGGAGAAGCGTCTGAGTTCTCATCTTGGAAAAAGAGTGTCGAACGCGTCATTAAACTTTACGAACCTACCAAAGAAACCACAAAAAATTACGGAATACTGAACGTAATTCGTAATAAAATCATAGGCCAGGCGGACGCCGCCTTAGAAGCCAACAATACTCCTCTCAACTGGGATAATATTGTAGATTGTCTAACAACCCACTATGCGGATAAAAGAGACATCACAACCTTAGAATATCAGATGTCGGGGTTGGTTCAAGGTAACCAATCCATACAACAGTTCTACCAGGCCGTCACCTCGCAATTAACATTAATAACAAACAACATTGCCTGCACGAAAATAAGCCAAGAGTCAGTGAAGTTATTAACCCAAACGTATCGTGACAAAGCATTAGATACCTTTATCAGGGGGCTAAAAGGGAACTTGTCCGATCTTCTGGGCATGAAAGAGCCCGCGGATCTCCCGACAGCCCTACACCTTTGTCAAAAATATGAGAATCAACATTTTAGATCTCATTACATTCAAAGCACTCAAGGAACAATAAGGAAGAATTTCGGTCCTCAATCGACACGTAAACAAAACTCATTTCCCCCACGAAATATAAATGTAGGTCCATCCAGACAACCCCCTATTTTCCCAACTTATCGTACATATCCCAATCCCAACCCACCTATTCAACTCCAACCCTCTCGTTCACCACCACCTAACCAATTATTTATTAATCGCAACCAAAACATTTATCCACAAAAGAATTTTATAAATCCTAATCAAAATAGCAGACCGCAAGGTCAGCCTTTCAAACAAGAACCTTTAACGCAAGGGCGCAGTGCCCATGCTAAGGAAATCCACTACCAAAATAGGCAAAACTATAATAATGCCTCGTGGAGACCAAGTGCATCTCTACCTCAAAATTCCCAAAACCCTCAAATGGCAAGATATCAGCCTAATTTTCATATTGACCCATCCGATGACGAACTAAGCCTATATTATCAGAACTTAAGCTTGAGCAACGAGCAAGAAGATCAAAGTTTCAATAATTATCTTGAAAACATAGACGCAAATTTTAACAATAACGAACTAGAAGTCGGAGAGCTAGAACACACTGATATTAATTTTTTAGGCTAAGGGACTCTTCCTTGCCTTATTTTGAGTGCAAGTCGAAGAGTGGCGACATGTACAAATTCCTGATTGATGCAGGCTCCTCAAAGAATTACATACAACCTTCAATTGTAGAAAAACCCTTGCAGAATGAAAACCAAATCAATAGCTGGAGACGTCCAGATAACTCAGCATACAAATATTAATCTTTTTAATATTGAAAATATTAAACTAAAGTTTTTCCTTTTACCTACTTTACGCACATTTCATGGAATCATAGGTAATGATAGTCTTAAGCAACTATTTGCTATCATAGACACAAAAAATAACACCATGTCAATATTAGATTCTGTTAAAATTAAAATTAAACAGTTGAATTCCCCAGGCGTGAATACCCTTACCCTCAAAACAGACCACATGACAGAAACGCAACAACAACTTTTAAATTCAGCCGTTTGTAACTTTCCAAATTTATTTTGTGAACCCAACGAAAAATTAACCTTCACCACAAAGGTCGTAGGAGAAATCCGAACATCAACAGATTCTCCTGTTTATAGCAAACATTATCCCTTCCCCTGTCACTTAAATATGAAGTTGAAGAACAGATTCAGAAACTTCTAGAAGATGGAATAATCAGACCCTCCAGGTCTCCGTTTAACTCCCCGGTATGGATCGTACCGAAAAAACCAGACTCAACAGGAAAAAAACCGAATGGTAATCGATTATAGAAAGCTAAACAGCGTAACTATAGCCGACCGCTATCCCATTCCTAACATCAACGAAGTCCTTTCACAACTAGGTAAAAACAAATTTTTTAGCGTTCTCGATCTCAAAAGTGGTTTTCACCAGATTCCTTTGAAGGAATCTGACGTTGAAAAAACAGCTTTCTCTATAAACAACGGAAAATTCAAATTCACAAGACTCCCATTCGGATTAAAAAACACACCGTCAATCTTTCAACGGGCACTCGATGACATCCTGCGAGAGCACATAGGTAAAACCTGCTATGTCTATATCGACGATATAGTCATATTTAGCAAAACCGAAAGTGACCATGCCCAGCACATAGCAGACATTTTTAAAACGCTCTATGAAGCCAATATGAAAGTGCAATTGGACAAATGTCATTTTTATAAAAAGGAAGTAGAATTCCTGGGATGTATTGTCTCACCCGAGGGTATAAAGACTAACCCTGCAAAGGTTATAGCAATAAAAAATTTTCCAGTACCACAAACCCTAAAGGATTTACGCTCATTTCTTGGGCTGTCAGGCTACTATCGCCGCTTTGTCAAGGATTATGCCAACCTTGCGAAGCCAATAACTGCCCTTTTAAGGGGTGAGGAAGGACGCATGTCCAAGACACAATCCGCTAAAAAACAAATTTTTCTTGACCCTACGGCTATTGATGCTTTTGAAAAAATAAAAAATGTCCTTATTTCTGAAGACCTTGTGCTGTCATATCCAAATTTTAGCAAACCTTTCGAATTGACTACGGACGCTTCCAATTTTGCACTTGGTGCGGTCATGTCTCAAGAAGACAGGCCAATAACATTCATATCTCGAACACTTGGCTCAACCGAAGAAGGTTATGCAGCCAATGAAAAGGAGATGTTAACAATTATATGGGCTTTGAATTCCCTGCGTAACTACCTTTACGGATCTGCACACGTCAAAATTTATACCGACCATCAGCCCCTTACACATGCTCTCAGCAACAAAAATAATAATAGTAAGATGAAGCGGTGGAAGGCAATTCTTGAAGAATATAGTTACGAATAGCATTACAAACCAGGCAGAACGAACATTGTGGCAGACGCACTGTCACGCCCTCCACAAATAAACTCGCTTGTAAACTCCCTTACAGATACAGAACACAGCGATGACAGTTCATCGCAAAACCTTATACCAAGCGTAGAGGTTCCAATAAACGTGTTCAAGAACCAAATTATCCTACAAATAGGCGACACTTCTTCTACAACCTTCCAAGTAATTTTTCCCACCTTTCACAGACACATAATAATAGAGCCGGAATTCAACCAAGAGAATCTTAAACAGATTCTTAAAAAGGTCCTGAATCCTTCGGTGATAAACGCCATAAAAACGGCGGAGCATATAATGGGTATGGTACAAATTGTATTTGCCTCCCATTTCAGTAACTTTAAAATTAGATTCACGCAATTACAAGTTCAGGATGTTACAGACGAGTCAGACCAAGAAAACATCGTAATTGATACACACCAACGCGCTCATAGAGACTCAAGAGAGAACAAAATTCAAATTTTGAAAAAATACTTTTTTCCAGGCATGATTGGAAAAATTAGAAGAGTTACCAAAACGTGCACTATCTGCTTAGAGAACAAATACGATCGTCATCCCAACAAACCTGAAATTCAACCAACTCCCATACCTAAATTCCCCGGCCAAATTTTGCACGTAGATATTTATTTTACCGATGGAAAGGTAATTTGAACAGCTATCGACAAATTTTCAAAGTACGCACTAACAAGAATTTTAAAGTCCAGAGCAACTAAAGACGTGAAGCAACCACTAAGGGATATTGTATTGGCCTTTGGTGTCCCCGAAATAATTGTTTTAGACAATGAAAAGTCTTTGAGTGCAATCTCCGTGTCCTTCATGTTAGAAAATCTTTTAAAAATTAAAGTATTCAAAGTTCCTCCCTACACTAGCTCAGCCAACGGGCAAGTGGAAAGATTTCATTCCACGCTCTCTGAAACGATGCGTTGCATCAAACAAAAAAACCTCCACAACACATTTGCAGAGCTGCTAGACATGACAATTTATGAATACAATAGGTCCATATACTCCACTACAGGGAAAAGACCAATAGATGTTTTCTTTGGCAAAGAAACACTTAACAATCCAGAACAATTTGAATTTGAAAGACAGGAAAACGTCGAAAGAATCAAAAGTAAACAAGTTGCAGAAACTATTCTGTAGGAGATGTAATTTATGTTAAAATCAATAAAAGGATAGGTAATAAACTATCCCCAAAATTCAAAAAGGAAATAGTATCACAAAACAGGTCTACGACTATTCTTACAACATCCGGTAGAGTAGTCCACAAGACCTTAATAAAAAATTAAATCTTTTTAGGCTCTGCATTACACCTGGCATTGCGGACCTCAGGATGCTGGATTATTCCAACGCCCAACTTATTACAATTAATTCTGGCACTGCTAAGGTACAAATTGGAACATACAAACTGATACATGTCATAGACATTGACCTATACCAAAAGAGTTTGAAGGAAATTGAGCAAAACATACAACACTTTAGTAATATACCACATCCGATGTTCCCTTTTCTATCCCACGAGCAAAGCAAATCCAAATTCACCTCAATCGTCTTGTCCCAAAATTTAGAAATAAGCGATCTATAGACCTTCTTGGGTCGGCATGGAAATGGATCGCGGGAACACCTGACAGACATGATTTTCAAATAATTGAGGAAAAAATTAATAATGTCCTTACGAACAACAACCAACAAATAATTGTCAACAATTTGTTTCTAGGCAAAATAAATGAGTTAAGTAATGTAACTAATGAAATTATTAAAAGCTCCAAAGCAGAAATAAAAAATGACCTTTTATTAAATTTGAAATTTAAATTAGACATGTTAAGAGCAGAAATTGTCAATATAGAGTATGCCATGCAATGGGCAAAAACTGGGGTAGTTAATACATAATATCTTATCCAATTCTGAAATAAAATTAATTGAAGAAATGTTAAATAAAGAAAACATGCCCTATAACAATATAATAGAGGCTGTTGAATTTTCGGAGGTAAAAATAGCCTCAAACGATTCATTATTGCTATATATATTAAGTTTGCCCATTACTAGTCCAGAATCATGTAATAGACTGTTAATTAAACCAGTAAAGAGAAAAAAAGTGTAATAAAATTAGAATACAAAGAAATATTGAAATGCAAAAAAAATATGTACGGCTTAACCAATCAATGTAAAACCTACAATAATCTATCTATCTGTAACCAAAATGTTATCCTAGACATAAGTAGCGATAAATGTATTAGTTATTTGTTATCAAGCCAACCTCCATCCTGCACTCAAATTAACAACCAGCACGTTCCCGCAGTAGAAGAATTAACCCCTGGCATCATTTTATTAAACCAATTTGACGACAACATCGAAATAGACGGAAACAAAGTGCCATTGAATGGGACATACATCATTCACTTCCATAATGCAACCATCAAAGCCGAGCAATATACGTTCACAGCATCAGAAGTCACGAAACACAACCCCCTACCGACCTTGTTACAACCATCCGCTGTTAAGCCTCGATTCGAGGAGTTACTCTCGCTAGAAATGATCAAAGAGATAGAAGCCAATAACACACAGTACATCCGAACCCTAGAAAGAACAAATCAGAGAAAAACTATATTCATGTTGGTATTGTCAGCATTAACACTTTTGGCAATACTTTTCACCCTTTGGAAGTTATCAAAAACAACCCTGAAGCCTTGTAAGACTTGGAGAAGGAAAACAGTACGAGAAGAAGTTAATACGGTCGAACTCGTTTCCACGGCAACAAACATATCCATGGAACACCCTGTTCCAGTGTCCAGAACAATCGGGGTGGAAGAAGTCCTACAAACACTTAAACCATCAGTATCGAACGTGGGCGTTCGATTTTTAAAGGCGGATGAGTTAACACCATAAAAATTCAAGCAACAGTTTCCCACAATAAACTGCAAGTTAACACCATAAAAATTCAAGCAACAGTTTCCCACAATAAACTGCAGCAAGCCGCTGACGTTGCAGCTCATGGCATTCCAGAGGTATCCAGTGCATCGACAACAAAATGCAACAAGATCACCAGTGTGGGAACGTGAAGACGAGGAGAGTGCTTGATTAGATATTTAAGGTGTAGTTTTAAGTCAATTTTTTGTCATTCATATTTTGTAGGCAGAATCGCTGCCAGTTGAATAAATAAATAAAAAATATTTTTTTTAAATAAAAATAATCTAAAGTAGATTAATAGGCGCCCGAGCAGCAGGGACCCGGTATTCGTAAAAGTAAGAGCCAGTGATCTCAAGTAGCTCCCGCGCTTCGTTAGAAAAATTGCGAAAATCGGTGTTCTAGAAAAGAACCATCCAAATAGTGATAGTGACCTCAAGTAGTTCCGTGTTCACTTGGAAATTATAAAAAAATCGGTGTTGTTGCGGACGCCTGGCACGGCTGCTGCAGTGTCGAGTCAACCTAAAAAGAAAAAAAATATTAGACATCACTAACAAATTTTCAAAATATTTACCACTAAATATCTCATCGGAAAGTAGGCCGCTCCAGTCCAAAAACATCTAAAAAAGTTGTGAAAATATGTTATAAATATGTTGATATATCAAAAGAATCGAAATATTATGTTTAAATTTATATTATTAGTAAAATATTATTTGGTACTTACCTTTGCGTCCATTTCAATTTCAATGTTTGTGTTTTTAGGTTTTGTCCTTTCGTGTTGTTCGTTGAAATGTTAGAGTTATCAGTACTCTATGGTTAAGTGATCATGAGACAACAACTCCCAAAGAAAACGCCTTCCCATTTTCAATTTGTATTTGTTCTGCGCAACTACGTCATGATCACACATGAAAGTTTGACGTTTTTCAGGGTATCATGCACAATGCTATAATATTACAATACAATGCATTATTACAAAAAAAAAAAAAAAGTAATAATAGGAAACTGAGCAAGGCAAGCGCCACTAGTAGCCAGATACAGAAACTGGTTTTCTATATGTTGTGAAGAAGCAGCTAGTTTTGGGGTTGCAGGGTTTTGCCGCTTGAGGTCACCGCCTACGAGAGCAATCTTTTATTACACTGTAGATAATAAATGAAACAAGTTTCTTTTTGATGTAGTCATCTAGTATAATTGTATAGGTTGAAATACAAGGTTTGTGTCTGTCTCATTTTGTGTTTAAGTGGATTGGAATCGTTCGGTATTGTCCCATGTGTGCGTTTTGAAATTAGTAAAACAAATTTTAAAACAGAATCACTTACCATAGTGTAAACGAGGGGTGCGTTTTCGGCTTAAAGCTCGATTTGAAGTGACATCCCTGAATTTTTCGGAGTAGAGATCAATCGAAATGTCAAGATTGGCGAGAGACAGAGAAGAACCGATGCTTGGAAATATTCAATTGCCACTAATACTATGACAAATTAAGTATATAAACGATTATAGTGGGATAATGATCGGATGATGTTTTCCAGTTAGGAGGATTACAATAATTTGATTTGTGTGGGCACACCACTCGAGCGTTGGATAAGCATTTTCAAATTTGAAAAATTGAAAAGAGGTGCGACAGTGGTGCCATGCAAAGAAAGCAAAAAAATATAAAAAAATTAAAACGTGATTTTTTTAAATTCAAATTTGAAATTTGATGTGGTGCGTGTTCTGTTTCTAATAATAAAAATTAAAATTAATTAATTTTTTTATGTTGTTTTAGTGTTAAATATAAAAATATCCGAGAAAAAAACTACGGAAAACTCCTTAAGAATCTTTGAGTCTGAAATAAAACAAGCAGTGGTGAGATGGAAAAAAAAACTATATTGTAGACTTTTATTTGAGGAAATATTTTAATTTTAGGAAGTTATCGGCGGTCCGAAAAAGTCTAAGCCAAAGACTGGGCCGCCGACTGTGTTTTTCGTGGACGTTTTTCGTGGACGTTTTTTTCGTGGAAGTTTTGAAGAACTTTTTGCGGTTCAAGGTAACCGCCCCACTGAGAGTGCTGGAAAAAAATATAGGGCTCCCGAGGACCGGAGCACCCGGTACCCCCCTCTCCCCCTGCAGCACCCCCTTGCCTCGCTGGAGCAAAAGAAATTGTCGCCCTTCCAGGTTTTGTGATTTTTTAAATAGAAAAAAAAACTCAAAGTAAGTGGGCTGCAATTTAAATATAAATTAAATTTAGAAAAAAAAAAAGAAAATATTTAGACGATAATTTTTGAATCGCCGAATTTTGAAAAAAACGAAGTTTTTGAAAAGAAAGATTTTTTTTTACATGGTAAAAAGAAAAAAAAAAGTAAAAGAATTTAGCTAACATTTTTTTTTTGAACTACATATTTATTTATTTACTTAATTCAACTACTTATTTATTTATTAAGGTTATATATCAATTATTTATTTATTTATTTATTTATTTTTGTTCATTGGTTTTTTTTGTTTCAATAATTTAATTCCATTTTTTTTGTTAGCGACAGAGAAAGGTTTTTTTTTGTGATATTTGTTTTCTGTTTTTTTTTGGTATAAATCCCTCAATATCCCCCTCCACAGAGCTCTTTAGAGGTAGGGTAGTTAGGGCCCCCTCTGGGTTTTAGGAACGGTCACAAAATTCTTTTTTTTCTTCGTCGCCTTTTAGTTTTGTAGATTTTTCTGTAAGTCTAGGTTTTTGTTGTTATACACTAGTATAACAGTTTTTTTTGTTAACGAAATATTCAAATTTAACTTAATTTTCATGTTTGTTAAATAAAGCTAAGATTGATTGAATGTTGAAATTTATAAGATTTTTTTTCTGTTTTGGTAAGAACCAAAACATGATTGTTTAGTGGTCGATTTTCAGGGGTGCGGACGGCAGCTAAAAATCTTTCGGTGAAGATGGTATGATCTGAACCCGATCATCCACCATTTTGGGGGAATCCAGAAAATGGCCAAGGATTCTCATTGTTGGGTGGGTAATGGCCTCACTGCAGCAACATCCGCAGTGCCCTTGAAGTGGTGATTTCGTCCGTCCGATGTCCTTTAATTATGTTGATTTTTTTTCGGAATTTCTCTCTCGGCCTGATTTATGTTTTTGTTCGCAGGTGAGGTTAAGTTTCGGGGACAAGTTCCCCCCCGTCCGACGAGCTAATGCTGAGCACCGCAAGCAGGCCACGTCCCTGGATCTTACCATTCCTATACCTTCCTTTTCAAAAATTTCCTTTTCCCAATATCCTACCTCATCCTAATTCCTTCCTCTCCACCTTACCGACGCTCCCCTCCTCTTGCCTTGCAACAGTGTTCTAGAAAAGAACCATCCAAATAGTGATAGTGACCTCAAGTAGTTCCGTGTTCACTTGGAAATTATAAAAAATCGGTGTTCTAGAAAAAAACCATCCAAATAGTGATAGTGACCTCAAGTAGTTCCGTGTTCACTTGGAAATTATAAAAAATCAGTGTTCGAGAATAAAAGAACCAATCAAAGAGTGATAGTGTTCTTAAGTAGTTCCGAGTTCACCTATAAATCGTAAAGATCCGGTGTTCTAAAATAAAAGAACCAATCAAAGAGTGATAGTGACCTTTATTAAGCTCCGCGTTCGCTTCGAAAAAAAAACCCAGTGAGTGGCTGTCAAAGTTCACACACTCGAAAAAAAAAACATTCAACAAGTGCACGCAGCAGCGGTGAAAGCAGTAGCAAGAAGTCAGCGAGGGATCCCGAGTAATCTAAACCTAAGGATAAAAAGGAGCAATCCCCTTGGCCGGCGTCGCACTTTGGTGCTTAATGTAAGATAGTAAGACATAGTCATTAAGTATTATTTTCAAACTAAATTAAAAATTTCAAAAACTTACAACGTGAAAGTGATTATTAAAAAAAAAAAAGCGAATAGAATAACAAACCCTCAAGTGTTAATAGAAATTATTAAAAATTTAACTAAAATTATTACCGTTTTAATTCCTAAAATAAATAAATCATTATGGTTCTTACAAGAAGAGGGGCCGGCGACGACCAAGACTCAAACCAAGGCCAAAACCAAGGTCAAATTCCCCCAGCTTTAAATCCTAGTACTTCTCAAGTAACAACTCCCATCTCCACAGCCCTATTAAATTCCATATCTTTAATTCATAGTAACTCTCAAACTTCCACGGCTAGTGGTCAAACCCACAATTGTATGTTTCCCCCAAATACTAATCCCTCAGCTCAAGGGGTTAGGTCAACTCCTGAATTAGATGCCCTAGTTACATCGATTGTGAGTCGAGCACTTGAGCAACAACTGAATCCCTTCCTCTCTGGAGTGGATCAGATAAATCAATGTCAAATTTCTATGGATGCGTTAGAAAAAATACCAGACATCGTAAGATGCCTTCGGACATTTTCAGGAGAAGCGTCTGAGTTCTCATCTTGGAAAAAAAGTGTCGAACGCGTCATTAAACTTTACGAACCAACCAAAGAAACCACAAAGTATTACGGAATACTGAACGTAATTCGTAATAAAATCATAGGCCAGGCGGACGCCGCCTTAGAAGCCAACAATACTCCTCTCAACTGAGATAATATTGTAGATTGTCTAACAACCCACTATGCGGATAAAAGAGACATCACAACCTTAGAATATCTGATGTCGGGGTCGGTTCAAGGTAACCAATCCATACAACAGTTCTACCAGGCCGTCACCTCGCAATTAACATTAATAACAAACAACATTGCCTGCATGAAAATAAGCCAAGAGTCAGTGAAGTTATTAACCCAAACGTATCGTGACAAAGCATTAGATACCTTTATCAGGGGGCTAAAAGGGAACTTGTCCGATCTTCTGGGCATGAAAGAGCCCGCGGATCTCCCGACAGCCCTACACCTTTGTCAAAAATATGAGAATCAACATTTTAGATCTCATTACATTCAAAGCACTCAAGGAACAATAAGGAAGAATTTCGGTCCTCAATCGACACGTAAACAAAACTCATTTCCTCCACGAAATATAAATGTAGGTCCATCCAGACAACCCCCTATTTTCCCAACTTATCGTACATATCCCAATCCCAACCCACCTATTCAACTCCAACCCTCTCGTTCACCACCACCTAACAAATTATTTATTAATCGCAACCAAAACAATTATCCACAAAAGAATTTTATAAATCCTAATCAAAATAGCAGACCGCAAGGTCAGCCTTTCAAACAAGAACCTTTAACGCAAGGGCGCAGTGCCCATGCTAAGGAAATCCACTACCAAAATAGGCAAAACTATAATAATGCCTCGTGGAGACCAAGTGCATCTCTACCTCAAAATTCCCAAAACCCTCAAATGGCAAGATATCAGCCTAATTTTCATATTGACCCATCCGATGACGAACTAAGCCTATATTATCAGATCTTAAGCTTGAGCAACGAGCAAGAAGATCAAAGTTTCAATAATTATCTTGAAAACATAGACGCAAATTTTAACAATAACGAACTAGAAGTCGGAGAGCTAGAACACACTGATATTAATTTTTTAGGCTAAGGGACTCTTCCTTGCCTTATTTTGAGTGCAAGTCGAAGAGTGGCGACATGTACAAATTCCTGATTGATACAGGCTCCTCAAAGAATTACATACAACCTTCAATTGTAGAAAAACCCTTGCAGAATGAAAACCAAATCAATAGCTGGAGACGTCCAGATAACTCAGCATGCAAATATTAATCTTTTTAATATTGAAAATATTAAACTAAAGTTTTTCCTTTTACCTACTTTACGCACATTTCATGGAATCATAGGTAATGATAGTCTTAAGCAACTATTTGCTATCATAGACACAAAAAATAACACCATGTCAATATTAGATTCTGTTAAAATTAAAATTAAACAGTTGAATTCCCCAGGCGTGAATACCCTTACCCTCAAAACAGAACATGACAGAAACGCAACAAAAACTTTTAAATTCAGCCGTTTGTAACTTTCCAAATTTATTTTGTGAACCCAACGAACCCTGTTTATAGCAAACATTATCCCTTCCCCATGTCACTTAAATATGAAGTTGAAGAACAGATTCAGAAACTTCTAGAAGATGGAATAATCAGACCCTCCAGGTCTCCGTTTAACTCCCCGGTATGGATCGTACCGAAAAAACCAGACTCAACAGGAAAAAAACAATACCGAATGGTAATCGATTATAGAAAGCTAAACAGCGTAACTATAGCCGACCGCTATCCCATTCCTAACATCAACGAAGTCCTTTCACAACTAGGTAAAAACAAATTTTTTAGCGTTCTCGATCTCAAAAGTGGTTTTCACCAGATTCCTTTGAAGGAATCTGACGTTGAAAAAACAGCTTTCTCTATAAACAACGGAAAATTCAAATTCACAAGACTCCCATTCGGATTAAAAAACACACCGTCAATCTTTCAACGGGCACTCGATGACATCCTGCGAGAGCACATAGGTAAAACCTGCTATGTCTATATCGACGATATAGTCATATTTAGCAAAACCGAAAGTGACCATGCCCAGCACATAGCAGACATTTTTAAAACGCTCTATGAAGCCAATATGAAAGTGCAATTGGACAAATGTCATTTTTATAAAAAGGAAGTAGAATTCCTGGGATGTATTGTCTCACCCGAGGGTATAAAGACTAACCCTGCAAAGGTTATAGCAATAAAAAATTTTCCAGTACCACAAACCCTAAAGGATTTACGCTCATTTCTTGGGCTGTCAGGCTACTATCGGCGCTTTGTCAAGGATTATGCCAACCTTGCGAAGCCGATAACTGCCCCTTTAAGGGGTGAGGAAGGACGCATGTCCAAGACACAATCCGCTAAAAAACAAATTTTTCTTGACCCTACGGCTATTGATGCTTTTGAAAAAATAAAAAATGTCCTTATTTCTGAAGACCTTGTGCTGTCATATCCAAATTTTAGCAAACCTTTCGAATTGACTACGGACGCTTCCAATTTTGCACTTGGTGCGGTCATGTCTCAAGAAGACAGGCCAATAACATTCATATCTCGAACACTTGGCTCAACCGAAGAAGGTTATGCAGCCAATGAAAAGGAGATGTTAGCAATTATATGGGCTTTGAATTCCCTGCGTAACTACCTTTACGGATTGTTGTGTTCAATGAAATGAGGAACACGACAAAAGTATTTTTGTAATAAAATATTTAATTTATTTATTTCTAGTTCGTTCTTTAAACATATATATATTAGTAATCAAAGATGGATAATTGCGCACTTCACATGATCGAATGAAAGCATTTTTCATTTTTTTCCACCAACGTCCTTTTTAGTACCAATCATTAGTACTTGGTATCTTGGGAAGAAAAAGGAGTTGCCAACATCCCCCTTTGTGAAGTTAAATATAGTCCTGTGTATAGTCACCATGCCATTCAGGTGGACGTCGAGTTCTTGTAGACCTTCGGAAAGATGATTGCTCTGAAAAAGGACTTTCCTCGTTTTGATCTTGACTGACTGGATTGGAATTGGCTTCTTGAAGTTCAGTTACCAGATCTGTTGAGTCTTGATTAGATTGAGGTGCCACATCTGTTGAGTCTTGATTAGATTGAGGTGATGTATTTATATTACTTGGTGCTGGTGATTTGACTCTAGGATCTGATACTGGTGAAGATGGATTCTGAATAGTTTGGTTGCTTGTTCCCGATGTGACAGGATTGTATCTGTCAATGAGATCAAAATATTCATAAAATGTGTTATAATTTTTGTTACCCATTGTGTTTTCAGCATATCGAAAACGAAGTTGGTTGGTGTGCATTCGCCTTAAGCATGTTCGGCCATCTAACGTTACGTTTACGTCGTAATTGACATTTCCTTTTTTGTTTACAACTATCCCAGGAACCCAGCTGTTTTTGTTTCGCTTAAATATTTTTGCATAAATTGGATCTCCTGGATTAAAATTCCGCTGTTTTGCCTTATTGCTTCTATTGAATTGTTCTTCCATGTGTTTGTTGCGTAGAGTTAATGGTTTCTCGGGTTTCTTTAAAAGGTCGATGTTTGTTCTTATCTTTCTACCGACGAAACATTCTGCTGGTGATTTTGCATCTGGAGCATTACGGTTTGGTGTTGATCGGTATGCCAGGAGAAATTCTTGTAGATGTTCGCTATCCGTCCCTCCGAATTTATTTTTGGCAAGTGCTCGCTTCAAGGTGTCGACAAAACGCTCTGCTTGCCCGTTTGATTGTGGATGATACGGTGCGATGCGAGAATGTTTGATTCCTCTGGATTTGCAGAATTGTTCGAAAACAGCACTTGCAAATTGAGTGCCATTGTCGGAGACAATTTGTTCTGGTTGGCCGAAACGTGAAAAAAATTCTGAAAGCTTATTAATCACGGTTGTAGATGTGATGTTTTCGGTTTGGTAAATTTCTGGATACTTTGAAAAAGCATCTACGATTACCAAATAATAAACCGAGTTCACTGGCCCTGCAATGTCAATGTGGATACGTTGCATCGGTGACTTCGGCATTGGCCATGATGAAAGCAAAGTTTTTACTGGAGTCCGGGCTTCTGATGCGCAGCCATGACACTGACGAACCCAATTTGTTATGTCTGCATCAATTGTGGGCCAATAAACACTTGATCGTGCAATTTCCTTCATTCGGACTATGCCTTGATGCCCTTTGTGAAGTTGGATGAGTATTCGTTTGCAGAAAATGTCCGGAATTACGATGCGTTCGCCGTATAACAAACAGTTGTCCACAATTGACAATGCATCCTTGCGGTTAAAAAATGGTGATAAGTTGAAATTGGAAACATCCAATTTTTGAGGCCATCCATTACGGATGTAATGTGTAACCTGCCTTAAATGTTTATCTTTTTGTGTAGCTTCACTTACCATGTGAAAATTGATAGGAAGTGATTCGATGTTTTCCTGAACAACTGAAAAAACATCAGATTCTAGCCTGGCACTGGCTACAACAAAATCTTCCTCAGGTTTCACCTGATTGTTGATGAGACGGGAAAGTACATCGACATATCCGAAATCGTGTGTCGATATATACTTGATTTCGAAATCATAAGACATAAGAGTCAAAGCCCAACGCTGCAATCTGTTCGCCGTGTGTGTTGGTATCCCCTTTTTGGATCCGAAAATCGAGAGCAGTGGTTTGTGATCGGTGCGAAGAATGAATTTTCTTCCGTATATCATGCGGTGGAACTTTGTGACTGCAAACACTAGAGCCAGGGCTTCTTTCTCAATTTGGCTGTAGCCTTTTTCAGCTTGGGTAAGTGAGCGAGAAGCGTGGTATATGGCTTTTTCTGTTCCATCGTCCATGATATGAGAAATGCGTGCCCCGATACCCACGATTGATGCGTCTGCTGCCACGACTATCGGTAGAGCTGGATTAAAATGTGTGATGACCAAATCAGATGATAGGATAGACTTGAATTTGATGAAACTTTGCTGGCATTCAAGTGACCAGGACCATTTTGTGTTGTTTTTGAGGAGGTCGTCCAAGGGTGCCAGTAATGAACGCATTTCCTTGATGAATTTGCCGTAATAGTTTACGGCTCCCAAAAACGATCGAAGCTCACTTACATTTGTTGGGGGTGGTAGTTGTTTGATGGCGGTTAACTTGTTTGGGTCAGGCCGAAGTCCTTCGTGGTTGATGATGTGTCCCAAGTATTTGCATTGTTTTGCAAAAAATTCGCATTTGTCCCAATTAACAGTGAGACCGAATTCTGCAAATCTTTTCAGTACTTCTTCGACTACCTCGATGTTTTTGCTTTCCGTCTCTGTAGCAACTAATACGTCATCTATGTAAGCTGATGCGTCTTGTATCCCAACAAGAATTGTGTCCATTGCTTTTTGAAAAGCTCCGGGGGCTGCTTTTACTCCCGGGGCCAGTCTGTTGAAAGTATAGAGGCCGCGATGAGTATGAATAGTAAGTATTCGTTTCGTTTCGTCGTCCACTTCTAATTGCAAATAGGCATCCGATAAATCTATGCGGGTGAAACATTTGCAGTTTGACATTTTTGCAAAAATTTCCTCTGGCAGTGGAAGTGGATGATTATGAGGCTCCACGCAGGCATTCAAACCTGTTGAATAATCTGCGCAGATACGAATGGCCCCATTTGCACGTTTCACTACGACTATTGGAGCTGCCCATGGTGAGTAATTAATGGGTGATATGATGCCAGCATCCTGCAGTCTGTTGAGTTCCTTGTTTACTAAAGGCAAAGCAGAAAAAGCTACCGGTCTTTTTGGAATAAAAACTGGTTTTACGTCGCTTTTGAGCTCTATATTTATTTTAAATTTGGTGCAATGACCTGGACCCTCTCTGAAAACCTCCGGAAATTTGCCTTTAATTGATGCGATGATTGAGGCTCTGTCCATTGTGTTGATGACTTTGCAAAATGAGTTGATAGGTTTTTTCCATAGGTGAAATATCTCCATTAAATCAACTCCGAAGATGTTTAAGTTGTGGACTTCTGAGACATAGACTGTACTGCGATGATGGCTCCCTTCGAATGTGATTTGAGCTTCGAATTCGCCGATTATTGGCAGTTGATTTGATGAGGCGTCTCTGGCTGATTGGCAAGTCTTCACTAGGACCGGAGATCCGACTGATGACCACATTGATTTTGAAATGATCGTGATATCAGAGCCCGTGTCGACCTGGAGTCTTACATTTTTGCCATTTATTGTTATGTTGACATGCTTCCGTTTATCCGCCCATGAGTTTCGGTTAACAGTGAGAACTCTGTTGCTTCTTGCAGAATATGCTCGCCTCTTTTTATATTTCTTTGGAGCATTTCCATTATTTTTGTTCACTTGGTCTGAAGATTTCCTAGCACAAGAACAATAACCCTCTTTGTGGCCAATCTTGTTGCACTCTCGACACTTGTGTTTCGAGAAGGTGCAATCTCTGGAAAAATGCATGCCACCACAATTCCAACAAGGTGTTCGGGGTTTTGCATTTTTGACTTCCTGATTGCAGTTGTCTACGTGACTATTTGATGGATTGTGCTTTGGTGGTCTTGCGGCAATGTGTTGAACTTTTGATGCTCCTGATTCGATCATGTTGGTGTCCTTTTGTAGGTTTTTGCAGCGTAGAATCTCGGAAACCAGAGTGTCAACTGTGAGGTCTTTTTCTTTGTCCAAAAGTGGAAGAACTCTGATGCGAATGTCAGCGTCTTTTGGTGATTTGAGACCCATCACATACACAATGCACTTAAGGTGATCCATAGTGAATTTGTCCAATTCGAAATTTTCGCAACATCGGTTGACTTTGCCTGCAAAAGTGACGTAGTCGTCTAGGTCACTTTTTGTCATTTGCAGACATTTATATCGCGCTGCAAAAACTGATTCGCTACGGCCAAACAATTCCGAGAGCTTAGAAACTGTGTCTGCGAAATTCAACTCACGCGGCAATTTTGGTAATATGTAGTCGACATATTTATCGTGAGTTGTTGCGTGAATTTTTCGAAGAAGAAGCCTGACCTTGCTGGCGTCGTCAAACTCTTTGGCATCCTCTGCGAAAAGATCTTCGTAACGTCTGTACCAAACGGGAAAAACTTGTCCGTTTTCCGGATCGTGTCGGAATTCGTTTATATTTTTCGCCAAGGCATCCATTTTGAGTTCTGCAGCTGTTCCGGGTGATGATGTGCCCGTCGACATCTGGACCAGTTGCGCCAACAACGCATTGTTTTGAGCAATTAATTTTGCGAAAACGTTGTCGATGGCTGATGGTTGGGTTTGTGTAACTGGATCTTCTTGGGTTTCCCCTGAAGTTCCTTGATCGCCAGCTGCCATGAAGAAGAATAAAAAAAAATTTTTTTTTTTTACCTTGAGAGATGGCGTTTTTTTTTTTTTATATATGGGTTATAAGTTAAAATCCTCGTCGCCACTTGTTGTGTTCAATGAAATGAGGAACACGACAAAAGTATTTTTGTAATAAAATATTTAATTTATTTATTTCTAGTTCGTTCTTTAAACATATATATATTAGTAATCAAAGATGGATAATTGCGCAC
Source organism: Platycheirus albimanus (assembly GCA_916050605.2). Classification (NCBI taxonomy): domain Eukaryota; kingdom Metazoa; phylum Arthropoda; class Insecta; order Diptera; family Syrphidae; genus Platycheirus; species Platycheirus albimanus. Next base: position 338,446,840 of record OU696696.1, read on the forward strand.
TTCACATGATCGAATGAAAGCATTTTTCATTTTTTTCCACCAACGTCCTTTTTAGTACCAATCATTAGTACTTGGTATCTTGGGAAGAAAAAGGAGTTGCCAACACGGATCTGCACACGTCAAAATTTATACCGACCATCAGCCCCTTACACATGCTCTCAGCAAGAAAAATAATAATAGTAAGATGAAGCGGTGGAAGGCAATTCTTGAAGAATATAGTTACGAATAGCATTACAAACCAGGCAGAACGAACATTGTGGCAGACGCACTGTCACGCCCTCCACAAATAAACTCGCTTGTAAACTCCCTTACAGATACAGAACACAGCGATGACAGTTCATCGCAAAACCTTATACCAAGCGTAGAGGTTCCAATAAACGTGTTCAAGAACCAAATTATCCTACAAATAGGCGACACTTCTTCTACAACCTTCCAAGTAATTTTTCCCACCTTTCACAGACACATAATAATAGAGCCGGAATTCAACCAAGAGAATCTTAAACAGATTCTTTAAAAGGTCCTGAATCCTTCGGTGATAAACGCCATAAAAACGGCGGAGCATATAATGGGTATGGTACAAATTGTATTTGCCTCCCATTTCAGTAACTTTAAAATTAGATTCACGCAATTACAAGTTCAGGATGTTACAGACGAGTCAGACCAAGAAAACATCGTAATTGATACACACCAACGCGCTCATAGAGACTCAAGAGAGAACAAAATTCAAATTTTGAAAAAATACTTTTTTCCAGGCATGATTGGAAAAATTAGAAGAGTTACCAAAACGTGCACTATCTGCTTAGAGAACAAATACGATCGTCATCCCAACAAACCTGAAATTCAACCAACTCCCATACCTAAATTCCCCGGCCAAATTTTGCACGTAGATATTTATTTTACCGATGGAAAGGTAATTTTAACAGCTATCGACAAATTTTCAAAGTACGCACTAACAAGAATTTTAAAGTCCAGAGCAACTGAAGACGTGAAGCAACCACTAAGGGAAATTGTATTGGCCTTTGGTGTCCCCGAAATAATTGTTTTAGACAATGAAAAGTCTTTGAGTGCAATCTCCGTGTCCTTCATGTTAGAAAATCTGTTCAAAATTAAAGTATTCAAAGTTCCTCCCTACACTAGCTCAGCCAACGGGCAAGTGGAAAGATTTCATTCCACGCTCTCTGAAACGATGCGTTGCATCAAACAAAAAAACCTCCACAACACATTTGCAGAGCTGCTAGACATGACAATTTATGAATACAATAGGTCCATACACTCCACAACAGGGAAAAGACCAATAGATGTTTTCTTTGGCAAAGAAACACTTAACAATCCAGAACAATTTGAATTTGAAAGACAGGAAAACGTCGAAAGAATCAAAAGTAAACAAGTTGCAGAAACTATTCTGTAGGAGATGTAATTTATGTTAAAATCAATAAAAGGATAGGTAATAAACTATCCCCAAAATTCAAAAAGGAAATAGTATCACAAAACAGGTCTACGACTATTCTTACAACATCCGGTAGAGTAGTCCACAAGTCCTTAATAAAAAATTAAATCTTTTTAGGCTCTGCATTACACCTGGCATTGCGGACCCCAGGATGCTGGATTATTCCAACGCCCAACTTATTACAATTAATTCTGGCACTGCTAAGGTACAAATTGGAACATACAAACTGATACATGTCATAGACATTGACCTATACCAAAAGAGTTTGAAGGAAATTGAGCAAAACATACAACACTTTAGTAATATACCACATCCCATGTTCCCTTTTCTATCCCACGAGCAAAGCAAATCCAAATTCACCTCAATCGTCTTGTCCCAAAATTTAGAAATAAGCGATCTATAGACCTTCTTGGGTCGGCATGGAAATGGATCGCGGGAACACCTGACAGACATGATTTTCAAATAATTGAGGAAAAAATTAATAATGTCCTTACGAACAACAACCAACAAAGAATTGTCAACAATTTGTTTCTAGGCAAAATAAATGAGTTAAGTAATGTAACTAATGAAATTATTAAAAGCTCCAAAGCAGAAATAAAAAATGACCTTTTATTAAATTTGAAATTTAAATTAGACATGTTAAGAGCAGAAATTGTCAATATAGAGTATGCCATGCAATGGGCAAAAATTGGGGTAGTTAATACATAATATCTTATCCAATTCTGAAATAAAATTAATTGAAGAAATGTTAAATAAAGAAAACATGCCCTATAACAATATAATAGAGGCTGTTGAATTTTCGGAGGTAAAAATAGCCTCAAACGATTCATTATTGCTATATATATTAAGTTTGCCCATTACTAGTCCAGAATCATGTAATAGACTGTTAATTAAACCAGTAAAGAGAAAAAAAGTGTAATAAAATTAGAATACAAAGAAATATTGAAATGCAAAAAAAATATGTACGGCTTAACCAATCAATGTAAAACCTACAATAATCTATCTATCTGTAACCAAAATGTTATCCTAGACATAAGTAGCGATAAATGTATTAGTTATTTGTTATCAAGCCAACCTCCATCCTGCACTCAAATTAACAACCAGCACGTTCCCGCAGTAGAAGAATTAACCCCTGGCATCATTTTATTAAACCAATTTGACGACAACATCGAAATAGACGGAAACAAAGTGCCATTGAATGGGACATACATCATTCACTTCCATAATGCAACCATCAAAGCCGAGCAATATACGTTCACAGCATCAGAAGTCACGAAACACAACCCCCTACCGACCTTGTTACAACCATCCGCTGTTAAGCCTCGATTCGAGGAGTTACTCTCGCTAGAAATGATCAAAGAGATAGAAGCCAATAACACACAGTACATCCGAACCCTAGAAAGAACAAATCAGAGAAAAACTATATTCATGTTGGTATTGTCAGCATTAACACTTTTGGCAATACTTTTCACCCTTTGGAAGTTATCAAAAACAACCCTGAAGCCTTGTAAGACTTGGAGAAGGAAAACAGTACGAGAAGAAGTTAATACGGTCGAACTCGTTTCCACGGCAACAAACATATCCATGGAACACCCTGTTCCAGTGTCCAGAACAATCGGGGTGGAAGAAGTCCTACAAACACTTAAACCATCAGTATCGAACGTGGGCGTTCGATTTTTAAAGGCGGATGAGTTAACACCATAAAAATTCAAGCAACAGTTTCCCACAATAAACTGCAAGTTAACACCATAAAAATTCAAGCAACAGTTTCCCACAATAAACTGCAGCAAGCCGCTGACGTTGCAGCTCATGGCATTCCAGAGGTATCCAGTGCAACGACAACAAAATGCAACAAGATCACCAGTGTGGGAACGTGAAGACGAGGAGAGTGCTTGATTAGATATTTAAGGTGTAGTTTTAAGTCAATTTTTTGTCATTCATATTTTGTAGGCAGAATCGCTGCCAGTTGAATAAATAAATAAAAAATATTTTTTTTAAATAAAAATAATCTAAAGTAGATTAATAGGCGCCCGAGCAGCAGGGACCCGGTATTCGTAAAAGTAAGAGCCAGTGATCTCAAGTCAAGGTACATAAAGACAAGGTAATATATTCCGCATCTGTCAAAAAAGTAAACAAACAAAAAAATCAAAATGGCGTCTTCATGTGACCCAAGGCACTGTCGCCAGTACACATTATATTGATTTTACCAAATTTAATTGTTTTAAAAGAAAATAATGAACTGAATTGAGCTTATAAATGCTTCTATGCATAGTTGTATGCAGTGGTAAGTATATAAAGTATGTATAAAGTTTCTCAATTCAGTTTTTTTTTGTTTCAGGAGCTGAAAACTGATAACACTTCTGGCTATCGGTGTCAAAGGTGGCGTTGACAATAAAAGCCTGCATAGTTCCAACAAGGACATATTATACCATGTTATTGTGGTGCCAAAGGTGGCTGAAATCTTTTATTATTCAAGTATTGAATAACCATTAATTGTTCAACAGCCGGTGGATGGTATTCTTGCGGCCGAGTCAGCCATACGCATAGCAAAGATAGAGAAGCAGGCAATATAATAATGATAGAAAAATTTCGCCCACTGGCTAGAAGTGTGAAAAATGTGATCTTACGAATAACTTCTGGTTAAATCTTACCGATGGATCCTTGTAGACGTAAGTTTTTCCATGAATCCAGCAGAAATGACCGAGGGACCACTGTATTTCCGTTAAAGAACACAAAAACTAAATTTTTAAGAGTTAAACATCGTTCTATTTCTAGGCAAAACATACGAGAAACATTTGGAAATGAATCGGAATTCAACTATAACATGGTTGGAGCGATGCATGCTGAAATGGATGGCCATTACCTAGACAAGAGAACAGATAGTTTTAATCGTTACAAAGAGTATTTCAATGTAAGAGCTTTGTTGTTCACCAATTACAATTTGTAAGATTAATTCAAAATTCATTACACATAGGACACTTCCAATTATGGATATCCCGTGCAAGTGGTCTTCCTTATCGGACGCAGTGAGTTCGAACAACATTTAGGCAACGAAAGCAAAGTCCGTCTCAAACAAGAAGCAGACCAATACGATGATCTAATTCAAGAGCACTTCATCGATACTTACAACAATCTCACAGTGACACAGTGAAATCGGTAATGATGCTCAAATGGGCAAATAAAGGTACCATCACACAGCATTATGTGAAAGGTGATTCGATGCGGTAGTCGTCAAGGAGTTCTTCCTTTTATTTATTATAAATCCTGGTAGGGACCATATCAAATATTTTGTATGAAAGTGCCTAAGGTTTCGTATGGACTATTTTTAAAAGACATACTTTTATTGCTAGTCGACAATATCTAAGAAGAAATTAAGGTTTAATATATTTTTTCCCAAATTGAATAAAAAAATCATCATATAATTTAATAAAATCGTTTTATTGATTTTTCTCTTTCTTTTTCTGGAATTTTCTTGTTGAACAGTGTTAAGATGTTTGATACGGAAATAGGTACATCCTGGATCGAAAAAAGATTTGTTTAACTTTTATGTCCAAAAGAATGTGATTAGATACACCAATGAAATTTTTTATATAATGGCGTGAATAAACGATAGCATCCTTGTTTAATTCCTTAAAGATTGACTCCAACTTTATCATTTCTGCCATCATTTTGTCTGTTGGTTTTTGAAGAAATCCTTCAGTGAGGTGATTCGTCCAAGAAAACGAAGATTCCTGCTGATTGCTTTGCACAACAAGATCCGGCTTTTTAATCCTATGACAAATATACCCCGCCAAATGTTCGAGTCCATCGTATTGTAGAGATTCCAAATCATCTACGTAATTTTTGTATTTATTTTGTTTGATATTTTCTATAGTGATACCTTGGTCTGGACGATCTCTTTTCAAGTCTTAAACAGCGCGAACTTGAGTGGTTTTCCTGTTTTTGTAATGGCAACAAAAGTGATGGGACCGTGTTTTCCTTGAGGCGCTTTGTTTTTTTTTATTAATGCACATTGTTCATAAGCTGGATTTAACGGAACAAAATCACTTTCCTTAAAATGCTTAGAGCAAATTCTAGCCGTATTAGTATTTAATTTATCCTTTCTATGGCACAAGAACACCCACTGTTTGCACATTTTCTGTTTTTTTGGGAACGCGTGGAAAGAAATGTCAGCATTATTATTTTTTTTATTATTTACGCAACACCCGAACATAGCACACCGCATATTTATAATTTTTATAAAAGTTTTAATGGATTAGGAAGAAAATAATCCGCACACAATTATTAAGAATCAGGATACAATAAATGTATGAGGGTCACATGCACCAGCCATTTTGAAAAGTTTTGACAGATGTCAAAAAAAAATGAGCGTGAATATATTACCTTGTCTTTATGTACCTTGATCTCAAGTAGCTCCCGCGCTTCGTTAGAAAAATTGCGAAAATCGGTGTTCTAGAAAAGAACCATCCAAATAGTGATTCAATTTGTATTTGTTCTGCGCAACTACGTCATGATCACACATGAAAGTTTGAAGTTTTTCAGGGTATCATGCACAATGCTATAATATTACAATACAATGCATTATTACAAAAAAAAAAAAAGTAATAATAGGAAACTGAGCAAGGCAAGCGCCACTAGTAGCCAGATACAGAAACTGGTTTTCTATATGTTGGGAACAAGCAGCTAGTTTTGGGGTTGCAGGGTTTTGCCGGTTGAGGTCACCGCCTACGAGAGCAATCTTTTATTACACTGTAGATAATAAATGAAACAAGTTTCTTTTTGATGTAGTCATCTAGTATAATTGTATAGGTTGAAATACAAGGTTTGTGTCTGTCTCATTTTGTGTTTAAGTGGATTGGAATCGTTCGGTATTGTCCCATGTGTGCGTTTTGAAATTAGAAAAACAAATTTTAAAACAGAATCACTCACCATAGTGTAAACGAGGGGTGCGTTTTCGGCTTAAAGCTCGATTTGAAGTGACATCCCTGAATTTTTCGGAGTAGAGATCAATCGAAATGTCAAGATTGGCGAGAGACAGAGAAGAACCGATGCTTGGAAATATTCAATTGCCACTAATACTATGACAAATTAAGTATATAAACGATTATAGTGGGATAATGATCGGATGATGTTTTCCAGTTAGGAGGATTACAATAATTTGATTTGTGTGTGTGTGCCCACTCGAGCGTTGGATAAGCATTTTCAAATTTGAAAAATTGAAAAGAGGTGCGACAGTGGTGCCATGCAAAGAAAGCAAAAAAATATAAAAAAATTAAAACGTGATTTTTTTAAATTCAAATTTGAAATTTGATGTGGTGCGTGTTCTGTTTCTAATAATAAAAATTAAAATTAATTAATTTTTGTATGTTGTTTTAGTAATAAATATAAAAATATCCGAGAAAAAACTACGGAAAACTCCTTAAGAATCTTTGAGTCTGAAATAAAACAAGCAGTGGTGAGATGGAAAAAAAAACTATATTGAAGACTTTTATTTGAGGAAATATTTTAATTTTAGGAAGTTATCGGCGGTCCGAAAAAGAAAGATTTTTTTTTACATGGTAAAAAGAAAAAAAAAAGTAAAAGAATTTAGCTAACATTTTTTTTTTGAACTACATATTTATTTATTTACTTAATTCAACTACTTATTTATTTATTAAGGTTATATATCAATTATTTATTAATTTATTTATTTATTTTTGTTCATTGGTTTTTTTTGTTTCAATAATTTAATTCCATTTTTTTTGTTAGCGACAGAGAAAGGTTTTTTTTTGTGATATTTGTTTTCTGTTTTTTTTTGGTATAAATCCCTCAATATCCCCCTCCACAGAGCTCTTTAGAGGTAGGGTAGTTAGGGCCCCCTCTGGGTTTTAGGAACGGTCACAAAATTCTTTTTTTTCTTCGTCGCCTTTTGGTTTTGTAGATTTTTCTGTAAGTCTAGTTTTTTGTTGTTATACACTAGTATAACAGTTTTTTTTGTTAACGAAATATTCAAATTTAACTTAATTTTCATGTTTGTTAAATAAAGCTAAGATTGATTGAATGTTGAAATTTATAAGATTTTTTTTCTGTTTTGGTAAGAACCAAAACATGATTGTTTAGTGGTCGATTTTCAGGGGTGCGGACGGCAGCTAAAAATCTTTCGGTGAAGATGGTATGATCTGAACCCGATCATCCACCATTTTGGGGGAATCCAGAAAATGGCCAAGGATTCTCATGGTTGGGTGGGTAATGGCCTCACTGCAGCAACATCCGCAGTGCCCTTGAAGTGGTGATTTCGTCCGTCCGATGTCCTTTAATTATGTTGATTTTTTTTCGGAATTTCTCTCTCGGCCTGATTTATGTTTTTGTTCGCAGGTGAGGTTAAGTTTCGGGGACAAGTTCCCCCCCGTCCGACGAGCTAATGCTGAGCACCGCAAGCAGGCCACGTCCCTGGATCTTAACATTCCTATACCTTCCTTTTCAAAAATTTCCTTTTCCCAATATCCTACCTCATCCTAATTCCTTCCTCTCCACCTTACCGACGCTCCCCTCCTCTTGCCTTGCAACAGTGTTCTAGAAAAGAACCATCCAAATAGTGATAGTGACCTCAAGTAGTTCCGTGTTCACTTGGAAATTATAAAAAATCGGTGTTCTAGAAAAAAACCATCCAAATAGTGATAGTGACCTCAAGTAGTTCCGTGTTCACTTGGAAATTATAAAAAATCAGTGTTCGAGAATAAAAGAACCAACCAAAGAGTGATAGTGTTCTTAAGTAGTTCCGAGTTCACCTATAAATCGTAAAGATCCGGTGTTCTAAAATAAAAGAACCAATCAAAGAGTGATAGTGACCTTTATTAAGCTCCGCGTTCGCTTCGAAAAAAACCCAGTGAGTGGCTGTCAAAGTTCACACACTCGAAAAAAAAAAAACATTCAACAAGTGCACGCAGCAGCGGTGAAAGCAGTAGCAAGAAGTCAGCGAGGGATCCCGAGTAATCTAAACCTAAGGATAAAAAGGAGCAATCCCCATGGCTGGCGTCGCACTTTGGTGCTTAATGTAAGATAGTAAGACATAGTCATTAAGTATTATTTTCAAACTAAATTAAAAATTTCAAAAACTTACAACGTGAAAGTGATTATTAAAAAAAAATAAGCGAATAGAATAACAAACCCTCAAGTGTTAATAGAAATTATTAAAAATTTAACTAAAATTATTACCGTTTTAATTCCTAAAATAAATAAATCATTATGGTTCTTACAAGAAGAGGGGCCGGCGACGACCAAGACTCAAACCAAGGCCAAAACCAAGGTCAAATTCCCCCAGCTTTAAATCCTAGTACTTCTCAAGTAACAACTCCCATCTCCACAGCCCTATTAAATTCCATATCTTTAATTCATAGTAACTCTCAAACTTCCACGGCTAGTGGTCAAACCCACAATTGTATGTTTCCCCCAAATACTAATCCCTCAGCTCAAGGGGTTAGGTCAACTCCTGAATTAGATGCCCTAGTTACATCGATTGTGAGTCGAGCACTTGAGCAACAACTGAATCCCTTCCTCTCTGGAGTGGATCAGATAAATCAATGTCAAATTTCTATGGATGCGTTAGAAAAAATACCAGACATCGTAAGATGCCTTCGGACATTTTCAGGAGAAGCGTCTGAGTTCTCATCTTGGAAAAAAAGTGTCGAACGCGTCATTAAACTTTACGAACCTACCAAAGAAACCACAAAGGAATACTGAACGTAATTCGTAATAAAATCATAGGCCAGGCGGACGCCGCCTTAGAAGCCAACAATACTCCTCTCAACTGAGATAATATTGTAGATTGTCTAACAACCCACTATGCGGATAAAAGAGACATCACAACCTTAGAATATCTGATGTCGGGGTTGGTTCAAGGTAACCAATCCATACAACAGTTCTACCAGGCCGTCACCTCGCAATTAACATTAATAACAAACAACATTGCCTGCATGAAAATAAGCCAAGAGTCAGTGAAGTTATTAACCCAAACGTATCGTGACAAAGCATTAGATACCTTTATCAGGGGGCTAAAAGGGAACTTGTCCGATCTTCTGGGCATGAAAGAGCCCGCGGATCTCCCGACAGCCCTACACCTTTGTCAAAAATATGAGAATCAACATTTTAGATCTCATTACATTCAAAGCACTCAAGGAACAATAAGGAAGAATTTCGGTCCTCAATCGACACGTAAACAAAACTCATTTCCTCCACGAAATATAAATGTAGGTCCATCCAGACAACCCCCTATTTTCCCAACTTATCGTACATATCCCAATCCCAACCCACCTATTCAACTCCAACCCTCTCGTTCACCACCACCTAACCAATTATTTATTAATCGCAACCAAAACAATTATCCACAAAAGAATTTTATAAATCCTAATCAAAATAGCAGACCGCAAGGTCAGCCTTTCAAACAAGAACCTTTAACGCAAGGGCGCAGTGCCCATGCTAAGGAAATCCACTACCAAAATAGGCAAAACTATAATAATGCCTCGTGGAGACCAAGTGCATCTCTACCTCAAAATTCCCAAAACCCTCAAATGGCAAGATATCAGCCTAATTTTCATATTGACCCATCCGATGACGAACTAAGCCTATATTATCAGATCTTAAGCTTGAGCAACGAGCAAGAAGATCAAAGTTTCAATAATTATCTTGAAAACATAGACGCAAATTTTAACAATAACGAACTAGAAGTCGGAGAGCTAGAACACACTGATATTAATTTTTTAGGCTAAGGGACTCTTCCTTGCCTTATTTTGAGTGCAAGTCGAAGAGTGGCGACATGTACAAATTCCTGATTGATACAGGCTCCTCAAAGAATTACATACAACCTTCAATTGTAGAAAAACCCTTGCAGAATGAAAACCAAATCAATAGCTGGAGACGTCCAGATAACTCAGCATGCAAATATTAATCTTTTTAATATTGAAAATATTAAACTAAAGTTTTTCCTTTTACCTACTTTACGCACATTTCACGGAATCATAGGTAATGATAGTCTTAAGCAACTATTTGCTATCATAGACACAAAAAATAACACCATGTCAATATTAGATTCTGTTAAAATTAAAATTAAACAGTTGAATTCCCCAGGCGTGAATACCCTTACCCTCAAAACAGACCACATGACAGAAACGCAACAAAAACTTTTAAATTCAGCCGTTTGTAACTTTCCAAATTTATTTTGTGAACCCAACGAAAAATTAACCTTCACCACAAAGGTCGTAGGAGAAATCCGAACATCAACAGATTCTCCTGTTTATAGCAAACATTATCCCTTCCCCATGTCACTTAAATATGAAGTTGAAGAACAGATTCAGAAACTTCTAGAAGATGGAATAATCAGACCCTCCAGGTCTCCGTTTAACTCCCCGGTATGGATCGTACCGAAAAAACCAGACTCAACAGGAAAAAAACAATACCGAATGGTAATCGATTATAGAAAGCTAAACAGCGTAACTATAGCCGACCGCTATCCCATTCCTAACATCAACGAAGTCCTTTCACAACTAGGTAAAAACAATTTTTTTAGCGTTCTCGATCTCAAAAGTGGTTTTCACCAGATTCCTTTGAAGGAATCTGACGTTGAAAAAACAGCTTTCTCTATAAACAACGGAAAATTCGAATTCACAAGACTCCCATTCGGATTAAAAAACACACCGTCAATCTTTCAACGGGCACTCGATGACATCCTGCGAGAGCACATAGGTAAAACCTGCTATGTCTATATCGACGATATAGTCATATTTAGCAAAACCGAAAGTGACCATGCCCAGCACATAGCAGACATTTTTAAAACGCTCTATGAAGCCAATATGAAAGTGCAATTGGACAAATGTCATTTTTATAAAAAGGAAGTAGAATTCCTGGGATGTATTGTCTCACCCGAGGGTATAAAGACTAACCCTGCAAAGGTTATAGCAATAAAAAAATTTACAGTACCACAAACCCTAAAGGATTTACGCTCATTTCTTGGGCTGTCAGGCTACTATCGCCGCTTTGTCAAGGATTATGCCAACCTTGCGAAGCCGATAACTGCCCTTTTAAGGGGTGAGGAAGGACGCATGTCCAAGACACAATCCGCTAAAAAACAAATTTTTCTTGACCCTACGGCTATTGATGCTTTTGAAAAAATAAAAAATGTCCTTATTTCTGAAGACCTTGTGCTGTCATATCCAAATTTTAGCAAACCTTTCGAATTGACTACGGACGCTTCCAATTTTGCACTTGGTGCGGTCATGTCTCAAGAAGACAGGCCAATAACATTCATATCTCGAACACTTGGCTCAACCGAAGAAGGTTATGCAGCCAATGAAAAGGAGATGTTAGCAATTATATGGGCTTTGAATTCCCTGCGTAACTACCTTTACGGATCTGCACACGTCAAAATTTATACCGACCATCAGCCCCTTACACATGCTCTCAGCAAGAAAAATAATAATAGTAAGATGAAGCGGTGGAAGGCAATTCTTGAAGAATATAGTTACGAATAGCATTACAAACCAGGCAGAACGAACATTGTGGCAGACGCACTGTCACGCCCTCCACAAATAAACTCGCTTGTAAACTCCCTTACAGATACAGAACACAGCGATGACAGTTCATCGCAAAACCTTATACCAAGCGTAGAGGTTCCAATAAACGTGTTCAAGAACCAAATTATCCTACAAATAGGCGACACTTCTTCTACAACCTTCCAAGTAATTTTTCCCACCTTTCACAGACACATAATAATAGAGCCGGAATTCAACCAAGAGAATCTTAAACAGATTCTTTAAAAGGTCCTGAATCCTTCGGTGATAAACGCCATAAAAACGGCGGAGCATATAATGGGTATGGTACAAATTGTATTTGCCTCCCATTTCAGTAACTTTAAAATTAGATTCACGCAATTACAAGTTCAGGATGTTACAGACGAGTCAGACCAAGAAAACATCGTAATTGATACACACCAACGCGCTCATAGAGACTCAAGAGAGAACAAAATTCAAATTTTGAAAAAATACTTTTTTCCAGGCATGATTGGAAAAATTAGAAGAGTTACCAAAACGTGCACTATCTGCTTAGAGAACAAATACGATCGTCATCCCAACAAACCTGAAATTCAACCAACTCCCATACCTAAATTCCCCGGCCAAATTTTGCACGTAGATATTTATTTTACCGATGGAAAGGTAATTTTAACAGCTATCGACAAATTTTCAAAGTACGCACTAACAAGAATTTTAAAGTCCAGAGCAACTGAAGACGTGAAGCAACCACTAAGGGAAATTGTATTGGCCTTTGGTGTCCCCGAAATAATTGTTTTAGACAATGAAAAGTCTTTGAGTGCAATCTCCGTGTCCTTCATGTTAGAAAATCTGTTCAAAATTAAAGTATTCAAAGTTCCTCCCTACACTAGCTCAGCCAACGGGCAAGTGGAAAGATTTCATTCCACGCTCTCTGAAACGATGCGTTGCATCAAACAAAAAAACCTCCACAACACATTTGCAGAGCTGCTAGACATGACAATTTATGAATACAATAGGTCCATACACTCCACTACAGGGAAAAGACCAATAGATGTTTTCTTTGGCAAAGAAACACTTAACAATCCAGAACAATTTGAATTTGAAAGACAGGAAAACGTCGAAAGAATCAAAAGTAAACAAGTTGCAGAAACTATTCTGTAGGAGATGTAATTTATGTTAAAATCAATAAAAGGATAGGTAATAAACTATCCCCAAAATTCAAAAAGGAAATAGTATCACAAAACAGGTCTACGACTATTCTTACAACATCCGGTAGAGTAGTCCACAAGTCCTTAATAAAAAATTAAATCTTTTTAGGCTCTGCATTACACCTGGCATTGCGGACCTCAGGATGCTGGATTATTCCAACGCCCAACTTATTACAATTAATTCTGGCACTGCTAAGGTACAAATTGGAACATACAAACTGATACATGTCATAGACATTGACCTATACCAAAAGAGTTTGAAGGAAATTGAGCAAAACATACAACACTTTAGTAATATACCACATCCCATGTTCCCTTTTCTATCCCACGAGCAAAGCAAATCCAAATTCACCTCAATCGTCTTGTCCCAAAATTTAGAAATAAGCGATCTATAGACCTTCTTGGGTCGGCATGGAAATGGATCGCGGGAACACCTGACAGACATGATTTTCAAATAATTGAGGAAAAAATTAATAATGTCCTTACGAACAACAACCAACAAAGAATTGTCAACAATTTGTTTCTAGGCAAAATAAATGAGTTAAGTAATGTAACTAATGAAATTATTAAAAGCTCCAAAGCAGAAATAAAAAATGACCTTTTATTAAATTTGAAATTTAAATTAGACATGTTAAGAGCAGAAATTGTCAATATAGAGTATGCCATGCAATGGGCAAAAACTGGGGTAGTTAATACATAATATCTTATCCAATTCTGAAATAAAATTAATTGAAGAAATGTTAAATAAAGAAAACATGCCCTATAACAATATAATAGAGGCTGTTGAATTTTCGGAGGTAAAAATAGCCTCAAACGATTCATTATTGCTATATATATTAAGTTTGCCCATTACTAGTCCAGAATCATGTAATAGACTGTTAATTAAACCAGTAAAGAGAAAAAAAGTGTAATAAAATTAGAATATACAAAGAAATATTGAAATGCAAAAAAAATATGTACGGCTTAACCAATCAATGTAAAACCTACAATAATCTATCTATCTGTAACCAAAATGTTATCCTAGACATAAGTAGCGATAAATGTATTAGTTATTTGTTATCAAGCCAACCTCCATCCTGCACTCAAATTAACAACCAGCACGTTCCCGCAGTAGAAGAATTAACCCCTGGCATCATTTTATTAAACCAATTTGACGACAACATCGAAATAGACGGAAACAAAGTGCCATTGAATGGGACATACATCATTCACTTCCATAATGCAACCATCAAAGCCGAGCAATATACGTTCACAGCATCAGAAGTCACGAAACACAACCCCCTACCGACCTTGTTACAACCATCCGCTGTTAAGCCTCGATTCGAGGAGTTACTCTCGCTAGAAATGATCAAAGAGATAGAAGCCAATAACACACAGTACATCCGAACCCTAGAAAGAACAAATCAGAGAAAAACTATATTCATGTTGGTATTGTCAGCATTAACACTTTTGGCAATACTTTTCACCCTTTGGAAGTTATCAAAAACAACCCTGAAGCCTTGTAAGACTTGGAGAAGGAAAACAGTACGAGAAGAAGTTAATACGGTCGAACTCGTTTCCACGGCAAAAAACATATCCATGGAACACCCTGTTCCAGTGTCCAGAACAATCGGGGTGGAAGAAGTCCTACAAACACTTAAACCATCAGTATCGAACGTGGGCGTTCGATTTTTAAAGGCGGATGAGTTAACACCATAAAAATTCAAGCAACAGTTTCCCACAATAAACTGCAAGTTAACACCATAAAAATTCAAGCAACAGTTTCCCACAATAAACTGCAGCAAGCCGCTGACGTTGCAGCTCATGGCATTCCAGAGGTATCCAGTGCATCGACAACAAAATGCAACAAGATCACCAGTGTGGGAACGTGAAGACGAGGAGAGTGCTTGATTAGATATTTAAGGTGTAGTTTTAAGTCAATTTTTTGTCATTCATATTTTGTAGGCAGAATCGCTGCCAGTTGAATAAATAAATAAAAAATATTTTTTTTAAATAAAAATAATCTAAAGTAGATTAATTTATATATATAGTATAGTATAGTATGTCAATGAGTTGTATTATGATTTTTTAGTTTGTGACTCAGAAGCAAAGAGGATATATACATAGAGTCCAATCTTTCCTACGTTCCATCCTCCTCTGCTAAAATGTTCGTGGTCTCTTTCCTATTGTATTCATTGGCCGTGTGAAACAACAACAAGAAACGATGAGGTAAAAAGAAGGTGTGAACGCACACATGTTTAACAAAAAGAACAATATGAAAGTTGTAGCACACACACAAGTTTAACAAAAAGAACAATATGACAGCTGTAGCTTGAAGGCAAAATCAAAACAAGGCACAAGATTGGACTCTATGTATATATCAAAGAGGATATATACATAGAGTCCAATCTTTCCTACGTTCCATCCTCCTCTGCTAAAATTTTCGTGGTCTCTTTCCTATTGTATTCATTGTCCGTGTGAAAAACGACAAGAAACGATGAGGTAAGTAGCACAGACCATACACAGACCGCCATTTCGTACTCCCCTTGCCTGAAACACCCTCGAAATAGTTTTTCTTGTCTGTGAATACGTGTACATCTCTCTCTGTGCATTTTGTAATGGCAACTATACCTGCGTATGCCATTTATTTTTTAGGTGTGTTTGCTAAATGGGTTTTAAAAGCAAGACAGAGCGTCACACTCTCAAAATAAATGGCATATCAGCTGATTTTTAGCTTGTAGGAAAAAAGAGAGACCATATGGTGAGTTGGCGGTCTGTATCTTCTTGGTCCGTGGTAAGTAGTTCAATTCAATTCAATTCAATTCAATTTGGCTTTATTCTGACTTAGAAGATACATATTTACAATTATTAGAATATACTATAATGTTTATAAAGTCTTTAATCAGAATAAGTAGAGGCATCTTTATATTAGTAAACTAATTGAGATGATGCCACATTAAGAATAAACTTTGTGTGGGGTGTACAAAGAATAATAAAATATAAAACATGAGTACAAAGTAAAAAGGTAGAAAAATGTTGTTAGAAAGAAAAGCAAAAATTAACATAATAATATCAAAACTACACTTAAAATGCAAATTAAAATTAGAAGGAAGAATGTATACATATTTTATATAGTTACTTTTTTTTTTTTTTTTTTAGTAGTAAGGTGTGAACGCACACATGTTTAACAAAAAGAACAATATGACAGCTGTAGAACACACCCATGTTTAACAAAAAGAACAATATGACAGTTGTAGCTTGTAGGCAAAATCAAAACAAGGCACAAGATTGGACTCTATGTATATATCCTCTTTGGTATATATCCTCTTTGCTCAGAAGTCAGCTCAGAACAGAAAAACTAATTTAATATTTTATTGCACAAAAATAGTTTGAGTTATTCTCCAACAATATTGAATATTCCAAGCAGTTTCATTAAGTACAAACAAAAATTAAACCATGGATGAAGAGCTTCCTAAAGAATTCGACCTTGTTGTAGTTGGAACTGGTAAGATATCAATTTCGTTAAAACTGACTCGCCCAAATCATCAATATCAAACAAAAATCAATAAAACAGGATTCACCGAATCAGCTGTGGCAGCTGCTGCAAGTCGTATCGGCAAAACAGTCCTTCATGTCGATCCAAATGATTTCTACGGCAGTTGTTGGGCCTCCTTCAATATGGAGAACTTCCAATCATTCCTATCGAACAATGTTACAACAGAAACTAACGACATTGCAATGGCTAAACAAATTTGGTACGTTCCTGCCCAAGACACAGAAACGTCATCAACAAACGAAAACGATTGGACACAAACAAGTGTGTTGAAAAACTCCCGAAAATTCAACATCGATCTTACTCCGAAGTTGTTGTTCTCTGCCGGAAAGCTGGTAGACCTACTAGTATCGTCGAATATCTGTCGATATGCAGAGTTTAGAGCAATTGATCGGATTTCTACACTATTTGGCGGAGAGTTGTTGAATGTTCCTTGTTCGCGCACTGATGTGTTCAACACAAAAGACCTCTCGATTGTGGAAAAGCGTCTTTTGATGAAACTTCTTACAAGTTGCATGGACTACGATGAAAAGTCTGACGAATTTTCCAAGTATCAAGATAAAACATTCCTCGAGTATTTGCTGGCCAACAAATTAACCGAAAAGATTGTCCATTGTGTAATGAATTCAATTGCCATGTGCAACGAAAAGACTTCTCTCTATGAAGGAGTCGAGAAAATGAGGAGCTACCTTCAGAGTTTAGGGAGATATGGCAATAGTCCATTTCTATTTCCAATGTACGGATGTGGAGAGATTCCACAATGCTTTTGTCGACTCTGTGCTGTCTTTGGGGGAACATATTGCTTAAAGAAGAAAGTTAATGTTATATCTACTGGCAAAGAAGCTATTACTCTGCAAGTTGATGGACATACTATTGATGTGAAACATCTAGTCGTTTCAAGTGGAAGCTTACCTAATGGGATATTTCCAAGTAATTGTCTCGTTGAGGGGCAACATCGATGTGGTAATTTAGTCCGAGGTGTATATATAACTTCAACACCTATTGGAAACGAAGATCAAAATTTGGGTGGAGGAGGAGGAGTAAACATGATAAGACTAATAGACGGTACTGATGGCACCAGGGGAGCAATTTTGCTGCAACTTTCACATTATTCTGGAACCTGTCCCAAAGGGTTGTGTAAGTTTTTATTCGTAGGTATATTGTATTTCATTTTACAAAAATAAATATTTATGTTTTTTCTAGATGTCATCCACATCACTGCTGAAGCAGTGTCTAATGACCCGGAAGCAGATTTGGAACCATTTTTCAAGCAAATATTCAATGTCAATATGGAAGGTTCGCCTAAAGTACTGTTCGCAGCTTATTTTTGTATTAAAAGGTGCAAAATGTGTCAACAACATGAAACTGATTCCACGAAGCGTATTCCAAGGGTACTATCGACTTGCGGCCCCTTCTTTGAAATCGATTATGATTCGTCTATTCACAATGCTAAAGATATTTTTCAAACAATTTATCCTAACGAATCCTTCCTTCCAAGAGCTCCAGATCCAGAAGAGATCATTATTGGAGACGAAGATCCTGTTGCATTGGCGGAACATACTCTGGCAGCTGATCTTAAAGAGCAAATGGATCAAGTTGAAAGGGGCATGGAATCAATGGATGTGTGTGAAGCAGACGTTGATGTGTGTGGAGAAGGCGCAGATTCATGCGGAACAGATTCAGGGGTTTTTGCAGATTGCTAAAATGTTGAGGGGTGAAATTTATAGATTTTACTAATTTTATTTTTTACTTATATAATGTGTTACTATTAAAAATTAAAAAAAAAGTTTTACTTAAACAAAAAATTCATACACTTAACAAAACACTATGTAATATTTTAAATCACGTAAAATATTTTGTTTAAAAATGTGTTCTTTGATTGACCATTTCGACCACTTTTGGCAATTCCTTGGTAATCCTGTCACACGTGTATTTAACCAAATTCATGCGTTCATTAACCTTAAAAGTTTCCAACAAAAAGATTTAAGGATCCGTTGACAGATCTGCTAAAAAATAAATTTGTATGTTTCATGGCTGAACCAATGTTATCTGGATCGGGAGCGGAGCATTTCGCCAATTTTCATTTTAGGCGTCAGTTTAGCGATCAGTAAAACGCATCAGTAAACACTTTCTTGTGTAGTATTTAATATGTTTGAATGTGTTTTGAAACAAATAGTATATACCAATAGCACAGATAATGAATATACAGCCCAGCAAACATTTTTGTTCATTAAACATTCAGTTTCTGTGAAGAACATTTATTCGAAAAACATTCACTTTAGTGGATCAAATATGAATGTATGCAACAAGATTCAAATTTCCTTCACATAATGTGAACAAGTAAATCCTCAAAAAGCACCCATGCTTTGTGCGTCCACTTTTATTCACATAAAGTGAATGAATGTGAATGTTTTCTTTTGAAAATACATAACGGGACCTAGTCGCGACAGTAAATGAAACAAAATGCGCCAGTTTCATTCATTTGCTTGGAACGATAAGCAGTGTTTTGTTGTGTCACGTGTCGGATTCAATTCAACACAAAAATTTATTCCGGTTTTTTTTTTTTGTAAAACATTTTCTTTACAACAAAAAAACCGCCGCAAGAGCAATTAATTTTTTGTTTCTTGTTGAAGGAATTCGACATAACATTAACATATTCAATTTTATGGTACACATTCGAGTTAAAAATGAATCCTTTTAATGAATTAGAAATGATTCAATTTTTGTTCACAAAAGTGAATGAGAAAAACTCAACATTTCTTCATTTTTATGAATCATATTTCAACCAGTTATATGGTTCAAAAACTAATCATAAATTATCCAGTAAAATGAATCCATAAGCGTCTTATTTACATTCACTTATGTGAAGAATTCCTTCATCATATATAAACCATACAAATGATTCGAATTCGTTGCTTCGTAAGCAACGTGTAACGGGGCAAAGGGAGGTAGGATGCAGGAATGTATGGAAGGATGTAGATATGGTATTGGGGATTAGTTCAGGATGGGAACTTGGGATGATGGAACTGGGAGAAGGATTATAAACAGCAGGAAGATCAAATTAAAGGAAGGGAAAGAGAGTCGAGCAGGAATTATACAAAAATAATCAAGGATTAGGAGGGGGTATTAATGGACAGAGGGGGGGTGTAAGGGTGGGCTGGGGGTGAAGGGAAAGGAAACACCAGGAAGGGACCATGGCATGCTGGCGACGCGACGCGCGGCTTTGCTCGCCGGAAATAGGGGGCATCTTGCCCCCCTTCTGGACTTCACTTCGCTACAAAAACACATCATGCCAACGACGATCTCAAACACTCATCTCAAACTCACACTCTCAGTCACCACTCACCGAAAAGACAACTGCAGATGATGTTGCAGCGATGCCGTCCCCCACCACACCTGGAATCCCTTGGGCGATGTTTCTAGGATTCCCTTTGAAGGGTTCTAACGTTTGCTGGAACGTCCTACGCCGCCTCGTTCATGTCTGCTGCCCCTCCCACCCCCTGAAAAGTTGAAAACCTAATAACTCATCTCTGGCTAAACTTTACCAGATTGAAATTAAAATAAACCAACACTTCATTATCGGCTGAAATCTTCAAACCATGTATTTTTGATCATGAAACTAAACTTCAAAAATTATGCTAATAAATCTCCAAAAATTCAAAGGTCAAAGACTTGCCTCAAGGATATTTTCAGCTTGTTAAATTCAAGGTGGTGGTTGAGATCGTTTGGCATAGTACACACGACCGCCATTATTTGGAGTGAAACCGAAACGCTTGACAATAGACATGAAGTTAGAAATCAAATCGTATGATTTCTAACTAACATACAGTATGTGTCATTTGCTAGAGTGCAAAAGATCCCCCCCGAATGACCCAATATGAATCCCAATAGTAGAATTCAATAAAAAATCCACCAGGAACGATAACTGGATTATCCTCGGGAATAATGGAATATTGTCCGGGGTTTTGTGTACATTGTCAAACATTTTGCGCCCGACGATCTTCCAGATCGAATTTCTAGCCTAAATTAAATAAAAAGTTTTTAACTGGAACATTGCTCCAAATTATTAAATTACCTTGACAAATTGTTCGATTTGTGTTTTGTTTAGCTTTGATTTGTATTGTTATATAGTTTAACGAAATTTTCTTTGATGACTTCTGCAGAATATTTCATTTTCATGTCCACGAACATCTTGGAGTCTTTAAAAATACAACTTACTTGGACATCATGGAGGATAGGGCCCACGCAGTACATTTAACTAAAAAGAGAATAAAATAATTAAAACAGATATTGGGAATTAAGAAATAAATACATATATAAAAAATCCATTGAATTATTTTGTCGACTTTATTTTGAAATAACGCGCTCAAAATGACAACTGTCAGAATTTATCTTGTGAAATAATGTATGTATGTATGTATGTATATTTATTGAGCTTTTTCTTTTACATAAACACTTTCTTAACTAGAATACATTCTTTCTTAAAATTTAACTTAAATGCTGCCGACTTTGAAGTGGTCTGGCTACTCAGTTGCAATTATATTTTTAGGTTTGAATTATTTTAAACAAACTAAACACATTAAATAGTAGATATTTTATCTATAATTTTCTTTTTTTTAAATAGCGTCCACTCAACATGACACTAACATTATTATGGGAACTTAACCTAAACTAGAAAATAAATAACAAAGAGATAACATGAAAATAGAGGCCAATGAGTCCGTCTCTGTCTGAATCACTTTATAGGTGTGCAATTTTTTTGGGAACAACCCTATTTTTTAACATTGTGTAAATAAATGTTTGTCCTGCTTTCTCTTAACAGAGAAGTACATATTAAAATAATTTCTTTTTTTTTTTTTTTTTTCTTTTCTATATGGACTATATAGATTTGTTTCGTTTGTTTGAAATTTTAAGAGCGAATACGCTCTATATCTTGTTGTATGGAAAGTGGAATCACATTGAAAATACATGAAATAAAAGAATTATTAAATGAACAAAAAGTATTTTTTAGAGCAGGAACACTCTATTGAGTTACGAAAAATTGAATAAATCACATTTGTTTTTGTAACATGAAATCACGAATTACGTTCACATAAAAATTTCCCTTTTATACGATTACTTTACTTTATAAATTAACAATTACTGGTTAGAGAGCATAAAGAAAATTAGCAAACGTTTTCTATGTGAATAGAATATTTTGTAAACCAAGTTGCTGCATTATGACGTTGCTGCTGTTGTAGTGCCTTTCTTTTTTTTTCCATTTGGTGGGCTTTGATTAAAAACTCCAAACAATGTTCCTTGTGGAATTCTGTAGCCGATTAAAGATAAATTTACAGTTGCTGCTACGGAATCCGTTGTTTGAATTCGCCGCCAGTTTGCGGTGGATGAACATTCCGAAAGTTTACCGCTCAGCCTGTTGCTTTAACTGTACACTCTCCCCAAAGTTACAGTTAATAACCGTGAAGAAACTTCTAGCGGTGCTGAAGGATACGGGACTTTCGGATGACGAGTTGCTGGGCACTATTTGTGCCCTGGTTGTTTATCGGTAGACCGATGAATTTTTTTTTTTTTTTTTTTAAATTTAATTTTTAAATTAAATTTACTCAGTTACTTTTTTATCTCCCGATAAAAATTAAAAAAATATTTGCCAATAAAACGTTTACTTTTTTTTTTAATTAGATTAATGGACGGCAGTGCTTGGCACAGCACAACCGTCCTCTATCACGACCTCAACATCTCTCTCTTGTGAAATAATGTATTTTACATTCTTTCGCAAGCTAAATTTTGTGGAGACTTTTTTTAGACTGACAGCTGGAATTTAGCTTGAAGTGAGTACTGCTCAGCTAAAAATCCAAGCTAAAATTTATCTTTGGAGGAAATTTGTATGGAAGATAAATTTTAGCGCGATGTGAGTACTAGGCTTTAAGGTATGTATATAATTCCTCTTATGACATAAATTAACATAAAAAAAAATTACTTAAAATTCACAAAAAAAAACTGGTAATGATACAATTATTAAACAATAAAAAAAAATGAAATTAACAACAAGAAGGACTCGGACGGCGACCCTAAAAAGGAAGTTCAGACGAGTAACCGACCACAAAAAAACAGTTAAGTCCTGCCTCTTCCTCCAAGTAAAACTAAAGTTTTTTTTCCAAGTCGATCTTTCCCCGAACCTACCTATAGAGCGCTCAATAGGGGGCAACACTAGCTCAAAGGCTAGTACAACTCGCCGTTAATCAACAAAAGAACTTATAGGAAGGGGAAACCGTAATCAGCCCGTCAGGCACGTCGCCTTAAACTTTCCCTTAAAGTCCCCTATAGGTCCTTTTACACAGAACAGGAAATGACGTTTAAGCGAAAAAAACACTAATAATGACTAATGGAACTACTAGCAAAATAATCAAATCAAAAGAATATAATATTAAATAAAATGAATTAAATGACTAGGAAAAGTAAAAATAAGGATCAAAATATAATATTAAAATGTAATCATTGTATTGTATTTCATATACAATGATGTAATTAAAGAAATCAATAGGGGTATTCACGATCTGGTGTAACTTGTCTTGCATCATTGTAAAAGTGGAGAAGTGCTACGTTTTCTTGCAATACAACAACAAATATACCGGCTGTCATTTTTTACACTTTTGCACTTTATCTATACCTCAACCCCATTGCAACAGAAAAATACAAGGCTGCAAAATTTGTACTTTTGATTTTGACATTTGTGTCAACCTGATTTTGACATTTGTGTGAGTTTTGGTACAGATTGGAAGAAGTGAGTTCAAGATCTACATGAAATACAAACAATTTCGCACTTTTACAATACTTGGTTGCACCATTGTATATGAAATCTATAGTAGTCTGGGGAACGAGTATGAGTTAGCGGGGTTTGGAGACATATAGATGTCGCTGATCATTATCACATATTTAAACCTTTCCACCTACATTTTCTCTCCAAAACGAGAAATTTGGAAAAAAAGGTTTGGAGGCTCACGGTGTCGCCACAGTCGATCCTTCTATCCA
The DNA here is from genome assembly GCA_916050605.2 of Platycheirus albimanus. Classification (NCBI taxonomy): domain Eukaryota; kingdom Metazoa; phylum Arthropoda; class Insecta; order Diptera; family Syrphidae; genus Platycheirus; species Platycheirus albimanus. The sequence continues at coordinate 338,470,576 of OU696696.1, forward strand.
TATTACTATAGATTTCATATACAATGATGTAATGTCAATCACGACGTAACGCATAACAGAAACGTGCAATTGACAGAGAAACCTAATCATAGCAAATAATCGAAGCGGCCGATTATTTACTTAAATTTCGTTGATCTGAATTCTTGCTGAATGTCAGATTGTCATCTGCAACATTGCAATCGTATTTCTGTCTGGCTCAAGAGCACGAACAAAAAGACTAGATATCTTGTGGAATAGACGTCAACTATAAGTTAAACCCCTATTCTGTGCTATAACATTTCATAACAAGCTAAAATTCTGACACCTACCTTGCCGTCCAAAACTTGTCATACGCTCTGTTCAAGAGACATGATACTGACAGAAACTTACCGGATAATACCAAAACGAGCATCAAGACATTGCCATCAAAATCCATGTCCTATAAGGCTCCTGTTTATCCGAAAATATCCATTAATTGGAGTAAGAGATGATATTCCTTATATTAGAGCTGTCATGAATACAATTTCTTAGAACTGTCAAGAATGACAGGTAAATATCCACATTGAAATGTCACCACAATTCATTAGTTAGGTCACCAGAATACTAGCCACCAAACGAAGTTCCGATCCCTTAGTGTAATCGTATCCTCGAGATACATCATTCCATCCAAATACTTACCATAACACATGTTATGTTACTTGTAATTCATGGCATAGCAGAAGTAACGTAGTGTAAACCAAACATTAACACTCGTTACTTTGTCCATTGCACTCGCTAGTTTGAATGGAACGGCATTCTGGAAAGTAAAATATGATTGGAAGAACGGAGCAATCTGATTGGTGCCGGCTATAGTGGAACCCGATTCCGTCTGCATTCTTCATTTTGAAGATAGACATCGTAGGAAGAACTACTCCATATCATTACAAAGTAAACTTTTGTGCGCAGCAATACCGCGCCCACCTTTAACCTTTTCGTTGAATTTATTCTAATTGCAAGGGCAATAGAGTAATTCAACTCCAAATATAGGATTGTACTATATAAATACCAGGTAAGGATGTGTGATTATGTTGCTGGCAGCTTTTTGAAGGGAACGGGATTTGAATTTGGAAATAGGAAGGACAGAAAGCGGATCTAGAAATGACAGGCAGGAAGTGGAATTCGAAATGACAGGCAGGAAACGGAATGTGGGCTGCCGATATTCAAAAGAAATGGCAGTTGGTATATAGTTGGGATAGGTAAGTAAGAATGGATATGGGAAGCAGGAACTCGTATATGGAGCTGAGGTAGGATGTGGAAGCGGAACCGGAAAGTGTAATTTTGAGGTAAGTTGGTAAGGTTAAGTAGGTAAGTGGGATGTCACAGAAAGGTAAAAAGAGGTAAGTAGGATGGAAGATGGGATTGAAACGTCACTAGAAATTGAAAAAAAAACGAGGGGGATAGGTGAGAGGAGGGGTAACCGTGGAAAGGAAGTGGGGAGATTGTCTGATCCTAGGGACATGGCACGCTTGCGAGGCTCGGCTCAGCTCGCTGGAATAGGGGAGGATCTTGTCCCAAAGACAGACGAAGGCCAACAACAAAAACATATATCGTGCCGTAAGGATAGAGGGGGAAAGGAAACCACCACCAAGGAAATAAAAATAAAAAAGGCAATAATAAAAAAAACCACCACCAAGGAAATCAAAATAAGAAAATAAACCATACTTAAATAAAACCACCACCAAGAAATAAAACAAATAACTAAATACCACCACCAATATAGTTAAAACCTAAAGATTACCACCACCATTGACCTACCACACTTTGACCCGGCTGGTGTTGTTGCAGGGTTGCTGTACCCTCCCTTCCTGGAGTCCGTGAGCGGGATTTTTCGGGCTCCCCCAACGAAAGCATGGGAATCAACAATCAGGTCATCATCATCATTTCACCGGATCTTCTTCGCCAGCCTCACATTGCCCCCTGAAAATTTCTTCAAAACGCCATAAAGGCTAATAGATAGCTCACGAAAAAAAGACGGGTGATTGGCGCAATTTACATATCATTTTTATTAAATAAATAAAGATAAAAAGGAACTGACAAAAATGGAAATCGAAGAAAAAAAAATATAAATAAAATAAAATTTAAAATAAATAATGAACTAGGAGATAAAACAATATATGGATTGAAAAGAACATAAAACTATTTCAATAAATATAAATATGAAAGAAAACATAAAAGCAAAAAAAATCAACTAAAAATAAAAAAAAACTTAAAATTCGACAAAAAAAATGGAGAACTCTCTAACATTTAACCATAAATACACAACTTAAACTAAACTAAGAATAATTAATTAAGCTATTCTCTTATACTAATTCTTTTTTTTTTGGATTTTTGTTTCTTTTTCTTTTATTAAAAATACGAGAAAGTGGCAAAAGAGAACAAAAAAAAATGAGGGATCAACAAAACAAATTTATATCTTTAAAATATAGCGCCCCAAATAAGGCCTCCGGGTAAACCAATCCGCCCCTGTATCTTAACCCTTTCTACAATTGTGCACCTTTTTGTGCTGGTATTAAAATTAAATAAAAAAAACGCGTCTGTCACCGACCCTACCTAAAAAGAGCTCAATTTAGTGGTATGCTGACGATCGACACTTTATGGATCGAAACCTTTGATTTCGATACCGGGGTTTCGTGGTAATACCACCAGACGGGCAGTCTTCAAAATTCGTTTCACCCTTCCTTTTTTTTTCTTCCACTGTTACAGATTTTTTTCGTTTTTATAATTATATCTTATTCTACATTTAATTAAAATTTACCAAAAAAAAACAAATATTACGCCAAAAAAATCAAGGAGAAATAATATAAATATAACAAGAAAATATCTAAACTATTAATAAGGCCGCTTTCCGCTTCTTAGTTGCTGTTGGGTAGGTTTTATCAAACAAAAATTACCAAATATGGCCACCCCTTAGGTTGAATACGTGCCCTTGATAATGTCGTCAAGGGCATTGATGTGATGTTCTTTATATACGCACCGTACGCTTGCCGTAGGGGGGTTTTTTTTTTCTTTAAAAAAAGGAAACCGCCTTCTTTGGCGAATTTTGCTGCTCAACGAAAAGGTCGGCGGCCACTTCTTGTATTTTGTTTGTGACCGCCGAATTCAAAATCGGGCCTAGCTATACCTATCAAATTGTATGTATTTATAAAAAAAAAACTACCAACCAAAAACTAATCACTCACCCTTTTTTTCACTTAATTCAAGTTTTGAATTTGATGAGGTGTCACTCGTTGCTTTTATTATTGACGGCTTACTTGCCAAAAAGGTAAAATCCGCGCACTGCCTATTAAAATTTTAGGACTTCTGTTCAAATTTTTTTTAAAAAAAACAACGACTCTAATTTAGCCACTGGATATGCCAACCAAACACACTTGCTGCTACAACCTTTTTGTCGTCGCTTTTGTCCAGCAATTTTCTCCAGCCTTCCAATCCTCGGCCTCTACCCACACATTTACCACCCTACGGGTCTTTTCAATATTTCGAGCCGTAACTCTCAGCAACGAAACTGTCGCTTCAAACCTATCTCACTCTACCAAGAACACCCCCTCAGTTTCTGCTGTCTTCTGGGAAGCACATAAACGTAGGCTTCAGATCGATGCTTCGATCGCTTTGTATCAAATCTTAAAACCACCTTCCGAATATCCCTTTTTAGACAATTGTTCTTTCCCTCGTCTTCTCGTCCCTCCGGCTCACCTTTTGATTCTTCCATAATTCCTCTTGTATTCACTTTGCTGAATGGGAAATTTAATAAAAAAAATCCTTTCCATCCTCAGTATCATCCCTGACTACTTTATACCAAAAAAAATTCGTTTTGACAGCGCTTGCGTCAATGTGACAATTCAAACACATTTCATTTTCACATTTCAGTCGCAGCAACCGCATAAACATCTTCAACAATCCTCGTAAATATTCTTTAAACTACATTTTCACACATTAAATCACACCCATTTCATACAAATATATATTTCTAATCATACTCTCTTACAGGACACAAACAGTTCCATCAATTTCTCAACTCCAGAACCAAATCATCATCAACACAACCATACGCAAGGAGCAGCAAAGCATTCATCGCAGCAACATCACCATGCATGCACAAAATTAGAACCCACCGCAACACGAAACGCTCCGGCCAAGCTCATCCACATCATTCGCAAGTACACCATCTTCAAAAAAATTCTCATATTACATTCATTCTACATTTCAGATTCCTTAGCGCATCATACACATCCTTAACATTAGCCCACACTCAACCACAACGCTCTTTCATATCCCATGCATTATCACCATCAATACTAATCATTCATTTCTTTCAGCACACCATAAATCGCATCCGTTCCTCATTCAAAAGTACCAATCAACTCAAACAACAACATTAAGCCAAGCCAAAAAAAAACATCAGCAACACCTTGGAGCAATCGAAAGGAATTCAGGTACGTCTCCTACTGTTTGCCTGTCGGAATACCATGGTGCGGCCGACGCGGTGAAACGAATCTGTTTCCCACAGGAAATGGTGATGGTGAATGTTGCACCGGCCATCGCCTCGACTACACCACCAGCTTCCGGCAGTCCATTCCCTATTCAAAAATTAATGCCTTTTTTTTTCGACGGATCCGCAACAATTAACAGAAATTATCTGGGCAGAATTGTTATTCCTCTGCTCAGATAAATTGGATTTGCGATGGTAGCACATGGCGACCCAGGTTAACCACGTTTTTTTTTCTTCTCTCTGCTTTAGGAACGTCCTCACAGAGAAGCATTTATTATCCCCAACGGGATAGGGCAGGCAAGGCTGCGCCACCTCACTGGGAATTTGATTTTTGCCATATTTTGGGCTTCTACTCATTTTTATAATATCGCCGCTGTGTTGGATTTTTGCAACACCCTTGGAATCCGATCACTGGGATTCTTGCCATATTTTGGAGATTCCCAGCATCACTTCACTTACCAACTGGAAAGGATTTTCCATCCCGAGAATATTTTCATGGATTCAAACTCATTCGGTGAAAATTCCGCTTTATGTACAGTGCCATGTAAAATCAATCATATAGTGAAATAAATAGACTTATGATTGGCACTAAATTTGTGTGCCATTCTATGAACTGGTCATAGTTATTTTCTACCGGCCACTCTCGGGTGCGACTACGCACGTTCCGGTGCAGTACAAGGATCTCGCTAAACACTAGGCGAATCTACCCACGTGGTTTGTTAGACGGCGATCCGATTCCCGGCCCGTCGACAATCACGTCCACTCACCCGGGGTAAATTATTATTCCCTTTGGAGCACCTTTTGTTTTTTTTTGCTACCCACACACACTTTGTGTCTTGAGGCATATGTCTTCGCATCAATGGCTGCTAGGCCCAACGTGAGTTACTTCATCCATGTCCCTACACCAATGGCTTCTATACCCAACGTGAGTTTCAACTCAACAAACACCACCACTGGCTACTAAGCCCAACGTTACAACTTTAAGCCTCGAATCATCGGACGTTTGGCGCGGGAGAATGCACGGATGCCAGTCCTCAACGAAGCACCAACTCCATTGCAGATTTTGTGCTGGAGCAACGCGGGAAGGAGCTGAGAACATCTCAACTATACCTGACTTGCGGAGCAGTAGTTGCAGTTCATCTTTAAGTGTATGATTAGACAACCAAGTTTATATATATATCCAAATGATTACCAGGTAACAAAGAATTATTTTACCTATTGTGTGTTATTCTTGTTTACGTCCTGAGTGGGAGCAGAGCTCTTACCACTCCAACGAATTATTTATCGTTGGATCTATATCCTTGATCCATGCAACGCCTGACGCAGCGGTTGACGCTTTCGAACAGAGCCAGTTATCCACGGACGGTGGTTTATGTACAAAATTACTTTTCTATCCAAGAAATAAAGTGCGAGGACCTTACGCCTCCTCCAGTCCCGCACAGTCATTGCATTCTATTGCATTTTGTGTCTTCAAACTTTGATACTATAAAGAATTATTGAATTATTTTAAAGTTACATTATTATCAATTATGTGCATGAGAAGTGAAATATTTGTTTGATTATCCGTGTCTTCATTCCATTTGTTCTATGTTCGGTAAATTTTGAAGCAAGTAAAGTGAGTACGAACCTCTATTCGGTCGGTTTAATATTTCACTACGCTAAGAGAAAGTTCCTAACTATCCTCGCCGGTGGAACACCAGAGTCTTTTTCTGTGACCAAGGGTCAGTGTTGGACTTTTCCCTTACTTTTAATTGAATACGTTCGGTCAGGATTCCTTTTTGAATCATCAATAACTATCTGTCTCCGTATATAGACGATCGATATTCGGTTTGCAATCGGTACTTACGATTGTATATTCTATTCGTATCACGGTAGTGTCGGTAGCGACCAATTGATTGCGTTTCTTACGCCGCGTTATTTCTGAAGAATTACGTTCAGATACTTACTCACTCACTTTTACTCACTCACTTTTATTCCTTACTTGTTTTCTTCGGTTGTTTTAATCCCGTTTTGTCCATCGTTACGATTCAATTAAACGAATTTGCATTTCCAAACGAACTGATCATATACCTTTTGCAACGGGTATATAAGATCCATTCGATATATATTTCTTTTTGAGTCCGAACCCAACGCAGCAACACCTGAACAGTTAAGTTTCAACGTAAAGCTAGTCGACAATCGCTCCTTGGCTCAAAGTAGCTAAAAGAAAGAGAGCGTCTCTGAGAAAATATAGTGTTAATAATGGTTTAAATTGCAATATATAACCCTAACATTTCACAGGTACATTTCAGGAGTGCACTTCCGGAACGACGTAAAGTGAATTTTGAAGATTCTATCTACCTTATTGGTAGGAATCTGTATATCGATTTTTTATTATATTGAAATTTTAACATTATTATTTTTCTATACACTATATTGACTTTTATATTAACGATCGATTATGTGTATGAAGCCGAACTGGATTATCATGCATATATGGTACCTTTACTTTTTGACTACATTGAATAATACTGTGTTTCTGGGTGGGAATTATTTGTCCATCAGTCTTTTGTCTATCGTGTATTACCTTTGTTCTAATATTTTCCTGTCCGCGTACAGGATTGTCTTGATTAATCTCGCGATTAAAGATATTAATGGTTACCCAATCGAGACAATGATAGCGAGCGAATTTGACGCCGCGTTAAAAAGATTATAAGCTACAAAGATTAGCTATCTGTAATAATCTCACTCGTATTGAGAGACAACGATCCGCGTATCGTTTGTAAAACGACTTTAAATTTTTTTTTTAATTTTACTAACTATCCTTAGGAATATTTCACATTTCATAATTCCTCAACAACTTCTTTAGTTTATAAGATAAGAACCTTTTTGCTTTCGATTAAAATTCAGTTGCGCTCAGTTTAAGAAAGCGTAATCATTCAAATTATCTTTGAATTTAAATAAGAAAAAGTAACTATTTATGACATATCCTCACATGTTAATGACATTGATATTCATTTTCATATAGAATGATAAAACATTTGAGATTATGTAATGGAGCTATAGATTAGATCTAAATAGGTATGTAAGCTAGTGATTTTAAGATTTCTTTAAATTTTAATAAATAAGACTTTTCTTTATAAAGTTTAACTGAATCTTTTGTGATACAATTTATTTCGTTATATTTCGTTTTGAAGACTTTCAGAATTTACAGAATGGCAGATTAAGTTAGTTACAGGGAGGGTGGTAATCCTCGCGAACCCTTCTGATGGAGTAAGTTGGTGTGTGTGATTTTCTTTTTTTTTGAGGTTGTAGTTTGGTACAGCTTTGGTATTTAGTTTTTTTTTGATGTTCGAGTTTAGGTTATAGGTAGAATAGAGTTTTAGGCAAGCAGACTTTCTGCTTGTTTATCATGTCAGGGGCTGCCCACAAATATTGTAGAGTCATGGGGACTCGATAGGTCCAGGGTCAGCAAACGGATGAACACAGGAGAGATGATTTCTGTGATCATTTTGGGTGGGTTACGAGACTAGGAGGGTCTGCTTTACACCTTAGATCCTCCCTCCCCATATAGTTAGACACCTCTTCTGCTACCTTTTTGCATTTCATCGTGGCAGCAAAAGGGGCGGAAGTTAATGATATGCCACAGCAGTCACGAACTTCTATGACTTGCTTGCATTAGAATACTTACGTGTTGCGTTCACTGGGTCAGTGAAATAAAGATAATCGCGAAATCTTTTCCTTCGATCTACGATTTCACTCTTTTTTATGAAGAGGTGCAATTGAGTCAACTTTTTCTTTCAAATCAATTCTGGTAGATCTTTGCTTCGATGGTTATAAGGGCCAATAAGCGTATTAACATTGAATATTCGAACGTGCACATCTTATGTTCAACGGTCGGCAGTGAAAAATAAGAGGTAACACCGGTCTGATAGATCCCGGAGCAAGTGCCTACGGCCTGGCTGAGCTAGCTATGGCTATAGTACTGCCGGCCACCGCGACGGTTGATCTAGGCCACGACCTTACGTTGTCGCATGCCGTTCCCATCGTCTGCTCTTCTCGGGTAGCTGATGAGAAAGGGGGCGTTGCCGACGAAGGGTTGCTTCCATCCCATTCACGCGAATACAGTTGGCGTTATCGAAACTCAAGCTTGCGGGCTGGAGTAGAACCTCCGGTAGAGTTAAAGCATTGGTTATTAAAGTCGCATAGCAAGTTTAGAAATGCCAACAGGGATATTAGTAGGGTCCTTGGTTTATAGGTGTAGGCTACTGTGTGAACCAGCTGCGAGCAGAACACCTAGCACTCGCGGCGGATAGGCGTGAACATGCTGTCAGGTACCCTCTAGGCTGTTCTACGGGGTTTTGTAGTCAGTACCTATGGTAGGCTGGTGGATGGTTCTCGCTTCTGTGATGAGGATGGAGATGAAGTTAATGGAAAGTGGAAAGAATGGGAAGAGGAGCAGGAAGAGCAAGGTGCCGTGTTAGCGAAGTGTAAGTATGTCTGTTGCAGGGATGCTGAATACACCGATACACGGGTGGTTGCTAGTGGAGATATCGTTCTTTGATATAGGAGTCAAGGATGGGTATGGGTGCTTGTTTCTTCCGGCTTCCTCTTCGGTTTGTGGTGACGATAGGCATTGGGTTCGGGGCTTGGGTGTCCGTAGGATGTTTGAGTGACGGGGTTCAGTGTCTGTTGGTTGACATGAATTTTTCTTTTCTTAAAATAAAATAATAATAATTATTATTATTTAATTTTATTGTTCTTTTAACTTTTTTTTACGTTACAGATGGCGCCCAACGTGGGGCCCGAATTAGCCAGAGAAGTTCAGATTAGAATTGATTGAAGTAGGTCGATTCAGAGTGACGTAGGAAGAAGTTAAGATTTTTGAGAATTTTTCAAAATTTTTCAGTTTTTTTTAGTTAAAGTTTTTTGTTGTTGTTCAGGTTTCTTAGATGGAGGAATACCATCGGGGTTAGCAGTATAGGCACTATTTTGTCCAGTGGTTTGGTGACTTTATTCTGAGCCAGCTGTTGCATTAGGTCTATCTTCTTGTCCTCTACCTCGATTCACTTAGGTATGTCTTCGATCTCTGTCCGGATTGAGTTGTAATTTCGCTTAATCGTCAGTAGCTGAGGTGTAGACAATGTCCTGGAAGTGATGTCTAAGAACCCGGTCGAACGAGAGTAGAATGAGCAGGTCTTCTGACCGGTGGTTGGTGCTTATTGCCCGACGCACGTCAGCTGCAGAAGCTGGTCATTCGCTCAAGGACGACCCAATTTGTTTCAACTACAAATCAACTTATTTCTTTTGTTTGTTATTGCTACCCAGATTGTTGTTTTGAAAGTTTACAGATATTGTTGATAGATGTTAGGAAGTGACGGTATGCAAAGAGACATGAAGCGCTAACCGGTAGTTGGAGTTTTATACCCGATGTACGTCAGCAGTAGCGTAATGTTATCTTCGCCTACCAGATCGACTGATCATTTAGATAGATTTGTCTTTTCTTTTACAATAGAACGCCGTAAAGTCTTACAAAGTCTAAACACACTAACAGTTTTTTTTGATAATTATTTTTTGAGTTGATTTTGGTAAAGAATCAAAATGCACACACACACACACACACCTTATCCTGAAGAAGGGAGGGTTACCCTCTCCCGAATCTTTTTATGAAATACAGATTTATATAGACATTTAGTTATTTTCCTTTTTGAGATATTTTTGCAATTAAGTAGTGATTTTTTTTTTTGAGTTCCGTCAATTGAGTTTAGACGAAAACTTCTCAATTGATGTGTAAGTTTGGGATAGTGCCCGCAATTTAGTCTTTTGGGATAGAGCCCACCATTTAGTAGTTTTGAGTTTTTTTTGAGTTTCCGTCAATCAAGTTGGGACGTAACTTCTTGATTGTCGTGTAAGTTTGGGATAGTGCCCGCAATTTAGTCTTTTGGGATAGAGCCCGCCATATAGTTATAGTTTGGGATAGTGCCCGCATTCAGTATATAGCATTCAGTTTTGGGATAGAGCCCGCCATATAGTTATAGTTTTGGGATAGAGCCCGCCAATTTAGAATGCAGTTTAGTCAATAGTTTATACAATATAAGGTTAGTTTTGATTGCAATTTAAGTATTGATTTCTGAAGTTACATTTATCCAATATAGTTAAACCTATATTAAATTTCCTTTCTAGTATCCAGTTGAACATAGGATTTCTGAAAACATTTTTTTGAAGTATTGTTTTTGGTAAACGATTAAAATACCTATGTATATACTTACCTTTAGTTCTAAGCACTTTTAGATTATTGATTTTTTGTGTTCACCTTTTTGAATTATTTGATTGTCAAATAGCCGTTTGAGGTTTGCTCACAGTATATTTGAAATTTTTTTTTATATACTTATACACTTGACTTACTTTATTTTTACTATTATATACTTGAGTAGTTTCCGTTCGAGGATTTCTCACGGACTACTAGAATTATTAATCACCGGACTTACAATATACCTTGAGTTAAATTGATAAATAACCGTTTAGGGCAATTGCCCACGATAGTTTTGAATTTTCCTCTTTTGATTTGACAAATTTTTCTTTACTTTGTTATCACACGAGTAATATCCGTCCGAGAAATTCTTCACGGGCCACCAACTAATTATTACTTTTTGTGAATCCTTGATTTACACGTTTGACGTGGTGCATCCGATTTCCTTTCGGATACAATCGAATGAACGGCTCAAGACCGAGGCGCACAGTCAAAAGTACTTACCTAACGAAGTACCGAGATTTCGACGCAATGGCTCCTGGGGGATCGAAACCAAAACCCGGCAACGTTCAGAACGATGTCGTGGAAGATCACTCCGAGGACGATGAGAGCGTAGCCGAGAGTCTAGCGATAGATAACACAATTGATAGAAGTGTCGTGGTAGACAATGATGAGGTAGCAAGAGCTGAAGAGCAGTTGCGTAGAGATGCTGCTGACCACTCAGCGTATATCCAGAAGGTAGTTTCTGCCACTATTGACCTACACCGGGTCGACGATAGGAAGTTTATGGCAGAAGCACTGGAGAAGAGTCACATGCGCTTGCTTGACCAAGTAGCTAAACTCTTACGAAAACGTACGGTCAAGGCAACTCAACCTGTCGCCCCTCCTCAACCAGTTGCTCCCCCAACAAGACCACTTGTTCCGCCTAACGCTTCCTTAACACAGAAAGTCGCAAGACAAGTCAATTTAGCCAACACAGACACTACACGTGTCGTAAATTACAATGTTCCAAATAGAGCATCCACTTCCAGACATGTCCAGTCCGAGTATAGACCAGTCGATGAAATCGACTTGGCAGACAGATATACACCTCATTATGAGCCAGCTAGAGTGCCACCTATGTATATGCATTTAATTTCGACGAGGAGTCACCTCTTTCGCCACCCAGGCCTCCACCCTCGAATGCCACTTCTTCGAACCGTGTCCATCCATTTCATAAATGGGGTTTGAAATTCGATGGGCAAAATATGTCCGTAGACGATTTCCTGTTCCGCCTGGGGTGTATCCGTAATAGCTACGGAGTGTCGTGGTACGAAATCACAGCGAACTTTTACCATTTTGTATCAGGTTCAGTGGAATCCTGGTACTGGGTAAATTTGAAAAGTAACAAACATACGACCTGGGATGAATTGAAAACTGCTTTGGTAGAACAGTACCGCAGTTTGGAAAGCGACACCGAGCTATTCCGCAAGTTGTCCGATCATAAGATGATGAATGGCGAGTCTTTCAATGACTTTTACGATGCCATTCAATATTTAAACTCCAGGATGCGAAGTCCAAGACCTGAAAAGGAGTTAATAGAAATTATAAAAACAAATGTCCGTAGGCGAATGGGTGAACTACTCATCACCTACAGCCCGTCCAGTTTAAGGCAATTGGCCTATTACTGTAGAGCTATCGAAAAAGCTCAATCTCAATACGAGAGCAACCGTCCGAATTTTGTGCCGAATGCACAACGTCCACCTGCAAGGCGTTTTGTCAACGAGATCGTTGAAGAACCTTGTCAGGATCTAGTTGTGGCATTGCCCACTAATAGTCTTGAAGCGATCCAGAGGGACCGTAAATTACAAAAATGTTGGAATTGCCAAGTTCTTGGCCATAGTTTTCGTGACTGTGCTAAACCCATCGACAAAGTTTTCTGTTTCCGATGTGGCTTACCAGATGAATATAGCCCATCATGTCCAAAGTGTCTAACGGGAAACGAGAGGAGGAACAACATATCAACCGGGGGGGTTCGCTCCGACTAGACATACCCGGAGTTCAAGCTTCTGAGCCGAAAACGCCTCTTGAAACTCCAAGGATTACTACACTAAAACCAAATATTGATAAAAATGAATTACCAGTTAATAATGAAAATGATTGTAGAACAATCCCTATTTTAGATAAGGAACCCAAACCAAATTTAAAATTGAATTTTAAGAATTATGATACAGAACCATTATATCGTAAACCATTCCATGAAAGGTTACGCAATTATAATGAGGTACGTAGGAAGATAGTCACTTTTCCAGAATTATCCAAACGGATACGACGGACAAGGGAGCGCTTCCATCGGAAGCGGACTACTTACCGTAGCATAGCGTCTTCAACCACAGGCCGAGAATCTAACGACCCACGTCCGTACGTGACCGTTAGGTTATTCGGTGATAACTTTTTAGGTCTTCTTGCAAGTATCAGTTGCCTAGGCACCGACATACTTCCCTACCTGAAAGACAAAAACGCTACGGTAAGGAAGGTAGAGACTACCGTGTCCACGGCCGATGGACACAAGCAATCCATTGTGGGGGTGATTACGACCCCAATCCAGTATAAAGGAGTGACAAAAGATATAGATCTTTACATTGTGAATTTTTTTTTTGAATTTTTGAATTGAATTTATTATTTATTCTCATATGCTTAAACTAAATTGTACATTTATAGAAAAACTTAATCATTATTGAGAAACAAAATTTAATGACATTTTGTATTTTAGATTCCTAAAAGGATATAAAAATAGTGTCGAATGCCACTTCAATGAAAAATAATAACATAAAATCGATATAAATGAATATAGGTGGGGTACTCTTAGAGACTACAATAATACTCATAATTGTTGCGCAATGATGCTATGAATCACATATTATTTCATAACACAAAATAAATAGATACCTATGTATGTAATGAAAGAAGGAACAAAGAAAAACAAAAAAAAAAAGTAACAGTTTAAGAAACACTTTAAGATAAATTAACATTAAGTCAGAGTGCCAGACAGAAGAGATTCTAAGCTTCCATAATCAAAATTAAGAAGCCAAAGTCTTACATGTTTAAGAAAAATTCCAGGAGTTGTTAATATTCGGATTAAATGTGGAAGTTTATTGAATATACGACGAGATGAAACAGAATAAAAGTTACGATAAGCGGTGGTGCGAAAGTTAGGTATAGATATAAGGTTCAAATGATTACCACGCAGATTGTAATTAGAAATTAATCTGAAATTTACATTACCGGACCGCATAAAGAACGTCTTCAACACTTTAAAACAATATAAATGACGGACAGGAAGAATATTTAAACTACTAAAAAGTGGGTAGCTAGGTTGCCGACGATGTTTACGGCAAATTTTCCTTAGTACAGATTTCTGTAGCCGTAACAGAGGCTGAATTTTGCTTTGATAAGTCCCTCCCCAGCATGTAATCCCGTATTGAAGCCTGGACTGAAAAATTCCGTAGTAAATTATTTTCAAAAAATCAGAAGAACAAACATTTCGTAAGTAATAGAAGTGCTTTACAGTGCAACGGAAATATTTTCTGAGAATTTCTATGTGATTTGAAAAACTCATTTTGGAATCAATATAGAGTCCCAAGTATCTAAAGACGTCAACATTCTCAACTGAAAAACAATTATTAGAGCAACTTATGCTAGTGTAAGTACTCGTATCAAAACCTGAGGGACATATACAGTTATGAAGTTTAAAACTTTTACACTCTGGAGCATGATAAACAAGATTATCCATAACTATGTTTTGCGAGGATAAGTTAAAAAACATTATTTTAGTTTTAGAGCTTATCAACAAATTATGCTCGGCAAACCAAGTACGTAGTAAGTTAAGGTCCCAATTTATATCACACGTAAGTTCCAAAGGACTATTTGCGCCATAAGAACAACCTATATCATCGGCGAAAGCCGTAAGTTCTCCTTTAAAATTCATACTGAACAGAGAATTAATATAAATTAAAAATAGAATTGGACCCAATACTGAACCTTGAGGTACTCCTAAATTGATAAATTTATTACCACTCCTGATTTCATCTATTTTCACACTTTGAACTCTGTTATACAAATAAGATTTAAACCAATCATGTATGAATCCACGAAAACCAGCATTTTCTAATTTGTAGAGCAAGATATTGTGATCCACCATATCAAATGCTTTTTTTATATCAATAAATAAACCAGCTGTAAACTTTTTGCTATCAAGATTAGAAAGTACTCTAGAAGAGAAAAGTAAAAGAGCATCCTCAGTAGATTTTCCTCTCTGGAACCCAAATTGAGCAGAACTAAAATAACCCGTCTTGTTTAAGAAATTAACTACCCTTTCTTTAACAGCCTTTTCAAAAACTTTACTTAAAACAGGAAGAAGAGAGATGGGCCTATAGTTCTGTACATCGCTAGCTGATCCTTTTTTAAAGAGTGGAATGACATCTGCACATTTAAGGGCTTCTGGAAAGACCCCTGTTAAAATGCTAAGATTGAAAATATGTGCCAAAGCATCCACTACAAAGCATGCAATCTTTTTTAGGACGATGTTAGAAATACCATCGAAACCACAAGCATTTGAATTTTTCAAGGAGCCAATATGTTTCAATAATTCCAAAGCAGTAATTGGTTCGAACGCGAAGCTGTTTCTCTGCATAAGGTTATTACTGTTTCTCAAAGAGGAGCAGCGGTTACAGAAGGTTGTTGCAGATGGCGGTTGTAAACCACTAAAAACTCTGTTGAATTCCTCAGCAACGAGAATTTTCTCAGAAACGCATTTATCTTCAATGCGAATAGTGATTGGATTTTTTGACGAAGAAGGCTTTTTTAGAAGGCTGTTAACTACTTTCCATTCATTTTTTAAGTTACCTTTAGCAGAGTTAAATTTCTCACGATAATAGTCATCACGGCATTTTGGAATTTCTTTTTTAAGTTGTAGGCACAAGCTTTTATATCTAGTCTTCAAAAAATTATTGTTTGGAAATTTTGAACATTTAACTCTTAATTTATTTTTCCCTTTTATCTTGTTGCACAAGTGCCTTGTGATCCAAGGTTTAAGTCGCTTTATATACTTTTTGGGGGTGAAAATGGTGATGCAGTCACTAATGTGCTTAGATAGGGTATCGATAAAGATTGCATAAGAAGTAGAAGCATTGCTTTCTTCGTAAGTTCTCTCCCAAAACTCATAAAAAAGATTATTCTTGAGCTTGGTGAAATCAATTTTAGTGATATTCCTGCACTCAGAAATTTTGATTTTGATTTGAGGCTTCCGTAACAAAGAATTCTGTTATGAAAACCAAATTTCAGATATCGTAACCAACTCAGAACTATCATACTCAAACTACGACTACAGCACCTAAGCCAGAGCTGTCATGACTCTGTACGTATTTCGAACAACGAAATTATTCAGGTGTTGCTTAAAAAAATAGTGTGAAGGTGTAATAACTAATCGCAAGAGTTATCATGTTCGATGCATTAAGCAACGACAACCGATACTTCAACATGAAAGTTGATCGATTGTGTACGATAGCCAATAGACGGTTGTCGTAGCTTCGTTTTGTGCAGAAGACTTCTATGATATGTATCGTACCTGCAATAACTTCGTGTGGGATAGCTCTATAAGCAAAGAAACATCATAGCCGCATTCGTGCTGCTACTGTAAGTAAAACCTGGGTTGCAAGATAAATCCTTCGATTCTAGATGTTTCCGCCAATTTTCAACAATCTGCCTGTTTATACAGGGTGATTAAGGTACATCAAAAAGCCAGAGCGAGTAGGTTGGGTTGGTACAAGAAAAAAATCGTTGCGGAGAGGGGTCTCTACCCCTCCGTTTAGCTGGGAGGGAAAATTTTCTAAAAACACGCCTTAAATTGGAAAAAAACTATTGAAAAATAACGGTAACTCCTACAATGCCATGACCTTTATGTAAAGACAGCTACCTTGTTTTTTATTGTGTTTTTAAATAGAATTATTTTAGTGAACGCTTTTCAAGTACCTACCTAATTATTTTTCAAACTCAAAATGTTTTCGTGATCTTATGAAGAAGTAGGTTCGGTTATTTTTTAATAGCTTGGCAACGCAAAGTCCTAGAGCAATACGGTTTTCATTGTTGGACTTTGGTTGATGTTTCTATACTCTATTCGAGTAATTTGTTCACTACAGGGAAGATAGGACGTTTGCCTCTCAGTCTGGCTATATTGGCTTGCATACATCGGTCTCAAGTTAAAGCTCTCACAGGGTTTCCGTACTTTGAATAATAAATTGCCGCAAATCGAGTAAATTGTACATTAGGGCTACCATCTCCTGATTTAAAACAAAGAATCAAAAATTATTTATCTTTTTCCACACCACCAAGCGGTTATTGAGAAAGGATACAAAAATTAAATCAAATGACAACACCTCCCTTCAATCAAAAGCTGAAAAAGCTACAAAATCCAAAACTCAACATAGAAATGCAGTAGCGAGATCCCTTTTTTTAAATAATGTTAACACCTTTTAGATGTGCTTTGTGCGATGACGATGAGGGTTGTTTTTATTATACTAAGCAAAACGAAAAAAAAAATTAGTCTGCTTTTTGCAATCAAACTGAAAGGTTATGGGTGCGGACAAATTTATAGAAAATCACAACAACAATTCTTGTGTTAGTTCAGTGGTTTCTGTTTAATTTCAGAGGCAGTTTCTGTTTTAGTTTGCCATTAGGATTACCTGCAGGCATCATTGGTAGATAAAAAGCTCCCTCATAAGGCATGTACTGAACAAATTACTCGAATAGAGTATAGCTTTACATAAAGGTAAGGTATGGCATTGTAGGAGTTAATTTTTCAATAATTTTCAACAATTTAAGGCATGTTTTTAGAAAATTGTCACTAAACGGTGGGAAATAGCCCACTCCTATACGATTTTTTTTCTTGTCCAAACCCAACCTACTCGCTCTAGCTTTTTGATGCACATTAGACGAATCACCCTGTATACAATTTGCACGGTAGATACACACACTGACACAAGTACACATGCACAGAGACCTATGATAGTTGCTAAGGTGCCTTGTCATTCATGAGCTCTCTTGTTATCCCTCTACCCACTCTTTTATTTAGTTTTAAGTCACGCCAAAAAAAAGTGTATTTGAGCAACACTTCTTTAAGTTTTTTCTGGTTCCTCTGTGAGGTTGTAGGTATCTTACGCTTTAAGTTTTTTTTAGCTTACTTTCTAATTCATATTGTAAAAGCAAGACCAAGTCTTAGTCTGCAATTAATTTTAATTTAATTATGTAAATATTTTATGAAATCATATGTATGTTAAAAGAAAAAGTCCCAATAAATTGAAATGAAATGTAAATAATTGTGAAAACTTCTCCCCTTTCCCCGATTCCTCAATTCACCATTGACGTTTTGTTAACGTTTTTTTTTCGCATACTCGTCCGAAATCATCAATAATTTTACAGCTCAGCCAGCAGTCAGCTAAGTGAAAAGAAGGCACATGATTTCCCTCTTACCCCTTTATAATATTTCCTATGTGCTATTCTTTCTCACATATTTTTTTGTCAAGTAACCCAGAAAACAGGGATGATACAATAGCTTGTTTACAAACATTAATGGTCAATCTATACGCAGGATACTTTAATCTTGCGATTTTTCAAATTTAAAAGTACCTAGGTAGTATCTGGCTGTAATTTTGCGATGTCTGGGTACAAACAAATATAAAATTTCATGTACCTATTTATTACAGCGGTATATTTGGTTCAAACCTTCGTCACATAAAAGAAGAAAAATTAGAATTCAAGCAATTCGCTAACCTAGAGTTTTACTAGTACGCATACACACTGTTTTATTTATTAATTTATTAATCAATTATATTGTAAGTACCTGCCAACTCTACAGTTCTGTGACAATTTTTGACCTGTTTGTAATCAGTTTAAGTAAATCGTTATGTCAATTTATTTATTTATTTTATATTGACTATATCTAAACAATAAATAAAACGAACTAAGAATCAAATACTATTCAAATAAAAAAAAAAAAACCTGAAAAAATCGTGGACTATGACGACACGTTGGGAAAGAAGATTAAATATCATATAAGTTTTTATTTGCAATTTGAACCCAAATTGAACAACCAAATATTAAACATAAAAGAATTGGTCGCATAAAATATTCCAAATATTTATTTTTATTTTATATGTAGGTATTTCTTTGTTTGACTTTTGTGTGCTTTATTAAGGCAAGAACGCACTAGGCGGAACAGAGCTTCATCGGAACGACGTGATGTTTCCTAGTTGGGTACAAGGCGTATGTTCTAATCTGCCGTTTAGTGTTTGACTTGAACAATTTCATACCTACTTAGAATGAGTTGCAGTAAAATTGCGGGTGGCAATGCTACAGTGGATATAGTGGATGATGACGCCACCCGTTGGATTTTCGTGAGATAAATATCACCTAATTCTCAATCCATGGTACCAACAAAAATTCTTTCCTATCTACCTATTCTTTCTAACTAATGCCGTGCAATTTGCATTCAAAATACCTTGGGTCTAAGTTAAACTAATTATTATTATAAAAAAAAGTTCCGGCTAGTGCGGTCTTAGCCATCGCGCTTAAAAATATATAAGGAGTGATAGTTTTTTTTTAAGATGAGCTCATTATATATAAAATCTATTGTACTTTGGTGATAACATTTGACAGTGTCGCCCTCTAGTGCCTCAACACTTCGTTGCTAATAACTTTTTACATTACATTCTGAAGATAGCAGCGGCACCTAGTACCGGCTGATTGCAACAGTATTTACTTTCTATTCATAAAAGTATAGTTTATATAAAAAAGATGAGCTATAAAAAATTCAACAACAAAGTCTGAGATTAAATCCGAGATCAAAAAATCATTTTTCTTTGGTAACAGACCAATCTTGTTTTTAACCATCTGATCTCAATTTCAATATATGTATTTGACTTTTTGAAGCAAACAAATGTTTTGTTTAGTTTTAAGCATTCCGTGAATTTCATTGTGGAAAAAGAATTCTTTTTAAAAAAGTGATGTTTTTAAATAAAAATAATTAAATACAGACGGTTCAAGTTGAAATTAATTGAGAATTTATTAAAAAATATGAATTAAAATTAAAGGAGTGTAATGAATGTGCAAGTGAAAAATTAATGTGAATTTAATATTGAATTTCGTGAAACCAAAAAACCACTCTCGATTTGATCTCGAGCACTTTTCATTTTCCATGAAGCCAAAAAAGAATTTACACTCACTAACAAAATTGACATTCATTAAACGTCAGTTGGAAAATTATTTTTCTCATTCGGTTTTTTGAAAAGAAACACATTTATTTGCAAAACAATATGTTATAATTTCTTTAAAAGTGGAGCAGCAATTTTAAATTATACTTTCAATATCATCTGATTATGAAGAATTTTTTAAGACTGGAAATTTGTTAAAGAAAAGCGATAGACATTCCGTCAAAGATGTTGTTGCATATCATTCAGACGAAGAAGTTGGTTGTCGTTTCGTTTAAATTATTACAAACCAGCTGTTCATGACACACACACAATAACAAAAACAAAATCAATCTCTTTTTGTCTTCCGTGCAACCATGAAAATCGTGAAATCTAGATCGAATCTGAAAGCAGTTCTCTAATTGTCGTGAAATTCACCATAAATCATTCAATGTAAACAATATATTATAATAATTTAGTGAACCTTTAATTTTTGTATTAAGAACGTCAAAAGAAACATATAAAATCTTTTTCAAATCTGAGATCAAATCTACATTTACAAAAAAAAAAAACATCATTTATGTGATGTGTAAGTTTAGTTTATTTTAATTTTATTTAAGATATGGAAAAACTGAATAAAATTGTACAAAAAACAATACCTACAAATAGTCATAAAAAAGGAAAAGGGTAGGTACTAAAGGGTAAATTAAAATGAAACAAATCAGCTTCTCATATTTTAGCGAACATCCCTGTTGCCTCTTTCTGAATTTTTGCAAATCGGCGCGCGCCATTTTCATTACATTGTTGTCTTTGATCGAGCGTGGTTCTGTGGTTAAAAAGTTTAAGTTTTTGTGGTTGCGTTCATTATTTCATTAAAAATACATATATAAATTTGTGAAGTTAAATATAATGTTCATTAATTGCACCTACGACGGCAGCGACCGTATTTTCAAAATTGAAACCCAAGGAAAAGATCTCGACATCAAGGATTTCAAAGAAGCTGGTAAGTAGCTACCTACAATATTATTTTTTGTATGTTCATACATAATGTATACACATATAACATACATATGTATATGTAAGTACGTTTTCTACATACCTATATTTTCTCATAATTTCTGTTAATTAAACTTGCATCTTGATTTTGTTCTATTTTAATTAAGCATGCCTACCAATAATGCTAAAAACCAAAAAAATTGAAAAATTTCATTCGCCAACAAAAAAAGGACGCCATGGCCATGAGTGAAAATTTACTTATTGTAAGTAAGGTATATACATATATACCCTTTTTATTGCTTTTATTACAGTCAAGGTACTCATACGCATTTAGATTTAAACTAACCAACCGCTTCGTATTTGTGAAACTTTTTTAATACTTTTAAAATGTGGCAAAGAATTTAATCAATACATACATTCTTATACATTTTGTATTAAATAATTATAGATGCATATGCAAACATTTAATTTTTTTCTTAGTGTATATTCAAATTACAATCGGAATTTGTAAATCAATTCAATATTTATTTCTAAAAATATTTTAAGTTATGTTATTAAAGCAATATTTTTAACAAACTTAACTTTTTAACTTAAATACATTTTGCTATGCAATCAAATATTGTACCTATTTTTAGTTTTATTTTCAAAAAGTTCTGTATGCAAACATTTCATTTTGTTCTTAGTGTATGTTCATATTACAATTGGAATTTGTAAATTAATTCAATATTTTTTTCTAATAATATTTTAAGTTATGAGATTAAAGCAAAATTGTAATAAACTTAACTTTTTAACTTAAATACATTTAATAAATTTTGCTATGCAACCAAACATTGTATTTTTAGTTTTATTTTCAAGAAGTTCTTTTTTGTAATATTCTTCCGTTGTGTCAAATCCGCTTAGTATCTTTGATGGCTCCAGGAATATCTTAATGTGGCTCTTCAAGAGGTTGTAAGGCCATAAGGATTCATAACAGATAACACCGTAAGTATAAACTAATACTCTTAAAATACTAACAAGACCTTCATTATGAATGTACGAGAGCCCTACAAAGATATATATTAGCTTCATAGGGGTGTTTGGGAGCAGTATTAAGAGCTTAGATAGTTCTTTTATAATATATAATAGCTCCTTAAGCAATAATGATAGCTGAATCAGTACTCTTCATAACTCTTTCAGAAGATTCTACAACTTATTCACCAACTGCGATGGCTCTAGCAGTATTTTTAAGGACTGCGCGTGTATTAATCACAGCTCTTTCGAAAGTGGGTACAACTTTGTAAACAGCCCTGATAGCTCTGTTCTTATAGGTATGATAGCTCTGTTAGTGTTGTTTCTAGCTCTGGAATTATTTTAAGAAACTCTGTACTGTACAAAGACAGCTCTTTAAAAGTTAACGATACGTTAATTAGTACAGAAGAGGATTGTATTTGTATTTACGTAAGCTCTGTTAATACCTATGATCGCTCTGTCAATATTTTCAACAGCTCTGCAGACATGAACAACAGCTCTATGTATAATTCATACTGGCTCTGTCATATTATATGGTAGTTTAATAAATATCTACAATAGCTCTGGCAGAACTTGTGACAGCGTAGTTGCATAAAAATTTAGTTTTGACAATACATCTGATAGCTCTTTCTTTATTTATCGGACCTCTGATAGTACTAATGACAACTCGAGTGTAATAATAGGTAGCTCTTACTGAGGCTACATTTTATAAATATGACAGCGCTCCTGTAACCCTAAAACAAAGAGCTGGCGCTTTTAAGAGGTTGCGATAGCTCTTAGAAATTGTGAGTGTGGAACTATTATTAACAAGACCATTTCTATTCCTAGGAGTGCCTATTAAAAGTCCTGTCATAGAGTGATCAGTTATTCCCAAATCAAAAACGCACTTCTCACATGAATTAAAATGATCGTAAGTGAAACGTCCAAAAATATGGTCTAAACAACTACCCGATACAATCCTAGTTGGTTCATTCACAAAACATGTAAGACCGTGTGATTCCATAAGATCCAAGTACGCTATGGAAAAAGCATTAATTTCTAAAATGTTAATATTTAAGTCGCCCAAAATAATCAAATTTTTTGATTTAATATTTTCTAAAAGATTAGAAAATTCTTCCGTAAATGCGGTGATATTGAACATATGTAGTCTGTATACGCATAAAATAACATAATCTACATGATTACAATTAAAAGAGACCTTAAGAATATCCGCACAAGAGAAATCCACATCTGTTACAACACAATCAATATATTTATCTTTTACAAAGCAACCAACACCTCCTGCCGCGTAACCTTCATTTGTGTTAGCAAAAAAATTATAACCTGGCAAGAAAAAATCACATTTCTCGAACTCATAGATCCAAATCTCCGAAATAAAAACAAAATCTGGAAGGCACATAAAAGAATCAAGATGTGTAACAAGAGAAGGAAAGTTTTCTCTAAGGCTTCTGACATTCTGATGCACAATGAAAAGTTTGTTATCGCAAAAAGATGGACTAGAAAAAACATTATTACAATTAAAATTATTAAAATTATGGATGGAGATGTTATCAATATCAAAGTATTCAGAATTTATTGGACTAGGCATAATATATAAAAGAAATTAACGCACTAATTAAGTAGTGCAAGATCATTAAAATTCCTGATATTAATAACATTTCCACCTTCAACTTTTCTCGCAAGAATTTGATTATTTTTAAACCATAAATATTTATATCCCTTGTTCTTTCTAACCTCTTTTGCTTGCATTAAAAGAGCCTGGTTATACTTCGTGAGTGCATCATTTATATAAATATTCGTTCCCTTGCTTCCGCTACCACTGCCACTGCCATTGCTGTTCTCATCAAACACATGTGAGTTGAGTTTGCTTCTGTTTTTATTTTTTTTACTCATTATTAACCTCTTTGTTGAGGGATCAGAGAATTTGAGGCAAATAATAGATTTAGAAGAGCGGCTTCCATCATTAGTTTCTTCTTTGTTACGCAATTTCTTAACGAAACAATTCTCAATTTTTTCATCAGGAACTTCGATTGACAATGCTCTTTGGAAAAATTGTTGGGCTTTGACCTTTGCGTTCTTGTCGTCAACATTTGAAACTCCAACTAAATCTATGCAGTTGCTTAGAAAACTTTGCTGCTGCCAATTTATTTTATTCTCTAGAGACTCCACTTTCATTTTTAGTTTATTATTTTCAGAAGACAATTCGTTGAGTGAGTTAAGAAAACGCTTGTTTGTCTCTTCCAGCATAGACAGCTTCAAGTAAATCATTTGTAGAGTGTATTCACTTTTACCTTCTTTATTAGTTGTAACTGAACCAGACGCAAGAGAAAGAGGAACATTATCATTTTTTGAATTAGGAGAGGCGAATGATGAAGCATTTTTTGTTGCATTCTCTTTGTTGTTGGCTTGTACCGGTACCGATGTATGGAGAGATCTGCGCCTTAAAACTCTGCATTTATCACAACGATAATTAGTTCCACTATCTTTAAGAAATTCGACATCATTATCAGTGATTCCCACGCATTCAAAATGAAAATTGACATTACAGTCATGGCAAGAAACTTTACTTGTACAATTATCATTAATAGAATTTTTACAAATCGAACATATCATTTTGTAGTATAATTAAATAAATGAATCCGTATTACAAATTGGGTTTCAAAAGAGATGCTCACCCCACGGCAATTCAACTGAAACTTTCTGGAGTTACGACCGGTTAGCCAGATGAGAGACCCACCAACCAAATAAAGTTGAATGATGAAGAGTCTAAACGACTCGAAGCAGTTGTTCGTGGATTTCCTTCTTTCGCAGTCAATGGACTCGGGAAGACAAATCTAGTGCAACATTATATAGACACGGGTGATGCCGTACCTATAAAGCAAAGGTACTATCCCGTATCTCCGGCGATACAAACCCTTATGTATGCGGAGTTGGACCGTATGCTTTCGTTGGGAGTCATCGAGGAAAGTTCCAGCGCATGGAGTTCCCCAGTAGTGCTTGTCGGCAAGCCTGGTAAGAACCGATTGTGTCTGGACTTTCGGAAGGTGAACTCCGTGACAAAGAAATATGCTCGTCCTATTGCGCATATTGAGGGGCTGCTGGCACGTCTGACAGAAACACGTTATATTTCTAGCGTGGATCTGAAGGATGCGTTTTGGCAGATACCGCTGGAGCAAAGTTCGAGGGAGAAGACCGCTTTTACGGTACCTGGCAGACCACTGTACCAATTTAAGGTCATGCCATTCGGTCTATGTAATGTGGCACAAAGTTTGAGTTACCTGATGAGTCGCGTAATCCCATCAGGATTACGAGATCAAGTATTCGTATACTTGGATGATCTATTGGTTGTGTCGAAGGATTTCGACGAACATCTGGAGACTCTGGAGATAGTCGGAAAGTGCTTGACGAAGGCAGGACTGACGATTAACGTCGAGAAGTCGAAGTTTTGTTTTGATGAGCTTCACTATCTCGGATATAAGGTCGGTCAGGGTTGCTTGAAAGCAGATCCAGATAAGATCGCAGCTATTACTAGCTTTCCCTTACCAACCACAACTCGCCAAGTCCGCCGATTTCTCGGTATGGCAGGTTGGTATCGGCGATTTGTGAAGGATTTCAGCACCCTAGCCGCACCGTTGACCGAGACGTTGAAAAAGGGAAAAGTTTTCAAGCTCAGTCCAGAAGCTATTGAAGCATTCCTGCAAATCAATCAAGCTTTGACTTCGGCGCCTGTACTAGTCAATCCGGACTTCTCCAAAGAATTCATCATTCTCTGCGACGCATCCGTGACTGGCATCGGATGTGTACTTTGTCAGAGGGACGAATCCGGAGCGGAGCAGCCTATATACTACTTCTCCCGGAAACTGAACGCTGCGCAGAGAAACTATTCGGTGACAGAGCGCGAATGCTTAGCAGCTTTTGAAGGTATCGAGAAGTTCAGGTCTTACGTTGAGGGATACCATTTTCGTGTTATTACAGACCATTCCAGCCTGAAATGGCCGATGACTATGAAGGATCCAACCGGAAGATTAGCGAGGTGGAGTATGCGTCTCCAAGGCTTCGATTTCGTGGTGGAGCACCGAAAGGGAACATTGAATGTCGTGCCAGATGCTCTGTCTAGAGCATATGAAGACGATGAGTTGACAGTGTCAGCTTTCCTTTCGTGTCTACCATAGATCTGTACCTTGGAGGTACTCCACATCGATCTAGAGGATCCGTCCTTTAAATCCGATGGCTACCTTGATATCATCAGTCATATCAGGAAGGAACAGGAGAGGTTACCTGATCTCAAAGTGTCGGAAGGGTACATTTACAAACGCACTAAACATGCGGTTGGTAGTCCCTTGGCCGACGACCTAACTTGGAAGTTGTGGGTTCCGTCAGAAATGACGGATTCTCTGATCGCACTGGCTCACAATCCGCCGCGCGCTTCGCATGGTGGAGTGGTGAAGACCATTTACAGATTGAAAGATAGGTTTTACTGGCCAGGAATGTACACTCAGGTCAAACTATACGTAGACCGGTGTGAGACGTGCAAGACCAGTAAAGCAGCCAACATGACATTAAAAGCCGAAATGGGAAACTGTTTCGAGGTATAAAGGCCATTTCAGCATTTATATGTTGACTTTCTAGGGCCATACCCCAGATCGAGAGCTGGTAACGTTTATATCGTCATCGTGTTGGGTCAGCTGACTAAATTTGTCTTCATCAAACCACTACGCAAGGCAACAGCCGCCAGCGTGGTCAAATTCCTAAAAGACGAAATTTTCTTAGTTTATGGAGTACCAGAGAGCATTCTCTCCGATAATGGTACGCAATTTGTTGGGAAGGAGTTCCAAAAACTCATTGATGTTTTCGGGGTCAAACACTACCGAACGGCAGTGTATGCTCCCCAGTCAAATGCTAGTGAGCGAGTCAATCGTTCCATCTTGGCAGCCATACGATCGTATGTCAACCCCTGACAAACAGATTGGGATACGTACCTATCCTCGATTAGTAGTGCTTTACGCACAACAGTACATTCAACTCTTACGATGTCCCCATACGAAGTACTATACGGACAACGTATGATAGAAAATGGGGCAGACTATCGACTTCTAAGAGAGTTGGGTGGACTGAACTGTTCGGAGATAGACTGGCTTCCCAAAGTAGCCAAGATGAACGTTATTCACTCGTATTTGAAGCAAGCATTAATAAAAACTCATGAAGCATATGAGAAAACATATAATTTACGGAGTAGGAACATCTCTTTCAAAGTAGGTGATGAAATTTATAAACGCAATCATGTCTTAAGCGATGCAACCAAGCATTTAAGTGCGAAGTTGTGTCCTAAATTTATCAAGGTTCGAGTAAGCCAAGTCTTTGGAAATAACTTGTACGAGGTAGAAGATAGACGAGGACACAAGTCAACGTGTCACACCAAGGATTTGAAGCGATAAAACATGACATACTCTAACATATCCCGGATTTACTTTTAATTAACCTGACTTTCCCCAAATATAGTATTAACGAAGAATTTGAGACACATTTTCTTTCGCAATGCCTAAATACAATGTAGCGTGCAAGAGACATAGTTTTTTTGCAGTAATTACTTAATCTTATGCCCGGCTCTCAGCTGTGCATGAGACTCTTTGGTTTAACGCCAGTTTTCCATTTTTTTTGTATTTTCCAGGAAATCTATGGAGCACTCAAAGGTGTAAACTTAAATACATTGTACAATTTTTTTTTGTCTTCGACCGACTAGACGTAAAAGAGTCGCAGTATCTTCACGATACGACAGCGGGAGAACCCAAGAACAAGTTTTTTTTGCTTTGCGAGAAATATTCCTTTTTCTTGGAAATTAGACAAAGTAGACTCGGTCTAAATTCCAAGTTTTGTAGGGAAACTTTCTCGCCAATAATCCGCCCATAAATAAAGTCTCTGTCACTGGTGCCATCTATGTGCGAAACTCAACGTTAACTCGCACTATGCTGAACGCAACCGATGAGTTCCACCAGAGACAGCTTCCACAAAAGGCAACTATTTTGGAAATTGGATTACACTTCGGATTTCAATCCACAATGTTTCCCCTGCCAAAACCACTTCCAGTATGGTCTGGTATCCGTGACGTCACTAGATGCGAAATTGGATCCCAGAAGACAACTATTCGATAGTTTGTGTTAGTAGTGTTCACACCAATTACGCCGGAATAGTGGTCACACTAAGTAACTATAGAATGTAATGTCAATCACGACGTAACGCATAACAGAAATGTGCGATTGACAGAGAAACCTAATCATAGCAAATAATCGAAGCGGCCGATTATTTACTTAAATTTCGTTGATCTGAATTCATGCTGAATGTCAGATTGTCATCTGCAACATTGCAATCGTATTTCTGTCTGGCTCAAGAGCACGAACAAAAAGACTAGATATCTTGTGGAATAGACGTCAACTATAAGACAACTATAAGTTAAACCCCTATTCTGTGCTATAACATTTCATAACAAGCTAAAATTCTGACACCTACCTTGCCGTCCAAAACTTGTCATACGCTCTGTTCAAGAGACATGATACTGACAGAAACTTACCGGATAATACCAACACGAGCATCAAGACATTGCCAGCAAAATCCATGTCCTATAAGGCTCCTGTTTATCCGAAAATATCCATTAATTGGAGTAAGAGATGATATTCCTTATATTAGAGCTGTCATGAATACAATTTCTTAGAACTGTCAAGAATGACAGGTAAATATCCACATTGAAATGTCACCACAATTCATTAGTTAGGTCACCAGAATACTAGCCACCAAACGAAGTTCCGATCCGTTAGTGTAATCGTATCCTCGAGATACATCATTCCATCCAAATACTTACCATAACACATGTTATGTTACTTGTAATTCATGGCATAGCAGAAGTAACGTAGTGTAAACCAAACATTAACACTCGTTACTTTGTCCATTTGTAACGAATTAATGTTAAGTTGACCATTATTCACGATACTACAGGCAATCTCCTATAAGATCATATACAGAGACCTCATATTAGACACCATGAAGTAACGTCAACAACGGCCTATAACCTGGAATATAAGGAATATACTAATAAGAAAAGAAATATATACTTTACCATCGAACCTGCTGACGAGAAGCCACGGCCTCTACCAGATGATGTTTACAACGCTAGTAAGTGAACAGATCTCAGAAAGATGAACTACTGTCTCCAATAGACAGCACTTTCCTGCGCCAGATGAAAACTTACCACAGTATTTGTAAAAGACCTCCCTGGTTTTTGCCAGAGACCTGTGACGTATTCTTTCACCCCAAAAGCTAATTCGTTCGCTTCTTAGCATTGACCTCCTTTCCCTTGTAAATTCTTTATTCCCCTTTCCACTCACAGAAACTTACTCTCTTCGATCACCTCTTAAAAGTCTTTATTTTGATCGTCAAGTAAAACTCACTACTACGCTGGTGAATATTCCAGCGTAGTGTCTGAAGAAAATTCTATAGATGATTCCCACGTTGCCATGACTCTGCTTTGTCATGGAATTAAAGTTGTACGTCTTTATAGGCGTAAATCCTGCCTCATCCTTGAACCCTAGTGACCAAAAAGAATCTAATAAGTCACCAGTATATCATAATTAGATATGTTCTTCAAAATTGAAGAAGCATATCCAACGAAAAATTTAATGGCCGCCATGCAATGTGGCCGACACAAAAAAAAAATCACCAAAAGAAAAAAAACTCACCTATTCAGGGTATATTTTCTTATGCAGCGCTTCAATTAATTGCTATGAGCAATTATATTTATCCTTTATAAAAGGATTTCCATATATATGTAAGTATTTTATCACACGCGAGCAAGGTTTTTAATTTTAATAAAAAAAAATTTGTATCTGCTGCGTAAAATAATTACTTTTCTTAAAATTGATGTTTAGCGAACGAGGGTTGAAATTATAATGACAAAATCTGAAGCCACGCCTCTGTCTGGTTTCCAATAGCAATTACAAAGACTGAACATGACTTTTATCGCGTTCTTTTTGTTACCAATAGATTTGCGTTCGTAAAAGTTAGCGATACGAAGTGCGTCTAATGTTACGTAGCAAAGTAAAGCTACTTCGCACTAACAATTATGTGATCATGAAAATTGACTTTTATGACATTTATCTTTATTTATGTCACTTAATTTTGACGTTGGAATGTTCGTAGAGGTTTGTAGAATGGATTAGCGTCATGTTTTCTCAAGTATGAGAGAAATTTTGTACATGTCAATTTTTGACATTTGACTTATTTTTGGAGAAAATTAACTCCAAATTGACACAATCGCTTCTCAATCACAAATATCGTCATACATAGGACGTTAAACTCATTTTAAACACTCAAGAAACTAATTTTAATTATGTCACTTTGTCAGTCAAGATGTAATGAAGGAACTGACTACGAATATCGAAATAGACTGTCATATCTTTGTTAGATGGTTGTATTGTGCATGAAGATCACGATTCCTATGGAATGCATAATGGACATGGACAATACAATCACTAACTGTCACGATCTGTCAAAACTCAATAATCTGGGTTTTCATCAAATAGACCATAATTGTTGGTTTGGTCGGAACGGGTTTCTATTTCAGCATCGGACATGCATTTTGAAATCATTCCAACAGGATTTCCAATAGAAGACAGAAAGATAGTGAAAAAGAGATGAGACGAAGCGTCTGGTTGGACGGACAGTAACCATAAAGCAAAAACGAAAATGCCGGAAGTGTTCGTCAGCCATAATCCTTCTGCACACAGTCATGTAGCAATCGAATGTGCTAGAAAGAGTGCGTCTGAGCTCGGTTCAAATATTTGTCTATCAGGGTTTTTCATTTTAGGTGGTGTTCAGTGAAAAATATGACAAAGTGGTTCGGGTTTAGGATAATTCCTTACTGAATTTTGATTCCTGGTGTAGGAATTGAGCAACTAATGTCATTCTTGAAATTTTCGAAATTTCCCGACTTTTCAGAGGGAAATGTCATTAGGTAAATGGACAAATCTAAATTCCTAAAATTGCCGCAAGGTGGCACCAGTGTTGCGGTGACAAAGTTTTCCCTACAAATCTCAAGGATCGAGACAAGTACCACTTGACTAGATGCTTGTGAAAAAGGACAACTTGTGTCTACCTATACCTTTATTGCTCTGATCCAACTTCTTCCTAAAAAAAAATTTTGAAACTTCCAATTACTCGTCACAACTATTGACTCTCTCTCAACTTCTTCTTCTATTTATCTCAATGTTAATCTGTATTACCTCTTTACTAAAAAGTGAAATACATAAAACAAATATTCACGAAACTATACAAGAGTCTCATGCACAGCTGGGTAGCCGGGCATAAAAATAAATAAAACTACTTTTATCACAGTATAATTATTTCTTTAAATCTTTCGTATGAGAAGTGGTCACGTAACCTTTCTCATCTTCAACATCATATAAGTTGTTACCTCTAGTCTTAACAACTGTTACTTTAATAAACTTCGGCGATAGCTTAGCACTGAAATGTTTATTAGCATCACTCAAAACTATATTTCTTTTGTAAATGATATCCCCCACCTTAAAATCGACCGCACGACTTCTGAGATTGTAAACTCTCTCATAAGCATCGTGTGTCTTTTCAAGTGTTGTCTTCAGATATGTATGAAGAATATTCATCTTGGCCACTTTGGGCAACCAATCGATTTCAGAGTTATTAAGTCCTCCTAGATCTCGCAATAGCTTGTAGTCCGCTCCATGTTCAATCATCCTTTGACCGTATAAAGCCTCATATGGCGACATTGTCAAAGCTGAATGGACAGTTGTGCGTAAAGCACTACTAATGGATGACAAATGTACATCCCAATTAGTCTGTTTCGGATCCACGTATGATCTTATCGCTGCTAATATAGACCTATTAACTCTCTCGCTAGCATTAGCTTGAGGTGCATAAATCGCCGTCTTATAATGTTTGACACCAAACATTTTCAACATTTCTTTAAAATCCTTAGAAATAAATTGCGATCCGTTATCGGATAGGATACTCTCAGGTACACCATATAAAAGAAAAATGTCTTCTCTCAAAAACTTAATAACTTCTGCAGCTGTGGCTCTCTTAAGGGGTTTAATAAACACAAACTTTGTGAGTTGGTCTAGAGCAATAACGATGAATGCATTCCCATTCCTGGATCTTGGATAAGGACCAAGGAAAT
Source organism: Platycheirus albimanus (assembly GCA_916050605.2). Lineage (NCBI taxonomy): Eukaryota > Metazoa > Arthropoda > Insecta > Diptera > Syrphidae > Platycheirus > Platycheirus albimanus. The sequence goes on from OU696696.1 coordinate 338,502,735, forward strand.
CCACATATAAATGTTGGAAGGGCCTTTCAACTTTAAAACTCTCTCCCATTTCAGCTCGTAAAGTCTGGTTGGAAGCTTTTGTCGTCTTGCATGTCTCACAACGATCTACAAATTGTTTCACCTGTGAAAACATACCAGGCCAATACATTCTTTCCCTTAACCTATACAATGTCTTAACGACACCACCGTGAGAAGCTCTGGGTGGATTATGAGCCATGGAAATTACAGATTCTGTCATACTTGACGGTAACCATAACTTCCATGCCAGATCATCCAATAGAGGATTCCCAACTGCATGTTTGGTTCTCTTATATATATATCCCTCAGATATCTTCAAGTCTGGTAATCGTTCCTGCTCTTTGCTGATATGACTGATGAGTTGTGAGTATTCTTCGGACTTGAATCCCGGATCGTCAAGGTCAATGTGGAGCACCTCCTCGGTTTCGACTTGTGCAACACTGGATATGTAGCTCTCTGCCGTTAAAGCATCGGCTTCGTGCACTCTAGAAAGAGCGTCGGGTACCACGTTAAGTGTTCCTTTCCTGTGTTCAACCACGAAGTCGAACCCTTGAAGTCTCATACTCCACCTGGCCAGACGACCGGTGGGGTCCTTCATGTTCATCAGCCATTTCAGGCTTGAATGATCAGTGATCACCTTAAACTTATATCCTTCGATATACGAACGGAACTTTTGAATTCCTAAAAACGCAGCGAGGCATTCGCGTTCGGTGACGGTGTAGTTCCTCTGCGCAGCATTCAATTTCTGAGAGAAGTAATAAATGGGGCGTTCAGCTCCGTTCTCATCTCGCTGGCAAAGTACACATCCGATACCGGACGCAGATGCATCGCATAAAATAATAAACTCCTTCTCGAAATCAGGGTTTACCAGAACAGGTGTTGTAGTAAGTGCTTTCTTGATGTTCTCGAATGCTGTCTGAGCTTCGGAATTGAAATCGAAAGCCTTACCTTTCTTAAGAGTGTCAGTGAGTGGGGCAGCCAAGGTTGAAAAATTTTCTACAAACCTCCGGTACCAACCAGCCATTCCTAAGAAACGCCTAACTTGGCGAGTGGTTGTCGGCATCGGGAAGTTGATAATAGCAGCAACCTTATCAGGGTCTGCCTTCAAACATCCTTGTCCCACTTTGTATCCTAAGTATTGTAATTCTTCGAAGCAAAATTTCGATTTCTCAACATTAATAGTGAGTCCTGCTCTATCCAACTCTCTACTAATGGTCTTTAAAACTGCTAAATGTTCCTCGAAAGTTTTCGTCACCACCAAAAGGTCATCTAAATAAACGAAGACTCGGTCCTGCAACTCGCGTGGAACTACTAAATTCATCAAATATGTTAAACTTTGAGCGGCGTTGCAAAGACCGAAAGGCATCACGTTGAATTGATACAACGGCCTTCCTGGAACCGTAAAGGCTGTCTTTTCCTTCGCGCTCTCCTCCAGTGGTATCTGCCAGTACGCATCTTTCAAATCCACGCTCGATATGAAACGTGTCTCCGAAAGACGTGACAGCAGTCCCTCAATGTGCGCAATAGGACGCGCATCTTTCTTAGTAACCATATTGACTTTTCTGAAGTCCAAACAAAGTCGATCCTTGCCAGGCTTGCGTACAAGCACAACAGGTGAGGACCATGGACTATTGCTTTCTTCAATAACCCCTAGTGAAAGCATGTGGTCTACTTCTGCGTACATTAGAGACTGCACCACTGGGGAGACCGGATAATACCTTTGCTTGATTGGAGGAGCATCCCCCGTATCAATACCGTGTTTTACCCAATCTGTTTTGCCTAAACCCTTTAGTGTGAATGACGGAAAACTTCGTATCACATCTTCGAGTTTTGCATTCTCTACATTCGTCAACTTACACTTATTGACTAATTTATCTTTTACTTCAACATCATGTTGAAATGACAAACTGGAAATTACGTTTGGTGCTATTTGGAATTTCGACCAAAAATCGACACCTAAGTATAAACGTTGAGCTAATGTCGGAACGACATAAAAACTCATGCTGTGAGTAGCGCCTTTATACTTAACGTCAGTGGTAATTAATCCACAAATTTTTTGTTTCTGCCCGTCAGCGGTTGAAACACTTGAATTAACCTTTTTAACTGTAATATTTTTGTTGGACAAGTAAGTTAAGACATCAGCGCCAAGGCAACTGATACTTGCGCCAGAGTCTAATAGACCCAATATCTTGTCTCCAAAAATTTCAACGTTGACATAAGGGCGAGGATCTCCAGATTCTCTTTCTAATGTCGTTGAAGCAATATTCTTATATAATAGTCGTTTTTCCTTAAATCTGATTCGAGTACGTCTAATACGATTAGACAATTCAGGATAATTCATAATACGCTTACGGACTTCATAATAATTTCTAAGCCTTTCATGAAATGGCTTTCTTAACAATTCATTTTTCTTAATATTAGTATTCAAATTATTTGGTGTTGTTGCATTAACAACAAGTTTATTAATTGGTTTTAAAATAGTAACAGGAGTTTTGAGAGTTGAAGATTCTTCGGCACTTAAAACTCCGGGTTTATCTGTTCGGAGCGAACCCCCCCCGGATATTGGGTTGTTCCTCCTTAAGTTTCCCTGGCATTTTGGACACGTAGGAAAAATAACGTTCTCCAAACCACATCGGAAACAAAACTTTCTATCAACAGATCTATTACATTCCCTGAACCCATGCCCTACACTTAAGCAATTCCAACACTTCCAAGTGTTCTTATCCCTATGTACATTATGTACGGCTTCTACACTCGAAGTTAAAGCTACAGCTAAATCATTTGATTCTTCCACAACTTCGTTTACGAAACGTTTTGTCGGAATTCGGTGCGTGTTCGGCACAAAAGAAGATCGCGTGCTCTCCTGTCGATCGAGAAACTTTTCAATGGTTCGGCATACATATGCCATCTGTCTAAGACTGTGAGTACTGAAAGTAATGAGTAACTCACCCATTCGTCTCCTTACATTCGTCTTGATAATCTCTATAAGTTCTCTCTCAGACTTTTTAACACGCATCCTCGAATTTATCAACATTAAAGCATCGTAGAAATCATTGAATGATTCATTCGACTGCTGTTTTCGGTCTGAAAGCTTCCGAGACAACTCGGAGTCTGTTTCAAGACTTCGAAATTGTTCGATCAAACCGGACTGAAGCGAACTCCAAGAAGTGTGTGGATTACTCTTCAAGTACATCCAGTACCATGACTCCGCTTGTCCTGACACAAAATGGTGAAAATTCACCGTCAACTCATCCCATGGAACACCATAACTGTACCTAACGCGTTCTAAACTAAATAGAAAATCGTCAACAGACATGTTGCGACCGTCAAATCTAATTCCCCATTTATGAAACTGTGGAAATTTACTGTATGACGTGGCGTTAGAGGGTACTTGTCTCCTGGGTGATGAAGCTTCCGGAGAATTATCTAAATTAATCGCATTCATTTGCGTAAGAAAATCATCAAGGTTGGAACCGTTAGCCATTTCTACTGGATGTCCTGAAGGAGCATTCCGAGTAAGACCTGGTTCATTGTTTGGGGTTGGATAGTTTTCCAAATTCCTATTAAAATTACTGTTTTGATTTGTAGGATTGTCGGTAGTTGTTCTGTTCGGAGCGTTAGCTATTCTAGCTCTATTTGTCGCTTGACTAACTGCTTGTCTAGGTGCAAGATTCTGAGAAGTAGAAAGTTGGTTGCTTGAAGAAGGAGGTATGGTCTGAAATAAATTTGTCAATTGCTCAAGAAGAAGAGCTTGACTTTGTTTTATCTCCTCTTTCATTACTCGCCTATCCTCTTCTCTGTGTAATTCAACTGTCGCAGTAATCATCTCTTGAAGAGTAAGAGAATCTTCGGTTACATTTCGTCTATTGTCAAAACTATCGTTGACGACACGACCGTTGACATTACCATTAATACCTATAGGACTAGAAACATCTTCGAGTCTCATTTCTTCTCTTCTTTCATCTTCACCGCTACCTGCAGCTTGTGCGTCTGCCATAATTATAACGTCTACAAACCACTACTCATTCAACTGAGATTGTGAAACTCTTGTATAAACACAAAACTAATGAAACACAATCGAAGTGACAAAAAAAATTAAACAGTGCTTAAAATTAAAGTGGTTGTAGTGAATCAGATCACTTAGTAATTCAACGAAAAGATATAGTCCTACAAAGAGAAGGCTCCTTGTAGACTAGAAAAGATCCTACAAAAAAAAAAAGTTTGACCCTTTAAAGAAAATATTTCAAGATTTCTTCAAAGTCAAAAAGTAAACTTTGTTTAATGATATACTAAACTATTCTTAACTTGTTTTGAATCGTAATTTAAATTCAAAAATTACTGACTCAAATCAAAAATGATTTATATAATATTAACTAAATTAACTTCTCAGAAACTAGCCTGAAAGTTACTAAACTTAAAAATAAAGTAAATATTATTTGGGTGGCGACACCGCCAAAAAGTATCTAAACTATAAACTCTATCAAAAATTATCTCGAAAACTGGGCAACACTGCCACTAAAAATCTCAAAAAACTGCGACACCGCAAAAATTACCAGAATTTATCTTAGTTAACGTCTCTAAGACAAACTCCAAACTCACAAAAACTCAATACTTCCTTTTAGTTAACGTCTCTAAAAGAAAAATCCCTACCAAAACCAGAATTCCTTTTTCAGTACGTCCCTGAAAAATAATTCCAAAACTATACTCAAAAAATCTAAACTGCCAAATGACTATAAACTTTGTAATGACTTCTCACAAAATTTATTTAATACTCAAAATTAAATTTTCAAATCTCAACAATAATTCATTCACGTTTGGGAGTGGACCCCCCCCCCCCCCGTGCGTAATGGATTAACAACATATCGAAACAAAAAAGACGTTAGCTTGATTGTTCCACAACAATCAACTAACAAAGAAAAAACTTAGTGTGTGTGTCTTTAAACTATTCGTGCTCAACACAAAAACTAAATCTGCTAAATTCAATGGCTAGTGACTCTTCATTTCATTATGCTACTGCAGACGTGCGTAGGGACTATTGATCACCCACCACCGGTTAGCACTTCATAAAATGAATCATCAATCATACATCAAATCTAACCTTCAAAAATCTTCATAAAAATTCTCGTAAAAAGTGAAAAAGTATTATTTGAGTAGTAAACATGGATTATTCCGTGACGATAAAGTAGCTTTTGCAGCTGACGTGCGTAGAGACTAAAATCATCCACCACCGGTCAAAAGACTCAATTATCTACCACTTCCTAACCCTTTCTATGCTATCGCTTTAAGCAAAGTGATCATTAGCAACAGTCAACCAAGAATACAACTCTTCGGTCCGGACAAATGACTCAAATGTACCTATCACGAGAGGTAGAGGAATAATAGTGAAGCTAACGCAACGGACAGAAGTCAGGAATCTATCGACCAACTTCCCGGACATATAGTCTTCATTACTAAACTCCGATGACGTTCCTCTAGCAAAAGAAAAGTACTACTTCAAAAAAAAACTTCCTCAAAACAAATTTCAAAAATGAAAAATTTCCAAAAGAAAAATTAATTTCCCCAAAAACTTTTCGAATCAACTTAATACAATACAAAATCTAAACCTTCAAAAACTTATCTCAAGATGTTCTTCAGGCCCCACGTTGGGCGCCATTCTGTAACGAATTAATGTTAAGTTGACCATTATTCACGATACTACAGGCAATCTCCTATAAGATCATATACAGAGACCTCATATTAGACACCATGAAGTAACGTCAACAACGGCCTATAACCTGGAATATAAGGAATATACTAATAAGAAAAGAAATATATACTTTACCATCGAACCTGCTGACGAGAAGCCACGGCCTCTACCAGATGATGTTTACAACGCTAGTAAGTGAACAGATCTCAGAAAGATGAACTACTGTCTCCAATAGACAGCACTTTCCTGCGCCAGATGAAAACTTACCACAGTATTTGTAAAAGACCTCCCTGGTTTTTGCCAGAGACCTGTGACGTATTCTTTCACCCCAAAAGCTAATTCGTTCGCTTCTTAGCATTGACCTCCTTTCCCTTGTAAATTCTTTATTCCCCTTTCCACTCACAGAAACTTACTCTCTTCGATCACCTCTTAAAAGTCTTTATTTTGATCGTCAAGTAAAACTCACTACTACGCTGGTGAATATTCCAGCGTAGTGTCTGAAGAAAATTCTATAGATGATTCCCACGTTGCCATGACTCTGCTTTGTCATGGAATTAAAGTTGTACGTCTTTATAGGCGTAAATCCTGCCTCATCCTTGAACCCTAGTGACCAAAAAGAATCTAATAAGTCACCAGTATATCATAATTAGATATGTTCTTCAAAATTGAAGAAGCATATCCAACGAAAAATTTAATGGCCGCCATGCAATGTGGCCGACACAAAAAAAAAATCACCAAAAGAAAAAAAACTCACCTATTCAGGGTATATTTTCTTATGCAGCGCTTCAATTAATTGCTATGAGCAATTATATTTATCCTTTATAAAAGGATTTCCATATATATGTAAGTATTTTATCACACGCGAGCAAGGTTTTTAATTTTAATAAAAAAAAAATTGTATCTGCTGCGTAAAATAATTACTTTTCTTAAAATTGATGTTTAGCGAACGAGGGTTGAAATTATAATGACTGTGGCACAGACAAAATCTGAAGCCACGCCTCTGTCTGGTTTCCAATAGCAATTACAAGGACTGAACATGACTTTTATCGCGTTCTTTTTGTTACCAATAGATTTGCGTTCGTAAAAGTTAGCGATACGAAGTGCGTCTAATGTTACGTAGCAAAGTAAAGCTACTTCGCACTAACAATTATGTGATCATGAAAATTGACTTTTATGACATTTATCTTTATTTATGTCACTTAATTTTGACGTTGGAATGTTCGTAGAGGTTTGTAGAATGGATTAGCGTCATGTTTTCTCAAGTATGAGAGAAATTTTGTACATGTCAATTTTTGACATTTGACTTATTTTTGGAGAAAATTAACTCCAAATTGACACAATCGCTTCTCAATCACAAATATCGTCATACATAGGACGTTAAACTCATTTTAAACACTCAAGAAACTAATTTTAATTATGTCACTTTGTCAGTCAAGATGTAATGAAGGAACTGACTACGAATATCGAAATAGACTGTCATATCTTTGTTAGATGGTTGTATTGTGCATGAAGATCACGATTCCTATGGAATGCATAATGGACATGGACAATACAATCACTAACTGTCACGATCTGTCAAAACTCAATAATCTGGGTTTTCATCAAATAGACCATAATTGTTGGTTTGGTCGGAACGGGTTTCTATTTCAGCATCGGACATGCATTTTGAAATCATTCCAACAGGATTTCCAATAGAAGACAGAAAGATAGTGAAAAAGAGATGAGACGAAGCGTCTGGTTGGACGGACAGTAACCATAAAGCAAAAACGAAAATGCCGGAAGTGTTCGTCAGCCATAATCCTTCTGCACACAGTCATGTAGCAATCGAATGTGCTAGAAAGAGTGCGTCTGAGCTCGGTTCAAATATTTGTCTATCAGGGTTTTTCATTTTAGGTGGTGTTCAGTGAAAAATATGACAAAGTGGTTCGGGTTTAGGATAATTCCTTACTGAATTTTGATTCCTGGTATAGGAATTGAGCAACTAATGTCATTCTTGAAATTTTCGAAATTTCCCGACTTTTCAGAGGGAAATGTCATTAGGTAAATGGACAAATCTAAATTCCTAAAATTGCCGCAAGGTGGCACCAGTGTTGCGGTGACAAAGTTTTCCCTACACATTGAACTCGCTAGTTTGAATGGAACGGCATTCTGGAAAGTAAAATATGATTGGAAGAACGGAGCAATCTGATTGGTGCCGGCTATAGTGGAACCCAATTCCGTCTGCATTCTTCATTTTGAAGGCAGACATCGTAGGAAGAACTACTCCATATCAGGACAAAGTAAACTTTTGTGCGCAGCAATACCGCGCCCACCTTTAACCTTTTCGTTGAATTTATGCTAATTACAAGGGCAATAGAGTAATTTAACTCCAAATATAGGATTATACTATATAAATACCAGGTAAGGATGTGTGATTAACAGAAATTATCTGGGCAGAATTTTTATTCCTCTGCTCAGATAAATTGGATTTGCGATGGTAGCACATGGCGACCCAGGTTAACCACGTTTTTTTTCTTCTCTCTGCTTTAGGAACGTCCTCACAGAGAAGCATTTATTATCCCCAACGGGATAGGGCAGGCAAGGCTGCGCCATCTCACTGGGAATTTGATTTTTGCCATATTTTGGGCTTCTACTCATTTTTATAATATCGCCGCTGTGTTGGATTTTTGCCACACCCTTGGAATCCGATCACTGGGATTCTTGCCATATTTTGGAGATTCCCAGCATCACTTCACTTACCAATTGGAAAGGATTTTCCATCCCGAGAATATTTTCATGGATTCAAACTCATTCGGTGAAAATTCCGCTTTATGTACAGTGCCATGTACAATCAATCATATAGTGAAATAAATAGACTTATGATTGGCACTAAATTTGTGTGCCATTCTATGAACTGGTCATAGTTATTTTCTACCGGCCACTCTCGGGTGCGACTACGCACGTTCCGGTGCAGTACAAGGATCTCGCTAAACACTAGGCGAATCTACCCACGTGGTTTGTTAGACGGCGATCCGACTCCCGGCCCGTCGACAATCACGTCCACTCACCCGGGGTAAATTATTATTCCCTTTGGAGCACCTTTTGTTTTTTTGCTACCCACACACACTTTGTGTCTTGAGGCATATGTCTTCGCATCAATGGCTGCTAGGCCCAACGTGAGTTACTTCATCCATGTCCCTACACCAATGGCTTCTATACCCAACGTGAGTTTCAACTCAACAAACACCACCACTGGCTACTAAGCCCAACGTTACAACTTTAAGCCTCGAATCATCGGACGTTTGGCGCGTGCGAATGCACGGATGCCAGTCCTCAACGAAGCACCAACTCCATTGCAGATTTTATGTTGGAGCAACGCGGGAAGGAGCTGAGAACATCTCAACTATACCTGACTTGCGGAGCAGTAGTTGCAGTTCATCTTTAAGTGTATGATTAGACAACCAAGTTTATATATATATCCAAATGATTACCAGGTAACAAAGAATTATTTTACCTATTTTGTGTTATTCTTACCACTCCAACGAATTATTTATCGTTGGATCTATATCCTTGATCCATGTAACGCCTGACGCAGCGGTTGACGCTGTCGTACAGAGCCAGTTATCCACGGACGGTGGTTTATGTACAAAATTACTTTTCTATCCAAGAAATAAAGTGCGAGGACCTTACGCCTCCTCCACTCCGCGCAGTCATTGCATTCTATTGCATTTTGTGTTTTCAAACTTTGATACTATAAAGAATTATTGAATTATTTTAAAGTTACATTATTATCAATTATGTGCATGAGAAGTGAAATATTTGTTTGATTATCCGTGTCTTCATTCCATTTGTTCTATGTTCGGTAAATTTTGAAGCAAGTAAAGTGAGTACGAACCTCTATTCGGTCGGTTTAATATTTCACTACGCTAAGAGAAAGTTCCTAACTATCCTCGCCGGTGGAACACCAGAGTCTTTTTCTGTGACCAAGGGTCAGTGTTGGACTTTTCCCTTACTTTTAATTGAATACGTTCGGTCAGGATTCCTTTTTGAATCATCAATAACTATCTGTCTCCGTATATAGACGATCGATATTCGGTTTGCAATCGGTACTTACGATTGTATATTCTATTCGTATCACGGTAGTGTCGGTAGCGACCAATTGATTGCGTTTCTTACGCCGCGTTATTTCTGAAGAATTACGTTCAGATACTTACTCACTCACTTTTACTCACTCACTTTTATTCCTTACTTGTTTTCTTCGGTTGTTTTAATCCCGTTTTGTCCATCGTTACGATTCAATTAAACGAATTTGCATTTCCAAACGAACTGATCATATACCTTTTGCAACGGGTATATAAGATCCATTCGATATATATTTCTTTTTGAGTCCGAACCCAACGCAGCAACACCTGAACAGTTAAGTTTCAACGTAAAGCTAGTCGACAATCGCTCCTTGGCTCAAAGTAGCTAAAAGAAAGAGAGCGTCTCTGAGAAAATATAGTGTTAATAATGGTTTAAATTGCAATATATAACCCTAACATTTCACAGGTACATTTCAGGAGTGCACTTCCGGAACGACGTAAAGTGAATTTTGAAGATTCTATCTACCTTATTGGTAGGAATCTGTATATCGATTTTATATTATATTGAAATTTTAACATTATTATTTTTCTATACACTATATTGACTTTTATATTAACGATCGATTATGTGTATGAAGCCGAACTGGATTATCATGCATATATGGTACCTTTACTTTTTGACTACATTGAATAATACAGTGTTTCTGGGTGGGAATTATTTGTCCATCAGTCTTTTGTCTATCGTGTATTACCTTTGTTCTAATATTTTCCTGTCCGCGTACAGGATTGTCTTGATTAATCTCGCGATTAATGGTTACCCAATCGAGACAATGATAGCGAGCGAATTTGACGCCGCGTTAAAAAGATTATAAGCTACAAAGATTAGCTATCTGTAATAATCTCACTCGTATTGAGAGACAACGATCCGCGTATCGTTTGTAAAACGACTTTAAATTTTTTTTTTAATTTTACTAACTATCCTTAGGAATATTTCACATTTCATAATTCCTCAACAACTTCTTTAGTTTATAAGATAAGAACCTTTTTGCTTTCGATTAAAATTCAGTTGCGCTCAGTTTAAAAAAGCGTAATCATTCAAATTATCTTTGAATTTAAATAAGAAAAAGTAACTATTTATGACATATCCTCACATGTTAATGACATTGATATTGATTTTCATATAGAATGATAAAACATTTGAGATTATGTAATGGAGCTATAGATTAGATCTAAATAGGTATGTAAGCTAGTGATTTTAAGATTTCTTTAAATTTTAATAAATAAGACTTTTCTTTATAAAGTTTAACTGAATCTTTTGTGATACAATTTATTTCGTTATATTTCATTTTGAAGACTTTCAGAATTTACAGAATGGCAGATTAAGTTAGTTACAGGGAGGGTGGTAATCCTCGCGAACCCTTCTGATGGAGTAAGTTGGTGTGTGTGATTTTCTTTTTTTTGAGGTTGTAGTTTGGTACAGCTTTGGTATTTAGTTTTTTTTTGATGTTCGAGTTTAGGTTATAGGTAGAATAGAGTTTTAGGCAAGCAGACTTTCTGCTTGTTTATCATGTCAGGGGCTGCCCACAAATATTGTAGAGTCATGGGGACTCGATAGGTCCAGGGTCAGCAAACGGATGAACACAGGAGAGATGATTTCTGTGATAATTTTGGGTGGGTTGCGAGACTAGGAGGGTCTGCTTTACACCTTAGATCCTCCCTCCCCATATAGTTAGACACCTCTTCTGCTACCTTTTTGCATTTCATCGTGGCAGCAAAAGGGGCGGAAGTTAATGATATGCCACAGCAGTCACGAACTTCTATGACTTGCTTGCATTAGAATACTTACGTGTTGCGTTCACTGGGTCAGTGAAATAAAGATAATCGCGAAATCTTTTCCTTCGATCTACGATTTCACTCTTTTTGATGAAGAGGTGCAATTGAGTCAACTTTTTCTTTCAAATCAATTCTGGTAGATCTTTGCTTCGATGGTTATAAAGGCCAATAAGCGTATTAACATTGAATATTTACGTTGTCGCATGCCGTTCCCATCGTCTGCTCTTCTCGGGTAGCTGATGAGAAAGGGGGCGTTGCCGACGAAGGGTTGCTTCCATCCCATTCACGCGAATACAGTTGGCGTTATCGAAACTCAAGCTTGCGGGATGGAGTAGAACCTCCGGTAGAGTTAAATCATTGGATATTAAAGTCGCATAGCAAGTTTAGAAATGCCAACAGGGATATTAGTAGGGTCCTTGGTTTATAGGTGTAGGCTACTGTGTGAACCAGCTGCGAGCAGAACACCTAGCACTCGCGGCGGATAGGCGTGAACATGCTGTCAGGTACCCTCTAGGCTGTTCTACGGGGTTTTGTAGTCAGTACCTATGGTAGGCTGGTGGATGGTTCTCGCTTCTGTGATGAGGATGGAGATGAAGTTGATGGAAAGTGGAAAGAATGGGAAGAGGAGCAGGAAGAGCAAGGGGCCGTGTTAGCGAAGTGTAAGTATGTCTGTTGCAGGGATGCTGAATACACCGATACACGGGTGGTTGCTAGTGGAGATATCGATAATTAATAATAATTATTATTATTTAATTTTATTGTTCTTTTAACTTTATTTTTACGTTACAGTTAGTCACCATAATTTGTTTTCTCCTGTTCAGTCGGGTTTCCGCCCTCACCAAAGCTGTTCTTTAGCAATGGTGAAAGTACTTTATGATATTAGAATTCAGTACGATCAAGATAAATTGACCATTTTGTGTTTGCTGGACTTCTCAAAGGTTTTTGACAGAGTCAATCACGAAATCCTGTGTAAAAAACTTAATTTGTACTTTGGTTTTAGTAGAAGATCTGTTGGTTTAATTAAAAGCTACCTACTACAGCGTAGTCAAAGAGTAAGAGTTGGTGATACATTTTTTGAATCTGTGAATTTGCTTGCAGGTGTGCCCCAGGGATCTATTTTGGGCCCTTTGTTGTTCTGCATGTTTATCAACGATCTCCCGCAAGTATGCCACAATGTAATGTTGCATCTTTATGCTGATGATGTTCAAGTGTATTTTTCTCGCCCATTTAATTTATTAGAAGACCTTATTTGTAGATTCAATGAAGATCTTCTCGGGATCTACAACTGGACCCTATGCAATGGACTTACTTTAAATCCTGCCAAATCACAAATAATTGCAATTTCAAAGAAGAAATTTGATGTCACAACCCTTCCCCCTATCCTTATATCGCGTTTTGAACTTAAGTTTTTAGATAGTGTCATGAATTTGGGCTTCAAAATAAATCGGACCCTTTCAGCTAGTGATCATGTTAACCTCTCAGTTTGCCGTATCTATGGTTGTCTCCGAAAATTAAACCTCTTCTCTCACCTAACTCCTATAGATACTAGGCTGAGACTTGTTAAATCCCTGTTACTGCCTATCATTGATTATGCTGCTGTTGTTTACTGTAAGCCAGATTCGCATTCACAGCATAAACTATCTGTTGCTTTTAATGACATGGTTAGGTATATTTATGGCTTACGAAGGTTTGACCATGTTTCTCATTATCATCATCTTGCCCTTGGATGCTCGTTTATGCAATTTATTGATTCAAGATGTTGCATTTTTTTGCATAAGATAATTCAAAGAAGAGCACCTTCATATCTATTTGATAAGCTCCGCTTCTCGCAGTCTATGCGAACCTTGAATATTACTACTCACGCATCTAAATATTTAAATTCTTCTAGACTTTTTACTTGCGATTATAGGTACTATAAGGCAAGTTATGGATTCGTGCAGAAAGAAAAATTTGAGATAACAATCACACATGACATTACGATGATGGAGAAGTCGAAAAAAGTGGGTCTGGGAATTCCGTCCGTCTGTCTGTCTGTCTGTCTGTCTGTCTGTCTGTCTGTCTGTATGTCTGTTCGCGCCTCTGGAGGCTGAACGGGTGGGCCGATTTGCTTCAAATTTGGTATTAAGGATTTATTTGGCCGTCCCTCGGAACAAATTTTTACTTGCGATTATAGGTACTATAAGGCAAGTTATGCATTCGTCGAAAAAAAAAGTTTTGAGATAACAATCAAACATGACATTACGATGATAGCGAAGACGAAAAAAGATGGTCTAAAAATTCTGTCCGTCTGTATGTCTGTCTGTCTGTCTGTCTGTCTGTCTGTCTGTCTGTCTGTCTGTTTGTCTGTCTGTCTGTCTGTCTGTCTGTCTGTCTGTATGTATAGACACCTACAGCCCAAACGGGTGGGCCGAATTGCTTCAAACTTGGTATATAGACTTTTTTAGGTATTGTACAGAGGGGAAATTGAAATTTTTTTTTTAGCTCAAAAAATAACGGTACCTGCCATACAACCGTTACGTTAAAGCTTATTTTTCTCAAAAACGGCTCTAACGATTTCAATTTAAAAAAATCAGTGTTGCTTTTTGGGCACGACCAATAATATGACTGAAAAAAAGTTTTAAAAAATGGCTAAGAACGGTACTTTCCATAGGACCGTTTTTTTTGCTTTCGACTATCTCGAAAACGACTCAACCGATTCTTTCGAAATTTCACACACATATAGCTGTAGGTAGCGCAATTTGTATTGCATACCAATATTTTTGAAAAATATTTTTTTGTATTTTTAAAAGCATTTTTTAAAAAACAATTTAAAAAATTAATATTTTGAAAACGGCTCATTAAATTTTTTTCTAAAAATTTTAAATAAATGTATTTGCTGAATACCTATGAACTGGCGTTTTTAAATTTTTTTTGAAATTTTTTTTCAAAAAGTTTTTCAAAAAAAACTTTTTTTCTCAAAAACCGCTCCACAGATTTTTATAAATTTTTTCTCATAAATTCATAGTTTTCCAAGAAATAAAATGGCGTACTTTTTTTTCAGCTCAAATTAGTTTAAGTATTTATTTAAGAATTTTGAAATTTTTATTTTTATCAAAATCTCAAGCCCCTAAACCACTGTCACTCATTAGAGCAAGTTCGTGCGACCCAGTCGTGCATTTTATTTATTTTTGCTCTAGGTCAAAAAATAACGGCACCTGCCATACAATCTTGAAGACAAAAATTGATTTTCTCAAAAACGGCTCTAACGATTTTGATAAAACTTTCAGAATGCTATTTTTGCAAGAAAATCTATCTTTTGGTTTGAAATTTTTTTTCAAAATTTGTCTAATAACGGTACCTCTCATAGAACCAGTATTTTCAAATCAAATTTTTTCGTAAACTATACATTCGATTTCAATAAAATTTTTACCACAGGAAGTCATTCATAACTTTATTAATATGGCACTTCAAAATTTTCAAAAACTTTTTTTTTTGATTTTTTATAATTTTTTCAAAAAAATTTTTGGTTTTCGAAATATGTTGGAAACGGGTACATTGATTTTTTTTTTAATTATTTTTCAAATGTAAACTACGGATGGCCATATATTTGCATACTCAAATAAATTTCAAAATATTTTTTGAAAAAGTTTTTCAAAAATAACCTTTTTAAAAAAAAACTGGTCCAACGATTTTCAATATTTTTTTTTCCTAGATTGACGTATAGCTTTGAAATTTTATTGCATACTTAGTTTTTCCGAGAAAACTCTTAAACTAATTTAAAAAATAAAAGAATTTTCGAAATTATTTAATTTTTTTTTAATATCCATATATGCAGCCACTACGCAATTGCTTATCATAAGAGCAAGTTCGTGCGACCCAGTCGTGCATTTTATTTTGTATATACCATTGGACTCTGGAACTCCCTACCTGTAATGGTAAGACGGATAATAGGAATAACTCAATTCAAAAAAGCATTATTACAGAACTTTAGTTAGAATGTAAAATTGAAACAGCAATTGGAAAGAATATAAATTAGGTATTGAATTTATTATTAAAAAAAAAAAAAAAAAAAAAAAAAAATTTGAAGCATACTATTATTTTTTTTATTTTATCTTTTTAGTTAAACATATCTTTTGGTTAATATTATTATTATTATTACATTATTGTTATTGCTTAAATTTTGTTTGCTTATTGCTTAAATTTTGTTTTCTTTACCTACCTTCTTTTTATTTACCTATGAACTTATTAGAAATAGTTTTTCCGATCTAAAACGTATTATCTTTAAGTACTATAAAAGACTTCGTCTTACTTGTACGCCGTAATAAATAAATTGAAATTGAAATTGAAATTAAAATTTAAACTTTTATCGTGACGAAAATTAATTCGCGAAACCGTATTTCATCCTTTCAAGATTACATATGCGATTATATACAATCGGTATTCCGGAATCATACATAAAGTCTCAAGTGAGCAACTTCGAGTTCTTTGGGTTCGGCTACGTTCGTTTACGATATAACTAATATTGCTCGGTTATAACCCAAGTTTTTTTTTTTACTTTTTTGAGAAATTTATCTCACGGTTCACTACAATTTCGATTCGGAACCAAATCTAGTGGCACAATACGGTGCCCATTTACCAAATCGTCGTACTTGTAGTGTTCTTGTTTGTAAGTGTTTGCTTACTTTATTGTTAACTCTATTTCTGTTAAATAAAACACGTCTGATCACTGTTATTACTTTATTCACACTGTAACGATCACCATATATTTGAATAATACGTAGGTATCTATTCATCAGGCTGATTGGTATAACGTATAATGAGTATCTAATGAGAATTAAGAGTGCTGCCAATTATTGAGACATTACATTTCCTCTCTTGCTTAATATTAGGCATACATATATTTAAATTAATATTTACATATTTTTACAAAGCTTATTCTTCTAAAGGCTCGTCCACATTATGCCGAATGATGCCGATCGTCTTGTGCCGATCGGCCAAGCCGAATAAGTATGGATGTGCCGAAAACCGTCCCGAACCGAACCGAACTCAAACCGAATCAAATGGATACTCGTTCGGCACGGCCGATCGGCATCATTCGGCATTTGCCGATCGGCATCATTCGGCATAATATGGACGCGCCTTAAGATATAATCTTGGAATCGTTTCGGCTTTTGGCATCTATTGCTGCGCTTGTGTTCATAGCTTAATTGCTGTGGTGCGGTTGGTGGTGTGGTGAAAAGTTCAAAGTCCTCAACTTCAACCCTGTTGTCTGTGTTGTCGTCAGTGTCAACATCAGCTGTTGTTGATGTTGGCAAATCTTTATTTTGAGTTTGAATTTCCTCGATTTGAATTTCTTCTTGATTTTGGATTGGTGAGGAATAAAGAATAAAGTTCCTTTTATTTTTAGATCTCTTTGGATTTGGATAGTTGGGTATGTGTTCCTGGTTGTTTCTGGAGAATTGTTTGAAAAACGAAGAATTCCTGACAACAATTTTGTCTTCTCCTTCTCTTTTGGCCCAGATTTGTGATCCGATGACTTTGATTACCTTCATCGGTTCGGGATTGTACGGTGGTGTCAGTTTGTTCAATTTCCTCTGCTTGCAAAGGACCTCATCTCCGATGTTGAAGTTCGAAGGTTTTGTCCGTTTTCGGGAATCCGCGTATTGCTTGTTTTTAAGTTTGTGTTTTTGTTCATTGGTGTTATTTGTTTTCGTTTTTGTGTTCAGTGATGGCAGAAAATTATACATCTTTCTGTTGAACATCATTTCAAATGGAGATACCTCTGTTGTTGCTTGTGGTGTTGACCGGTAGTCCATGAGAAACATGTCCAGTTGATGTAAACAATTAGAGTGTTCCAACTCAGATGATATCAACGATTTTTTAATTGTTTTTACCATTCTTTCGGCTGCTCCGTTTGCCTCTGGCCAATATGGTGTTGTTTTGTGGTGACAAATGTTGTGTTGTTCCATGAATTCTTTGAAATCATGGCTGCTGAAAGGAGGGCCATTATCTGATTTTAAATTCAGTGGTGTACCGAACGCTGCGAAAATCTTTATCAAAACTCTCTTCACATCGATGAATTTCGTAGAGTTGATTTGTTCAACAAATGGGTATTTTGAGTATTCATCGACCAAAATTAACAAATACTTCCCATTCGGAAGCGGTCCAGCGAAGTCCATCGATACTTTTTCAAATGGTGTTGATGCAGGTTCGATAATCACAAGTGGTTCACGGTTGTTTTGATTGGTAACGACTTGGCAAATGTGACACTGTGATATTATTTCTTCTACTTCTTTGTCGAGATCAGGAAACCAAATTTTTGTTCAAAGCAGTTGTTTCGTTTTAACTATCCCCATATGTGACTTGTGAGCTAGGGCGATTGCACTTTTGACTAGCTTCTGGGGTAAAAGTATCTGTGAACCTTTGAGTACACATCCTTCTGCTAAGCAAAGTTCTTGACGTACTCCTTTATATCTTGAAATTTCCTTGCTGTTCCAGATGTTATTGTTGTTGGTTGAAATCGCTTTGATAAGCAGTTGCAGAGTTGAATCTTCTTTTGTTTCTTGTTGAATTGTTTTAAGCGAAATTGCTTTAGGTAAAGAATTTTGTATTATAAAATTAACGTATTGTTCTATTTCGTTGTTGCTGTTGCTATTGTTGTTGTTTGGATGTCGAGAGAAATAGTCTGCGGGATTTGAAATGCTCTTTTGATGTTGAATGTTGAAACTGAATTCTTGTGTTTTGAGAAGTAGACGTTCAATTCTGCTTGTTGGTTTCGATAATGGGTTTTTGAAAATGCTTGTCAATGGCATGTGATCTGTATGGAGCGTAAACTTTGTTCCGTACAAATAGATCTTAAAATGTTCCATTGCCCATTTTGCTGCTAACATTTCCTTCTCAATCTGGCTGTAACGTTTCTCGACTGGACAGAGTGCATGACTTGCATAAGCCACAATCTCGTATCTTTTGTTGTGAAACTGTGACCAAATTCCAGATAGACCTTCGGGACAGGCATCGACGTGTAGATGTGTTGGCTTGTTGACGTCATAGTACGCAAGTTTTGATGCATCTCCCATTAGCTTCTTCAGAAAAGTAAGTGCTTCCTCGTGCTTTTTTTTCCAAACGAACTCGGTGTTTTTCTGAATCAGCTCTCTTAGCGGTTGGGTATGTGTTGCTAGCTCAGGAAGAAAAGGTAAAGCAAAATTTAACATACCGAGGATGCTGCGCACTTCTGAAACGTTGTTGGGTGTTTCAAGTTTTTCGAAAACTGCTACTTTTTCCGGATCCGGTTGAATGCCATCTTTGGAAAAAACAAAACCGAAAAACTTCAGTTGGGCTGACTAAAAACACATTTGTTCTCGTTGACGGTAAGATTGCTTGCTCGAAGTCTTTGAAATACCTCTTCCAATGCTACATCATGTTCGGTTTGTGTTTTTCCAAAAATGAAAATGTCGTCACTCACATTTAGTACGTTTTCGATGTTGTTGAGTGTTTGTCGAATTATGTCCTGGAACTCTTCTGCTGCTGTGTTGACACCGAAATTTAATCTTTTGTATCTGTAGACTCCACAGTGAGTGCTGAAAGTTGTTATGAACCTTGATTCCTCTTCCAACTCTATTTGATGGTATCCTTCGTTGAGGTCGATCTTACTATAGACAGTTGTGCCATTCAGTGATGCAATTATGTCCTGTAGTGTAGGTGTTACTTTCCTATCACGTTGAATGGCTTTGTTGGAAGCTCGCATGTCAATGCATATTCGAATTGCAGTTGGGTTGTGGGGTTTTGGTACGATAACCACTGGTGATACCCAAGGTGTTGGACCCGTTGCTTTTTCGATGATGTCTGGTTTGAGTAAGCGATTTATTTCATCTTCAACTGTTGGCCGTATATGGAAAGGAATCCGACGGAAACGCTGTGCTACTGGTGGTACATCTTTGTCGATGAAAAGATGAAATTTGTGTTTTTATGCTTTCCTATTCCTCTGAAAACCTCTGGATACTTCTGTTTGATATTTAGATTGATATTATTTGTTAAATGTTGGACTATGTGGATTATGTTGAGTTGTTTAGATGCATTGTAACTTAATATTGATGTTGCTTGACTGTCTATTACGTATACTGCTTCGGCCGTTGCATCTTGTTTAAATGTTAAATTAGCAGTGAATTTTCCGATTATGGGCAATGATGTGTTGGAGTTGTACGGCATAATTTTTCCTGTTTGTTTCGTTAGTGTTGGTCTATTTGTAAGTTTCTTCAGTACACTGTTGCTGATTATTGTTGCTGTCGATCCGGTGTCTATTGTGAACTTTGGTGGTGTTTTATTGATAAATATTGTAACTGTGGGCAAAGTGTTGTTTTTTCCGTTCAGGTTGAATACAATATCTTGTTCTTCATTATGTGTTGATGTTAAATTATATGTTTTCTGAGTACTTGATGTGTTTTTTGTTTTCAAACACACCTTCGCAAAGTGTCCCTTCTTTTTGCAATAGTTGCAAAAGATGTTTTTGGCTGGGCATTGTTGCATTCCGTTAGAATGCCAATCATTTCCGCAGTTCATACACGTAGATTTCTTGTTTTTGTTCTGCAAATTTTGTGTATGCATGTGAATCCCTTTGTTGTTTGCGTTTGCGTGTCTACGATGTTGTCTCGTTCTCGCAATGTGGTTGTATTGTTCTGATGTTTGTTGTTGTTGCGCTTCAATTTTGATGGCGTGCTCCTCAGACATTTCGATTGTTTTCGCCTCTTCTAACAACCTTTGAAGAGAAGGTTTTGTTTGGAAAGCGAAATCTCTAAGTCTGTGTGATGTTGTTGTACATATTATTTGAGACTTGATTTCTTTGTCTCTGTCTGAGAAATCACAGTTAGAACTCAATTTTAGAAGCCGTGCATAAAATTGGCAAACTGTCTCGTTCGGATTTTGTTTAGCTTGCCGGAAAGAAAATATTTCGAACTCAACATTCGTTTTGGGCGAGAAATAATGTAATAGCTTTTGTTTCGCTATTTCAAAACAGTTAAGGTCAACTGTTGTTCTCGCACCCTTTTCGTCAAATATATCTCTTGTTGTTCTGGTCGGCTCAGGCAGATTGTGAAAAATCTCGAAAACATCTTCACCTGCGTAGTGCAGTAACAGCGCTTTTTGTTTCTCGATGTTGCTGATATCGCTCGCTATTAAAAAGTTCTCGAAACGAGCAATCCACTTCTTCCAACGATCACCAGCGTTAGTTGCATCTTCGTTGAGATTGAAAAATGGAATTCTTCCAACTTCCATGTTGATATTTTTTTTTTTTGATTTGTACCTTTGTACCTCGTCGCCATATGTAGTGTTCTTGTTTGTAAGTGTTTGCTTACTTTATTGTTAACTCTATTTCTGTTAAATAAAACACGTCTGATCACTGTTAATACTTTATTCACACTGTAACGATCACCATATATTTGAATAATACGTATCTATTCATCAGGCTGATTGGTATAACGTATAATGAGTATCTAATGAGAATTAAGAGTGCTGCCAATTATTGAGACATTACAGTACTCTTCGCGTCTAATGAGGAAGAATCCTCATCCGTGTTGTACATGAACGGTCATTTACTATATTTTCTCCAATCAATTTCGAGACACACAGGTTTCTTTGGTAGAGTCATTTCTATATCTTCCTTACTACTTCACGTGACTTTTTTTTTTTATTTATACACTTGTCTTTAAAGACACCTACTCTTGCGTCGTTCGAACCCAAGTTCAACATTGTGTTCAGATACTCATCTGACCTTCTCTGTAGAGACGTGAATTCAATACTTGCGATAGATAAATCAATAAAACCCTTACAGTATCTTCAAAATTAAATGTGTCATCGTCTATTCAAAGTGTGTGTACAGCTACATGAAGTGCAAACATTAGGCTTTATTTATATGAAAACGCATACTTCACGCCTTGCACTACCGAGTACAACACTTGTGTCCATACGATCTTAGGAAATAGATTCAACGAAGTGAATAAGAGCTTACTCTTATGAACTGCCACTTTTGGTCGTCGTACATAAGTAAAGTACAGCACAGATTGGTACTCAATTAGCACTAGTCAATATTATCATACTTACCTTTAACTTAATAAAATTTTATTTCAGGGGAATCCAGGAGTGCACTTCCGTATTTCCATGAAAGAAGTTACTGAGTTTAACAGCTCCTCAGTATTGATAATCTTTCATATACCTTAAACTATATTTGAATTTGAATACTTTTAATATATTTAATCTTTTGATATATATATATTGCATGAATACAATCGAGTATATGGTTGTACACGAATTGTGTATGATTATATATGGTAAACAAATTTGAATATTATATTTCATTAAATCATATTGACTACCTTTTTGCTGCTTCGGATGGAAACATCTTGAGCAAATCCCTGATGCCTGTTACTGTCGATCCTACTTTGAATCTCTTGAATTTGGTCAGGTCGTATTCCTGTTTTATGTGTTAGGTATAACTTTAACTGTCAGTTTAATAATTACATTCGGTGATTTCGAATACTCATTTCCATAGCATTTAACTACATTAAAATTCGAAGTTGACGTCGTTAGTAATAGTCAACGACAAGCTATCACCGCCGCGACAACGCGATTAACGAATTGTCTTTAGACATTGAAGATTTGAATGCTAACGTCTGTCCGCGACTTTTCCTTTCCTTATCCTTTTACTATAAACAAAATTACAATTAGATTATATTTTTAACTTTTAAGTGTAATAACCCTTGATCTTCTTATCAATGAGCTGCGATCATAATCATATTTTAAAGATACGTTACCTTTAGATTAATTTATACAGAAGGGCAAAGTTCCCAAAGTTAATTTTGTAAATCAATGAAGTTTAAATAACCTTTCTTTCTATCAAAGTTATAGAACAAGATTCTCTTTCTTGGAATACATTTGAATGTATTTGATAATTACATAGTTACAACAGTAACTTTTCTTATTTTTTTTTTGAATTTGAGGAGTATTGACAATAATGTAGATTCACTTTTAGCATAAGTTTATAGTGGGTATATACTTTAAAACATTCTTGTTAGATATTAAGAATTATTCGCAACAAAATAATCAGTTATTTTATAACGTATTAACGAAATTTCTGCAGTACAGTTTATTTCTTCTGGACATTTAATTTCTTAATGAGTTTACAGATATTTATTATGGAAGCGTAAGCCATACATAGGGAGGGTGGTGACCCTCAAAATTCCTTCGGAAAGGACAAGGTGGTGTGGAAGAATGGAATACTATTGAAGTATTCCCAATGCAACATTAGATTTTCTTTGCAGTGTTGTGATATCTTTGAGTCATGTAGTTTTCTTTTCCTAGACAAGGAGTGATTGTAAGCGAGCATATTAATTGCTTGCTTTTTCCTTTTAACGGGCTACTTAAATTGAATAGAGTCGTGGGGACTCATAGGTCCACAGTAGATAAGGACGCAGAGTAGGAGAGTTGATTTCTGCTTGTGAATTGGGTGGGTTGAGAGACCTGGGGGATTACACAACACCTTTAATCCTCCCTCCCCTCACGGTTAGACACCTCATCCTCCACTGTCTGCGCATCATCGTGGTAGCAGAGTGGAAGGAAGGTAACAATAGCCATGGCGGCCACAATCATCTATGGTTTGCTAGTTACCAACATACTTACGTGGCTTGTTCTTCTGGTTGATAAAACAATTCAAACACGATTTCTTGCTTTTGTCCAACGTTTACTCTCAACAATTCATATGAGGTGCAAACGGAGATCTGTCTTACTTTCGGTCCAGTTCTTGTCAGTCTTATCTTTGAAGATTATGAGGGCCCTTAAGCATTTTAACATACTTATTCGAGCTCACCCATCTTGAGCTCAACGGTCGGCAGTGAAAAATAGAGGTAACACCGGTCAAGTAGATCCCGGAGCAAGTGCCCACGGCCTGGCTGAGCTGGTCATGGCTATGGTACTGCCACCGCGACGGTCGATCTCGACCACGGTTCTACGTTGTCGCATGCCGTTCTTGCCAGCTGTTCTCTACGAACGATTGGTGAGAAAGAGGGCGTTGCCGGCATAGGATCGCTTGCGTCCCTTCAACAATGAGTAGGTAGCCACAGTTAGATAAACAAATGCGATCTGGGGTAAAGTCTCTGGAAAAGGGTATCGATTCTAATTTCAGCATTTCGAATTCTAATTGTGAGCCTAGGGATTTGAGTAGAGTCCATGGTCTTTGGTGTAAGCTACAGTACGATATAGCAACAAGAAGAACATCTATAACTTGTGGTGGATAGGCACAGGCATGCTGGTAGGTACCCTCTAGGCTGTTCTACGGTGTTTTGTAGTCATTACCTATGGTGTGCTACTAGATGGCATGTGCTTCTATGATGTGGATGGAGATGAAATTGGAAGAATGGGAAGAGGAGCAGGGGAAACAAGGTACTGTGTTTGCGAAGTGTAAGTATGTCTTTTGTAGGGAAGCTGAATACACCGAAACATGGTTGGTAGATGACGCTGTTGCTGTTTTTTGGTATAGGAGTCAAGGATGGATAGGGGTGCTTGTTCCTTCCGGCTTCCTCTTTGGCTTGTGTTGTTGGTAGGCATGGGTTAAGATCTCGGGTATCTATAGGATATTTGGGTGAAGAGGTTGGTGTCCATCAGCAATGCGGGTGGTGTATGTGGATTCTTCTTTTTAAATAATTTCATTATTTTATTTTTACGTTACAGATGGCGCCCAACGTGGGGTCCGAATTAGTTGACAAAGATAAGATAAGGATTGACGAAAGTTAGGTCGATCCAGAGTAACGTGGAAAAAGTTAGGAATTTTTGAGAATTTTTGAAATTTTTCAGTTTTTTTTGTGAAAGTGAAGCCGACGTTTTACTTGTTGATCAGATCTTTTAGATGGAGGAACACCATCAAGATTAGTGGTGTAGGCACTATTTTGTCCAGTGGTTTGGTGAATTCTTCCCGAGTCAGTCTGTTGCATTAGGTCTACCTTCTTTTCACTACCTCTTATCACTTCGGTTTATCTTCGATCTCTGTCCGGATTGAGCAGTTTTTTTCTTGCTTGGTCGTCAGTAGCTGAGGTGTTGATATATCCAAACGGTGATGTCTGAAATTCTGGCCGTATGAGAGTAGAATGAGCAGGTCTTCTGACCGGTGGTTGGTGCTTTTTGCCCGACGCACGTCAGCTGCAGAAGCTGGTCACTCGCTCGACTACGACCCTAATTGTTTCAACCACAACGCAGCTTGTTTCTTTTGATTGTTTTGTTAACCAACTTGTATTTGAAGGTTATAATCAGTTTTGATGGATGTTAGGAAGTGATGGTATGTGATGAGACATGAAGCGCTAACCGGTAGTTGGAGTTTTATACCCGATGTATGTACGTCAGCAGTAGCGTAATGTCGCCTCTACATACCTGAACAACTTTTCCTTTAGAAGAAATTGTCTTTTTTTGTATACAACAGAACGCCGTAATGTACTAAGTCTACACACACTAGTTTTTTTTTGTTTTCGACGGTTTGTTTTTTTGAGACGGTTAAGTTGCATAACCGATCGTACACACCTTGTTCCGAAGAAGGGAGGGTGGGGGTTGCCATCTCCCGAACCTTTTTATGACATATTATTTCCGTATTTAGTTATTTTTGAGACTTAATTTAGTTTTTGAGTATATAGTTTTTGAGTATATAGATTTTGAGTATTCCGTCAGTCAAGTTGGGACGTAACTTCTTGATTGGATGTGTAAGTTTTAAGTTTGGGATAGTGCCCAACAATTTAGTTTCTTGTATATTTGGGATAGTGCCCGCCATTTAGTTATATTTTGGGATAGAGCCCACCAAATTTTCGAATACAATTTAGATTTTAAGATCGTAAAGTATAAAGTTAGATTTTGAATACAATTTAAGTATTGATTACTGAGGTTGAATTCTTGCTTAGACATAAGTAAACATATATTATATTCATTTATTTAAGTATAAACTTATTTAAGTATCCAGTTTGAATTTCGAGTTTCAGAAACATTTTGGAATTAACGTTTTTGATAAACAATTTACCCATACAAATACTTACCTTTAATATTAAGCACTTTAGATTTAAGTTCCTTATTTGAATTAATTGATCGACAAATATCCGTTGGAGGTTTTTTGCTCACGGAGTATTTAAAAGTTTTTTAATAATTTTTGACCTGCATTACTTATTGTTGCTTTACCCAAGCAACATCCGTCCGAGAATTTCTCACGGATTACCTGAATTTTATTATCCACCAGATTTTCAAATTTGCCCTGATTCGTATCGTCGAATACCCGTTGGAGGATTTACTCACGGGATATTTGATATTCTTTTTTTAATACCTTGACTTACTTTTTGTTATACTTTTCTTAAGTAGGCACCGGTTGAGGAATTTCTCACGGCCTACAAGACTTTTTTTTTGATTTACTTACCCGACTTTACCCGTCCGTTTGCTTTCCCGGTTGAATGACCGACAGGAGTCTTAGAAGAGCTATTAGAAGTACTTACCTTACTAAGTACAAAGATTTCGTAGGCATGGCTCCTACTGCTCCAAAATCTAAACCTGGTTGTAGCCGGGACGATAACGCAGAGAATCTCTCTGAAGACGAAGGCAGTGTAGCCGAGAGTTTACCGAGGGATAACGCAGTCGATAGAAGCGTCGTAGTAGACGACGATGAGGTAGCAAGAGCCGAAGAGCAATTGCGTAGGGATGCTGCCGACCACTCAGCGTACATACAGAAAGTAGTTTCCGCTACTATTGACCTACATAGGGTCAGCGATAGGCAGTTTATGACAGAAGAGCTAGAGAGGAGTCATATGCGATTGCTTGACCAGGTAGCTCTACTATTACAAAAACGCACGGTCAAGGCAACTCAGCCTGTTACCCCTCCTAAGCCAGTTGCTCCTCCAACAAGACCACTCGCTCCACCTAACGCTACTTCAACTCAGCAAGTCGCACGGCAAGTCAACTTAGCCAATCCAGACACTACACGTGTCGTCAACCAAAATGTCCAGTCCGCTTATAGACCAAACAATGATATTGATTTGGCAGACCGATACACTCCGCATTATGAGCCAACTAGAGTGCCACCTTTGCAGGATGTCAATCCAGCCCAAATGCCTCTAGGTTCAAATTAAGACGAGTTTATGACTCGTTTAAACGCTTTCAATTTCGATGACGAGTCCCCTGACTCGCCACCTAGGCCACTACCATCGAATGTCACATCTTTGAACCGCAATTATCAATTCCATAAGTGGGGATTGAAGTTTTATGGAAGAAACATGTCGGTGGACGATTTCCTGTTCCGCCTAGGATGTATTCGTAATAGCTATGGCGTATCGTGGTATGAAATTACCGCAAACTTTTACCACTTTGTATCAGGTTCAGTAGAATCTTGGTACTGGGTGTATTTAAAAGGTAATAAGCATACGACGTGGGACGAGTTGAAAACTGCTTTGGTAGAACAGTACCGCAGTTTAGAAAGCGATACCGAGCTTTTCCGAAAGCTATCCGACCGTAAGATGATGAATGGTGAGTCTTTCAATGACTTTTTCGACGCCATTCAGTATTTAAATTCCAGGATGCGAGTTCCAAGACCCGAAAAGGAACTCATCGAGATTATAAAAACAAATGTCCGTAGGCGCATGGGTGAACTACTCATCACCTACAGTCCGTCTAGCTTACGACAGCTAGCATATTATTGTCGAGCTATAGAAAAAGCTCAGTCTCAATACGAGACCAACCGTCCGAATTTCGTGCCCAGTGCACAACGTCCACCTGCAAGGCGTTACGTGAACGAAATCGCAGTTGAACCTTGTCAGGATCTAGTGGTAGCGTTGCCTAATAGCAACATCGAAGCGATCCAGAGAGACCGCAAGCTACAGAAGTATTGGAATTGCCAAGTTCTTGGCCATAGTTTCCGCGATTGTGCAAAACCAATCGATAAAGTATTTTGTTTCCGCTGCGGCTTAGCAGACGCATATAGTCCGTCCTGTCCGAAATGTCTAGCGGGAAACGAGAGGAGGAACAACCCAATAACCGGGGGGTTCGCTCCGATTAGATTTACCCGGAGTTCAAGTGTCCGAACCGACAAAGCCCCTTGAACCTCCTAAGATTACTATTCTGAAACCAGATAGGAGAAATTAATTACCGAACAATGATAAAGATGATTGTAGAACAATCCCTAATTTGAATTACGAACCCAAACCTAATATAAAGTTGAATTTTAGTAACAATGAAACAGAACCATTATATCGTAAGTCTTTTCATGAAAGGCTACACAATTACAATGAAGTGCGTAGAAGAATTGTCACTTTTCCAGAATTATCCAAACGAATACAACGGATAAGGGAACGCTTCCATCGGAAGCGGACTACTTACCGTAACATCGCGTCAGCAACGATAGGCCGAGAATCGAACGACCCACGTCCTTACGTGACGGTCGGTTTATTCGGCGATAGCTTCTTAGGTCTTCTCGATTCAGGGGCAAGTATTAGTTGCTTAGGCACTGATATACTTCCCTATTTGAAGAGTAAAGATGTTACGGTAAGGAAGGTAGAGACTACCGTGTCCACGGCCGATGGACACAAGCAATCCATAGTAGGAGTAATTACTACACCTATCCAATATAAAAGTGTGACAAAGGATATAGATCTGCATATTGTGCCTTCGTTAAGCCAACGTCTATATTTAGGCGTTGACTTTTGGCAAAAATTCCAGATCGCACCTCATGTAATTGCGGGTCTTTCAGGAATTACAACTGGTGGGCCAGAGGAAAGACCCACTAACCAGATTAAGTTGAATGATGAGGAGTCTAAGCGACTAGAAGCTGTTGTACGTAGTTTTCCTTCTTTCGCAGTCCATGGACTCGGGAAAACAAATCTAGTGCAGCATTATATAGACACGGGTGATGCCGTACCTATAAAGCAAAGGTACTACCCCGTTTCTCCGGCGATACAAACTCTTATGTATGCGGAGTTAGACCGTATGCTTTCGTTGGGAGTCATCGAGGAAAGTTCCAGCGCATG
This sequence comes from Platycheirus albimanus, assembly GCA_916050605.2. Lineage (NCBI taxonomy): Eukaryota > Metazoa > Arthropoda > Insecta > Diptera > Syrphidae > Platycheirus > Platycheirus albimanus. The sequence continues at coordinate 338,531,336 of OU696696.1, forward strand.
GAGTTCCCCAGTCGTGCTTGTTCGCAAGCCTGGTAAGAACCGATTGTGTCTGGACTTTCGGAAGGTGAACTCTGTAACAAAGAAAGATGCTCGTCCGATTGCGCATATTGAGGGGCTGCTGGCACGTCTGACAGGGACACGTTATATTTCTAGCATGGACCTGAAGGATGCGTTTTGGCAGATACCGCTGGAGCAAAGTTCGAGGGAAAAGACCGCTTTTACGGTACCTGGCCGACCACTGTACGAATTTAAGGTCATGCCCTTCGGTCTATGTAATGCGGCACAAAGTTTGAGTTACCTGATGAGTCGCGTAATCCCATCGGGGTTACGAGATCAAGTCTTTGTTTACTTAGACGATCTGTTGGTTGTGTCGAAGGATTTCGACGAACACATAGAGACTCTGGAGATAGTCGGAAAGTGTTTGACGAATGCAGGACTGACGTTAACGTCGAGAAGTCGAAGTTTTGTTTTGATGAGCTTCACTATCTCGGGTATAAGGTCGGTCAGGGTTGCTTGAAAGCAGATCCAGATAAAATCGCAGCTATCACTAGCTTTCCCGTGCCAACCACAACTCGTCAAGTTCGCCGATTTCTCGGTATGGCAGGTTGGTATCGGCGATTTGTTAAGGATTTCAGCACCCTAGCCGCACTTTTGACCGAGACATTTAAAAAGGGAAAAGCCTTCAAACTCAGTCCAGAAGCTATTGAAGCTTTCCTGCAAATCAAACAAGCTTTGACTTCAGCGCCTGTACTAGTCAATCCAGACTTCTCCAAAGAATTCATCATTCTCTGCGACGCATCCGCGACTGGCATCGAATGTGTACTCTGTCAGAGGGACGAATCCAGGGCGGAGCAGCCTATATACTACTTCTCTCGGAAACTGAACGCTGCACAGAGAAACTATTCGGTGACAGAGCGCGAGTGCTTAGCAGCTTTTGAAGGTATCCAGAGTTTAGATCTTACGTTGAGGGATACCATTTTCGTGTTATTACAGACCATTCCAGCCTGAAATGGCTGATGACTATGAAGGATCCAACCGGAAGATAAGCGAGGTGGAGTATGCGACTCTAAGGTTTCGATTTTGTGGTGGAGCACAGGAAAAGTACTTTGAATGTTGTACCAGATGCTTTATCAAGAGCATATGAAGATGATGAGTTGACAGTGTCAGCTTTCCTTTCGTGCCTTCCACAGATCGGTGCCTCGGAGGTACTCCACATCGATCTTGAGGATCCGTCCTTTAAGTCTGAAGGGTACCTTGATATCATCAGTCATATCAGGAAGGAACAGGAACGATTACCTGACCTCAAAGTGTCGGAAGGATACATTTACAAGCGCACTAAACATGCGATTGGTAATCCCTTGGCCGACGATCTAACTTGGAAGTTGTGGGTCCCCTCAGAGATGACGGAGTCGTTGATCTCATTAGCTCACAATCCGCCGCGTGCTTCGCATGGTGGTGTGGTGAAGACGGTTTACAGATTGAAAGACAGATTCTACTGGCCCGGTATGTACACGCAAGTCAAACTGTACGTAGACCGGTGTGAAACGTGCAAGACCAGTAAGGCAGCTAACATGACGTTGAGAACAGAGATGGGAAACAGTTTCGAAGTAGACAGGCCGTTCCAACATTTATGTGTTGACTTTCTCGGGCCGTATCCCAGGTCAAGATCCGGAAATGTTTACATTGTCATCGTGTTGGACCAACTGACGAAATTTGTCTTCAGCAAACAACTGCGCAAGGCAACAGCCGCGAACGTTTTTAAGTTCCTGACAGACAAAATTTTTCTGATTTACGGAGTGCCGGAGAGTATTCTCTCGGATAATGGTACACAATTTGTTGGGAAGGAGTTCCAAAAACTCATGGATGTTTTCGGGGTCAAACACTACCGAACGGCAGTGTATGCTCCCCAGTCAAACGCTAGTGAGCGGGTGAACCGTTCAATCTTGGCGGCCATTAGGTCATATGTCAATCCACGACAGACGGATTGGGATGCCCATCTGTCTTCGATCAGCAGTGCCCTCCGCACGACAGTGCATTCAACACTCTCAATGTCCCCATACGAAGCCTTGTTCGCCAACGAATGATAGAGCACGGGGCAGATTATCGATTGTTTAGAGAGTTGGGTGGACTGAACTGTTCGGAGATAGACTGGCTTCCTAAGGTGGCCAAGATGAACATGGTTCACTCGTACTTGAAGCAAGCTTTGATCCGAACCCATGAAGCCTACGAGAAGAATTATAATCTTCGGAGTAGAAAAGTAATGTACAAAGCAGATGATGAGATTTATAAAAGAAACCAAGTTCAAAGCGATGCGACAAAACACCTAAGCGCAAAATTATTACCCAAATTTATCAAAGTTCGTGTAACCCAAGTAATTGGAAATAATCTTTACGAAGTTGAAGACCGGCAAGGTCACAAGTCTACGTGTCATACAAAAGACTTAAAAAGGTAGCACACTTGAAGTACAATTATAGCCCAGACTTAAACAATTAAGTAAGTAAGTAAGTAAGTAAGTAATTCATTTATTGGACCATTATTAAGTTACATATTTTAGGTATGGTTATGAATTTGAGATAGCTTTGGCGTAGCCGTCAGCTTGAATGGCAATATAATATTATTGTAATGATAAGTTATATAAACACAATAAAAAGGAAAAATTAATTTCAAATATACTCAGTCATTAACAGGTTTCTGTATTTAATAATAGAGTTTAGAAAACTACTTAAACAATTATTTCATCATTTCGATCTTTTGAAATATTGAATTTTTTTTATTTACCAGCCTTTTCATGCAAGTACTGACAGTACTTAATACCCTGCTAGTAACCAAAGCATTTGCCCGGCTCTCAGCTGTGCATGAGACTCTTGGGTCAATTTTTTTTATTCTGTATTTTCAGATACCCAAGCATAGATTTCATACGTCTTCAGGCAGTAAGCCTCGTAATTGTTTTTTTTGTCTTCGACCGACAAGACGTAAAAGAGTCGCAGTGTCTTCACGATACGACGAATGGGAGATCCCCATATACCAATTTTTTTTTGCGAGAAGTTATCCTGTTTCTTGGAAATTGGACTAAGTTGAATTAGTCAAAATTCCAAGCTTTGTAGGGAAAACTTTCTCGCCAATCACTGGCAATGAATAATTTTATTACCGCCATCTACCAGCGAGACCATAGTATCAATCGCAATTTGCTGAACGCACCCTTTAAGATCCATCTGCCGAAGAGATTCCGCAGAAAGAAAAGGAAGCCATCTTGTGTGAGATCAGATTCCACCATCAGATATCAGATTCCGCTTCAGATCAAAATCTACCGTTTTCCCAAACAGAGCGATTTTGAGATTGCTCGCATTCCACTGAGCATTCTGAAAGGGTGCCTCCCTTCGAAAATAATAAATCGAACACACACTCGCTCGTTCCATGTTCGGTTCACACTGAGAATTATAGTTAGTCTGTTCACACTTTGCAAACACAAAATTTGATGTGTACAAATGACGTAGAGAGTGTCAAAACCAAGAATTAATGTCAGAACTAAATCGTTAGGTAGTAGGACGGAAGTACTAGTCGATGCGGCCGATTTAATTATTTCCACTTGCTAATCCTGTTCTACATGTCATTCTCAACGCACCGTGTAAATTGATAATGACAGTTCCAAGCAGCACGACAAAAAGTGTAAACATAAAATTTCAATAGACCGGGAACTTCAATATTCAAAAAAAAAAGAAACGCGATCTGAAGTGTATAACATAAATCTTCACACAGAAAAACGCGAAACCGTACTTACCCGTATTTTTCCTGAAGGAATCTCATCCATTCTAATCCACGAATACGAAATGGCAGCGTAAGAATCCGAAAGTATCGTGAGCGCGCTTACCATAAACTGCGTTTCGAAATTCACATTTGACATATGTCAACAAAATGTAGTATGATGAACTTGTCTCACACGATTATCCGAGAAATTAAACCTTTTGAAATGAAGCAAAGGACAACATAGTGCCTTCACCTCAACTCCAACCTTTTTCTTGTTGTCATCCTGACGGATATGACTGTGGCAGAAAATAATTCTGACAGTTACTAAGGTCGAAATTCACTGGTCACATAATCAGAATAATGCTTACCATTGACATCTAGTGCAGTCTGACCCTTACTCCCGTCATTTCCTTACAAACTATTCAAGCCGTCATGCCCTAGTTGTCAATTCATTGCTCAGAACGAAAAAGTGATCAGTGAGTAATGACCCTTAAGGTACATTTTTGACGCGCCACCTATCGTGCCAACTAACACCCAGTTCAAACACTGGAACCATTGACATACTATACATGGACTGCTAGTGAAATGTCATTTTCATACAAATCGCTTGGAAAAATTGACTCTGGTACAAGTGCTTCCACTAACTCAAAAGCGGCAAAAGTTGTAATTATATTTTCAAAAACATATAGCGACATCTATTGTCACTTGCCGAAAGCATAACAAAATCCTTAGATGTGTCTATTCATACGTAGCCAATAAGATGAGTGATGTGATTAAAAAATTTTCTTTCACCTTTCAATACAAAATTATATGACTGGACATTCGCGTAGTGCAGGTAGAATGTTGCGTGCGTGGGACTGACTACGCAAAAGTAATAAAAATCTTTATTCCACAATGCTGTAAGTGTCGTACTGTCGAAACTATTATAAGAATGCTTGCGAATAGACAGTATCAAACAGGGACATCTATTGTCATTCTTATAAAGTGCAAAGAAGAAATGACAAATGTCAAAAGACTTCTGCCAATGTCAATGCCGCACGTGTTTACAGTGCGAAAAATTAATAATTTTATTTTTGTTTAAAATTTCTTTAATTTAAATCGCATATAATGTCCGACAAGTAAGTTTCCCGCTCTTATTTATCAAATAAAACACTACCAACAAATTCTTTACACAGGTATGCAGTTCCAAACAAACTCCCTGGCAAAACAGTCGCCGTTCTTGCCCATCGTAAACGAAGAATTCTCCAAGACAAATCGGTTGTCGAGCAAAAGCGAAAGGAGCGTGTGAAACGCATCGCAAAAGCAAAGGACCACCACAAATTCCGACGTGCAGAATCCTTTGTTATGGGCTTCATCGACGCGGAACGAACATCGAAGCGTATTAGGCAAACTGGCTGAGATATTACATACTTGTGACGCTGTGACGCAGTGCAACTTCAATAAATGGCAATCAAATCAAATATTCCATTCCATTTTGGGCAAGTGAAAATATGTGCATTAAAATTTAAAAAGCAATACGAATTCCAAAATGAATTGCGATGACACTGGCGTTCAAAATTGTCCATTAGCCATTGTTGATTGCGATATACGATCATCATCGGGAGAAGGCAATCAGATGAATCGGCTGGTTCTGCCTTTAAAATAGTCGATGCCAGTGGCAGCAGTTGCGAAAGGACGAGAACTAAACCTCTATTGGGTATTGCCCATCGACAGGGTAGTGAATCATCGACAAAAACCTGCGAGGCTGATTGTGAGCACAAAAGCATCCCAAGCGAACGACCGAGACTTAGTTATTGACACAGAGGAGCTGCACAAAGTGGAATGGAGGCATTGATGTAGACAGTAAATTGTTTAAAACCAAAATTTAACATCCAGCAGCGTTTGCTATCCACTACAAAAGAAGAGAAGGAAAGGCAGAATGAAGAGATTGTTATAATGGAAACTTCATCGGTATCATCGGAAACTGGTTCTTGGGAATCGATTTTTCCTCATCACTGAAGCGGATGTCCGCAAGTGCTGCAATGATTTTTACAAAACGAGAGACGAAACTACTGTGCTGGAATCGAAAAGGAATTGAACGTAACTCAGCTACTTACGAAGATTGTAAGCAATCCATGTCCCTCACCGGAGACGAAGGTCTCATGAACATTATCGATAAAATTCCTCTGATCTCAAAAACATCTATTTTATCTGTAGACTCCTCTCTATCTCAGTAGCACTTACTCGAACACTTTACAACTTCAGGTTCAGCTGCCGATAGATTGGAAAATGTCAATAACATTCCTCCCTCTGTGAAGGTGAACAAAAAAATCGAAGGGATGTCCAATTAAGCGAGACTTTCGATAAAAGGAAGAAGAGATCTTTGCATTCGATCGCACAATTTCGCACATTACAAAAATATATGTAATACTTGCTCTCATGCCAGAGGTTGTTCCTAGAGATTAGATCTTAAGTTAAAATATAGAGCTATACCTACATAATGAGGCCAACTATTTGTTAAAAAAAATGTCAAGACTTTGCCTTTGTACATACAACTTTTATTTCCTTAATAAACATGTCTGTATCAAACAAATAATCCATTTTTTGTGTTAAAAAGTTGATAAACTTTGAATTTAGGATAGGCTGGGTTACTTGATTCTGACTCATGTTGTTGTACTTTATGGTGACGACTATTACTTTTCATTGAACTATTATTACTGCTATCTGACTGATCGATTTTACTCTCTGCGCTTTGCCCATATCCTGCCACTTCCCCATTTGTAATGGTGTCCGCTGGATGACTCAGGCTGGTGGTTAACAGATTTATCTTGGCAGTTGATTTGGTTAATCTGTTTTTGTTGTAATGCCTGCTGCTAGTCGGTGTAGTTGAAAAGTCTTTGTAGGTGCACTAAAAATACTATGAAGTACGAATTGGTTTTGCTGAGGAACTCATCGCTAAGGCTTTTTGGTTTTTCAAACCTGGAAGTGCAAACAAATATTTTAGTCTGATCGGGAATAATTGGATTTCTTACTTGGATTACTTGGATTAGCTTCATCCTCATCGGAGTCTTCAAATGCTTTTATGACACCATGCTTCCGCGGTGATGGATTTTTATTATCCTGTTCTTCTTCTTCGCTGCAGCTACTGTCACAATCTTCGTCTTGATTTTCGTCATCTTCTTTATCATCGTTAGTCGGTTGTTCAGTTGTTTCTGTGTGGTGTTCTTTATTTTCTTTCCCCTTGTTTGTGTTTTATCCAAGTTCTTTATTATATGTTGATATTCATCTTATGGCAGCTCCAATAATTGGGACAGCTGAGAAAATAAGAGAATATTAACACACGAATTTGTTAACTTAGTTTCACAGAATTCAATTAGATGGTCCATTACCATCGGAGTCGTCAATAATTCTAAGCACCAATCTGGCAAACGCAGGTGCTTGAGGTTCGCCTTTTTCATCGTCATATCTTCTCATTGATGTAGTCCTGTTTATATATTCCTAACGGTCGAGACACAGTAAATGCTTACAAGGCCGCCTGGATTGAACAATCCAGTCGTTCCACCACGTAGGAGACAATGAGGAAGCATGTAGTATTTTTGTTATTGGCACACGTTATCCTCGCAGGAAAGTTTATCTTCTGAAATAAAATAAGTTTATGAAAAAATACCTATTTATTTTAAATAATTAAATAAATCACAAACATTTATAATGAAATTGAATGACCGAAAAACAAAAAGTAAAAATCGCTCCAATTATAAATTACGACGACGACAAGGACAGCAACAAATGAAATGTCAAAATAGTAGTTCTACCTTTTTGCCGTGTTTGAGTTAGTGGAGCTGGCGTATAAGTGGAACCATCGTGAAGTTGGCAACTAGCAGTCCATGTATAGTATGTCAATGACTGGAACGCAGCCATGAGACTGGAAGTTAGGGCGTTGGCTGACGGAAAGTGAAAAATATGCTCTAGAAATATCAGAGTAGAAGTCATTTTGAAGAAAGACATCAACCTGTGAGCAACACAACCGCAGAACAAAAAAATAATTTTCTGTGCAAGATTTGTGTTGCGACCAATTTTTTTTTATTAATTCTTGCCGCGCAAGGGCAAGATATTTTAAGTTGGGATAATTTATTACTAAAACTAGGACTTGGATAGCAATCGAGGTAAGATAATCAAACTTATATATGCACCAAGGCAAGAAGATGAAATTTTTTCTGCTTTGAGGCATATCTACGCAGAATTCTTTTTATATATATAGACACGAGGTCTGATACATTTTTGGATCTTTAGGTTCAACACTTTCATGGAGGTTCCAAAGCATATTTATGCATAACTAGAACGGGATGCTACTTCGAGGATTTTAGATGAATCATTCATGGAAACACCTGGAGATTTCCTGGCGTCAGGCGTCTGGTGACAAAATAGTTCGTCCAGACACGTGGGTCCTATTCTGTACATACATTTAGGCCTGTGAGCATTCCTAGGAATTAAATACATGAAAATCCACCGCATTTTTGATGCACAATCAACGTACAATTTTTTTTTATTTCCTGCACACTTGAGTGTCTTTGAAAGACACGTTTCGACGCCGTGCGTACATCGAAACGCACCACTTATAGGTCAGACACGCGTGGCGCCTAGGAGCTCCTAAAGAGGGCTTCTATTACAATAAATTGAAGCAAGGCAAACGCGTGGACGCCGTCCGGCGTTGATCCGTTCCGGCTCGCCGACGGCCACGCCCTTTTTATTTTTCCTCGGATTTCACCTATACGAAGGTACACCGCCTATGAATAGGCATCACAACCGCGATCGCACAAGTTGCATCAGATTACCAATTCTTTTATAATTTAAACAAAATGAACTATTCAATTTAATTACTTTATTAAACTCTTATATTTTATCTTACGAATAGGAACACGTTTTCTAATTACTGACAGAAAAATATATTTTAAGACAGAGATAAGGAAAAAAGAAGAAGCAAAGAATAGATTTGAGGTGATCGTTGAACTGTCAAAAATAAAAGCGAATTAAGATGTTACAATCTACCCACTCGTTTAGTATCTAGGGTGAGTACCTCAACGGACCTCTTCGAATTCTTCCGGTACGCCGTGGTGTACATGATGTCATTGAAGACCTTGGCTGATAGCTCGAATGTTGTTTGGGCTGTTGCTTTGAAGAAGGTGGAGTTGATGACTCTTGAAGTGGAGTCCTAGTTGGTGAATGATGTAATTGAATATCTTGTGAGTTTGGTGATGGGCTTTGAGTAACTGGGTCTGGATCGTCATAGAAACGTAACCGACGTTCTGAGTTATCATTTTGGCTGGAACTAGGAGTGGTGGCTATATATCCTTTAAGCTGGTCTACGTGTCGCTTATGTCGAATTCCATTGTGTTCAACTTCATAATGTAGTTGTCCAAGCTTAGTAACTATCTTACCAGGTAACCAAGGAGCAGATGAGGAACTGTAAGAACGGAACATCACTTGTTGATTTGTTTTGAAGCTGCGTGGTTGGTGAAGAATTTGAGGCTCCTGTTTTGACAAGACTTTAAGTTTTAATTCTGGTTTCAGGCAATCTAGACGAGTTCGTATTATTCGACCCAAAAAAAGTAACGATGGAGGCTGTCCGGTAGTTTGATGTGGCGCTTTATGAAACTGGATTAAGAATTTGTTAATGCAGTGTTGGAGGTTGGTCGAATTTGCTCCGGAGAGAAGAAGAGACCTCTTAACGGTTTGTACGTATCGTTCGGCTTGGCCATTTGTCGATGGGTGATATGGCGCAGTTCGCTTATGGAAACGTACGCCTTGTATTTTTAAAAACTGTTGAAACGACTCCGAACAAAACTGTGGACCGTTGTCCGAAACAATAGTAGTAGGAACGCCAAACGTTGAGAAGACTTCTTCTAGAATTTTGCTTGTGGCTTCTGCAGTAGTGGATGTGGTTATTTTCACTTGAGTCCATTTGGAGTAAGAGTCAACGATGATAAGCAAGTATTTGCCTTGAACTGGGCCAGCGTAGTCGATATGAACTCTCTCCCAGGCACTAGATGGGTATTCCCAATGATGGATGTTGTATTTAGGAGGCAGTTTTGCGTGTTTAAGGCATTCAGAACATGATTTCGCTAATAGTTCTATATCTTGATCGATAGAGGGCCAATATATCAAGGATCTAGCAATACCTTTCATTTTTGTTATTCCAATGTGGGCAGTATGAAGCTCATGAAGAAGTACGGAACGGAATTTCTTTGGAATTACTACCCGGTGACCAAGTAGAAGACATCCACAAGATTGTGTGTAATTCAGCTGATTACCTGTGCATCCAATTGATGATAACGCTCTACCGTCCTGAATAGCAGAAAGCATTGGAGAAAGTTCAGCATCCTTCCTTGTCTCGGAAGCGATGTCATCGGCGGTGACTGGCATCTGGCGTATTTGCTGCAGGACGAACTGATCAAAGTCATCTTTGTCTGATAAGCAAAGATGATTGACAGTTTCCACAGAATCTTCGGTGGGAAAAGCGCGGGACAAATAGTCAGCATTCGCATTTGCATTTGAAGATTTTAATTGAATTTCGTAATTAAAGTTTGTAAGGTAGCTAGCATAATTGGAACATCTTGACAAAGTAAATTTTGGGAGTAATGAATTTGGTGCAAAAATATGTGAAATTGGTTTATTGTCGGTGAAAATAATGAATTTCCTACCGTACAAGTATTGGAAAAACTTTTTGACTCCCCATACGATAGCTAGAGCCTCTTTGTCTATTTGTGGGTATGCACGTTCGGTTGAATTCAAAGATTTGCTAGCGTATGCTATCGGGCGCTCACCACCATCTGGCATTCGTTGGGATAGGACTGCACCCAACCCAACAGGACTAGCATCAACAGAAAGTAAAAGCGGTAAGTCAGGATGATAAGAGATTAAGACTCTATCAGATGTAAGCTCTTTTTTTAAGAACTCGAATGCTTTTTTTCCTTCTGAGGTCCAGTGGAATTTGGATCGTTTGAGCATTTCTCGAAGTGGTGTGGAAATAGTTGACAAGTTTGGTATGAATGAATGGTAATAAGTAATCTTACCCAAAAATGTTTGAAGTTGTGCTGCTGTTGAAGGCTTAGGGGCATCTCGTATTGCTGCTACATGTTTGTCCAATTTGTGAATACCTGAACCGTCGATACGATGTCCTAAGAAATCAACAGACTCCAAAAGAAAAGCACATTTTGAGCGTCGAAGTTTGAGTCCAAATTGATGCAATCTCACGAAAGTACTTTCCAAGGCCAATAGAAGTTCGTCGATATTATCAGCAAAAACTAGGAAGTCGTCAAAAAAGTTGATTGTATTTTTAAGACCATGTGTAATTTCTTCTGTCCTACGATGCCAAACAGCTGGTATACTGGCAACACCATACTGTGCCCTGGTTGGTTGAATGAGTCCATGGGTTGGTGTATTTAATGTCATTGCTTCCGAGAACTGTTCACTGCACGGCAAACTCATAAAAGCGTCTGTCACATCCAAACGACAAAATACTTTCGCTCCACGTACTTTATTAAAGATATCTTCCGCTTTGGATATGGGATGTTCGTCGACGATCAGCTGTGGATTGAGCGTGGATTTGTAGTCTCCAGTAATGCGTATTTTTTCTCCTTTGACCACAACATGAGTTGGCGATGCCCATTGTGAATGGGTGACTTTTTTGTAAAATCCGGATTGAAGTTTTTTGTCTATCTCTGAAGCGTAGGCATTAAGCAGCGAGTATGGAATTGGTCGGGCTCTCGCGAAAACTGGCTTGACATCGGCCTTGAAATGGATGTCCACTGGTGGTCCTACCATTGTGCCTGCAGTTTCACTAAATAAGTCTTCGAATTTGATTAGTAATTTTTCAATTGAATTTTTATTACCAGAATTTATCGATATTTTTTGAATTTTAAAGTATTTGTCGAAATCAATTATGTCAGCAAAATGTGCGATCCACTCACGACCAAAAATGTTGTCGGATGGAAATTCTGTGACGTAAAGAGTGAGTATTTTGGAGCGTCCTTGGAAGGTAACTTTCACTTGTGCACATTGACATTTGAATTTGTTTTTTGTAAAACTGCAAAAAGTTCGGTCGGAAGCAGTGAGCAGTTGCAATGGCAGTAGAGTTTTAAAAGTGTCAATACTGACCATTGAACATGCTCCGGCTGTGTCCAATTCCATCTTCAAGGGCTGATCATTGACATGGACATCTATCATGACGGGCGGGACTCTTTCTTCAATTTTATTAATGGCTTCGGCCTCATCCTGCAAGAAGTTTACACAATTTACCTCAGAGGCTGTGTTGCTGGTTACTTTGTGAGTTTTATTTTGGCGACATACGCCTGCGATGTGACCTTTGCCATTGCAAAGTCGGCATGTTGCATTTTTAAATTTGCAATCTTGTCGCCAGTGATTTCCTCCGCAACCGAAGCATTTGAATTTTGGTGGGGATTTTGTATTTTGTGATTTGTCCCTATTGTACTTGCCACGGGAGCGAAACCCTGACGATTTTTTGATGCGAGGCCGAGAGTCGTGAACGAATTGGTGAATTGAAGATGAGGTGGAGTTGGCCTTTATTGCATTTGATGCAAGTCTTGTCGCTTCTAACGTTGCGGCGGTTTTGACTGCGTCAACGAATTTTTCAGGTTTTTTCGCTATAATAGCATCTCGAATATCATCTCGATGAACTCCATGAATAAATTGGATGATCAATGAGTAATCGAGAAATGTATCAAACTCACAGAACCTTGCTCCTGCCCTTAGGCGTTCTTCGAAAGCAGAAATGGACTCATCAGAATTTTGTGTGATGCCACGGAAACGGATAGCTTCACTGTACTTATTTTTCGTTTCGGTGAAATGCGCTTTGAGAGTCTCAGAAATTTTCTTAAAACTAAGCGTGCTAACATCAGTAGGATGAGAAAGATTCCGTAAAATAGTATTAAGAGTTGCTCCCATGTGCACTCGAAGTTGAGCTGCTTTTTTGTCTTCAGGTATTTTGCACAAATCAAGTTGCAACTCAAAACGTTCTATGTAATCGTCGAACGATTCATTGGAATTGATATTGAATTCGGCGAAATAGAATTTAGAATTTTGTGTAATTGTCTCACTTGTTGCATTGGCTTGCAGCGTATATAAATCAGCAACAAGTCTGATTAATTTCTCGATCTGTTCTTCCGCCATTTTAGAAATTAAAGAAGTTGAATTTTCTTTTGCTATAGGATTTTTTCTTTTTTTTTTTTAAATGAATTTGATGTTTGGAAGGTTCTTTTAATACCTCGTCGCCATTTTTATAATTTAAACAAAATGAACTATTCAATTTAATTACTTTATTAAACTCTTATATTTTATCTTACGAATAGGAACACGTTTTCTAATTACTGACAGAAAAATATATTTTAAGACAGAGAGAAGGAAAAAAGAAGAAGCAAAGAATAGATTTGAGGTGATCGTTGAACTGTCAAAAATAAAAGCGAATTAAGATGTTACAAATTCAGTAGAGCACGTCAGCACCTATAGAAGCAACAGGAATCCACTTCAAGATAGCAACTGGACGTCTGGCTTGCATTATATGCCAATGCCGGTCCATCAACTATATAATATACTTAGTGAAAATTAAGCTACGAGGGAATTCCATAATCATCTGTAATCATCTTTAATCGAAGCAACAGATCCGGCAGTAAATTTATATGTGAATTTAAGTGGAAATAAGAAATAAGATCCTATGTAAAACGTATCAGGTAACAATTTTGTCCGTTAAATTTATTGTGTTTCGTGGGTTCCGTGAAGAGCTAAGGAGCCTTTCCAACCCCTCATTCCCCGCATATTCAGTGGAGTTAAAGAGGCCAATTCTGCCTCCACGACAAGCGTTTAACGCTGGCGACTTCGCTGCCGACCATGGACGGTGGTGCCAACGCAATATAAAGAAAGTTTCATAGATCGTGGGCTACATATTCCCACATTCATTTAATCCTTTTTTTTATGTATTGATCTATGAATTTTATCTTAGGTATTTATATCTTAATACATATTGTGCATACATACATTTGGTGATTTCGAATACTCATTTCCATAGCATTTAACTACATTAAAATTCGAAGTTGACGTCGTTAGTAATAGTCAACGACAAGCTATCACCGCCGCGACAACGCGATTAACGAATTGTCTTTAGACATTGAAGATTTGAATGCTAACGTCTGTCCGTGACTTTTCCTTTCTTTATCCTTTTTCTATAAACAAAATTACAATTAGATTATATTTTTAACTTTTAAGTGTAATAACCCTTGATCTTCTTATCAATGAGCTGTGATCATAATCATATTTTAAAGATACGTTACCTTTAGATTAATTTATACAGAAGGGCAAAGTTCCCAAAGTTAATTTTGTAAATCAATGAAGTTTAAATAACCTTTCTTTCTATCAAAGTTATAGAACAAGATTCTCTTTCTTGGAATACATTTGAATGTATTTGATAATTACATAGTTACAACAGTTTTTTGAATTTGAGGAGTATTGACAATAATGTAGATTCACTTTTAGCATAAGTTTATAGTAGGTATATACTTTAAAACATTCTTGTTAGATATTAAGAATTATTCGCAATAAAATAATCAGTTATTTTATAACGCATTAACGAAATTTCTGCAGTACAGTTTATTTCTTCTGGACATTTAATTTCTTAATGAGTTTACAGATATTTATTATGGAAGCGTAAGCCATAAATAGGGAGGGTGGTGACCCTCAAAATTCCTCCGGAAAGGACAAGGTGGTGTGGAAGAATGGAATACTATTGAAGTATTCCCAATGCAACATAAGATTTTCTTTGCAGTGTTGTGATATCTTTGAGTCTTGTAGTTTTCTTTTCCTAGACAAGGAGTGATTGTAAGCGAGCATATTAATTGCTTGCTTTTTCCTTTTAAGGGGCTATTTAAATTGTATAGAGTCGTGGGGACTCATAGGTCCACAGTAGCCAAGGACGCAGAGTAGGAGAGTTGATTTCTGCTTGCGAATTGGGTGGGTTGAGAGACCTGGGGGATTACACAACACCTTTAATCCTCACGGTTAGACACCTCATCCTCCACTGTCTGCGCAGCATCGTGGTAGCAGAGTGGAAGGAAGGTAACAATAGCCATGGCGGCCACAATCATCTATGGTTTGCTAGTTACCAACATACTTACGTGTCTTGTTCTTCTGGTTGATAAAACAATTCAAACACGATTTCTTGCTTTTGTCCAACGTTTACTCTCAACAATTCGTATGAGGTGCAAACGGAGATCTGTCTTACTTTCGGTCCAGTTCTTGTCAGTCTTATCTTTGAAGATTATGAGGGCCCTTAAGCATTTTAACATACTTATTCGAGCTCACCCATCTTGAGCTCAACGGTCGGCAGTGAAAAATAGAGGTAACCCGGAGCAAGTGCCCACGGCCTGGCTGAGCTGGTCATAGCTATGGTACTGCCGGCCACCACGACGGTCGATCTGGACCACGGTTCTACGTTGTCGCATGCCGTTCTTGCCAGCTGTTCTCTACGAACGATTGGCGAGAAAGGGGGCGTTGCCGGCATAGGATCGCTTCCGTCCCTTTAACAATGAGAGTAGGTCGCCACAGTTAGATAAGCAAATGCGATCTGGGGTAAAGTGTAGGGAAAACTTTCTCGCCAATCATTTACACATAATAAAACAACAATTGCCACTCGTGCCATCTAGGTGCGAAACCCTCATTTTACTTGCACATTGCTGAACGCATTCGATGGGTTCCACCAGAGAAGGATTCCACAAAGAGGAAGCCATTTTGGCAGATGGATTCCACTTCAATTTATAATCCACAAGATTTCCCCTACCTAAAACTACTTCCAGTATGGTCTGGTTACCGTGACGTCATCAGACGCAAAATTGGATCCCAGGAGACAACTACTCGCTAGTTAGTGTTGAGTAGTGTTCACACCAAATGCACCGGAGTAGTGATCACACTAGGTAATTTTGCGATAATAGCGACAGTCATACCACCAGACATTTCAGAAACACCAAACTGACAGGTAAATGTCAGTGAACCAATATGAGGAAAATAGTCGATGCGGCCGATATATTTCTCCTGCAATTGTCAATCTGAACCTACACTAGGCTGTCACTCTACTGTCCAACTATTAGAATTGTCATTTCTGGTCTGTGCAGAAAATGTTCCTTAAGGGCGTGACAGCACATGGCACAAAACTGCGTTCGCAGAACAGCAAAACAATCAAACACTATTTCCATGTTGCTACACTTTATGGAAACGCAAAATCCCATACTTACCATTATCTGCAGAACCGTTATACGCTAAAGTCAAGAAATAAAGCAATGACAGATACTTACCAATTGCTACCAAACAGACATCTTGACATTCAGAATACCTGAAAAACATCCTTTAGTATTCAGAGCAGTATGGCTAGAACTGTCAAATTCATAATTTCTCAGAATTGACAAATTACCAAGTGATTGTCTATTCCCAAAATGTATTTGATAACTCAGAATCTCGCTATCAATACTTTGCTCTCCATGCCGAATCCCCATCTACTAGTGTAACTAGAGCTTCAGTTTATGTCAAGACGTTCAAATGTCGATCATAACATACAATTTTACGTGTGAATTCATGTCAGGACATAAGTAACACAGTGTGAACTGAACATTCACATTCGTTACTTTGACCCATTTAACTCGCTAGTATGTCTGGAACGGCATTCTGGAAAGCAAAATATGATTGGAAGTACAACGATATCTGATTGGTGCCGGCTATTGTGGAACTCATACCCGTCTGCTTACTTCATTTTGAAGATAGACAGCGGAGAGGCAACAACCCCAGTGCAGAACGTTCTCGTTCTTTTATAAAAAAGTAAAAAGCAGCAAAGTCGTGCTTTCACCCAATTTATTGCAAGAAGCAATAAGATTCACCAATTGCCTAGGCAATGGGACATCCCATCCTCCACTTTAGGATAATATTTAATTTCCTTTCTTATACAGGTATGTTAAAAAGAAATTTTTTTTTTGGTCTCCAAAGCAAAATTTTTTTTGCTTTGACGAATGAGACTAAGAAGCCACATGGCTAAAACGTATTTTCCCTTTTTAGGACCATAAGGATAATCCAGCAGGAGCGCTACTACCCACCACAACCGAATTAGGGTGAGGCAGACGAGGCTGCAGTTTTTCCTGGAGAATTTATACCTACGTTTCGCACGAAGGAGCAGAAATTTTTTTTCCTTTTTTTTTGCCGATTCCTCCGGTGATAAAGTGCGAATTAATCTACTTACCTACCCTGAAAACTGTGCGCGCATAATTGGTACAATAAAAGCTTACCATGGATGCATGTAGCGTCATAGATTTGGAAGAATAAATCCGATGCATCGACATTTTTATTCCTTTTTTTGACCACGCCAAACATTTTCCTTTGCGACACGTGCGTCTGCATGGCACTAGGCGCATCATCCGATATTTATAAAGCCTTCGGAGTGGGTCTGATCGACGTTGATCCGAATGCTGGCTCGTCGACAACCCCGAAAGCGCCAGGAATCCAGATAGTATATACTTTCACCTGGCACATGTCCTTTTTACGTGCATAAATCTTAGCAACTGGACATATATATTCACCAATGGCTTCCATGCCCAACGTATATTTACTCAAAGCTTCTATGCCCAACGTTTAATCATCTATGGCTTCTATGCGCAACATTTTATCACATGGCTTCTATGCCCCACGTTTAATCATCTATGGCTTCTATGCCCAACATTTACTTCGTTATTGTCCACTGGATAGTTGACCAAAGCATCGGCTTCTAGGCCCAACGTTACAGCATAACCATCCGGGGCACCGAAAGCCCCATTTCGTGATCGAAGGAGCTGTTATTCTCCATCGACTCTTTTGTGCGGATATCACATTATCTATAATTATCAACTTCATAGAGTATTAATAAGAACCAGGTAACAAAGAATGCATGTTTATTAGTGTCTTTGTATTATTTTTGTTCACGTACTAAGTGGGAGCCCTATGCCCATACCACTCCATCAAGGAAGAAATCATTTTCATAGGATCTAGTTTGATCCACGCCACGTTTGACGCAGCGGTTGACGCTGTCGTTCACAACCAGACAACCACGGAAGGTGGTTGGCGAATAATTTTGCACTTCCTTTGAGGAATGGAGTGCGAGTGCGACCTTACGCCTCCTTCACTCCAACCGATACCTTGCACCTTGGGTGTTCCAAGTTATATTATATAACAATTTAACATCATATGAATTATTATAGTTTAGCTATTTTATAAACTTGTGCATGAAAAGTGAAATATTCTCCTTTTTTTTGTGTTTTCGGTCTAAACGTTATTTTTTTTTTGTGTATTGAGATTTTTGAAGCTCAAGTAAAGTGAGTATAGTTTTCGTTTCAGTCGATACAGTATCTTGCTACTACCTACAGACAGAGAAATTTCTGTAGTAAATTTAACAAAACCGTGTTGTAAAATTTACAAAAGCGCTTTGTAGTAAATTTCACAACTAAAAACGACAAATCGTAGTACTTTTAGTAAAATTTACTACAAGTCGGGAGAAATTCGTAGTAGTATTTATTATTCTCGTACTACACTGATGGTGAAATTAAGGTACTACACATGTAATAAAATTTACAACGCAAAACAGTAATTACTGTAATAAAATTTACTTTTATTTCAAAGTTCTGTAGTAAATTTAACAAAACCGTGTTGTAAAATTTACAAAAGCGCTTTGTAGTAAATTTCACAACTAAAAACGACAAATCGTAGTACTTTTAGTAAAATTTACTACAAGTCGGGAGAAATTTGTAGTAGTATTTATTGTTCTCGTACTACACTGATGGTGAAATTAAGGTACTACTTATGTAATGAAATTCACAACTCAAAACAGTAATTACTGTAATAAAATTTACTGCATTTGATAGTAAAATTTATTACAAATGTAATTTATCTTAAACACGACTCTTTAGCAAAGACTCTTATTCTGATCACTACAAATGCAGTTAAATTTACTACACAAACAATAAAAATCACTACTAATATCGTGAAATTCATCACGCCATTTTTGTAAAATTTATTACGACTGCAGTTTCTCTCATACTCGACCCCTTAGCAAGGACACTTGTGGTAATGAAAACAAATGCAGTTGAATTCAACGACAAAACAATGAAATTTACAATTAATATGGTAAAACTCATTACAAATACAGTAGTTCCAAAAGCCTAATGTTTTTTTTTTAGCAAAGACCCGCCTTTTAAAAACAGACGCTTGTTGCGATTACTACAAATGCAGTTAAATTTACCACACAAACAATTTAATTCAATATTAATGTAATGAAATTTACTACGTCATTTTGTAAAATTCACTACACATACAGTAAAATATTTTATCCGCCTTTTCAAAAAAGACGCTTGTTGCGATTACTATTAACGCAGTTAAATTTACTACACAAACAATTTAATTCACTATCAATGTAATTAAATTAATTTACTTCGCCATTCTGTAAAATTTACTACGCCAGGTATAGGTACCTACAGTAAAAATTTTACCCATATTTTTATGAAAAGACGCTTGTGGCGATTACTACAAATGCAGTTAAATTTACAACACAATTTTTTTATGTTTTTGTGTAACTTTGTGTAAATTTTGTTTTTTTTAAAAACTATAGAAAACTTTTGTAAATACATTTGGTTTTCAATGCTTCACTTCAAAATAAGGAAAGCATCATAAATATTGGCATAATGATATATTTCTTATACATGCATAAATATATTTTAATGCCGATACATTTTCAGAATACCTATAGTCAGGTTAAAATTAAATTATCAAGTTTTTTTGTTTCAACATTTTGAGTACCTACTTATTACGAAAAAAAAAGAAAGTGTTGTATGGCAACTACAGTTGCGAACCTTTTCATTAATTCCAAAACTCAAAAACATGAAAAAAGGCTATAAATCATTAGGCCGCGCCTCCATTGGCAATATTTATTTCTGACATTATGTTAGATATTATTTCTGAAATTTATGTTTTAACATTTCATTTATTGTTATGATCTCACCAAGTAAATCTCATCGCTTGATCTTAGCAATTTACTATAAAGCTAAAATAACGTAGGAAAAATTAGGCAACACAGTACACAGCTAACTTATTTACTTTAATTTTTGTCCTAACACCATATGCAAATAATTTTTTTTACTCATAACTTCAACACACTTATTAAAATTGTTTTATAAGCCCAGCCAGCACTTCATATCCTTTAAGGTAGTTCCACACTATCCCACAGTGTAATACGACATGTCAAAAATGTGTGATGAAAGAGGTGTATAATAGCGTGTGGAAACAAAATATGACAGCGCAGATCTCATACGATTTGACATGTGTTTAGATCTGAAATATTTTTTTAGGATTTATGTAAAACCATCACACATTCCTTCACACTTTTTTTGACATGTCGTACTACACTGTGGGATAGTGTGGAACTACCTTTATAGGTATTCCATTTTGAGTCCTACCATATAAATTAACTAAATTAAATTGAAAAAACACCAAAACACTACTTCCTTGAATAATTATATAAAAAACAACCAAAAAAATATAAAATACACCATGCTCAAGTTGACATGTCACCACAAACGTCAAATTTATCTCTGCATTTATTTCTTCTAAGAAGACAAGAAATAAATGAAGAAATCTATGTCTAGAAACTATAAAAATCCAGACATAAGGGAACTCCACGTAAAATATTCACTAAATGACACATTTCTTGAAATCATTCATTTCAAGTGGAGGCCCAGGGTTAAAGTTATCAAAAATCATCAAAAGGTGCTTGTTTTATTTTCATAACTTTTCTCTACTCCCATTGTAAGGGTTTCAATACATATTATTCCCGTATTTTATTGTTTGTAAAGACGCTTGTGGTCATTACTACAAATGCAGTAAAATGCATTACACATTTAGTTGAATTTACTATCATTATTGTGAATTATACTACGTTATATTGTAAAATTCATTACGAATATAGTACATCTTATTTCCGCCTTTTTTTTGAAAGGACGCTTTTAGTTTTTACTACCAATTCAGTGAAATTTACTACAAGTTCAGTAAAATTTACCACATCAGCAGTAGAATTAGCTACCAGCATCATTCTAAGATTTAAACTTAAAATAAGTACCAGTGCTATCGTTCAAATTTCAATTTGTATTAAATTCCTTTTTAATTGCGTCAAAATTATTTTGGCTTACAAGGTTTTCACACTGGACCGAAAACTCAAATAGTTTGACTTTTCATGAACATGTGACTGTTTGAAGGTACTTTTTTTCAAAAAGTCCCTTGACATTTAAAAT
Source organism: Platycheirus albimanus (assembly GCA_916050605.2). NCBI lineage: Eukaryota > Metazoa > Arthropoda > Insecta > Diptera > Syrphidae > Platycheirus > Platycheirus albimanus. The sequence goes on from OU696696.1 coordinate 338,552,413, forward strand.
CACATACTCTGAGAACACTACACTGAAAAGTTTTTAAATTCAATGGTTTTCTTTTTTAATAGTTCAGTAGTTTGCTTTTTCTTTTGTCTCTGTGTTGTTTTTCTGTACCGAAACCGAAAGAAATCTTGCAGACTAAAAATTAATTTTTCAATGAATATTAAAAAATAAATGATACACACATACAATTTAAAATTTTCACATTCTTGCAAACAAATGCCAACTTTTCAATTTAATTCGTCGCTTATACCTGGTAAATTAGCAAAGGAAAAGTTAATCAAAGCCCACTAACTTAAAAAATATGTTATAAATATGGTTTTTGACCTTAATCCAACGATTAAATCTAGATCACCTCTAGTTTATGTTTATTATTAACGCTATCACAATTATAATGGAAGAACAATTTCAATTTTTTTTTTCTTTTTGTTGTACAATACATAAAATACTATAAGTTAAAAGGTCACCTATTAAGCTAAAAACTTATACATATGTATTTTTTTAAGTTGTCACAATTTAATATTGAATGTAATTTAAGACTTTTCTTATCGCGGGAATGATACATTGTAAATTAATTGATATATTTCAATAAATTCACAAACTTTGTAGTATTGAGCCGTTTATCACAAATTTTCGTTTTTTTTTTGTTTATTTAAAAGAGTGTAAAATTAACAAAAACAAATTGTAATTTTCTAATTTAGTTTCTTTTATACGCATACACCTATTTTTATACAGGTTATTTTTTATTGCACCTAATGCAAAAAATCAGTTGTCAAATTAATTAAAAAAAAAAAATCTATTTTGTTTAGTTTGCACTTCAAAATAACCCAAAGCACTTTTATTGCTTAAGCTTTAAAACCAAAAAAAATATTCCTTACTCTTACTACTTTTACCTAGCGCATTTGTATTTGCCGCTTTCTGAAACGACAGCACTGCATGCGCAACGTATGGAAATTGCAAAATGGACAGCGCGCGTGGCTAGCCATTCGCCATTGCAAAGTATGTCTGATATTGAAAAGAATAAAAAATAATTGGAATTGTGTTTTATCGTTCTGTTTCTGCCGAAACAAATTAAATTAAATTCAGTGCGCGAAAAACGTGAAGAGTTGTTCTTTTAAAGAACGTAAAAACATTAAAAACATTAAAATCATTAAAAACTTGAAAAACGTGAAAAAAAGCAAAAAAATAAAAACGAGAAAGATAAAAAATATAACAAAACTAAAAGGACTTAACAAGGTAATAAATTGTATATTTATTATATTATATATAGGTATTATATTTATTATATTATGCCTATTAAGATTTCTTGACAAAAAAAACTACCACCATATGACCAGAAACACAAAAATGCCTTTTCTTCAGCATCTATCCATGCGATGTTGAAGATTTTAGTGTTTCCTAAATTAGGTGAATCCCGCGCTACATATATATATATATATATATATATATATAAATATGGCCAGAAACACAAAAATGCCTTTTCTTCAGCATCTATCCATGCGATGTTGAAGATTTTAGTGTTTCCTAGTTTAGGTGAATCCCGCGCTACATAAGTATATAATATATATATAAATATGGCCAGAAACACAAAAATGCCTTTTCTTCAGCATCTATCCATGCGATAGTGAAGATTTCAGTGTTTCCTAGTTTTGGTGAATCCCACGCTACTTTCAACATCCCCCGTTTCCCCCAAAAAAAATTATTTAAAAAAAATTTCATATAAGAGGTGTTTCTTTGGCCATATGTCTTTCAGGGGTACAAATAAAGCTATATCTCGAAAGTTACTTATCCGATCGTTTTTATTTTGGTCACGATGAGTCACTAATGAGCTAATGCAACTAACTGCATCACCAGAATTTTCATTGTATGCATATTAAGATTTTTTGACAAAAAAAAACTACCGCCATATTGACCTATGATATGGTCAGAAACACAAACATCAACTTTTCTCAGCATATATACATCCGATAGTGAAGATTTTAGTGTTTCCTAGTTTTGGTGAATCCCGCGCTACTTTCAACATCCCCCGTTTCCCCCTAAAAAAATTATTTAAAAAAAATTTCATATAAGAGGTGTTTCTTTGGCCATATGTCTTTCAGGGGTACAAATAAAGCTACATCTCGAAAGTTACTTATCCGATCGTTTTTATTTTGGTCACGATGAGTCACTAATGAGCTAATCCAACTAATTGCATCACCAGAATTTTCATTGTATGCATATTAAGATTTTTTGACAAAAAAAACTACCACCATATTGACCTATGATATGGTCAGAAACACAAACATCAACTTTTCTCAGCATATATACATCCGATAGTGAAGATTTTAGTGTTTCCTAGTTTTGGTGAATCCCGCGCTACTTTCAACATCCCCCGTTCCCCCTAAAAAATTATTTAAAAAAATTTCATATAAGAGGTGTTTCTTTGGCCATATGTCTTTCAGGGGTACAAATAAAGCTACATCTCGAAAGTTACTTATCCGATCGTTTTTATTTTGGTCACGATGAGTCACTAATGAGCTAATCCAACTAATTGCATCACCAGAATTTTCATTGTATGCATATTTAGATTTTTTGACAAAACAAACTACCACCATATTGACCTATGATATGGTCAGAAACACAAACATCAACTTTTCTCAACAAAAAAACAATTAATATAAAAACGAAAAGGATAAAAACATAAAATAAGTCTAAAAGGACTTAACAAGGTAATAAATTGTATATTTATAATATAATGTAGGTAATATATTTAAATCAAACATTTGGGACTTGATTCATGCATTCATTTGAATTTGCTTCTGGATTGGAAAAAGTAAATTTGTCAATTTTCTTCAAGACGCCTCATCTTAGAAACACAAAAATGCACTTTTCTGGTTTAGAAGTTAGAAGATGGTTGATGGTAGAAGGTGGTATAGAAGTTAGAAGATGGTTGATGGTAGAAGGTGGTATAGAAGATAGAAGATGGTTGATGATAGAAGATGGTTGATGGAAGAAGGTGGTATAGAAGTTAGAAGATGGTTGATGGTAGAAGTTGGTATAGAAGATGGTTGATGGTAGAAGGTGGTATAGAAGTTAGAAGATGGTAGATGGTAGAAGGTGGTATAGAAGTTAGAAGGTGGTATAGAAGTTAGAAGATGGTTGATGGTAGAAGGTGGTATAGAAGATAGAAGATGGTTGATGGTAGAAGATGGTTGATGGTAGAAGGTGGTATAGAAGTTAGAAGATGGTAGATGGTAGAAAGTGGTATAGAAGTTAGAAGATGGTTGATGGTAGAAGGTGGTATAGAAGTTAGAAGATGGTTGATGGTAGGAGTTGGTATAGAAGATAGAAGATGGTTGATGATAGAAGATGGTTGATGGTAGAAGGTGGTATAGAAGTTAGAAGATGGTTGATGGTAGAAGTTGGTATAGAAGATAGAAGATGGTTGATGGTAGAAGGTGGTATAGAAGTTAGAAGATGGTAGATGGTAGAAGGTGGTATAGAAGTTAGAAGGTGGTATAGAAGTTAGAAGATGGTTGATGGTAGAAGGTGGTATAGAAGATAGAAGATGGTTGATGGTAGAAGATGGTTGATGGTAGAAGGTGGTATAGAAGTTAGAAGATGGTAGATGGTAGAAGGTGGTATAGAAGTTAGAAGATGGTATAGAAGTTAGAAGATGGTTGATGGTAGAAGGTGGTATAGAAGATAGAAGATGGTATAGAAGATAGAAGATGGTTGATGGTAGAAGGTGGTATAGAAGATAGAAGATGGTTGATGATAGAAGATGGTTGATGGTAGAAGGTGGTATAGAAGTTAGAAGATGGTATAGAAGTTAGAAGATGGTTGATGGTAGAAGGTGGTATAGAAGATAGAAGATGGTTGATGGTAGAAGGTGGTATAGAAGTTAGAAGATGGTTGATGGTAGAAGTTGGTATAGAAGATAGAAGATGGTATAGAAGATAGAAGATGGTTGATGATAGAAGATGGTTGATGGTAGAAGGTGGTATAGAAGTTAGAAGATGGTAGATGGTAGAAGGTGGTATAGAAGTTAGAAGGTGGTATAGATGTTAGAAGATGGTTGATGGTAGAAGGTGGTATAGAAGTTAGAAGATGGTTGATGGTAGGAGTAGGTATAGAAGATAGAAGATGGTTGATGGTAGAAGTTGGTATAGAAGTTAGAAGATGGTTGATGGTAGAAGTTGGTATAGAAGATAGAAGATGGTTGATGGTAGAAGGTGGTATAGAAGTTAGAAGATGGTAGATGGTAGAAGGTGGTATAGAAGTTAGAAGGTGGTATAGAAGTTAGAAGATGGTTGATGGTAGAAGGTGGTATAGAAGATAGAAGATGGTTGATGGTAGAAGATGGTTGATGGTAGAAGGTGGTATAGAAGTTAGAAGATGGTAGATGGTAGAAGGTGGTATAGAAGTTAGAAGATGGTTGATGGTAGAAGGTAGTATAGAAGTTAGAAGATGGTATCTGACCAACTTTTTTTTTTAATTTTTCATAATTTGAACATTTTTAACTTTTTTTCAATCTTTTAAAATTTTTTAATGATTTCAATTTTTATTTTACTTGTTTCAAGTTATTTTCTATTGTCTTTAAGTAGATACGTACTATGGCTGACCCTGAACTTAAAGAAAGTCAAAATTCAGAGGGTGATCTAATTGAAGAAATTTTAGAAGGCTCAAGTGAGCTTGATTTGGGTGAAATAAATGAAAACATAGATTTCAATCATAAAATATCAAGCAAAAACTCAGTCGCAGTAGAATATGTTTTCTCATATAATTTGCAAGAGGAAGCAATTTACGATATATTGAAGGGATGGGGACTTTCAGAACTCTGTGAGGTGTTTATTGGTAAATCATGAATTTACTTTTTCCCTGCAGATTGTTAAATATTTGAGTTTTAGAAAAAAAAGTTGATTCAGATTGCTTGGAATACATAACAGTTTCAGACATTGACAATTTAATTCCCCCAGAAATGATGGGACTGCGGATCAAGTTTAAGGCAAGGTTAGCTCAATGGAGATCTTTAAAGGTAAGATGTCTTTAAAAAGATGAAGTTCATTGTAAAATACATAGTGCTCAAATAATAACGATGTTTAATAATTTTTTAGAGCTTACCATTAACTCCAATATCTGAAAAACTTAGTGGGTGTTCAAGTAGTGCTTTATCTGCATCAAGCGGCATTTTGGAAACATTTCCGAAAGTCTTACGATCCGATTCGGAAAATAGTTTCAACCAAGAAGTACAATTTATGGTGAGTCATAATTCTAGCACCCATTTTAATTTCAATTCAATTTATTAAGGTAGTGAAGATAATTTTTCTAATGAGTTTTTGGGTTTTTTTATTATAAGCTAATCAAAATTTTTCAACTCTATTGTATTAAACTAATAGTATCTACCTATGTACCTACATGCAATAGCATTTTAATTTAAAAGAAAAATAAAGTTGAGTTAGGCCTTGTAGAATTTAGCAAATACCCTTCACTCATTTAATCTTGCGCACAATTTTTATTTAAGAATAATAGTATGCTTTCTTTAATAGAACGTTCAACAAATATTAAAATCAAACTCCCGAGGCAAAGCGTTGCTCTCCAAAAAAATGGCGTTCAATTCTTCAGACAGAAAAGATCTGATATATTTAATAGTAGACTTTGCTCTATTTAACGAGATTTTATTAGGAACAAAAGAAATAAACTCGTTAACTGAACAAATCATTAAACTTTTTCCGTTGGAATCCAAGGTAATATTATTATACTAACGAAAATTGTTAACTAACGAATATTTCTTACACTTATAGTCTTCTTATTACGTTCCTAGTGGAAGTGGTGGTAGAGCAAGGGGTCAGCTGTATTCAGCTTATAACAACAAAGTAAAAGCCCTAAGAAAAAGAGGAGTTTTAGCAAGGCGCTCAAAACCTCAAAAGTCTGAAAATTCATCTTCATCGTCACCACCATCGCCATCATGTTCACCGCTTACAGATAACTCGCAAAGTATGTAATAAATTTACGTTAATAAATCATCATACTGATATTATGTGAAATTAAGGGTGTTTGTTTTATAATAAATAATATTAATTTATATATTATTAATAATTTTAATAATATGGAATGTGAAAATTTTCAAAAACGAAATATGTTGGAAACGGGTATATTTATTTTTTTTAACATTATTTTTTCAGATGTAAACTACAGATTTCCATATATATTTACATACTCAAATAAATTTAAAAATATTTTTTGGAAAAGTTTTTCAAAAATAACCTTTTTTAAAAAAAACTGGTGGAACGATTTTCAATTTTTTTTTCCTAGATAGACATATAGTTTTGAAATTTTATTGCATACTACTTAGTTTTTCTGAGAAAACTCTTAAACTAATTAAAAAAATAAAAGAATTTCCGAAATTATTTTAAATTTTTTTTAATATACATATGCAGCCACAAAGAAATTGCTTTGCATAAGAGCAAGTTCGTGCGACCCAGTCGTGCATTTTATTTAGTCTCAACTAGAGATCCTAACGAAATTTAAAATAATGAAACAAAGGTATCAAAAATATTCCTTTAAAAGTCAATAATTGAAATGCACTGCCATTTTTACATGCGAATATACATAGATACAGCAAGTTATGCGTTCGTCAAAAAAAAAGTTTTAACATTACGATGATAGCAAAGATCAAAAAAGTGGGTCAAAAAAAATCTGTCTGTCTGTATGTCTTATCTGTTTGTCTAGCCGTTGAAAACAGTTAAACCGATTCTGTCGAAAATTTACACATAATTTTTTTTCATAATACGAAAAATTTATTTTGTCCTAAGAAATAAGAAAGTCTTATTGTTATTTTAATCCCTCAGATTTAAATGAAAAGGATTGGCTGAAATACAACTCACAGCCAATAGAGCTGGTAATTCATAAATGGAAAAATTGCTTTCATATTAGAAGGGCTGAAATTTTACAGAAGACCGCGGAGGAAATTTTTAATGAGTGGCCACTTTTTACCCAATCAATCGGCCTTCATTTGGTAAAAAAAAACAAAAAAATCACTTGGAAATTTTATTCATATTTATTATTCAAACAGATCGACTTAGATTTTATTTCTCTGTTTGGCGAAGAAGACAAATCAAATTGTTTAAAAAAGAAATGGGATGGCTTTCAAAGAACTTTTTTGCAAAGTGTCGAGGATCAATTCGAAAGTGCGAGCAAAACCGTTAAGCACTTACTACAGCAAATAAATTGTACTGATAGTAAAGGTAATAAAACAAAATATTTCAATCACGCCAGGTTTTTGAGATATTGATATATTATATTAATAGTTAAAAACTGAGTTTAATTGTTGTTTAAGTTCATTATTTGGAATTTTAAAGTATATGGTCATGGTCACCGAACGTATACTAACTTTATATAAATTAATTTCTCTCCAGATTATAAGGATTTATTAACCTACAAGCTCATCCACTTAAAACTACCTCCCTTTCAAAAAATTACACTTGAGAGTGGAAAAAAGTGGCACGCTTCAATTCAGGACTCAATCAACAGCACCTTATTAGAAGCCGAGAACCAGGGAGACATTTTAACGAAATTCAAACAAATACAAAACTCTCACAAGGGCTTACATTGCAACCTGCAACCTATGGTAGTGGCAAGTGAACAATTATATTATGTAATATCAGATAACATTTTTCATAAAACAGATAGCTTTTTATCGGCCCTTGATTCGGCTTTTAAAATAATTTATGTATTTAATCTTAAATATCCACTTCAAAGCCAAAATGTGTGGTTCTTTTTTGAGAATTTCTTTTATGATATAAATTCAAGTCCTCCTAGTTCTGCAACAACAGCTCTAATTAATGAGTTAAGAATTAAACAAAATAAAGCGGATCAAGCTGACAAACTTGATACTGACTAAGCTTCTTTCGACTTCTTTGACATCCCTTTAAACAGTTTACTAGTGCTTTAGCAGATCAAGCTGATAAACTTGATACTGACTAAGTTTCTTTAGACATTTTTAACATCCCAGTAAACAGTTTACTAGTGCTTTAGCAGATCAAGCTGATAAACTTGATACTGACTTAGCTTCTTAAGATTTCTTCTATATCCTTTTAAACAGTTTACTAGTGCTTTAGCAGATCAAGCTGATAAACTTGATACTGACTATGTTTCTTTAGATTTCTTCGATATCCTTTTAAACAGTTTACTAGTGCTTTAGCAGATCAAGCTGATAAACTTGATACTGACTTAGCTTCTTTAAATTTCTTCGATATCCTTTTGAACAGTTCACTAGTGCTTTAGCAGATCAAGCTGATAAACTTGATACTGACTAAGTTTCTTTAGATATTTTTAACATCCCAGTAAACAGTTCACTAGTGCTTTAGCAGATCAAGCTGATAAACTTGATACTGACTTGGCTTCTTTAGATTTCTTCGATATCCTTTTAAACAGTTTACTAGTGCTTTAGCAGATCAAGCTGATAAACTTGATACTGACTAAGTTTCTTTAGATATTTTTACATCCCAGTAAACAATTTACTAGTGCTTTAGCAGATCAAGCTGATAAACTTGATACTGACTAAGTTTCTTTAGATATTTTTAACATCCCAGTAAACAGTTTACTAGTGCTTTAGCAGATCAAGCTGATAAACGTGATACTGACTTAGCTTCTTTAGATTTCTTCGATATCTTTTTAAACAGTTTACTAGTGCTTTAGCAGATCAAGCTGATAAACTTGATACTGACTTAGCTTCTTAAGATTTCTTCGATATCCTTTTAAACAGTTTACTTGTGCTTTAGCAGATCAAGCTGATAAACTTGATACTGACTTGGCTTCTTTAGATTTCTTCGATATCCTTTTAAACAGTTTACTAGTGCTTTAGCAGATCAAGCTGATAAACTTGATACTGACTAAGTTTCTTTAGACATTTTTAACATCCCAGTAAACAGTTTACTAGTGCTTTAGCAGATCAAGCTGATAAACTTGATACTGACTTAGCTTCTTTAGATTTCTTCGATATCCTTATAAACAGTTTACTAGTGCTTTAGCAGATCAAGCTGATAAACTTGATACTGACTAAGTTTCTTTAGACATTTTTAACATCCCAGTAAACAGTTTACTAGTGCTTTAGCAGATCAAGCTGATAAACTTGATACTGACTTAGCTTCTTTAGATTTCTTCAATATCCTTTTAAACAGTTTACTAGTGCTTTAGCAGATCAAGCTGATAAACTTGATACTGACTTGGCTTCTTTAGATTTCTTCGATATCCTTTTAAACAGTTTACTAGTGCTTTAGCAGATCAAGCTGATAAACTTGATACTGACTAAGTTTCTTTAGACATTTTTAACATCCCAGTAAACAGTTTACTAGTGCTTTAGCAGATCAAGCTGATAAACTTGATACTGACTTAGCTTCTTTAGATTTCTTCGATATCCTTTTAAACAGTTTACTAGTGCTTTAGCAGATCAAGCTGATAAATTTGATACTGACTTGGCTTCTTTAGATTTCTTCGATATCCTTTTAAACAGTTTACTAGTGCTTTAGCAGATCAAGCTGATAAACTTGATACTGACTAAGTTTCTTTAGACATTTTTAACATCCCAGTAAACAGTTTACTAGTGCTTTAGCAGATCAAGCTGATAAACTTGATACTGACTTAGTTTCTGTAGATTTCTTCGATATCCTTTTAAACAGTTTAGTAGTGCTTTAGCAGATCAAGCTGATAAACTTGATACTGACTATGTTTCTTTAGATTTCTTCGATATCCTTTTAAACAGTTTACTAGTGCTTTAGCAGGTCAAGCTGATAAACTTGATACTGACTTAGCTTCTTTAAATTTCTTCGATATCCTTTTGAACAGTTCACTAGTGCTTTAGCAGATCAAGCTGATAAACTTGATACTGACTAAGTTTCTTTAGATATTTTTAACATCCCAGTAAACAGTTCACTAGTGCTTTAGCAGATCAAGCTGATAAACTTGATACTGACTTAGCTTCTTTAGATTTCTTCGATATCCTTTTAAACAGTTTACTAGTGCTTTAGCAGATCAAGCTGATAAACTTGATACTGACTAAGTTTCTTTAGATATTTTTACATCCCAGTAAACAGTTTACTAGTGCTTTAGCAGATCAAGCTGATAAACTTGATACTGACTAAGTTTCTTTAGATATTTTTACATCCCAGTAAACAATTTACTAGTGCTTTAGCAGATCAAGCTGATAAACTTGATACTGACTAAGTTTCTTTAGATATTTTTAACATCCCAGTAAACAGTTTACTAGTGCTTTAGCAGATCAAGCTGATAAACTTGATACTGACTAAGTTTCTTTTGATATTTTTAACATCCCAGTAAACAGTTCACTAGTGCTTTAGCAGATCAAGCTGATAAACTTGATACTGACTTAGCTTCTTTAGATTTCTTCGATATCCTTTTAAACAGTTCACTTGTGCTTTAGCAGATCAAGCTGATAAACTTGATACTGACTTAGCTTCTTAAGATTTCTTCGATATCCTTTTAAACAGTTTACTAGTGCTTTAGCAGATCAAGCTGATAAACTTGATACTGACTAAGTTTCTTTAGATATTTTTACATCCCAGTAAACAGTTTACTAGTGCTTTAGCAGATCAAGCTGATAAACTTGATACTGACTAAGTTTCTTTAGATATTTTTACATCCCAGTAAACAATTTACTAGTGCTTTAGCAGATCAAGCTGATAAACTTGATACTGACTAAGTTTCTTTAGACATTTTTAACATCCCAGTAAACAGTTTACTAGTGCTTTAGCAGATCAAGCTGATAAACTTGATACTGACTAAGTTTCTTTAGATATTTTTACATCCCAGTAAACAGTTTACTAGTGCTTTAGCAGATCAAGCTGATAAACTTGATACTGACTAAGTTTCTTTAGATATTTTTAACATCCCAGTAAACAGTTTACTAGTGCTTTAGCAGATCAAGCTGATAAACTTGACACTGACTTAGCTTCTTTAGATTTCTTCGATATCCTTATAAACAGTTCACTAGTGCTTTAGCAGATCAAGCTGATAAACTTGATACTGACTAAGTTTCTTTAGATATTTTTAACATCCCAGTAAACAGTTCACTAGTGCTTTAGCAGATCAAGCTGATAAACTTGATACTGACTTAGCTTCTTTAGATTTCTTCGATATCCTTTTAAACAGTTTACTAGTGCTTTAGCAGATCAAGCTGATAAACTTGATACTGGTTTTGGTGAATTTGGAATCAAGGGCCGATACAATTTATTTTAGCTTTACATTTACTATTTATCAGTACATACATAATATATTACTCTTTTGGATTTATTAAAAACCCTAGTCAATCATGTTCAGTTGCTTTGCTTGTAAATTATTTTTTTTAAATTTAGATGATTACTACTCACATTTAAAATGCAAGCATAATTATGAAAAAGAAATATTTTGTATACAAGGAGATTGTCCTCAAGCATTTTCCAATCTTTTTGTTTTAAAACGGCATTTAAAGACAGTTCATTTTGATTTAAATAGCAATACAAACACCTCTATCAAAACAAATTCTACTCCTCTCCTTCATGCAGAAAATATTAACAATTTGAATGAAGAATTAGGCTTAAATTCCACGGTTCCATCTCAAAAATCAGAAGGTTCATTACTAGGTTTTAGTTTGGATCAAAAATCTTCTGAAGAGTCGTTTACCAAAAAAAAGGATGTCGATCTCTCAGAATGTGCCTTAAGATTTGTTTTAAAATTGATGAATCACAATTCCGTTCCAAGAAATTTAGTATTTAAGGTTGTCAATGAAATTCAAAAACTTTTACTTGACCCTATTAAATGCGTTATTGAATTGAATGATTCAAGCTTAGCAATTCAAAAAATAAGTCAATTTTGTGATACAGCTTTTTCTAAAATAGAGACTGAACATAAGCTTATTAACCATTTGTCGAAAAATAATTACTCGAACTACCAACCAATATCACAGTTTCATCTGAAATTCAAAATACAATTGAACGAGGTAAACCAATTTTAAAATACAAGGAAATAAAAGGAACTATTCTATCTATTCCTTTTATGATTAAACATTTTTTTGAAACTGAAAATTTGCTCAAAAAAACTTTGAAAGAAATGGAAGGTCTTATGGCACATTCCGATGATATAAAAAATTTTGTGTGTGGTTCTGTTTGGCGAGAAATTCATTCAAAATTTTCAAACGAAAATAAAACGGTTCTTCCATATTTTCTTTATAACGATGATTTTGATCCAGATAATGTGCTAGGCTCGCACTCTGGAGTGAATTCAATATCTGCGTTCTATATAAACTTTCCAACTTTACCAGAGCATAAACGTTCTTCTTTAACCAACATTTTACCTGCTATGCTAATAAAAGCTGAGTATTTTAAAAAGTATGAGCGTCTCGATGTTCTTCATAGCCTTTTGGACATTTTATTAGACTTAGAATTGAATGGCATAATGATTCAGGTGGAAGGTGTTGAAAAAAAAGTATATTTTGTTTTAGGCTTAGTTACTGGTGATAATCTTGGACTTAATAAAATTCTGGGCTTCAGATCGTCCTTTTCGGCTCTGCATTTTTGTCGAATCTGTAAAGCTTCTAAAGCAGAAACACAAAATCTTAGTTATGAGTTAAAGAGCAGTTTAAGAACGGTTTCAAATTATGATTCAGATCTTTTACTTAATGACCCAAAACATACAGGAATATCAGAGGTATGTGTTTTCAATAGACTTCCGTCCTTTCATGCGGTTGTTAATGTTTCAGTTGATATTATGCATGATCTTTTCGAGGGAGTATTGAAAAATGATATGTGTGCTATTATTTTATATTTCATTAAAACAAAAAAATATTTTTCATTAGAAAATTTGAATGACAGAAAACAGCTTTTTGATTATGGAAGTATAGACTCGAAAAACTACTCCCTTCCTATAAAACTAGAGGCTTTGCAAAACAAAAATTTGAATATGCAAGCTAGTGAAAGCCATTGTTTTGTAAATTTTTTTTTCTTTAATGGTTTGGGATTTTGTACCTAAGGACGATTAATGTTGGCTTTTTTTTTTAAATCTTCAAAAACTTGTAGATCTTTGTTTATTAACTTCATTTAATAAAAATGATTTAGAAGAATTGAAGGGTCGAGTAGCTGATCATAACAAAACTTACAGAAAATTATTTAATGAGACTCTTAAGCCGAAAGCACATTTTTTGACCCACTATCCCACTGTTATTGAAAGAGTTGGGCCATTAAAAATGATTTGGAGCATGAGAAATGAAGGCAAACACAAAGAATTAAAACAATATGCCCAGAGCATAACATCAAGGAAAAATTTATGCTACTCCGTTGGAATGAAGTTGTCTTTAAAACTAGCTAACTATTTTTATTTAAATGAAAAAGACATAAAGATTACAATTTTTAAAGGTAAAAATGTATGTATATCTCAAAAACCGTATTTCAAAGAACTTCAAGAATGTGGCCTTGAAGGTATTCAAATATTTTCAGACAGTATACATTTTTTGGGAACACCATACACTGCCGGTTTTTTTTTTGTTTTATAAGCAAAGTAACTTTATTTATAAAATTTCTGAAATAGTGATTAGCAACAAACGTGTTATAATTGTTTCCACTAAATATATGTTTCAATACGATGTAAATATAAATGCTTTTATTATATCAGATAATACAAATATCATAAGTTTAAAATTAATTACGGAATTTCAATATTATCCTGCTTTGCCACATACTCTTTCTGATGGTTGAATGGCACTTAGGTTTAAAAATTTATAAATGTATATTAATTTAATTTTAATTACTACTTTTATATAAAACATTTTGAAAATGTATTAAATATTAACAAAAATAACTAAACTAAAATAAAAACACTTTATGTAATGTATATTCGATATGATACCTGACTTTGTTATTTCAGAAGTAATGTTTAGCATTTTTAATTGTATTTCAGATTAAAATTAAATTTAGTGCATGAAACAGTGAAATATATTTCATATGTAGTAAAATGTACTGCAGATTAAAATTAAATTTATTGCATGAAACAGTGAAAACATTTAAATTATGTATAGTAAAATGTATTACAGATTAAATTTTAATTTATTGCATAAAATAGTGAAATTTATTACAGATGTCGTAAAATGTATAACAGATTAAAGTTTAATTTATTGCATGACACAGTGAAATCTATTACAAATGTAGTAAAATGTATAAAATCAAATAGGGGAGAATTTACTGCAGTTATAGTTAAATTTACTACAATTGCAGTACAAAATCCACTATTTTATGTTTTACATTTTATTACACCTGCAATAGATTTCACTGCTCCGTGTAATGAGTTTTACTACCACTGTAGTAGATTTTACTACAGCTGCAATAGATTTCACTGTTCCATGTAATAAATTTTACTACCACTGTAGTAGATTTTACTGTAACTGCAATAGATTTCACTGTTCCATGTAATAAATTTTACTACCACTGCAGTACATTTTACTACAACTGCAATAGCTTTTACTGTTCCATGTAATAAATTTTACTACCACTGCAATAGATTTTACTACAACCGTAATAGATTTCACTATTCCTTGTAATGAATTTTACTACCACTGCAGTAGATTTTACTACAACTGCAATAGATTTCACTGTTCCATGTAATAAATTTTACTACCACTGTAGTAGATTTAACTACAACTGCAATAGATTTCACTGTTCCATGTAATAAATTTTACTACCACTGTAGTAGATTTAACTACAATTGTAATAGATTTCACTGTTCCGTGTAATGAATTTTACTACCACTGCAGTAGATTTTATTAAAACTGCAATAGATTCTACTGTTCCATGTATTGAATTTTACTACCACTGCAGTAGATTTTACTACAACTGCAATTGTTTGATTCCTAATAATATTTGAATTTATTATGAGGCACCCTGTGGCGATGAGCTTTCTTTTCCTACCAACGCTTTCAAAAAATATACCTGTTGTTCTATTTTTACTTGCGATTATAGGTACTATAAGGCAAGTTATGCATTCGTCGAAAAAAAAAGTTTTCAGATAACAATCAAACATGACATTACGATGATAGCGAAGACGAAAAAAGATGGTCTAAAAATTCTGTCCGTCTGTATGTCTGTCTGTCTGTCTGTCTGTCTGTCTGTCTGTCTGTCTGTCTGTCTGTCTGTCTGTATGTAGACCTACAGCCCAAACGGGTGGGCCGAATTGCTTCAAACTTGGTATATAGACTTTTTTAGGTATTCTACAGAAAGGAAATTGAAATTTTTTTTTTAGCTCAAAAAATAACGGTACCTGCCATACAACCGTTACGTTAAAGCTTATTTTTCTCAAAAACGGCTCTAACGATTTTTAATTAAAAAAATCAGTGTTGCTTTTTAGGTACGACCAATCATATGGCTGAAAAAAAAGTTTTAAAAAATGGCTAAGAACGGTACTTTCCATAGGACCGTTTTTTTTGCTTTCGACTATCTCGAAAACGACTCAACCGATTCTTTCGAAATTTCACACACATATAGCTGTAGGTAGCTCAATTTGTATTGCATACCAATATTTTTGAAAAATATTTTTTTGTATTTTTAAAAGCATTTTTTAAAAAAAAATTTAAAAAATTAATATTTTGAAAACTGCTTATTAAATTTTTTTTTTTAATTTTAAATAAATGTATTTGCTGAATACCTATGAACTGGCGTTTTTGAATTTTTTTTGAAATTTTTTTTCAAAAAGTTTTTCAAAAAAAACTTTTTTTCTCAAAAACCGCTCCACAGATTTTTCTAAATTTATTCTCATAAATCCAAATGTATCCAAGAAATAAAATGGCGTACTTTTTTTTCAGCTCAAATTAGTTTAAGTATTTATTTAAGAATTTTGAAAATTTTATTTTTATCAAAATCTCAAGCCCATAAACCACTGTCACTCATTAGAGCAAGTTCGTGCGACCCAGTCGTGCATTTTATTTTTTATAATGTCACTTCACTTGCATTCTAACCACTGTCGCGTACGGTTGAAAAAAAATAAAAGTTCATAAAATATTATTACCAAAAGTGTTTTATTTAATCTTCTGGGAATTTATTACAAGTATTATCTTAATAAATAATAATTTTCAAGAACCAATATATAACATTGTCCTTCGGAGTCGGATTTAAAAAGTAAGAAAGAAATTTTTCTTTGATTAATAAAAAAAAAAAATAATAATAATCTAATTTGTTAAATAAACAGTGGTAAGTGCAAGTCATGTGCACATTTAGTGTACAGTCGAAGTATACAGTAGACAATTAATTTTAGAAAATTTCTTAATATTTTTCTACCTATTTTGCATTTACATTATTGGTGTACACTGTACAGTCGAAGTGTACAGTAGAAGGTATAGCCTGTTGCAGCACAGCCGAAGTGTACAGTCAGTTTCATCAATCATTCAATCAATTTCATTAAATTGGACTTCATCTCATCTCAAATTTGAGTTTATATAGAGCTTATTTGAATAGCTTCGTGGTGAAATTAATACCAAACATATTATTAAGTCAGATTCTGACATGGCTGATACAAATTTTGAGAAAATTCTTGCACAGCAAGTTTCTAATCAAGATCTTATCATAAAACTAGATAAGAATTTTGCTAAGAAAGGAAAGGATAAATCTGCTTCATATGCAAAAGGTCAATTAAAACTTCTTGACACATATTTTAATAATTTTATGCAAACGCATACTGAACTCGTTGGAGCGGCGGCATCCATAAAAACGCCTTTAAGTGAAATCGAATATTTTTCGGCAGATTTTTATTTAGATGTTGAGGAAATATATAGTGATCTCTTAACTAAGTTGACTGATCTTATTCCTGAGGGCTCCGATTCAATAAACAACGAAACCACAAAACATTCAACACCCATAAGGAAAAGTACTTTATCTAATCTAAATGAAATCAAACTACCTATAATAGATTTACCACATTTTTCTGGTTGCTATAAGGAATGGATATCCTTTAGAGATAAATTTATTTCTCTTATTCACAGCAACACATCCTTGAGTAAGGTTCAAAAAATGCACTACTTAAAGAGTGCACTTTCGGATAAAGTAAACATTCTTGAACATATGCCAATTGCTGAAGTCAATTATGACGATTCTTGGAAAATTCTTTGTGATCGTTATCACAATCCTCGCGTTATTGCTAATACTTACCTAGATAGGCTTCTTTTACAACCCTGCCTTAAGGAACCTTCGCATGAAGGAATTCGTAAGTTATTAGATACCACGCGTGAATGTTTGTTTGCTTTACGCTCAATTCAAATTCCTGTTGAATCTTGGGAGGTTATGATCATTCATTTATTAGTTAAAACACTTGATTCCGATTCACTAAGAATTTGGGAGGAGAAACAGGCTCCACTCAAAACCTTTCCGACCATTCAAGAATTTTATACGTTTTTGGAGACTAGATTTCGTTCTCTTGAAGCATTGCATATGTTCAGCAATAAGCAACCTCGAGGCACTTCCAAGCTCACGTACAGTACGAACTCTTCAAAACCTCATCGAAGCTTCGTTTCAACCTCAACAAACGCTTCGTGCTTTGCTTGTTCTAAACAACATCACCTTCATCAATGTGCAGAATTTAGAAAATTACCTCGCGAGAAACAAAATGAAATAATGAAACTCAATCGCATATGTCTAAATTGTTTAATGCCAGGTCATCATAGTGGTAATTGCTTTTCACGTAATCGATGTCAAAAATGTAATGGCAAACATCATACTATTTTGCATTTTAAGAAGTCAATAATTGACAATAATGAAAATTCTAATCCTTTAACTTCTGGTCAAAATCAGTATTCTACTCAAAATTATATTCCTTCAACTTCAGGTCAAAATCTTACTGGGTCATTGTTGAGCGCATATAGCTCTTCAAGTCAAAATAATTCAAAGGTGAATTCAGTAAAACAAGCTTTGCTTCCGACTGCTATCATAAAATTAGTCACATCTAAAGGTGAATTTCCAATTCGTGTTCTCATAGATCAGGGATCACAAATTTCCTTTATTAGTGAAAATGCTGTGAAGAGATTTTCATTAGAAAGGCAGCCTTTTTTAAATTGCCCATTGGGGGTATAAATTCTAGTTTATCTCAAAGTACAGGACTTGTTGATGTGGTACTGCAGTCCTATGCACAAATTAATTTCACGCTTTCGTGTAAATTGGTTGTTCTTAAAACAATAACAACTTCACTACCTGATAGGGACATTTGCTTAAATATGTCACAGCTCATGGATTATAAATTGGCCGATAATAACTTCTATAAATCAGGTCCGATTGATGCCTTGTTAGGTGCGGACCTTTACGGCAAACTTTTGTTAAGCCAAGTTGTAAAACTTAAAAATGGATTGCTTTTACAAAACACAGAGTTTGGTTGGATAATATCGGGTGTCTTAGAAGAATCTTATGAAACTACTCCAGCAATTAACTCTCACACCTCGAGCTTACAAAGTGACAAAGTTATTAATAGCGCTCTCCGAAAGTTTTACGAAATTGAAGAAACTCCAGTAGCTTTCTCATATATCTCGTGTTTACAAAATGATACTGATATTAACACCGTTCTTCGAAAATTTTGGGAGATTGAAGAAGGCACAGAAAGGTTAACTACTCCAGAAGAAAATTCCTGTGAAGAATTCTTTACAAAAACCACTTACCGTGATGCAAGTGGACGATATTCAGTTTCTCTACCTTTTAAAGAAACGTTGTTATGTGGTTCTGTTCCTAAATTTGGGGATTCACTATCCAGTTCAATATCTAGACTTAAGCAAATGGAACGAACATTTAGCAGACGACCACATCTTAAAATTGAGTATGAAAAGTTTATAAATGAATATCTTACCTTAGGGCACATGGAGTTTGTTTCCAAACTGTCAAACATTCCAACTATTGAAAACCTGTACTTTTTGCCGCATCATGCAGTAATTAAAGAGAGTAGCACAACAACAAAGCTACGTGTTGTTTTCGATGGGGCATGTAAAACCTCCAATGGAGTATTTATTAATGATTGCCGGTGCGTCCTCTCGCATGGTCCTTCGAGCCGGACAATTTAAAAACACTGATAGGTTCATCTACCGAGTTTCTCCATACAATATGCTGAAACTTCTTGTCGGAAGGATGAATCCAAACTGTCAAACATTCCAACTATTGAAAACCTGTACTTTTTGCCGCATCATGCAGTAATTAAAGAGAGTAGCACAACAACAAAGCTACGTGTTGTTTTCGATGGGGCATGTAAAACCTCCAATGGAGTATCTATTAATGATTGCCTGTTAGCTGGACCTGCGCTACAAAATGATTTGCTATCTATCTTATTACGGTGGAGAAGCCATAAAATTTGTTTTACGTCGGACATTGAAAAAATGTTTAGACAGATTTGGATTCATCCTTCCGACAAGAAGTTTCAGCATATTGTATGGAGAAACTCGGTAGATGAACCTATCAGTGTTTTTAAATTGAACACAGTTACATATGGCACTACTTGTGCACCATACCTCTCAATACGAGTATTGCGTCAATTAGCAGAAGATGAAAAGAAAGCTTTTCCTAAAGCATCTTCAATTTTATATAATGATACTTATGTCGATGACATTATATCTGGGTTTGATTCATTGGAGGAAGCGATTTTTATACAAAAGGAGTTACGTGAGCTTCTTTTAACTGGCGGATTCCACTTAAGAAAATGGTCATCGAACTCTAGAGAATTGTTAACACATATTCCTCTTGAAGACCAAGAACATTTTAGGGAGATAAGTTTAGATTGCGACGCTACAATCAAAGCGCTCTGTTTGTTTTGGTCTCCAACTAACGACACTTTTAATTTCCGAGTAAATTTAATACCAGAAACAAGTAAACCCAGCAAAAGAACTATTTTGTCTGAAATTGGCAGACTCTTTGATCCACTAGGGTGGTTATCTCCCGTTACTATTATTGCAAAAATTATGTTGCAAAGAACTTGGCAGTCGGGTGTGTCCTGGGATGATAAACTCCCTCAACAATTAGAATCCGATTGGAAACATTTTCGAAAAAATTTGCCCAAAATTGAAGAACTACGAATCCCCCGGTGGGTTCACACATATAAATCTACTTCCATGTGTACAGTTGAACTTCATGGATTTTGTGATAGTTCTATCGTAGCATATGCTGCAGTTGTGTATGGCAAAGTTTTACTACCTGATGGAGCGATTAAAATTTCTCTTTTAGCCGCAAAGACGAAAGTAGCTCCAATCAAGCAAGTCTCGTTACCAAGGCTTGAACTTTGTGGGGCAGTTCTGCTTGCTAATTTAATACATCATGTAAAACAAACACTTAATCTAAAAATTGCAAGATCTTACACTTGGTGTGACTCAACAATAGTTTTGAGTTGGATTCGAGGAAGTCCTAATAGATGGAAAGTTTTTGTGGCTAATCGTGTAAGTGAAATTCTCACTTACACTGATGTTGAAAATTGGCATTACGTTCCTAGTTTGCAAAACCCCGCAGATTGTGCCTCACGGGGCGTAACACCTGAGTCTCTCAGCTCGTTAAATATATGGTGGAATGGCCCAAGTTGGCTTAAGCTTTCTACGGCAAGTTGGCCTGTAGAGGAATCGTTTGCTGAAACAACTATAGAAGCAAAGGTAGTTACTAGTTTTAAGACTATAGTAACTAATGATTCAATTTTTACATACTTGTGTAATAGAATCTCGGGACTTAATAAAATTATTAATATAATAGCATATTGCTTCCGATGTTCATATGAAAACTACAAGGCAAAACGAAATAAATCTGTTGTGTTAACGACAGAAGAAAAAATAAGAGCCAGAAATTGGCTTGTAAGACAGTCTCAAGCTACTTATTTTAATGACGAAATAAATTGTATCCTAAAAAACACAAAACTTAAGATGTCATCAAAAATTTCATCTCTAGCTCCATTTTTGGATGAAGATGGAATCCTTCGTGTAGGTGGACGATTAAAAATGGCTAAAGATCTGCCTTTTGATGCAAGATCTCAAATTCTTTTGTCCAATAAATGTCTCTTAACACATCTTATAATTTCAGACGCACATGAAAAAACACTACATGGAGGTCCTAATATGATGATAGCATATATCCGACAATCATATTGGGTGCTTAATGCTCGAAACATGGCACGCCAACATATACATCATTGTATTTTATGCTTAAGATATAACCCTAAAATGTCTTCACAGATTATGGGAAACCTCCCGTCCCCGAGAGTCACTCCTTCCAAGCCTTTTCGACATAGTGGAGTTGATTTCGCTGGCCCCATAGAACTACGAACTGCGAGAGGACGCACGGCAAAGACATTTAAAGGGTACATTTGTGTGTTTATTTGTCTTTGTATCAAAGCAATTCACTTGGAACCTGTTTCGGACCTCACCAGCGAAGCATTTCTGGCAGCACTCCGGCGTTTTGTGAGTAGACGTGGTGCTTGCAGTGATCTGTACAGTGATTGTGGCACTAACTTTGTTGGTGCTAATCGCCTCCTAAAAGAATCTTTTTTAAATCATATAGCCGAAAGTTGTGAAGATTTACAGAAACTGCTATCAAACGATAACATTCAGTGGCATTTTAATCCCCCTTCTTCACCACACTTTGGTGGTCTATGGGAAGCGGGCGTAAAATCCACCAAGTTCCATTTAAAATGAATTTTAAAGAATCAAATCTTAACCTTTGAAGAATTATATACATTTCTTGCCCAGATTGAAGCTTGTTTAAATTCTAGGCCTTTATGCCCATTGTCGGACAACCCAAACGATTTCAGTGCTCTGACACCGGCCCATTTTTTGATTGGAGAGCCAACAAACTTAATCCCAGAGCCAAACTTGATGGACATAACAGTATCTCCACTGCGACGCTGGAAGATTGTTCAACAGCTTCAACAACATTTTTGGAAACGTTGGAGCACAGAGTATCTCTCCAGGTTGCAACAGCGCCCAAAGTGGATTTCAAAACAACGAAATTACCCCCCTTGTAAATGGCCGCTAGGACGAATCATCAACACACATCCGGGTTCTGACGGATTTATACGAGTTGTCAGCATAAAAACACAAAATTGTATTTTAAAAAGACCTGTTGTTAAATTGTGTCTGCTTCCTGAACAAACTTATCTTAAAAATTCAACGTAACTAACAAGCGAGTAAGAGCGCTATATCTCTTTTCCTTACTAACGTTTTTTTTTCCTGAAAGGCGAGTATGAGGCGCTATATCCTCAGTGAAGGACAGTTGTCCTTGGGGTGGCAGAATGTTTGATTCCTAATAATATTTGAATTTATTATGAGGCACCCTGTGGCGATGAGCTTTCTTTTCCTACCAACGCTTTCAAAAAATATACCTGTTGTTCTATTTTTTTTATAATGTCACTTCACTTGCATTCTAACCACTGTCGCGTACGGTTGAAAAAAAATAAAAGTTCATAAAATATTATTACCAAAAGTGTTTTATTTAATCTTCTTGGAATTTATTACAAGTATTATCTTAATAAATAATAATTTTCAAGAACCAATATATAACAGCAATAGATTTTACTGTTTCATGTAATAAATTTTACTACCACTGTAGTAGATTTTACTACACCTGCAATAGATTTCACTGTTCCATGTAATGAATTTGACTACCACTGCAGTAGATTTTATTACAGCTGCAATAGATTTCACTGTTAAATGTAATAAATTTTACTACCACTGTAGTAGATTTTACTACAGCTGCAATAAATTTCACTGTTCCATGTAATGAATTTTACTACCACTGTAGTATTTTTCATTGTTCAATGTAATAAATTTTACTACAACAGTAGTAGATTTTACTACAACTGCAATAGATTACACTGTTCCATGTAATGAATTTTACTACCACTGCAGTAGATTTTACTACAACTGCAATAGATTTTACTGTTCCATGTAATGAATTTTACTACAACTGCAGTAGATTTTACTACAACTGCAATAGATTTTACTGTTCCATGTAATTAATTTTACTACCACTGCAATAGATTTTACTACTACGCCAATGGATTTTACTGCATTACGTTCTAAAATTTTAAAGCAACTACAATAGATTTTACTGTTTATGTAATAAGATTTACTACAAATGCAGTAGATTTTAATTCTCACTTTTAGAACAGTGACAGTAAATTTTACTGTTTCTGTAATGAATTTAACTGTCATAGCTAAAAGTATTTTTTATTACATCGTGGAGTAAATTTTACAACGTGTTTAGTAGGTTCGGATTTTACTGCTTTTATCGTAAAATTTATTTCAGTTTTTCGTAAATTTTACTGCTTTTTTCTCTGTGTGTAAGAACAGTTCCTAACTAATTTCGTTGGTATAACAACATAATTCTTATTTGTGACCAAGGGACAGTGTCGGACGTCCGTACTGAGTTCCCATTATCAACATTCGTTATTTTAATCGTCCTTAGCAGTCTGCCTCCATAGACAGTTGTTCAATATACAATTTTTACTCGGTTTTCATAACTTTTCTTTTATACTTATAGTGTCGGTAGCGACCAATTGTTCGCGTTTCAACGCCGCGTTGATTCTTTTGAATCACTTCTAGAGCATATCGCTCATAATAAATACTTACTCACTTTGATTCACTCACTTCAAATACTCACTTGTTTTCATCGATTGTTTCAAGAATCTTGTTTCGTCTATTTTGTTACGTAAATCGGTTTGCTTTTGCCAAACTCGTTGATCATATCCCAAACGCAACGGATATACATAGGATCCATTTGGTATATCGGTTTGGTATTCGATTCTAATACCAAGACACCTGAACAATTAAAGCTTCAAGATAAAGTTAATCAATGTTCGCTCTATAGCCCAAGTAGCTAATAGTAAAAGAGCGACAATAAGAAAATATAGTGCTAATGAGAAATAGATAACATTATATATTTGACACTAACAACTTTTACAGGTACATTTCTGGAGTGCACTTCCGAAACGTCGTAAAGTGAATTTTAGAGATTCATTCTACCCAGGTGGTAGAGGTCTCAGTCACCAATTTATAATATATTGAAATTTATAGTTTATTATTTTATTACTCACTATATTGACTTAAACATTTACAATCGATTATACGCATGAAGCCGAACTGGATTCATACGTATATGGTACAATTATATCTTGATTTCATTGATTGATATTTTATTTTGGGTGGGAATTCTGGTACTACAGTCTTTCGTTTGTCGTGTTTTGTCCTCGTTTTTATTTGTTATCCTGTCCGCATACAGGATCATTTTGAATATTCTCGCGGTTATAGAAAATAAATATTAACCATTAGATACGACGCGTAGCGAATATTTTGACACCGCGATAAAAGAAAGAGCATTAGCTACGAAAAGCTTAGCTATCAATAATTAGCTCAGTCACTTTGAAGAGACAACGATCCGCGTATCGTTTGGAGAACGACTCCACATTTACCTTTTTTCCAATTTTTACTTGATATTGATTATGAATATTTCACGCTTTCATAATTCCTTTATTATTCCAATTAGCATGCAAGAAAAGAACCATAGCTTGAGATTAAAGTTCAGTAGCGCATATAGAGAAAGCGCAGATATTTATTTTCTTTGAATTTTAATAAGGTAAAGAAATAATTGCTTATGAAATTATCTCACTTGTATATGATACAGTTACTTTTTTTAGATTCCATATATAAGAATAGATCATTTGAGATCTCTTAACAGAATTATAGATTAGTTCTAATTAGGTATATAAAACAATAGATTTAAGATTACTTTGATATTTTTAATAAATAAGACTTTTCGTTATAATGTTTTTCTGAAAATTTTGGTGGTTGATTTGATTTCGTTGATTGATTGATTTCGTTGAAATTTTATTTGAAGACTTTCAGAATTTTTCAGGATGACGGTTTAAGTTAGTTACAGGGAGGGTGGTATCCCTCGCGAACCCTTCGGATGGAGTAAGTGGGTGTGTGTTCGATTTTTCTTTTGGCGGTTGTAATTTAGTAAAGTTTTGATATTTAGTTTTGATGATTGATGATATGTATAGGTAGTTTAGAGTTTCAGACAAGCAGGCTGCCCACGATTATTGTAGAGTCATGGGGACTCGAAAGGTCCAGGGTCAGCCAACGGATGAACATAGGAGAGATGATTTCTGTGCTCATTTTGGGTGGGTTGTGAGGCCAAGAAGCTCCGTTTAACATCTTAGGTCCTCCCTCCCCATTTAGTTAGACACCTCTTCTGACACCTTTTGCATTTCATCGTAGCAGCAAAAGGGGCGGAAGTTAATAATGTGCCACAGCAGTCACGAACTTCTATGGCTTGCTTGCATTAGAATACTTACGTGTTGCGTTTGCTGGGTTAGTGAAATAAAGATAATCGCGAAATCTTTTCCTTCGATTTACGATTTCACTCTTTCTAAAGAAGAGGTGCAATTGAGTCAACTTATTCTTCCCAATCAATTCTGACATACCTTTTCTTCAATGGTTATGAGGGCCAATAAGCATTATAACATTATTTATTCGAACATACCCATCTTATGTTCAACGGTCGACAGTGAAAAATAAGAGGTAACACCGGTCAGATAGATCCCGAAGCAAGTGCCTACGGCCTGGCTGAGCTAGCTACGGCTATGGTACTGCCGGCCACCGCGACGGTCAATCCAGGCCACGACCTTACGTTGTCGCATGCCGTTCTCATCGTCTGCTCTTCACGGGTAGCCGATGAGAAAGGGGGCGTTGCCGGCGAAGGGTTGCTTCCATCCCATTCACGCGAATACAGATGACGTCATCTAAACTGAAACATGCGAACTGGAGTAGAACCTCTGGTAAAGTTGAAGTAATGGTTATTAAATTCGCATAGCAAGCTTAGGTACGTCTGTGGGGATACAAGTAGGGTCCTTGGTTTATAGGTGTAGGCTACTGTGAGAACCAGCTGCGAGCAGAACACCTAGCACTCGTGGCGGATAGGCGTGAACATGCTGTCAGGTACCCTCTAGGCTGTTCTACGGGGTTTTGTAGTCAGTACCTATGGTAGGCTGATGGATGGTTCTCGCTTCTGTGATGAGGATGGAGATGAAGTTGAAAGAATGGGAAGAGGAGCAGGGAGAGCAAGGAGCTGTGTTAGCGAAGTGTAAGTATGTCTATTGCAGGCATGCTGAATACACCGATACACGTGTGATTGCTGGTGACGATATCGTTCTTTGATATAGGAGTCAAGGATAGGTATGGGTGCTTGTCTCTTCCGGTTTCCTCTTCGGTTTGTGGTGACGATAGGCATTGGGTTCGGGGCTTAGGTATCCATAGTATGTTTCAGTGACAGGGTTCGGTGTCTGTTGGTTAACATAAATTTTTTCTCATAAATTTTAATTAACATCATCATATTATTTTTTTACGTTACATATGGTGCCCAACGTTTGGCTCGAATTAGCCAGAGAAGTTTAGGTTAGAATTGATTGAAGTAAGGTCGATTCAGAGTGACGTAGAAAGAGCTAAGATTTTTGAGAATTTTTCGAAATTTTTCAGTTTTTTTTTTGAGTTAAAGTTTTTATTTTGTTGTTCAGGTTTCTTAGATGGAGGAATACCATCGATTTTCGCTTGATCGTCAGTAGCTGAGGTGTAGATAATATCCTGAATGGGATGTCTAAGAACCCGGTCGAACGAGAGTAGAATGAGCAGGTCTTCTGACCGGTGGTTGGTGCTTATTGCCCGACGCACGTCAGCTGCAGAAGCTGGTCACTCGCTCAAGAACGACCCAATTTGTTTCAACTTCGAATGAACTTGTTTCTTTTCTTTTATTATTGCTACCCAGATTGTTGCTATGGAAGTTTACAGTTATTGTTGATAGATGCTAGGAAGTGACGGTATGCAAAGAGACATGAAGCGCTAACCGGTAGTTGGGGTTTTATACCAGATTTACGTCAGCAGTAGCGTAATGTTATCTTCACATACCAGATCAACTGATCATTTAGATAGATTTGTCTTTTCTTTTACAATAGAACGCCGTAAAAGATTCATAAAGTCTAAACGCACTAATTTTTTTTGTTGATGATTTTTTTTTTTGAGTCGGTTTAATTAAAGAACCGAAACGAACACACACACTTTATTCTGATAAAGGGAGGGTTACCCTCTCCCGAATCTTTTTATGAAATACATCTATATAGACATTTAGTTATTTTTTTGAAATATTTTTGCAGTTAAGTATTGATATTCTTTCTTTTGAGATTCCGTCAATCAAGTTGGGACGTAACTTCTTGATTGTCGTGTAAGTTTGGGATAGAGCCCGCATTCAGTTTACAGTTTATAGTTTTGGGATAGTGCCCGCAATTTAGTCTTTTGGGATAGTGCCCACATTCAATTTACAGTTACAGTTTTGGGATAGTGCCCGCCATATAGTATTCACTTTTAGTATTAAGCACTTTTAGATTATTAATTTTTTTTTTATTCAGCTTTTTGAATTATTTGATTGTCAATGACCGTTTGAGGTTTGCTCACGGTACATTTGACATTTTTTTTTATACTTAAACACTTGATTTACCCTTTTTACTGATATATTACTTGAGTAGTTTCCGTTCGAGGATTTCTCACGGACTACTAGAATTAGTAATCACCGGACTTACAATATACTTTGAGTTAGATTGATAATTGATCGTTTGAGGCAATTGCCCACGATATTTTTGAATTTTCCTCTTTTTGATTTGACAAATTTTTCTTTACCTTATTATCACTCGAGTAGTATCCGTCCGAGAAATTTCTCACGGGCTACAAATTAATTACCTTTTTTTTATAAAAACCTTGATTTACACGTTTGACGCGGTTCATCCGATTTCCCTTCTGTTACAATCGAATGAACGGTTCAAGACCGAGGTGCACAGTCAAAAGTACTGTAGGGAAAACTTTCTCGCCAGTCACTGGCAAGGAATAATTTTATTACCGCCATCTACCAGCAATGTGCTGAACACACCTCCCTTAAGTTACTTCTGCCGAAGAAAATCCATATAAAGAATAGGAAGCCATCTTGTGCGAAAACAAAATCCACTCTCAGATATCAGATTCTGCTCTCGGATCAAAATCTGAGATATTTTCCCAAACGGAGCGATTATCAGATTGCTCACATTCCATAGAGCATTCTGAAAGGGTGCCTCCCTTCGAAATAAAAATAAACCGGGCACACACTTGCTCGATTCATATTTGGTTCACACCGAATATCTTGGTTGGTCTGTTCGCACTATATAAACACGAAATCCTAGGTAAACAAATGACGTGGATAATGTCAGACCCATTAAATGATGACAGATAGTCATTAGGCAGCAAGTCGGATATAATAGTCGATGTGGCCGATTAATTTATTTCCACCTGCTAATCTTGTCTAAAATGTCATTTACCACAGACTATGAGAATTTATTAGTGTCAGTTCCAAGACACATGAGAGGAAGTGAAATCTTAAAATTTCGGCAGGCCGAATACGTAGTCATCCAAAGGAGAAATGTCATCTGAAATGTGTGACGTAATTCCTTTGTCCAAAAAATGTGTAAAACATATGTTAGTTATTTTTCCGAAGAAAGTATCATTTTTTCTTCTTTCTTCTACCTGCGAATGCAAGACGATAATATTGCAGGCAACATAAGAATTCAGAAAACGTCATGGTAGCGCGTGTCATACAATTACATTTCGAATTCGCACTTGACAGCTGTCAACAACAAACGAAATGTTGAATTAATACCACATTGTTATCCGAATAGCAATCGTCCTAAGACGTAGCTAAGACTGTTCTAGTACCCGTACCATATTATTTCTGAACCTTTTTCTTCGATGTCAATATTCTGACAGATAAGTCTTCGTCACGAACATATTTCACAGATATATGAAGTTCTAGGTACTTCAGCTCCATAATCAGGGCGATGGCTAATATTAACTCCAAGTGCAGCCCGACCCTTACCCCCAGTTATTTACATCCATATTATCCAAGCTGTCATGTTCTAGTAGTCATTCCGCTACTTGTGTTGAAGAAGTGCCCAGTGAGCACTAACCCTTAACGGACATTTTTGATACGCCACCTATCGTACCAACATATAACCATTATATGTTATTATAATTATATCTAATTATAGAAGATAACGAACCGATGCTTGAAATAAAAAGAAAGAGTGTTATATTTAAATTGTTATTTTATTGTTTTGGGAAACCGTGGGACAGAAGATCCCTGGACTAAAACCCAAAAGTCTTTTCAAATAAAAGGTTTGATAGACACAATATTTAATACGGCCGTTTGGCTCAAGGTAAGCAATTCTAAATCAAACAAAAAGAAAGGCAACTAATAAAAGAAAATAAAAAAGAAAAATGGGTCTTTAACAAAGTTAAAGCGCGTACAAAAAAAAATATGAGGGAATCTAGTACACGAATATAAATATATATACTTTGGTATTACAAATATATATATTTATATTCAAAATGAAACACAAACTACTTATCTTTTTGGTAATGATTTTCGTCTCCTATCTCCGTTTCCCCTTTAAAATTCTCACGTCTCGAATCCTATTTCCACTTTCAAAATCCTCGATCCGAAAATCCAATATCCAAAAAGAAAAAAATGTCTCCTCCTCGATTCTTTTGCTCCTCAAAATTTCTCGATATTTTTTTTCACAAAAATTCAGTTTACGCTTTTAAGGCTCTCACAAGAGTACCTTCCAAGCTAATTTTTAACAACCACTTTCTGCCCTCGTCCATTCCAGTCATTCACTCATACATACAACGACACAACACAACCATTCGTTTCGAGATCATCGGTCACGGCTTTCTGGAAGCATGACGCTCTCCTAGAAAACAACCGTGGTGGGATCTAACGAAACATACTCACACGCACACAAACACGGTTTTAACAAGTTGTTGGATGTATTTCCAAAACTTGCCAAAACTTACTCTCACGCACACAAACAACGTTTCGACAAGTTGTTGGATGTGTTTCCAAAACTTGTCGAAACATTATGGACGAGTTCAGACTATTTTACAACTAAAACTCTTTTCGAGAAAAATTGAAAAGAAATAAAATTGAGGAGAAGTCTGCACTAGGCTTTTTCCTATTACCTACTCTACAACTATCGCGCGGGATTCGAAGCGTGAATTATTTAACAAACTATTTTTGGAGATACAGAGAGGAGCGTTACTTTAATCATTATTTTAAAAATTCTATAAAACTAATCTAAACTCGTTAAAACCCCATTTTGTACATTTAAAAAATTTACGTTATTTTAAGTTTAAATTACGTTACGTTAAGTTAGATTTTAAAATGGAAAGATAATTATAAGAAGTTGTTGTTGTTCATTTGATGTAAGTAAGAGTCCACCTGACTCGTTACTTCTTCGGCTCATCCGCCGGCTCTTCTCGTTTTCGAACGTCGTATTTGAACACCTGCTTTTGTTGCTTTTGCAAAATAAGGCTAGGTACACCACTGGTTGATGAGACCATGGTTGCCCTCAACTTCGCGAATATTTTGCAGAAACAACGAGAAAAAAAGAATGGGAGAAAGAACGACCGAAGGGAAGTTTTTGTTCCGGTAAAATTTACCGTAACAATATAAAATATACCATATATGTTTGCACACAATTCGTGTACAACCACATATTCGATTGAAAATATGTTGTAAATAAAAGTTTCAATATATTTTAAAAGTATGTAAATTGATTATATCAAGGAGTATGTAAGATTATAGTACTGAGATGATGTTGATACTCAGTATTTTTTTACATGGAAATTCGGAAGTGCACTCCTGGATTCCCCTGAAGAAAAAAAGTTAATTATTTAAAAGGATATTATCTTGAACCTTGACTAGAGCTCAGTGTGGGCCAAGATGCGTCGCCCACTTCCTATGATAGAGATATAGATATAGGCAGTAGGTGAGTATGAGATTTATTTCAAGGAATTGATTCTTTCTAAAATGTACGTATTGTCACGGATATGACGAACACAATCAATAGTGTACGGCGTTGAGACACAAGTATATATGGTTAACGCCTCTTTACAATCAAAAGTATGTATTATCGTTTAAAACAAAATTTTGTTTGCGTAAAGCACGAAGTAACATTTAAAGTATGAAGACGTAAAACGAGTGAGAACGAATTGGTAATGGGGAGTATAACCATTCAGGATTTCAAAAATGAACGAAAATTTTAACGCGGCGTTGAACGCGAGTTCTAATTGGTCGCTACCGACGCGGATTGTTAGTGTCCTGGAGGACAAGTGAAAAAGAAAAAAAAATTCAAAATAATGAAGTGAAAAAGTAAAAGTGATTCTACCAAAGAAATCTCTATTCTCGAATCGAAAAGTGTAGATGAATTCGTGGTTGACCACCAATGAAACACAAACGCGGGTTCTTCTTCCTCTTATCGCGAAGAGCGCGACGATTTGGTAAGTACACGCGATACTGTACCACCGAATGTGATTCCGTTTAAAGATGGAGCAAACCCCGAGGTGTTTTTCGAAATACTAAAAGCTTCCGGTACAATCAACAAAAAAAAGGTTTTCGGACTGACAGACAATGTAGTGGAACTCAAAGAAATAGTTGCCGCCACACTGTATTATATCGTACATTTCAGGTACACCGGATAGATTATATCGCGAACAAACAAAAAAGATTTATTCTGTGAGTTGATCTCAACACAATAATCGTTAAAGAAACGTAGACACAACGTGGATAACAAACTAGATTATCACTCGCAATAGCAATTAATTGTGACTTTGTAACGTTAAAATATGAAATTAATTAATAGAAATAGAAATAAGAATAGAGGAATAGAAAATAGATAACCAACAGACACCGAACCCCGTCACTCAAACATCCTATGGACACCCGAGCCCCGAACCCAATGCCTATCGTCACCATAAACCGAAGAGGAAGCCGGAAGAAACAAGCACCCATACCCATCCCTGACTCCTATATCAAAGAACGATATCTCCACCAGCAACCACCCGTGCATCGGTGTATTCAGCATCCCTGCAACAGACATACTTACACTTCGCTAACACGGCACCTTGCTCTTCCCGCTCCTCTTCCCATTCTTACCACTCTCCATCAACTTCATCTCCATCCTCATCACAAAAGCGAGAAACATCCACCAGCCTACCATAGGTACTGACTACAAAACCCCGTAGAACAGCCTAGAGGGTACCTGACAGCATGTTCCCGCCTATCCACTACGAGTGCTAGGTGTTCTGCTCGCAGCTGGTTCACACAGTAGCCTACACCTATAAACCAAGGACCCTACTTGTATCCCTATAGACGTACCTAAACTTGTTATGCGAATTGAATAAACATTACTTCCACTTTACCAGAGCTTCTACTCCAGTTCGCATTCTTCAGTTTAATAGACGTCATCTATATTCGCGTGAATGGGATGGAAGCAACCCTTCGCCGGCAACGCCCCCTTACTCATCGGCTACCCGAGAAGAGCAAATGATGGGAACGGCATGCGACAACGTAAGGTCGTGGCCTAAATCAACCGTCGCGGTGGCCGGCAGTACCATAGCCATAGCTAGCTCAGCCAGGCCGTAGGCACTTGCTCCGGGATCTATCAGACCGGTGTTACCTCTTATTTTTCACTGCCGACCGTTGAACATAAGATGTGCATGTTCGAATATTCAATGTTAATACGCTTATTGGCCCTTATAACCATCGAAGCAAAGATATACCAGAATTGATTTGAAAGAAAAGTTGACTCAATTGCACCTCTTCATCATAAGAGTGAAATCGTAAATCGTAAGCAAAGATTTCGCGATTATCTTTATTTCACTGACCCAGTGAACGCAACACGTAAGTATTCTAATGCAAGCAAGTCATAGAAGTTCGTGACTGCTGTGGCACAGTATTAACTTCCGCCCCTTTTGTTGCCACGATGAAATGCAAAAGGTGGCAGAAGAGGTGTCTAATTATATGGGGAGGGAGGATCTAAGGTGTAAAGCAGACCCTCCTAGTCTCACAACCCACCCAAAATGAGCACAAAAATCATCTCTCCTGTGTACCCATCCGTTGGCTGACCCTGGACCTATCGAGTCCCCATGACTCTACAATATTTGTGGGCAGCCCCTGACATAATAAACAAGCAGCTTAAAAACTGCTTGTCTGTAACCCTAAATTACCTATACATATTATCAATCATCAAAATCTAAATATCAAATACCACCCTCCCTGTAACTAACTTAAACTGTCATCCTGAAAAATCTGTAAGTCTTCAAATAAAATTCCAACGAAATGAATCAACTACCAAAAGTTTCAGAAAAACGTTATAACGAAGTGTCTTATTTATTTAAAAGTATCAAAGTAATCTTAAGACTAATGTTTCATATACCTAATTAGTACTAATCTATAATTCTGTAAAGGAATCTTAAATGACCTATCCTTAGATACGGAATCAAAAAAAAGGTAACTGTATCTTATACAAGTGAGTTAATTTCATAAGCAATTATTTCTTTATCTTATTAATATTCAAAGAAATTAAATATCAGCGCTTACTTTATAAGCGCTACTACACTTTAATTTCAAAATATAATGAAAGTTTTCTTATAAGCTAATTGGAATTATGAAGGAAATATGATAGCGTTAAATATTCATAATCGATATTAAGTAAAAATAAAAAAAAATTAATGTGGAGTCGTTCTCCAAACGATACGCGGATTGTTGTCTCTTAAATAGACTGAGCTAGTTACCGATAGCTAATCTTTTCGTAGCTAAGACTTTTTCTAACGCGGCGTCAAAATAATTGCTATTCGTTGCTACTATTAGTTAATTTTCGTTTTCTTAAACCGCGAAAAATATCTAAAATGATCCTGTGTGAGGACAGGATAACAATAAAACGAAGTCAAAACACGATACACGAAAGACTGAAATACCAGAGTATCCACCCAAAACAAAATATCAACCAATGAAAACCAGATGTAATAGTACCATATACGTATGAACCCAGTTCGGCTTCATCCGTATAATCGATTGTAAATGTTTAAGTCAATATAGTGAAAAATGTGATAATAAACTATAAATTTAAATATATTATATTCTTGACTGAGACCTCTACCATCTGGGTAGAAAGAATCTCTACAATTCACTTTACGACGTTTCGGAAGTGCACTCCAGAAATGTACCTGTAAAAGTTGTGTTAGTATTTTATATGTAATGTTATCTATCTATCATTAGCACTATATCTTTTTACTATCGCTCATTTTCTACTAGCTACTTGGGCTATAGAGCGAACAGTGATGAACTTTACCTCGAAGCTTTAATTGTTTAGGTATCTTGGTATTAAAATCGAACACAAAAAACCGATGTACTAAATGCGTTGCGTTTAGGATATGACCAACGAGTTTGGCAATAATAGACCGATTTACGTAACAAAATAGACGAAACAAGATTTTTGTAACAATCGATGAAAACAAGTGAGTATTTAAAGTCAGTGAATCAAAGCGAGTAAGTAAATATTTATTATGAGCAATATGCTCTAGAAGTGATTCAAAAGAATCAACGCGGCGTTGAAACGCGAACGTCTGGTCGCTACCGACACTATAAGTAGGAAAAGTTATGAAAAACGAGTAAAAATTGTATATTTCACAACTGTCCACGGAGGCAGATTGCTAAGGACGATTAAGGCAACGAATGTTGATAATGGGAATTCAGCACGGGCGTCCGACACTGTCCCTTGGTCACAAACGAGAATTATGTTGCTATACCACCGAACTTAGTTTCAAAATTAGTCTTATATTAACGTACGATACCGTATCGACCGGCAAGAAAACTATACTCACTTCACTTGAGCTTCAAAAATCTCAATACACAAAAAAAAAATTTTAACGATTAGACTGACGACACAAAAAAAAATATTTCACTCTTCATGCACAAGTTTGATAGAATCTCAAATCCATAATAATTCAAAAGATCAATATATTCTTACAAAATGTATATTGGAACACCCAAGGTGTAAGGAATGAGCTAGAGTGGAGGAGGCGTGAGCTCCTCGCACTTTATATCTCAAAAGAAATGCAAAATTGTACACCAACCACCGTCCGTGGTTGTCTGACTTTGAACGACAGCGTCAACCGCTGCGTCAAGCGAAGCACGGATCAAATTAGATCTTATGAAATTAATTCTTTCTTAATGGAGTGAATCGAGCATATGGCTCCCACTCAGGACATGAACAAAAATAACACAAAGATAATAGAAAACATAAATTCTTTGTTACATGGTTCTTATTTATACTCTTTCTTGACTCAATAATTATAAATAAGCACTGGAATTCAGGAACTTCTGCATCTGCACAAGAGTCTCGATGACGAGTAAAAGTTCCTTATATCACAAGATGGGATCTTCTGTGTCCAGAGAGGTTATGCTCTCACGTTGGGCATAGAAGCCATGCACGAATGAATGTTGGGCATGGAAGCCATTGGTGAGTAAATGTTGGGCATGGAAGCCATTGGTGAGTAAACGTTGGGCATGGAAGCCATTGGTATGTAGCAGTGTCCACGTGCAATGTTGTAGGCACGTAAAAAAAATGAACCAGGACAGGTACCAAGTTGAATTACATATATTCAGGATTCTTGGCGATTCTGGGGTTGTCGACGAGCCAGCATTCGGATCAACTTCAATCAGACCCACTTCGAATGCTTTAATGGATGACGGACGATGCGCCTAGTGCAATGCAGACGCACGTGTCTCAAACAAAGGGGTTTGGGGTGGTCAAAAAGAGAATAAAAGGACGACGCACCAGATTTAGCCTTTCAAATCCATGATGCTATATGCATCTATGGTTGATTTTATTGCACGGATATGTGCGCACAATTGCAGGAGATATAAGTAAGTAATTCACACTTGTTATTGGAGGAATTGACAAAAAAAAGTTTCCGCTCCCTCGTGCGATGCACAGGAATAAATGTTCCCCAAAAACTGCAGCCTCGTCTGCCTCACCCTATTTCGGTAGTGGTGGGTAGTAGAACTCCTGCTGGATTATCCTTACGGTCCTAAAAAAAAGGAAAACACGTTTTAGCCATGTGGCTCCTTTGTCTCATTCTTCAGAGCAAAAAAAAAAAAATTTTGCTTTGGAGACCAGAAAAAAATTTCTTCTTAACTTACCTTGATAAGAAAGGAAATTGAATATTATCCTAAAGTGGAGGATGGGATGTCCCATTGCCTAGGCAATTAGTGAATCTTATTGCTCCTTGCAATAAGTTGGGTGAAAGCACGACTTGCTGCTTTTTAATTTAAAATAAAAAGAACGAGAACGTTCTGCACTGGGGTTGTTGCCTCTCCGCTGTCTATCTTCAAAATGAAGTTAGCAGACGGATATGAGTTCCACAATAGCCGGCACCAATCAGATCGCTTTGTACTTCCAATCCTATTTCTCTTTCCAGAATGCCGTTCCATTGATTTCGGCGAGTTGAATCCCTTCAAGCAAATTGATCCGAATTGGATCCACGCGCGGAGTCAAATTCCCATACTAGACTCCGCATACGGACCCAAATAAGGAGCCGTAAAACGACGTTTGTCGGCTCCATTTAGTATGTAAATTAGAATTCCCACGGACTCACTTGTGAGAGAGAAATAGAGAGAGAGAGAGAGAGAGAGTGAGAAAGAGAGAGCGAGCGAGCGCGTCCCGCTCAGCGAAATTGCACCCAAAACAAACTTGAAAACAAAAATTTAATAAAAGCAAACGAGTTGGAGTATCGAACAAAATTTCTGTCGTCCAAAACAAAATATAAATAAAATTTGTTGCCATATTTTTATTTTTTTTTTATTCTTTATTCTTTATAAACCAAAAAGTAAACATAGTAGTAGTAGTTGTATAACTTTATTGAGATTTTTTTCCAGGGTACGATTACATTTCATTAATTATAAAATAACACGGTATTAATATATATTTGCCGAATATAGAAGTGGCCGCGCTACACAATTTATATTTATTTGTTGTTTAATTATATTAAGACAACTCTGAATTTTAGGCAAATAACTAATTACTTTATAAACGTATTTGAAGCACGAGTATTAAGTACGTGTCCACTCAAAAAGACCATGATGTTTACTAAAAAGTAAAAAGTAAACATATTATACATGAACAAAAGGCTCCTGCTCTCTCCCTCCCTCTCTCAATCTATTGAAAAAGAAAAAAAAATGCTCGACTCTCGATTCTCTTTCTTTATTTTGTATGCCAAACATGCAATTTCGTGAGAGGCCTCGTTAAACGCAGACTCAGGTGAGCCAGAATTGAACCGAGAATTCTGAAGTCAGTGATTTTTGCTTGAAGGGATGGGCTGAAGTAACGAGTGTTAAGGTTCCGTCCACACTACATTAATTCTGCCCAAGCGTGATTTACACGTAAGGTTGTGTGTTATGATAGACATCTGAACGTCTTGACATAACTTGAAGCTCTAGTTACACTAGTAGATGGGGATTCGGCATGGAAAGCAAAACATTGGTAACGAGATTCTGGGTTGTCAAATACATTTTTGGGAATGGAAAATCACTTTGTAATTTGTCAATTCTGAGAAATTATGAATTTGACAGTTCTAGCCATACTGCTCTGAATACTAAAGGATGTTTTTCAGGTATTCTGAATGTCAAGATGTCTGTTTGGAAGCAATCGGTATGTATCTGTCATAGCTTCGTTTCTTGACTTTAGCGTATATCGGTTCTGCAGATAATGGTGAGTAAGGGATTTTACGTTTCCGTAAAGTGTAGCAACCTGGAAATGGTGTTAGATTGTTTTGTTGTTCTGCAAACGTAGTTTTGTGCCATATGCTGTCACGCCCTTAAGGAACAATTTCTGCACAGACCAGAAAGGACAATTCTACTATTTGGACAATAGAGTGACAGCCTAGTGTAGGTTCAGATGGACAATTACAGGAAAAATACATCGGCCGCATCGACGATTTTCCTTGTATTGGTTCATTGACATTTATCTGTCAGTTTTGTGCTTCTGGAATGTCTAGTGGCATGACTGTCGCTACTATCGCAAAATTACCTAGTGTGATCACTTTTGCAGTGCATTTGGTGTGAACACTACTCAACACAAACTAGCGAGTAGTTGTCTTCTGGGATCCAATTTTGCATCTGATGACGTCACGGAAACCAAACCATGCTGGAAATAGTATTCATAGGGGAAATCTTGTGGATAATAATTTGAAGTGGAATCCATCTTCCAAAATGGCTTCCTCTTTGTGGAATCCTTCTCTGGTGGAACCCATCGAATGCGTTCAGCAATGTGCGAGGGAAATGAGGGTTTCGCACCTAGATGGCACCAGAGGCAAACGTTGTTTTACTGTGTGTAAATGATTGGCGAGAAAGTTTTCCCTAAAACTTCTTAGAACACTGGCAATAACACAGCACTTTCTATGAATACTAATAAATACCTAGAGATAATAATAAATATCTATATGTGTATCTAAAGATCAAAGATAAGCTTCTACAAGTAAATAGGGGTATGAATCCCCATCATCCAATGAATGGATCGATGAAGTGTTGGCGCCACCGTCCGTGGTCGACAACGTTAGCGTTGGCGTTTGACGCTTATCTTAGAGGCAGCTTCAGCCTCTTTCAAGTAACCAAACGTGTGGTTTTTGGAGCTTCTTGTCTCCCACACGGTTCACAGATATAATAACAAAATAGAAAATATGTTACCTGGCAATAATTGTCGGTACATTTGCACCTTATATGGTCTTAAAATTCTTCTCTTAATCACAAAAAAAAAACAATTTTTCAGGAACTGTTGCTTGATGTCAATGATGATCTTTAAAGTTGAGTTACGATATTCCCACGACGTTTTGATGATCTATGTGGTTCTGTTGTAGAGCTGGTGGACCGGCATGGGTGATATAACACGCGCCAGGCGTCCAGTTGAATCTTGGAGTGGTTTCACTTGCTTCCTGTTGGGGTAGTGAGCCTTCACTGAAGGGAATACCTGATGAAACAATTCTCGGCTATCAATCTGCCTGCTTGGAGGCAATGTCTTCGTGTGAGCGACGTGGCCGTCGGCGAGCCGAATCGGATCAACGCCCGACTGTGTCCACGCGTTCGCTTCGTGGATAAAACTTGCTAGGACGTCTTTTGCCACGTCTGGAGTTATATCCAATGTTCCAGTAAAACATTAATGCAACAAAAAAAATTTTGAGACCACCAAAAATGTGAGGATGCGTCAAGAAGCGCGGCTTGCGCCTATATATATTTGCTATATTTATATATGTGGATACAAATAAGGTTGTGCCCGCGTGTCTGGGCTGATAAATGCGTTGCAAAAATGCGTTGCGAAACAAAAATTTTCTCAAGGAGGAAAACTTTTGGGCCAGCGGGCATGAAATTCCGTTTAGGATGCTGCTGCTCCACTTTCCTTGTCCTTGAGTGTCGATTCTCCTGGCTGCATCCACAGGGTTGGTGGTCCTATTGGGCACGAAAATTTAGCACACCTCGTGTTCACCAAAAAACTAAGTTCTCACATTTTAGAGTAGGAAACCAAGTTTCTGAGCTCTAAATATGAGTTTAATAATAGTAACCTTACCTCATATGATGTTAAAATCCCCAAATTGGGTTGAAAATCATTTAAAAAAAAAGGTGTAGCGCGTAATTACAAAAAATAATAATAAAAAGTAAACAAACAAATGGAATTTGCACTCAAGATACCTCAAGCTTAACCGGCTTGAGATACTAGACCGGATAGAACACAGAATTCGCTGGTAGCATAAAACTGTTCATTAGAACTCCCGAGTTGCAAATTCAAAGCACGGGCTTTGCTACAAATAATGCAAAAAGTGAATTCGATAAAATTGTCCGATCTTCTTAAAGAAATCGATCTCACCCGG
This sequence comes from Platycheirus albimanus, assembly GCA_916050605.2. Lineage (NCBI taxonomy): Eukaryota > Metazoa > Arthropoda > Insecta > Diptera > Syrphidae > Platycheirus > Platycheirus albimanus. The sequence goes on from OU696696.1 coordinate 338,592,191, forward strand.
TGAGTGGAAACAAAAATCGTCACGGGACTATAACACTACAACACGAGAAAAGATTGATGGTAAGTATTCACTCCTTCTAGGTTTATACGAACATATATAAAAGATGAAAAGATATAAACTTTTCAAATAGATCACTATAATACGTTTCTAATATGAGATCTCATTTATCATTATAAGTTTGTAGATATAATGAGGAGTGAGTGGGGGAGGCGTCAGGTCCCGCCACCAAGAGAAAACAAAAAAAATTCAAAGGACTCTATCGGATAGCGTACACCACCGTCCGTGATCGTACGCACCGTACGCTGAGCTAACACGCACGCTATTAGGCAATTATAAAGCCGCCTGTGGGTTTTGTTGGAACGTATTATACTTCACGTCCTTGATGTATCATATATTCAAAACTAATTGTAATTCAAATTTGTTACCTGGTATATCCAGAAAGATAATATCTTTGATAAATAAATACAAAGATATGTCAGGATCAGATGAGTAAAGTTGCGGTAAGTGTAGTTGCAGGAACTGGTAAGTATAGTTGCAGGAACACTGTTGCAATAAAAATCCCTTCCTAAACACGTTGGGGCCTACAGCCTTATCGAGACTGGATACCCTTCACAGCATACAACGGAATGTGGGCCTACTCATAGACGTTATAGTTGGGCAATATGTATCGCTCTGACGTCCGAATGTAAGGGCGCCGATGTGTGTACGTGACTGGATGTGAACGATTGTCGTAACAACACGATTACAACAGGCATTAAAAGCGTTACAACGCCTCGAGGTTGCGATGTACAGGAGGATACGTACTGTGTCGCAAGGAATGTCGCAAACGTCGGCCAGCCGGCGAGCGGATCAACGCTCGACGTTTGCTCGTGATGTATTTGCGAATGTATGTTTTCAGGAATTCCTCCCTTTACCGGTGTGCACGTGTGTGCTGAGGCCAAGTTATGAGACGGAGCGAAGAAAAAAAAGGTAAGTGCTTGGGTTAACCATGTACGGCATGTGCGGATATATGTATTATCCTTCTTTTATTCTCATATATTTTTATATATAGCATCTTAGGGCTTCCACAAATGGGTGGAGAAGTAAAAAAAAAGATTTTGTTCGTCGCCTCGTGTGGAACACTGCTTCCTTCTAAGTCCTGTGTAAAAATCCAGGTACAGCCTCGCCTGCTTTGCGCCAGTGGCTGTCCGCTCCGTAATCGTTCCTTTGGTACACTGATTCCTATGAACAATGAGTCTAATCTTAGGTTTGGTTTGCCTACCATGTGGTTTAATGAATATTCAATCATTCATCGAAGCAAAATCGTGTCATTTTGCTTTAATGACTGACGAAATGATATTACTTACCTCAGACGATGATGTTGCTGCAATTAGGATATTTCTCTGCACCAGCAGAGAAAAAAAGTTAAATATAAAAATGGGGCGCGGCTCAGCTGCATAAAATAATTTTTCGTTCTGTTGAGGAGTTCTTACTTGTTCGATATATTGCTTCAAAATGAAGGCTACCGACAATTATTCGATCCACACTACCATATTCCAGGTAGCCAACGCCCTGTTTTCCAGTACATTTTTTCTTTCCAGTATTTGATGTGTTTCTTCGCTCATAATGCAGGTGGCGTGTGATAGGTAGCTTTAAGGGTCAGTACTCACTGCCCATTTTGCCAAGTGCGAATTTCAATTTGTACGTATGTACGTCAAGCTGAGTCAATTGGACAAAAATGACAGTGCTAATGATCTGATTACTTTGGGTGTCATAATTGTGCCACTGGTAGAGTCGAAATAAAGGAGTTCTGAATACTCTTACAATCGAATCTGATTGTTTCGGAATTCTTTCTGTCAGCAAAAGGAAAGAAAAAAAGAAAAGGAGGAACTGTCTTGGTGGAGCTAGTATCTTTGTTTCGTTTCCAGGTTGACGTACTTATTATGCGAAATCCTTAATGTGACACTTGTTCAATGATATGTTCAATTTTGACACATGTCAGTTGCGACATATTGGTGCCGAATTAGTGACTCTTGGGTGATTGCTGTATGTCATTGTATTTTCCCATGACGTAGTGAATACTTATTGACATCTCTCTCATGAGATCGAGTGAATTACACTTCTGCTAGCATAAAGACAAATCTTGTCTTGTATTTCTACCTGGTAGTATTAAATGTGACCTAAGCTTTATTTTGTTATTGAGGACAGCTTTTGGGTCCTTTTGATTTAGGTTTCACACTTGCATGGTGTTCTAGACATTACAGACATGACACTACGAAACCTTGAGTAACAGTCTGACACTACCAGAATGTAGGTGCAGTTTGTCAAGTCGAGCAAAATAATCGGCCGCATCGACTAATCTACTCGATTTGCTGCTTGACGACTATCTGTCACATTTTGTGGGTCCGACCTACTCTATGTTCGCGGATATCTCTACATATGTTCTCAAATCAGTGTAATCACTACGCCTGTAATTTTGGGTTTGCACGGAGTATAAACTGAACTAGTGCGACATACGTTTATCGTTCCACTGTGGCTTTCCACTGAAATCTTGGGAACGAGAACTTTCTGTAAGGCTGTTGTAGCCTGGAAAATTAGTGGAATCTAATTTGGACGTGGAGTCCATTTTGAAATTGGATTCCTTTTTGTGGAACCATCTACGGTGGATTTCATTGAGTGCGTTCAACACGTTGTGAGTAAGATGGATGTTTTGCGAGTAGATGACACCAGTGGCGTTAAATTCTTGCCAGTGACTGGCGAGAAAGTTTTCCCTACAAATGTCTAAAAAGATCCTTTCCATAGGTAGGACCGTTTTTTTTTTATTTTCGACTATCTCAATAACGGCACAACCCAACCGATAATTTTGAAATTTCACACATATAAAGGTGTAGATAGCTCAATTTATACTGCATACCGGTTTTTCCTAAAAATATTTTTTTTGTATTTTTAAAACATTTTTTAATTTTTTGAAAAAAAGTTAATATTTTGAAAACTGCCCATTATTTTTTTTTCAAAAATTATATATGAATTTGCTGAATACTTATGGACTGGCGTTTTTGAATTTTGTTTGAAAAATGTTTTCAAAAAGTTTTCCAAAAAACAATTTTTGAAATTTTATTGCTTTTAATTTTTCTGAGAAAACTCTTAATTGAATTTGAAAAATAAAAGAATTTTCGAAAAATTTTAAATATAAAAAATGCAGCCAATAAACAATTCTCGGACATTAGAGCAAGTTCGTGCAACCGAGTCGTGCATTTTTTTTGCAAATTATCTATGACCAGTCCAGTTAGCAAGAATTTGCCAAATTTCAATTTCAACACAATACACTCACACAATCACTTCCCAATAAAAAAATCACTCAATTCAATAACAATTTCAGCTATGGATGTTAGAACGGTGAAAAATCTTGCTGCAAAGATTTCAAACGTACTGCGATATGATTGCCACCTCCACGGGTTTCTGCAAAATTTATAAGGTTTTTTTTTAACTTCAATAGTAATTTCCTGGGTAAATATTTGCGTATGTATTTGTAAAAAAAATTTGTCTTTATAGTCATTTGTGCAATCGTTGTAAAAATCATACACACATATAAGTCTAGTTTTCTTTAAGAAATTAAAGGTTAGAATTATTTGAAAAGAAAGTGTTTTAAAAATTCCCCGTTTTTAGTATTTCAGAATAGGTAGGTACCTACTTACCTATCTACTTACTTATTACCTTAGTTCAAACACATGTAAGACGATTGTTATCTAAGAAAAGCGGCAATCAAATAAAGTAGGTTGCATAGGTATATATTAATAATTCTAAAATTCATGTGCTTTATTTTTTTTTCTTGTTTCAACCCATGTACACGTCCTCGATTTTTGTTATACCTTATATTATCCTCAAATACCGCATACCTATAATCTTTAGTGCATTTATACACTAAAGTGCAAGTACCACAATAATTACCTAAATCATTATTATTTTGCTACAAAAATTTATTTATTGGCAACCATGGCTGCCACATCAAATATGAACATTTCATACATTTCCTCTGCAAATCCACCAAAATCCATCAGAGCAGTTCAAAAAAATAAAAAAAAAAGATGGCTGCCATACATTTCCACCAAAATCCATCAAACCAAAAAAAAAATAATAAAATCCTACTAACACACAAACCCACCCGCAAAAGACAATTCCACTCATGCAGAATTCCAATGCACTCAATTGTGTTTCCTTACATTTTGTCCTATTCTCTGCAACATGAGTCTCGTCATTCTTAAAATCCACACAAAATTCTGTAAATGAGTATATTGTGTGGCGACGTGGGAGGCGAACACCGTCGATTCTGCACGTTCCACTACTATAGATTTTAAATACAATGGAGCTACCATTGTATATAAAATCTATAGTAGTGGAACGTGCAGAATCGACGGTGTCGGCCTCCCACGTCGCCACACAATTTGCTCAATCCACACAATTTACTCATTAACAGACTTTGTGTGGACGGTGTGGACTTTAAGAATGACGAGATTCAACTCAAGTCGCAAAGAATAGGTTAAATTAAATGGAAGAAATCACAACTGAGAGCATATGAATTCTGTTTGAGTGGAATTGGCTTTTGAGGGTGGGTTTGTGTGTTAGTAGGATTTTTTTTTTTTTTTTTGGTTTGATGGATTTTGGTGGAAATGTATGGCAGCCATCTTTAATTTGAATTTTTTTGAATTGATGTGATGGATTTTGTTGGCCTTGAAAAGGAAATGTATGAAAACGTTCATATTTCATGTGGAAGCCATGATTGCCAATAAATACATTTTTCCAGCAAAATAATAATGTTTGGTGATTTAGGTAATTAATGTGGGGCTTGCACTTTAGTGTATAAATACACTAAAGGATTATAAGTATGCGGTATTTGATGATTATATAAGGTATAATAAAATTCGAGGACGTGTACATGGGTTGAAACAAGAAAACAAAGCACATGAATTCTAGAATTACCTATTAATAGGTAGGTTTATATGCAACCTAATTTATTTGATTCCGCTTTTCTTAGATAACAATCGTTTTACATGATGTGACCTAATAAGTACCTATATTCTGAAATACTAAGAACGAGGAATTTCTAAAACTCTTTCTTTCAAATAATTCTAACCTTCCCTTTCCTAAAAAAAACTACATTTATTTATGATTTTTACAACGATTGCACAAATGACTATAAAGAAAAAACAAATTTTTACAAATGCATAGGTACGCAAATATTTACCCAGGAAATTACTATTAAAGTTCAAAAAAAAAAAACCTTATAAATTTTGCAGAGACCCGTAGAGGTGGCAATCATATCGCAGTACGTTTGAAATTTTTGCAGCAAGATTTTTTACCGTTCTAACATCCATAGCTGAAATTGTTATTGAGTGATTTTTTTTATTGGGAAGTGATTGTGTAAGTGTATTGTGTTGAAATTGAAATTTGGCAAATTCTTGCTCACTAGACTGGTCATAGATATTTGCAAAAAAAAATGCACGACTGGGTTGTACGAACTTGCTCTAATGTCTGAGAATTGTTAATTGGCTGCATAATTTATATTTAAAATTATTTTGAAAATTCTTCTATTTTTCAAATTCAATAAAGAGTTTCCTCAAAAAAATTAAGTAATGCAATAAAATCTAAAAATTGTTTTTTTTTGGAAAACTTTTTGAAAATATTTTTCAAACAAAATTCAAAAACGCCAGTTCATAAGTATTTAGCAAATACATTCATATATAATTTTTGAAAAAAATTAATGGGCAGTTTTCAAAATAGGTATAGGTACCTATATTAACTTTTTTTCAAAAAATTAAAAAATGCTTTTAAAAATACAAAAAATATTTTTAAGAAATATCGGTAGTTATGCAGTATAAATTTGAGCTACCTACACCTTTTTATGTGTGAAATTTCAAAAGTATCGGTTGAGCCGTTATTGAGATAGTCGAAATTAAAAAAACGTTCCTATGGAAAGTACCTTTTTTAGACATTTAAACCTAATGGTTATATGACAGGTACCGATATTTTTTGTTTTACAAAAACATTTATTTTCCCCTCTGTAGGTACCTACAATATCTAAAAAAGCTCTACGATATAAAAAAAAACTTTTTTTTCCACGAATGCATAACTTGCCTTATAATACCTATAATCGCAAGTAAAAATATTGAAAATTGCCAAAAATATATAATATCAAAATATTTCGAAAATCAAATACCTACCTATAGGTATTTTTTTTAATTATTACTACATATTTATTAAATTGAAAAATATCTAACTAACATACATATTTATATGTTTCAAAATCCCGTCGACATTAAGCTTTTTTTGAAATATATTATTTTACATTATTAGCATTTCAAACAAAAATACTGCTTTCCTACTTGTCTATGCATTTACATACAAACGATTTTCCTTGCATGTATAGGTGTAAAATACAACCAGTTTCACTCAGTTTCTGTTGTGTATTAACGAGTTCCAACAACTAATTATTTCGATTAAAATCCTTTAGTAAAAATGCAATTGAAAAATGCTAGACTTATTTTTATAAACTAAAACTATATTTCAAAATGGACGCTTCTCTACATTAAAGTGTAGTTCACAATGTTCACAATAGTCTTGGTAGATTCTATTTTAAGGTGCAGTTCACAATATTCTCCCCCTGGTCAAATAAATAAACTCTATACTACACAAATTAATCAATATCACCAAGATAATAGTCTTTAAATCTTCCTGGTTGTCTGATTTCTCTTCCCGTTCTTCGAAGCGTTTGATGCGCTACAGTGTCTGGAGGTGCGGATGTAGGTGCTGGAATCTGAGCAGCTTGAATTGGGGGAATCAAATTAGGAGCAGTTGTTGGACAGTCTGCTTGATGAGTACGAGGTTCATTCACTATGACATCATATTCCGCAAATGTGACTCTCTGGGGCTTGTGAACAGTTGGCTTAGGTGCTGACATTGTGTGGTCAACTGGCACAGGTATTGGAACAGTAACATACCTGAGCTGATCGATGTGTCGTTTGAATATATGACCGCTATCCAGCTTGACATTGTAGTGCATTGAACCCAGTTTGTCCATAATGACTCCAAATTCCCATGCTTTTTTGTTGTTTCGGTAAACTTGAGCTACTACGCGTTCTCCCATCCTGAGACTTCGGAGTGTACCATGTTGTGGAACGGGTTTTGGCAATGTCTTGGTAGGTCGAATAGCATCTAGACGAATGCGCATAGAACGGTGTAGGTATAGTTCTGCCGGACTTTTTCCACAAGTCAATGGTGTCGCTCTGTATATTTGCAATATCTGTTGAACTTTATCCATGTTGGCTGAATCACTTTCCATTTCCATCTTTTGTAATTTCAGTTTGAGTGTTTGAACATACCGCTCTGCAAGTCCATTAGTAGATGGATGGCCTGGCGCAATAAAGATTTGGAAAATGCCTCGTTCCTTGCAGTAGTTTTCAAAGACTGGATTTTTAAAAATGGTGGCGTTGTCCGAAACTAAGAAGTGTGGGTATCCGTGAAAGCAAAAGATTTCTTCTGGTAACTTGATAGTTAAAGCTGTGTCTGGTGCTCTGGAAATGGCTTTGATTTCTGGCCACTTAGATTTGGCGTCTACTAATAATAAATAGAATTTTCCATTTTTGGGGCCGGCATAATCCATGTGCACTCTTGAAAAATTCTCTTTGGGCTCTTCCCAATGGTGTGGAGGAGCCTTAGCTGGCGACTTCTGATTTAGTGCGCAGGATTGACAAGAACGTACGACTCGTTCGATATCCCGATCGATGTTTGGCCAGTAGCAATATCGTCTTGCTAATTGTTTCATCCGGACGATTCCCGGGTGTGTAATGTGAAGTTCATCCAAAATTTTAGATTGTAGAGCCTTTGGTATGCATACTCTGGAATCTCGGAACAATACTTTACCTTGTAGGGTGTATTCGTCAAGATGACTAGTGCCGGTGTTGATGTCTTCGATGATTTTTGACAGGACTGGATCTTCAGGTGTATGTTCCTCAATCATTTCGCTGGTTACTTGAGCTGTAGACACAAAGCTGAGTGTTTGTGATTGGATTTGAAAAATTTCTGTATCCATTGTAAGAAGTTCGACTGGAGATGCTTCATTGACTGGATTTCTTGAAAAATAGTCGGCGTTTACATTTTGGTCGGCATTTCGATGTACAATTTCATAGTTGAAATTCGATAGATATGTAGCATATCTCAATAGTCTAGCAGCTGTCATTGGAGGTAAATTATTGTGATGGTGGAATATTCTTACCAAAGGTTTGTTATCCGTGATGAGCTTAAACTTTCTGCCATAGAGGTACGTATACAGCCGGTCGAGCGCAAATACGATAGCCAAGGCTTCACGGTCAATTTGGCTATAATTCTTTTCCGCTTGTGAGAGGGACCTTGACACAAAACATACTGGCTTCTCAACATCATCATTAATGATGTGAGAGAGTACTGCAGCAACTCCCACGGGACTGGCATCACAAGCAACGGTGACTGGCAAAGTTGGATCATATGGTACTAGGGTTTGTTCGCTCGCAATATGGTTTTTTAGTCTGATAAATGCGGCTTCACAGCTAGCAGACCAACGAAATTCCGAATCGTTGCACAGGAGTTTACGTATCGGTGCTGTAAGCGTTGAATGGTTTGGAATGAACTTACTATAGTAAGTGACGAGACCAAGAAATTGTTTGACTTCTTTCTCGTTCCTCGGCCTCGGGGCATCGATGATAGCTTGAACTTTTCTTGGGTCTTTGGCAATTGTCTTATAAGATATTTGATACCCAAGGTATGATATTTTTGTAGCAAAAAACTTACACTTAGCTTTGTTCAGATGAAGGTCGTTGTCTAACAGTCGTTTAAAACAATTCATAAGATTTTCTTCACATTGCTTTTGTGACTCTCCGTGAACGATAATGTCGTCAAAATACGAGACAACTCCTTCTAATCCATGTAAGACTTGGTCGAGTATTCTATGGAACTCATTTGGCGCTGATTTAATGCAAAAACTTAGACGGTTCATCTTAAATGTTCCTTTGTGTGTTGAAATTGTTTGAACTATCGCACTCAAATCGTCAACTTCTATATGGAGATAGGCTTTATACAAATCTAGTTTGCAAAAAAATCTCGAGTTTCTTAAATTATTCACTATTTCGTCGATCCGGGGAAGAGGATAATGTGCATCAGTAAGCTGTTTGTTAACAGCAATTTTGTAATCGAAACATAGTCTAACGTTGCCATCTGGTTTGGGCACAGCTACGATAGGAGAACCCCAATCACTTTTGTCGATAGGTGTAATTATTCCATTCTTTTCGAGAGTAGAAAGCTCTTCTTCGACCTTGTCTCTTATTGCAAAGGGAATAGTTCGGGATTTTATGAAGACTGGTCTGGCATTGCTCCTTAATTGCAATGTGCATTTAACACCTGGAATTTTACCAACTGATTGTTCGAATACTTTTGGGAATAATTTTTGAAAATGGTCAATCGATCTGACCTGGAGTACATCTTGAATGCTGGATTTGACGGGCTGGCTGATAATTTTGTCGATTTCTTGAAGACTGATGTGAAGGTGACGGATCCAAGTTCTACCCATGATAGGTGAAAATCCATCAGGAACAACGAATAATTGTTCAGTTGATATACATTTCTTGTATTTTACCGGAACATTGACGACTCCTAGGGGTGTGACGATTCCTGCATCATATGTCCTAAACTTTATATGAGATGGCTTAAGTTGCATTCCGAAATGTAATCGTTTGAATTGGTTGCTTGGGAGTAATGTGTAACCGGATCCAGAGTCCACTTCAAATTTTACAATTTGGTTTGCGATTGAAACTTCAATTTCATATTTTCTTGTTGAGTCCGTCGCGAAAAGATCGACTATTTGTAGTTTGTTGATATCATTTGAGTATGTTGACTGAAAGTCCTGGAATTCACTGACGTTTGAAATGTCTCTCGACTGAGACCGACTGGAGGATGATGTAGCTTTTTTGTTTTTGACTAGCGTAGATATGCACACTTTTGCGACGTGACCTTGTTTAAGACAGGAGGAACATTTAAGATTTTGAGAAGAAATTCGGCACTCAGAAGATTTATGATTATTCCTGCCACATCTGATGCACAAATCCTGTATGCCGATATCTTTGAAGTTGACACGAGAATTTGATCTCTTACCGTGGGATGTACTCCTTTGTGAATGTGCTTTGTCTCTGTGTGGCTTCGTATTACTGTCTGTCTGGAATCTGGATTTTGAAATACGGTGAATTGAGGATGGATTCGTTGAACTGGAAGAGCCTTGTGCCACTTCATCAGCGTTTAGCTTAGCTCCTTCTAGTGCTAGAGCTTTCTGGACAATAGTTTTGAATTCTGTCTTATCATCGACCTGCAACAGTTGTTCTCTTATGTCATGGTCTTTTAGACCTCGTATGAACTGAGCTCGAACAAATAATTCTGCTACAGATTTTTTACATGAACAGATCAACTTACAATCAGCCGCCATTTTCTGTCACGCCGCAACGTACTCCGAGCAATTTTCATTTTGTTTTTGTACTCTCGTGAGGAGTCGATGTTGACCAACAAGCTGATTAACTGGAGGAGCAATGTGATTTTGAAGGCTTTCGACGATGTCTTCGTAGTTTGTTTCCTCAATTGATTTTGGAGCTAACAAACTCTTACATTGGTCGTATTAGTTAGGACCAATTGAGTTCAAAAATGTTCTTTTCTTCACGTTCTCGTCTGAAATGTTTTTGAGCTCGCAGTAATTTTTGAACCTTTCGACGTATTGTTGGAAAGTTTCCACCTCCCCGTTGAATGCATCGAAATTTCCTGAAATGATCGTCGTAGCAGCACCCACAGCACCAGTCGCAGCAGCAGCAGGTTGAGGAATCAGGTTTTTCATTACCTGAAGAAACTCGGCAAATTGTTCTGCATTCATTTTCACCTCGTCGCCAATTTTGTTGTGTATTAACGAGTTCCAACAACTAATTATTTCGATTAAAATCCTTTAGTAAAAATGCAATTGAAAAATGCTAGACTTCTTTTTATAAACTAAAACTATATTTCAAAATGGACGCTTCTCTACATTAAAGTGTAGTTCACAATGTTCACAATAGTCTTGGTAGATTCTATTTTAAGGTGCAGTTCACAATAGTTTCCAAGCGACACCTTAACTCAACATTTATTTCATTACTTATGATATGACCTTCTTAGCAATATTTTTTATTATTCTTGCTACATTCTATTCTTCGCTTTTTTTGCTGCCAGCGCATTGACAGCGACATCCCACGACGGCCTTTTGAGTAAATTTATACTCGTTTACGACAGTACTATATAACGTTCCACATCCGGAGCAAGCAGCCGTTGGCTTCAAAAATATAGAACCAAACGTTTGAATCAGATTCGGGCTATCGGCGAACACGAATCACATCACACCTATAATTTACATTAAGGGTATTCACGATCTGGTGCAACCATTGTATATGAAATCTATAGTAATATGGATAGAAGGATCGACTGTGGCGACACCGTGAGCCTCCAAACCTTTTTTTCCAAATTTCTCGTTTTGGAGAGAAAATGTAGGTGGAAAGGTTTAAATATGTGATAATGATCAGCGACATCTATGTGTCTCCAAGCCCCGCTAACTCATACTCGTTCCCCAGACTACTATAGATTTCATATACAATGATTACATTCTATAAAGTTACTTAGTGTGACCACTATTCCGGCGTAATTGGTGTGAACACTACTCAACACAAACTAACGAATAGTTGTCTTCTGGGATCCAATTTCGCATCTAGTGACGTCACGGATATCAGACCAAACTGTGTAGGGAAAAACTTTCTTGCCCTCCATTAACTTCGTAGGAAAAACCTACTTGCCCTCCAACTACAATAGATGTTCGCAACTGGTGCCATCTATCGGGCAAACCGATCGTCGACTCACATTGTGCTGAACGCACGGAAACCATGGTCCGCCATTAAAAATGAGTCCACAGCTAGAATCCACCCCGACGAACACAATCCACTTCTCATAGAAGCCACTTGGCCTCCACTTCCAAAAGAGATTTTCCAAGACATGCGCAGTTCGCCATTTCCATGGAAGTGTGATTTTTGAGCGATAGGCGACCTGAAATTGTCGCTACGGATATTTTACTTGACATACATGCAGAGCTACACAAAGGATGATTTACACGGCAATCTGCAGAATGGTATTTACTTCATCCAACATATGTAAACGTGAAGAATTTCTGCCTGACAAATGAACGTCAGATTGCTAATTTCTTTTATCATCTGAATTACGGGTATACTCTCATCATCCCACGGAAGCTGTCAAACGTAATTGTTAATTCTGACGTAAGCAACGTCATCTGCCGCTTACACTAATGGTAATTCCGAAGCCATTCAAGGAAATTGTTTGGACTGATGAGTATTACATTGAGCGAGAACAGCCAGACGTTCACTACTGACGTCATCGGTGAAATAGGTTTATTTCCTTTTTCTCGTTCCATACTGCCTAGCAGAAACACCTGCTTAAGTCTCGTTTCATAACCTTAACGACCCGACAGTATAAAATGTTAATGCGATTTGATACGTTGTCAAGTGCGAACACACTTAAGATGATAGAGTTATTTTCAGCAATGGTTACGTATTTATTGGTAATTTACACTTACCAAAACCAGGTCAGTTCACACATGTGAGGTAAGAGCAACTTTCAGGATGAGAATGTCCATAACATTGTGGTGATGACAGGTTCACTGACAGAAATGTCAAGTCGCTCGACTTTACGTCAAAGTTCACCCATCCATTTTTATTGTACTGCTCATTCCTGAAAGCATGTGTATTTCAGCCTAATTTTACCATCTGTCACTTGCTGACATACGAGTATGCGCAGAAGGTGAAAAAATATCATACTCCACTATGAAGCTTGCCATACTTACCATTTGCCCAAAACGCAGAACATCCAAAACCAGAAAGGTGTAAACAGACTGTAAAGACCTACATCTACTTACCGACAATGACGTCACAGACACACGAAATTACGAACTGAAACGTAAGAATTCCTATTGGAAAACAGGGCGTTGGCTGAGTGGAACGTGGAAACACAATCCAGGAAGCCAGACAAAAAGGTACCCCATTTTGAAGAAGACCATCAATGGAGCAAGATCAATTCTGCTCCAGAACATAATAAAGTATTTTTTTTTACTGTCGCTGCTAACTTTTCACTTTTTTGATGGGAGAATAATTAGAAATGGCGTATGCATTTCTTTATTCTTCCATCTATCAAACAAATAATAGGAATACATACGAAATCAGGTAAGTTCAAGGGTTTTAAAATTCCGAACAAAAGAAATTGGTTGAGATGTGTAGAAATACACATACCTACCAGAACCATGTGGCCAACGAATTAATTCATGCTTCATCCGTGTAATTCAGGGGGAAAATATCATCATAAAACACTGGATACGGATTATTAACCTGAAAAGAATTCTCATCGGAAGACATCAAAGTTCGCCAGGACATAATCCAGACGATCCTGGGAGCATCTCACTACCGTGCGGCAGGAATTTTTCTTAATTTTTGGCCATCCGTCCATACATAACGTGTATATACGCCCAGACATGTGAATTAATATATGTGGAAGAACGAAAATTACGCTTTTCACGATTTTGTTTAATGGCAAAACTGCGTCTCGCTACAGAGAGCAGATTTAGAAGTGGGTACCATTGTGTGTACCCCTCGCATCATAAGGAATACGACATTTATCATCCGTGCCGGCTGGTATTCCACGTGGCAGGACCAAACGAGGCGTTGATCCGCTAGTCGGCTCGCCTACGTAAGCAACCTGGCCACACACACACGCCAGCCGCACCACCTTTTTCGTTCCTTTATTTTTGTGAACATACGGAGGATTTTATCACTACCTCTTCATCTTTCAACACTCCACCTAAGGCAACATAAGCCAGGCGAGGTATTTTGCTGGATTTTCTTCACAAATACCGGCGCCATACATGCGTTTGTAAGAACAAAAGGAGGCGACATTCTCCATCTTCTGTGCCATAGATTGAGATACTCCACAAGGCTTTTCCCTATTGGAACGCCAACTCGATCCTCCGAAGCACGCTGTTGATGACATCCTGTTCTTCGGAACCTAAGTTGATAACGTTCCATTGATAGATGCTGGTATCTCTCCACTATCGCCCTATCGGCGCAACTGTCAAGGCATCTTCAAGTACCTTTTTTATCCTGAGGATTACTTCGTGGGAACTTCAAGAATACGCCGTGGGATTACCATAACGCTCTTCTTAATTTTCATCGCGGGAATTTCACTCACCAGGACGTCTGGCGTGTGTATCAACACAGATGCCGGTCCTATATCCGCAGCAGTTCCGCATTATTCATCTCAACATCCACCAGATCCTGTACATTATGTAGCATATTTGATAAAAATAATAACTTTAAACAGGTAACAATCCTATTTTTGTGTTTATGTATAAAGTGCTCGTTTGTTTTATGATTATTTGAGCGTGAAGCTCTGGTGCACATCTCACTAGTCACAAGTAGCATTCGTCCGAGTACGACGCGTTAAGCCAAGCGTACGTAATCAGAATTTATTGTCCACGGACGGTGGCAAGAGAGCATAAAGTTTTCTTTTGAACATATTAAGACAATTTATGAACACGAACAGTGTTTTGAAACCTAAAGAAGAAAAAGTGCATAGATTATATATTGTAAAGCATTGATGGTATTTTTAGATTGATTTTTACTTAATTTTGATGAATTAATTTCAGAGCCCGTGCTCATAACTTACTTATTATAAATTTTTCGCGTACGCGCATAATTCTGACTACATCCTCGCCAATTTTGGTCGACTTTTAAGATGTATATTTCAAGTCCAATAGTTTGTTTTGCGGTGAATTTGATCTTTTAAGTATCAACACATTAAGGTGTCATGGTCTTGGTAAACAATTACCCTTCAGTCATTAAGACAATTTAAGTTTTATCCTCTTTTTTGTATCTCGTGTCGGTAGCGACCAAAAACGTTCGCGTTGAACGCCGCGTTTGAATTCGAATCATAAATTTATTTTTTGTCTTTAAACCAGTGGCTATTACACAGTCACACTCGGTAACCACATGCGGTTAAGCGTGTCATTGAGTGGATTTTAGCTACGGCTACCTCCAATGTATACGGAGTTTAAAGCCAAGATTTTTTTTTTTGTATTTCGGTCGCGATTCCTTACTTAAATACCTTCTTCTTTTGTCGTAATCGTCTTCGTCCTATTCACGAATCGTAAACAGGAACACTTTTGAGAAACGTTAGGCATATCAGAGTGATATTCCTACGAATGTAAGGTAGTGTCATAGTAGTCTAACTTAACCATACTTACCTTTACAGCCTAGCTCTGGAGTGCACTTCCGAGGATACGCTATTTAAACCATAAAATCTCCACTGTCCTATTGACAGTGCCGTATTGCTTTTAAAATATATTATGACATTATATTGCTTATAAATTATATTTGATCGATTATACGCAAGAAAACGAATTGTGATCTTGTGTATATGGTAACTTTTTTTTTACTTCGTGATTTTTGGTTGTCCATTTTTGTGTTGTGGGATTAGATAATAGCACTCGACCACGGTTTGGTCTTAACAACGTTTAATCTTGCGATAGGTATTAGTCCATTCCTTATCAAAACTATCGAATATAGTTCTCCGGTTTAGTTTATACCGTCGCGTAAGACGTTGAGAATTTATACGTTCTTTATATCAGTGCGTTCGGTTTGTACCATATTTGCTCTCTCTCACTTTGTTTTGTTTGTTAATTTCTTCTTGTACACTGTATGAATATCCTTTAGATATTTAAGATAAAATCATTGAATAAGATCTGAATCAAATTAACTTTAACTTTTGGAAATTATTTGAATCTTCATAGAAAATATCAGATCTCCATCGTTAGTAAAGAATTATTTTTACATTTTTGAAGATAAATCATGATAATTCAGGCAAAGATTCCTTGAATAGCAATAACTTTTATTGCCAAAATAGATATCTGCGATATCTTTTAATACTTTCCTGTTGACAAATAATTTACACTCAGGATTATAACTATAGAATTTTTATAAAGTATAAGGATTTCTTTTACATCCTTTAAGGTAGATTTAAGTAGATTATTAAGATCATAGAATATTAATAAAAGACTTTCCCGTTTTTATAACGTTTATAGAAATTTTTCCAGTATTCTTACTCGTTTATTTGAAGACTTATAGATTTCAGTAACAAGATGCAATAATGCATTTGATCATGGAGTAAGTTTTTCCGAGGGAGGGTGGTATCCCCTCTCGCTACATTGGATAAGGAAATGTGATGTGTGTGTGTGATTTCTTGGCTCTTTCTTTTTGTTGAGATTAGAGTATTTGAGAATTAGAGTTTTGAGATTAGAGTTTTTGAGATTATGGTTTTGATAGTTTTTTTTTTTGAGTTGTTAAAGTATGCAAGCGATTTCTAATGCTTGCTATTTTAGCTAAGGGGTTGCCCAATTAAGCTTATGAGTCGTAGGGACTCTTTGGTCCGCGGACAACCACGGTCAATATAGAGAGAGATGATTTTCTATATTGAAATGGGTGGGTTGAGAGACCTGGAGGGTCGTTTATCAGCTTTGATCCTCCCTCCCTACAAGGTGAGACACCTCGACATCCGTGCCCAGCACTTCATTTACGGCCGCTGGACACGTTGATGATAGTAATTAGCCGTAGCTGCCTCGACCATCTAAGGTACGCTTTAGACTAGATACTTACGTGCTGGGGTTATATGCGTTAGGACAGTAGAACAGACAGGGTTTCTTACTTTCAGACTAGGGATATTCACATTGCGTTAAGAGGTGCAGCTTTGGGTTCGACTTTCTTCTGGGTCAGTTCGTTATAGTCGAGTTTTCAAAAGTTATGAGGGCCATCAAGCATATTAAAATACTTATTCGAACTCGACCACCAGGGTTCAACGGTCGGCAGGATAATAAGAGGTAACACCGGTCAGGTAGATCCCGGAGCAAGTGCCCATGGCCTGACTGAGCTAGTTGTGGCATGGGTGCTGCCGGCCAACGCGACGGTTGATCTCGGCCACAACCTTACGTTGTCGCATGCCGTCCTTACTGTTTACTTTTAACGAGTAGCCGGCGAGGAAGGGGGCGTTGCCGACATAAGGTTGCTTCCATTCCAATTCACGACAAATCAAGCTGATGGTATCTAAGCACATAGAGGCTAATTGGAGCATAAGCTCTGGGAATATGATGCCGTGATAACAAAGATAGTCTTCCAAGTTTAGATTCATCAGTGGGGTATGAGTAAGGTTATGGTTTACAGGTGTAGGCTACCGAGTGACACAGCTGCGAGTAAAACACCTAGCACTCGCAGCGGATAGACGGGAATATGCCATCGGGTACCCTCTAGGCTGTTCTACGGTATTTTGTAGTCAGTACCTATGGTAGGCCGATGGATAGTTTTCGTTTCTGTGAGAGGGATGGATATGAATTTGAGAATTTTGGGAGGGAAATGAGAGAGGAGTAGATGGAGCTGGAGGCTACCGCTTTGAGATGTAAGTATGTCAGGAATGTAGGGGCATTTGATACATCTGTACACAGGCGATGGGTGGAAAGATTGCTGGTCCTTGGCATGAGAGCCGAGGCGTATTAGGTGCCTATCTCTGTCTGCTTCCTCTCGGGTTTGGATTGTTGATAGGCGTCTGATTTGGGATCTCGAATATCCACAGGGTGTTTAGGTGATGAGGTTAGGTGTTTGTCAATGAGCCGAATCCCCATGCTGTTTTCCCGTATGCACCTTCTTATTGTTTGTTAGCATTACAGATGGCGTGAGGCAGAGTTTCCTTTGTGGGTTGTCGCACGATCTTTGTATAAAGTTAGAGAAGATGGGAGCAGCGTGTGAAGTATCGTTTCCCGGTGTGAATAGGGATTCTATTATAATATTAACGTTACAGATGGCGTGGGGCTGAGTTCTTTTTAGTCTCACGGGCACCGTCTGGTGCGTTGGGTTATGGGTGGGATTTTTATTTGCATTTATTCTCTCTATGAATTCTTTATAAATTTTCTCACTTTCAAATTTTATCGTTACAGATGGCGCCCAACGTGGGGCCCGAATTAGCTTGAGGAAACCCGATTAGAATTGATTTAGTTTAGGTCGATTCAGAGTAACCTAGTTTGAAGTTAGAAATTTTTCAGATTTCCAAATTTTTTTTTTTGATTTTCCTTTTTTTTTGTCGAAGTATAGTTTGTATATTGTTAAGGTTTCTTGGATGGAGGAATACCATCAAGGTTAGTGGAGTAGGTACTATTTTGTCCAGTGATTTGGTGATAAAGTTCCTGAGTCAGTCTGTTGCATTAGGTCTATTCACTTCTCCTCTACCTCTTGTCACTTAGGCATGTCTTCGATCTCTGTCCGGGTTGAGCAGGAGTATTTGCTTGATCGTCAGTTGCTGAGGTGTTCACAAATTCCTGGTAGTGAAGTCTGAGAACCGGAAGTGCGAGAGCAGTCTGAGCAGGTCTTCTGACCGGTGGTTGGTGCTTATTGCCCGACGCACGTCAGCTGCAGAAGCTGGTCATTCACTCGAGCACGACCCATTTGTTTCATCTACTTACGATTTACTTCTTTTAGCCATTGTTCTAGCCGTATATTTGTTTTAGAAGTTTCAATCAGTTTTGAAATTCATCAGGATGCGATGATATTCAACGGGACTTGAAGCGCTAACCGGTAATTGGTGTCTTTATACCCGATGTACGTCTGCAGTAGCGCAAAGTCTCCGTTGCATATCTGATCAACCCTTTTGATTGTAAGAATTGTCTTTTCTTTTTCATCCAGAATTTCGTATAGTGTCGAGACCGCACACACTAATAATTTTTTTTTGAGTCGATTGTATATAATACAACCGAGCCCACACACAACACAACATTCCAAGGAAAGGAGGGTTACCACCTCCCGAATCCCTTTATGATACACCAATATATATATTTACAGTTTATATTATTTTTTTTTGGAGACTTATTATAGTTCAGAATATTATAGTTTTCGAATTTTGAGTTCCGTCAATTGAGTCGAGACGTAAACTTCTCAATTGATGTGTAGTTTTGGGATAGTGCCCACCTATATAGTATTTTGAGATATTTTTTGAGTACAGTTTAGAGTATTTTTGAGTTTTCCGTCAATCAAGTTGAGACGTAAACCTCTTGATTGGACGTGTAAGTTTGGGATAGTGCCCAGCTTTAGCTTATAGTTTGGGATAGTGCCCGCCAATTTAGAATACAGTTTAGATTATAGATCATATAGTATTATAGTTAAGTATAAAGCATTTTGATTATCGATTTCTGATATTGGATTTTTCAGATATAGTTAAAACATACGTTATACTTCCTTTTAAGATTATCTGTAAGCATTTACCTAGTTATAGAATTACCGAAAAACATTTTTGAATTATTGTTTTTGGAAGACGAATAGTCTAGATATACTCACTCACTTTTAGTATTAAGCACGCTTAGGCTAACTAAATATTTTTTTTATACATACTTACCTTTTTTTTTTTGAAAAATTTACACTTGAGCAATTTCCGTTAGAGGTTTATATACTCACGGAACATTTTGAATTTTCACTTTTTGAACAAATCAACATAATTTTACTTACTTCTAGTAGTAACTGTTTGAGGATTTACTCACGGTCTACTTGAATTATCTTTATCTACCGGATTAACCTTTTTATACCGATTCATACTGACGAATATCCGTTAGAGGATTTACTCACGGGATATTCGCAAACCCTTATACCCAGACTTACCTTTTTATTTTTATTGTTATGTTTCTTGGTAGGAACCGTTGAGGAATTTCTCGCGGCCTACAGAACTTTTTTTATTTTTCTTACCTAAAGTTTATTCTGTCCGATTACCTTTACGGTTGAATGACCGACCGAAGCCGTAGAAGAGCCATTAGAAGCACATACCTGACTAAATATAAAGATTACGAGGTCATGGCTTCTACAGCTCCGAAAACCAAACCAGGCCGTAGCCGAGACGATGTCGTAGGGAACGTCTCCGATGATGATGTCAGCCAAGGTGGAAGTCTACCAGGGGATGATGTTGGTAATAGGAGTATAGATGTAGACGACGAAGAAGTAGCGAGAGCGGAAGAGCAATTGCGCAAAGATGCTGCTGACCATTCAGCATACATACAGAAAGTAGTTTCAGCTACAATTGACCTACACAGGGTCGACGACAGAAAGTTCATGGCAGAAGCGTTAGAGAAGAGCCACATGCGCCTACTTGATCAAGTAACTCAACTCCTGCAGAAGCGAACTGTGAAGGCAACGCAACCTGCTGCTCCTCCTAAACCCATCGCCCCTCCGAAGTCATCTGCCCCTCCTAGATCAGTTGATCCCATTGGCATCACGTCAACACAAAAGGCTACGCGGCAAGTCAATTTAGCCGACATAGACACTCCACGTGTCACCAATACCTATATAGCTAACAACCCAATTACTACTAATAATGTCCAGTCCGAGCATAGGCCTATAGATAATATCGATCTAGCAGATCGCTATACGCCACACTACGAACACGCTAGAGTGCCACCTTTGTCTGAAGTCAATCCAGCACAAATGCCTCTAGGTTCTAATCTAGATGAATTCTTGGAGCGGGTAAACGCTTTTAATTTCAACGACGAGTCGTCTGTCTCGCCTCCCAGACCACCACCCTCGAATGCCACTTCTTCGAACCGTGTTCATCCATTCCACAAGTGGGGATTGAAGTTCGACGGGAAGAACATGTCCGTGGACGATTTTCTGTTCCGCTTAGGATGCATTCGGAATAGCTATGGTGTGTCATGGTATGAGATCACAGTGAATTTCTACCACTTCGTATCAGGATCAGTGGAATCCTGGTACTGGGTATATTTAAAAGGCAACCAACATACGACATGGGACGAGTTGAAGACTGCTTTGGTAGAACAATACCGCAGTCTAGAAAGCGATACCGAACTCTTTAGAAAACTGTCTGATCGCAAGATGATGAATGGCGAGTCATTCAAAGACTTTTTCGACGCCATACAACATTTAAATTCCAGGATGCGAGTTCCCAGGCCTGAGAAGGAACTTGTAGAAATAATTAAAACTAACGTCCGTAGGCGTATGGGAGAACTCCTCATAACCTACAGTCCGTCCAGTCTAAGGCAATTGGCCTACTACTGTCGAGCCATAGAGGAGGCTCAATCTCAATACGAGAACGTCCGTCCGAATTTCGTGCCTAGTGCACAACGTCCGCCTGCAAGGCGATTCGTTAATGAAATCGCGGGAGAACCTTGTCAGGATCTAACGGTAGCATTACCGGATACTAGTGTAGAAGCGATTCAGAGAGATCGCAAACTCCAGAAATGCTGGAATTGCCAAATTCTGGGCCACAATTTTCGCGATTGCGCAAAACCAATCGACAAGATTTTCTGTTTTCAATGTGGCTTACCAGAAGCTTATAGGCCGTCCTGTCCAAAATGTCTAGCGGGAAACGAGAGGAGGAACGACCCAATGACCGGGGGGGGGGGTCCGATTAGATAATCCCGGAAGTCAAGTGTCCGAGCCCATAAAGCCTCTTGAACTTCCTAAAATTAGGATTTAAAAACCGAATAAGAAACAAAATCAATTACCGAACGATATTACTCATGATTGTAGAACAATCCCTGTTTCAGATACAGAAACCAAACCAATGACGAATTTGAATTTAAACGAAAATTTTGCAGAATTTTTATATCGTAAACCATTTCATGAAAGGTTGCGTAATTATAATGAAGTGCGAAGGAGAATAGTCACCTTCCCTATTTTATCCAAACGGATACGTCGAGTAAGGGAACGCTTCCATCGGAAGCGGACTACTTACCGTAACATTGCGTCAGCTACCATACGTCGAGAATCAAATGACCCACGTCCTTACGTGACAGTCGGTCTATTTGATGACAATTTTCTTGGTCTTCTCGATTCAGGGGCCAGCATCAGTTGCTTAGGCACCAATATATTGCCCTATCTGAAAGACAAAAATGTTACGGTAAGGAAGGTAGAGACTACCGTGTCCACGGCCGATGGACAGAAGCAAACCATAGTGGGAGTGATCACTACATCGATCACATATAAAAATGTGACTAAAGATATAGACTTATATATCGTGCCATCTTTAAGCCAACGTCTATATTTAGGCGTGGACTTTTGGCAAAAATTCAAAATCGCACCAAATGTAATTGCGGGTCTTTCAGGAATAGCGACCTGTGAGCCTGATGTTAGGTCCACAAACCAGATAAAGTTGAATGATGAAGAATCTATACGACTAGAAGCTGTTGTTCGTAGATTTCCTTCTTTCGCAGTCCATGGACTCGGGAAGACAAATCTAGTGCAACATTACATAGATACAGGCGATGCCGTACCTATAAAGCAGAGGTACTATCCCGTATCTCCGGCGATACAAACCCTTATGTATGCGGAGTTGGACCGCATGCTTTCGTTAGGAGTCATCGAGGAAAGTTCCAGTGCATGGAGTTCCCCAGTTGTGCTTGTTCGCAAACCTGGTAAGAACCGATTGTGCTTGGACTTTCGGAAGGTGAAAGAAGTGTTTGACAGATTCAGGACTGACGATTAACGTCGAGAAGTCGAAGTTTTGTTTTGATAAGCTTCACTATCTCGGTTATAAGGTCGGTCAGGGATGTTTGAAAGCTGATCCTGACAAGATTACAGCAATCGCTAACTTCCCTTTACCAACCACAACCACAACTCGCCAAGTCCGATTTCTCGGTATGGCAGGTTGGTATCGGCGATTCGTTAAGGATTTCAGCACCCTAGCGGCACCCTTGACCGAGACACTGAAAAAGGGAAAAGTCTTCAAGCTCGGTCCAGAAGCCATAAAAGCATTCCTGCAAATCAAGCAAGCTTTGACTTCAGCGCCTGTATTGGTCAATCCAGACTTCTCCAAAGAATTCATCATTCTCTGCGACGCATCCGCGACTGGCATCGGATGTGTACTCTGTCAGCGGGACGAATCCGGAGCAGAGCAGCCTATATACTACTTCTCCCGGAAACTGAATGCTGTACAGAGAAACTATTCGGTGACAGAGCGCGAATGCTTAGCAGCTTTTGAGGGTATCCAAAAGTTCAGATCATACGTTGAAGGATACCATTTTCGCGTGATTACAGATCATTCCAGCCTGAAATGGCTGATGACGATGAAAGACCCAACTGGAAGATTAGCGAGGTGGAGTATGCGACTCCAAGGTTTCGATTTTGTGGTGGAGCATCGGAAAGGGACGTTAAATGTCGTGCCAGACGCTCTATCCAGAGCTTATGAAGACGATGAGCTGACAGTTTCAGCTTTCCTTTCATGTCTACCACAGATCGGTGCCTCGGAGGTACTCCACATCGATCTTGAGGATCCGTCCTTTAAGTCCGAAGGTTATCTTGATATCATCAGTCATGTCAGGAAGGAGCAGGAAAGACTACCTGATCTCAAAGTGTCGGAAGGATATATTTACAAACGCACTAAACATGCGGTTGGTAATCCTTTGGCGGATGATCTAACTAGGAAGTTGTGGGTCCCATCGGAGATGACCGAATCTCTGATTTCATTAGCTCACAATCCACCGCGTGCTTCGCATGGTGGAGTGGTAAAGACCATTTATCGGTTGAAAGATAGATTTTACTGGCCTGGAATGTACACACAGGTCAAACTTTACGTGGACCGATGTGAGATATGCAAGACCAGTAAGGCCGCCAACATGACGTTACGAGCAGAGATGGGAGACAGTTTTGTAGTGGATAGGCCATTTCAACACTTATATGTCGACTTTCTCGGACCATATCCCAGATCGAAATCTGGCAACGTGTATATCGCGATCGTGTTGGATCAACTAACGAAATTTGTTTTTATCAAACCACTGCGCAAGGCGACAGCCGCGAGCGTGGTCAAGTTCTTAAAGGATAATATATTTTTGGTTTATGGAGTGCCGGAGAGTCTTCTCTCTGACAACGGCACGCAATTCGTTGGGAAAGAATTTCAAAAGTTATTGGATGTTTTCGGGGTCAAACACTACCGCACGGCAGTGTATGCTCCCCAGTCGAACGCAAGTGAACGCGTGAACCGTTCAATCCTTGCGGCCATTAGGTCGTATGTCAATCCTCGACAAACGGATTGGGATGCCCATCTCTCTTCGATCAGCAGTGCGCTACGTACGACAGTACATTCAACTCTTTCCATGTCCCCATACGAAGCCTTGTTTGGTCAACGTATGATAGAACATGGGGCAGACTACCGTCTTTTGAGAGAGTTGGGTGGGCTGAACTGTTCGGAGATAGATTGGCTTCCTAAGGTCGCTAGGATGAACATCATACATTCATATCTTAAACAAGCGTTAGCCAATACTCACGAAGCCTACGAGAAGAATTACAATCTCCGCAGTAGAAAAGTGATGTACAAAATAGGCGACGAGATCTACAAAAGAAACCAGATTCTGAGTGATGCAACCAAGCACTTGAGTGCAAAGTTGTGTCCCAAGTTCATTAAAGTTCGCGTTAACAAAATAATCGGTAATAACTTAAGTAGAGGATAGGCGAGGCCACAAATCCACTTGCCATACCAAAGACCTAAAGAGGTAAATTTAAAACTCAATGATTCTCATTACACCCGATTTGCAATCCTCTTTACACCTTTATTTTTTAGAAAGAAAGTAAATAGAATCATAACCTTTTTTTTAATCAGACATGACATACAAGTACCTTATAGTACCATAAGATACTTAACCCAGATTTGCAATTTTTGAACTGATGCCCGGCGCTCAGCTGTGCATGAGACACTTGGTTCAAAATACTTCCCTGACTTAACCATATGTTATTGTTATATGTTTTTTTTTTGTTTTCAGGTATTCACCTGAGTATCTAATCTATGACTGTACGTCATGCATAACATTCATTTTTTTTTTGTCTTCGACCGACTAGACGATAAAGAGTCGCAGTGTCACACCGACACGAAGGATGAGAAGATTCAAGACGCAACGATTTATTCGCAAGAAGATTTCCTTTTTCTTGGAAGTTAGACTAAGTGGACTTAGTCGAAGTTCCAAGTTTTGTAGGGAAAAACTTTCTTGTCCTCCATTAACTTCGTAGGAAAAACCTACTTGCCCTCCAACTACAATAGATGTTCGCAACTGGTGCCATCTATCGGGCAAACCGATCGTCGACTCACATTGTGCTGAACGCACGGAAACCATGGTCCGCCATTAAAAATGAGTCCACAGCTAGAATCCACCCCGACGAACACAATCCACTTCTCATAGAAGCCACTTAGCCTCCACTTCCAAAAGAGATTTTCCAAGACATGCGCAGTTCGCCATTTCCATGGAAGTGTGATTTTTGAGCGATAGGCGACCTGAAATTGTCGCTACGGATATTTTACTTGACATACATGCAGAGCTACACAAAGGATGATTTACACGGCAATCTGCAGAATGGTATTTACTTCATCCAACATATGTAAACGTGAAGAATTTCTGCCTGACAAATGAACGTCAGATTGCTAATTTCTTTTATCATCTGAATTACTGGTATACTCTCATCATCCCACGGAAGCTGTCCAACGTAATTGTTAATTCTGACGTAAGCAACGTCATCTGCCGCTTACACTAATGGTAATTCCGAAGCCATTCAAGGAAATTGTTTGGACTGATGAGTATTACATTGAGCGAGAACAGCCAGACGTTCACTACTGACGTCATCGGTGAAATAGGTTTATTTCCTTTTTCTCGTTCCATACTGCCTAGCAGAAACACCTGCTTAAGTCTCGTTTCATAACCTTAACGACCCGACAGTATAAAATGTTAATGCGATTTGATACGTTGTCAAGTGCGAACACACTTAAGATGATAGAGTTATTTTCAGCAATGGTTACGTATTTATTGGTAATTTACACTTACCAAAACCATGTCAGTTCACACATGTGAGGTAAGAGTAACTTTCAGGATGAGAATGTCCATAACATTGTGGTGATGACAAGTTCACTGACAGAAATGTCAAGTCGCTCGACTTTACGTCAAAGTTCACCCATCCATTTTTATTGTACTGCTCATTCCTGAAAGCATGTGTATTTCAGCCTAATTTTACCATCTGTCACTTGCTGACATACGAGTATGCGCAGAAGGTGAAAAAATATCATACTCCACTATGAAGCTTGCCATACTTACCATTTGCCCAAAACGCAGAACATCCAAAACCAGAAAGGTGTAAACAGACTGTAAAGACCTACATCTACTTACTGACAATGACGTCACAGACACACGAAATTACGAACTGAAACGTAAGAATTCCTATTGGAAAACAGGGCGTTGGCTGAGTGGAACGTGGAAACACAATCTAGGAAGCCAGACAAAAAGGTACCCCATTTTGAAGAAGACCATCAATGGAGCAAGAT
Organism: Platycheirus albimanus; assembly: GCA_916050605.2. Classification (NCBI taxonomy): domain Eukaryota; kingdom Metazoa; phylum Arthropoda; class Insecta; order Diptera; family Syrphidae; genus Platycheirus; species Platycheirus albimanus. The sequence continues at coordinate 338,618,645 of OU696696.1, forward strand.
CAATTCTGCTCCAGAACATAATAAAGTATTTTTTTTTACTGTCGCTGCTAACTTTTCACTTTTTTGATGGGAGAATAATTAGAAATGGCGTATGCATTTCTTTATTCTTCCATCTATCAAACAAATAATAGGAATACATACGAAATCAGGTAAGTTCAAGTGTTTTAAAATTCCGAACAAAAGAAATTGGTTGAGATGTGTAGAAATACACATACCTACCAGAACCATGTGGCCAACGAATTAATTCATGCTTCATCCGTGTAATTCAGGGGGAAAATATCATCATAAAACACTGGATACGGATTATTAACCTGAAAAGAATTCTCATCGGAAGACATCAAAGTTCGCCAGGACATCATCCAGACGATCCTGGGAGCATCTCACTACCGTCCATACATAACGTGTATATACGCCCAGACATGTGAATTAATATATGTGGAAGAACGAAAATTACGCTTTTCACGATTTTTTTTAATGGCAAAACTGCGTCTCGCTACAGAGAGTAGATTTAGAAGTGGGTACCATTGTGTGTACCCCTCGCATCATAAGGAATACGACATTTATCGTCCGTGCCGGCTGGTATTCCACGTGGCAGGACCAAACGAGGCGTTGATCCGCTAGTCGGCTCGCCTACGAAAGCAACCTGGCCACACACACACGCCAGCCGCACCACCTTTTTCGTGCCTTTATTTTTGTGAACATACGGAGGATTTTATCACTTCCTCTTCATCTTTCAACACTCCACCTAAGGCAACATAAGCGAGGCGAGGTATTTTGCTGGATTTTCTTCACAAATACCGGCGCTATACATGTGTTTGTAAAAACAAAAGGAGGCGACATTCTCCATCTTCTGTGCCATAGATTGAGATACTCCACAAGGCTTTTCCCTATTGGAACGCCAACTCGATCCTCCGAAGCACGCTGTTGATGACATCCTGTTCTTCGGAACCTAAGTTGATAACGTTCCATTGATAGAAGCTGGTACTTCCAGGCATTCTCTCTCCACTATCGCCCTATCAGCGCAACTGTCAAGGCATTATCAAGTACCTTTTTTATCCTGAGGATTACTTCGTGGGAACTTCAAGAATACGCCGTGGGATTACCATAACGCTCTTCTTGATTTTCATCGCGGGAATTTCACTCACCAGGACGTCTGGCGTGTGTATCAACACAGATGCCGGTCCTACATCCGCAGCAGTTCCGCATTATTCATCTCAACATCCACCAGATCCTGTACATTGTGTAGCATATTTGATAAAATAATAACTTTAAACAGGTAACAACCCTATTTTTGTGTTTATGTATAAAGTGCTTGTTTGTTTTATGATTATTTGAGCGTGAAGCTCTGGTGCACATCTCACTAGTCACAAGTAGCATTCGTCCGAGTACGACGCGTTAAGCGAAGCGTATGGAATCAGAATTTATTGTCCACGGACGGTGGCAAGAGAGCATAAAGTTTTCTTTTGAACATATTAAGACAATTTATGAACAGTGTTTTGAAACTTGAAGAAGAAAAAGTGCATAGATTATATTTTGTAAAGCATTGATGGTATTTTAGATTGATTTTTACTTAATTTTGATGAATTAATTTCAGAGCCCGTGCTCATAACTTACTTATTATAAATTTTTCGCGTACGCGCATAATTCTGACTACATCCTCGCCAATTTTGGTCGACTTTTAAGATGTATATTCAAGTCCAATAGTTTGATTTGCGGTGAATTTGATCTTTTAAGTATCAACACATTAAGGTGTCATGGTCTTGGTAAACAATTACCCTTCAGTCATTAAGACAATTTAACTTTTTATCCTCTTTTTTGTATCTCGTGTCGGTAGCGACGTTCGCGTTGAACGCCGCGTTTGAATTCGAATCATTCATTTATTTTTTGTCTTTAAACCAGTGGCTATTACACAGTTACACTCGGTAACCACACGCGGTTAAGCGTGTCATTGAGTGGATTTTAGCTACGGCTACCTCCAATGTATACGGAGTTTAAAGCCAAGATTTTTTTTTTTTGTGTTTCGGTCGCGATTCCTTACTCAAATACCTTCTTCTTTTGTCGTAATCGTCTTCGTGCTATTCACGAATCGTAAACAGGAACACTTTTGAGAAACGTTAGGCATATCAGAGTGATAATTCTACGAATATAAGGTAGTGTCATAGTAGTCTAACTTAACCCTACTTACCTTTACAGCCTAGCTCTGGAGTGCACTTCCGAGGATACGCTATTTAAACCATAAAATCTCCACTGTCCTATTGACAGTGCCGTATTGCTTTTAAAATATATTATGACATTATATTGCTTATAAATTATATTTGATCGATTATACGCAAGAAAACGAATTGTGATCTTGTGTATATGGTACCTTTTTTTTTACTTCGTGATTTTTGACTGTCCATTTTTGTGTTGTGGGATTAGATAATAGCACTCGACCACGGTTTGGTCTTAACAACGTTTAATTTTGCGATATGTATTAGTCCATTCCTTATCAAAACTATCGAATATAGTTCTCCGGTTTAGTTTATACCGTCGCGTAAGACGTTGAGAATTTATACGTTCTTTATATCAGTGCGTTCGGTTTGTACCATCTTTTAATACTTTCCTGTTGACAAATAATTTACACTCAGGAGTATAACTATAGAATTTTTATAAAGTATAAGGATTTCTTTTACATCCTTTAAGGTAGATTTAAGTAGATTATTAAGATCATAGAATATTAATAAAAGACTTTCCCGTTTTTATAACGTTTATAGAAATATTTCCAGTATTCTTATTTCGTTTATTTGAAGACTTATAGATTTCAGTAACAAGATGCAATAATGCATTTGATCATGGAGTAAGTTTTTCCGAGGGAGGGTGGTGTAACGTAAATATCTATATTGGATATTGTTATTCGCATTATTAGATATACCACTCACAGGATTCCACCATCTCAAACGCACAAATGGGGCCCGCAGGACACACAAAACTTATGCCCTACGCTAGACGCCATCCGTAACGTTAATAATAGAATCTATGAATGATCTATCATCATATAAACCCATATATATAAGCATCTGTAACGTATAACTCATATATATAAGTATATGAAAATTAAATATCCTGAAATTGAAAGATGAGATAGGTTGAGAATAATGCGTGTACTTACACATCCCTATCCGTGCCCATCAACAGACTCATAATCCTACCCCGAACCTCCTATGGACGTTCGCAGTCCGAACCCGAGACCTATCGACAACACACACCAGAGAGGAAGTAAGAAGAAACAAGTGCCCCGCTTATCCTTGATCCTCGCCAAGGAAATGCAACTCCATCGTCCTCCAACCATGCTTCAGTGCATGTAGTATTCCTAACACCAAACATACTTACACTTCCGCACCTTGGCCCTTTGTTCTTCCTACTCCCCTCCCCGTCCTTTCAACTTCCTTTTCCATCCTCATCACAGAAGCGCAAACCATCCACCGGCATACCATAGGTGCTGACTACAAAACCCCGTAGAACAGCCTAGAGGGTATCCGGCAGCATGTTTACGCCTATCCGCCGCAAGAGCTAGGTGTTCCGCTTGCAGCTCATATGTGTGGTAGCCTACACCTGAAAACCATGGACCCTACTTTAATCCCTTCGAAAGCATCTAGACCTACCGTGCCATTATCAAACTAACCTTCAATAGACCTTCCAGAGATTCTACTCCGGTAAGCACTTCTACGTCTAGCTACCCTCGGCTGATTCCGAGTGACTGGGATGGAAGCAACCCTAAGCCGGCAACGCCCCCTTTCTCAACGACTACTTGGTAAGAATAGCTGTTGGGAACGGCGTGCGACAACGTAGGGTCGTGGCCGAGATCGACCGTCGCGGTGGCCGGCAGCACCCATGCCTTAGCTAGCTCAGCCAGGCCGTGGGCTCTTGCTTCGGGATCTATACAACCGGTGTTACCTCTTATTATCCTGCCGACCATTGAGTTCTGATGTTTGAACTCGAATATTAATGTTAAATTGCTTAAGGGCTGCCAGAGTAGCGGAAGAAAAGACCATGTCGAAACTGATAGCAGAGTTTGGTGAAACTCTATTGCACCTCTCATAGTAGAGTGAGAAAACATAGCAAGAAGGAAAAGAATTCTGTTTTGGATCATATGCTATCCCAAAGAACACGACACGTAAGTATTTAAAACAAAAGCTGACCATAGATTTTCGTGGCCGCCATGGCACATGACTATCATCTACACAGTTAGCTACCACGATGTTATGCTATCCGTGGATGCAGAGGTGACTAACTCTGAGGGGAGGGAGGATCCAAGATGTTAATTGATCCCCCTTGGTCTCTCAACCCACCCTATTCAACACCGAAAATCAACTCTCTCAGTGTTGACCTTGGTTGTCCGTGGACCTACGAGTCCCCAAAACTCGATTTTATTCTCGGGCAACCCCTTACTATGAAAAGCAAGCATCGAATGCCTGCTCACATACTATCACTATCAAAACTATATTCTATCATCGAAAACCTAAATTGTTTCTCAAACTGTACCAACAGAAAAGAAATCTCAAGATTGTACAACCACACTATTCCTTGTTCGGCTCCAGAGAAAGATGAGGGGGCCACCCTCCCTAAAACTGCATTAACCTATCATTCTGAAAAGTGAATTTTATCTCAAAAATAGCAAAAAGAAAATCAACTACAATAATTTCTTTCGTAAATCGTTATAAAAAAGTTCCAAAATTTTATTCATATAATGTTCTTAAAAACTAACAAATTCTGATTTAAATCTATATTTATGTCCTTATTAAGTTGTTTAAATTTCGTATAAAAACTTTAACTTTAAAGTAATTCTTCTTAAAATTCTTATAGCCTATCCAAAAAGGTAAATTAACTTTGTAATAGTCACCATAAGAAATGACTGCAAAGGACGAATGCTATATTAGACTATATGATTTGTATACTTAGAAACCTATCCGGAAATTATTAATAATATATGGAAATCAAAAGATTTGAGAGATTATTGATTCAAAATTTTCTTAGAAGTAAAATATTTTTAGCTAATCTCAATAGAAGCTAATCGAAACGCGGAATCTAAACTGTTATACGGATGTCAACACGAAAAGACATTACCTACCGCGGCGTTAAAAAAAAAACTTTATCGATATTAATGCTATTAACGATAATGGTTTGAAATGTATCCCCGTGGATACTTAATAAAAAAAGGTGATTATCTAACATGGACGAACGAATACGACAAGTGAACTACTCCAAGAGGGAGTCAAGACTGAATGGGTTTAAAAAAAAAACTTTTAAAGCAGCAAGAAAAGCATATATGTAAATTTTATGTTCATGCACAATACCCTGTACGAGTGGACACAGTTCGCATCCAAGCGCACATTCGATCAAGTCAGTTAAGTAAAGGTAAAAGCAATATAGTGAAAAATAAAAATATAAAATATCGTAAAATACTAGTGACAATCTGTCACATTTGTGAGCGCAGATGATGAATCTCGTCTTCTTCAGCGGGAGCCGGAGTGCACTCTTGCTAACGCTAAAAAAAAAGGTTAGTATAAATATATTTCTAATCTACAAGTGCCTTTTTAATTACCAATGCTTAATGAGTTGTTTACCAAAAGGGTGTAATTGCTTAACTGATAAAGCCACGGGCTTTATGTTATCTCAGAGAAAAACTCTTACTTTACAGTGATTATATTTTACCTGCAATTGTTCAAATCTTGTTCCAAAAATAACGGACACAATGAATGATCAATGAACAAACGATCGACGAAACTATAATGTAATTAAGCAAGCCGTATTTGTGAGCAACTAAATAGTTAACTCGAGTATATATAAAAAAAAAGTAACAAAAGAAGTATGTAAGCCGGTAAGTTCCAGCAGTGAAAAATAAAAAAAAATTAAATACGCGGCGTATACTCGCTAACGCGTTTGGTCGCTACCGACACGAACGTAAAAATGTCTGTAAGACAGGGAAAATACTCGCGGAGTATGAAGTAAATCTTCAACGAGCGAACGAACTTTCAATAACCGAAATACAAAAATGGTCAAGTTCCACTCGCCATATCCATGAATGAAAGAAACTTAATTTACCGCTTGGATGACCGAATACTTATAAGCGTATTCGAAATATCGCGAAGTTAATGTTCTTAAGCGAATGCAAACGCTTCGACGAAATAAAAAAAATTAAATTAAAGGCGGTATGTAAATACTCGGACAGACCGATGGCTTAAATTTGCTTTACACGAAAAAGAATTTATCTAGACTAGACACGATAACTAAACTCGAAACACAGAGTATCTCAATTGAGGACGCGATTTATTGAAATTGAATTTAACTTCAGACCCGAGTCTGGTAAATATTTTTCCACTCTCTCTCTATTAAAGATTGAATTCACAAAAAAAACTTATTGAATTTCCAACAGAGGCAATAAAATAAGGTCCTTAAAGATACTTAAATAACACATTCAATCACACACATATGTATGGAGGAGGAGGCGTTAGGTCCTGCCTTCCACGTTGTAATGTAAAATTCAACGAAAACTTCTCACGCGTACCACCGTCCGTGGTCGAACGTGAAGTGTAGCAAATTGTTGCTAACCTTGTCAGGCAATATGTAAATGACCCGCCTGTGGGCCTTGTTGGGACGGAATACTTCTTCGTCCTTCACTCTTCAGCATATATATATGAATAACACAAAATACTTAAGGTTTACCTGGTATTCCAAATTAGGATAATCTTAATGCGCTTTATATAAAATATTTATTTAACTGGTGTTGTATGTCCATGCAGGTGACAATTAGAGACTGCTTCACGATTCCAGCGGTGCCTCTCTATACCAAGAAGAGGTGATATATGTTGATGGACCGGCATCCGTATCTGAATACGCGCCAGACGTCCTGTTGTACGCTGCTTCGTTGATAATAATGCTGCTACTGCTACTGCTGCTACTGCTGCTACTACTGCTACCATCAGCCTATCGTGGCTGGGTTCCGTCCTTAACTCGGTTGGGGCAACCAAATGTCTGGTCAGAAAACTCGGTTCTGAAACCAGGCTGAATCCTTCCTTAATCGCACGGCTCTACTACCAAAATGTAGCTAGAGTGGTCAATGGGACCGTCGGTGGACTTTGCCACGGCACGTGATAAAATGGCGTGCCAAAAAAAATGGGCGGCGTGGGCCTTAGCACGGCTATATGCCTAAATTGGCGTTCAACGTAGCGTCTTTCCTCAATAAAAAGAAAACCAAATACGGTTTGGAATGTTGCGTGTATTACGCAGCCGTATATATATTTTATATATATAAAAAAAAGCAAGCACACAATTAACGCACATGGGGGTGCCCTATGGGATAACCCAAAAAAAGAAGAAGGCATGTGTCTGAGGCACAAAACGTCTCTTCGAATAAAATAAAAGCAGCTAATCCATATTCTGCTGTTTCGGGCCGCCTTGCCTATCCTGGCTGAGGAATGGGAGCAATGCTAGCCCACGTATTGTATGGCTGGCTGGTCCTAATAAAAAAAAATTTTCCTATTAGAAACTTGGACCATGTGGCGTGGCCATGAAATTTCTCTCAACCCCAGGAAAAAGTTAATTTTTCTTGGTTTGGAGAAATAACGAAAACTAATGCTTACCTTGGTGGTGAAGTAAAGTAAAATACTTTTGTATAATCCTTAGTAATTGTTCCAAATAATTATAAAGAGTTTTGTAATGGCCGCGGCCCGATAAAAAAAAAGTTAACTTTTATCTTCAACACTCGTTTTACTGGGTGGTGTTCACCCTTTCGCTTTCTGTTTTAAAATGGAATCCGATTCACAGACAATTTCCTTCATAAGATTGTCTAACTTCCTTACCAATCAGAAAATACGCGCGGTTTTTACCGCCTCTTTTCGTATCATGTCAATATTTATCCTTCTTTTTCCACTCGATAGGTGGCGTATTCAAAATATGTGCCATAGAGTAATATTCACTGCACCGATTTAGCTGGCACAGACTTTCCACTTCTTGGTGAACATTTTATTGTTCAAGAATGTATGGAAATGGTTGGGCATGATGTTTCGATCACACTAAGTGAGTGACAATATTCATCAAGTGTGACGTTTCGCATTGAAAATATGTCTGACTTGGCGAAACTCATTTGCATTCTTGTGACTGACACTAGTAGTGGAAAGACATTAGACAACTGACAGATATGGTGGCGTAAGTATACTAGGTAAGTGTTTTCTTTTTGTCATCGCTGGCAAATGTCAAGTGTCAATAATGACACTACGATGCCTGCCTGGAGATAACATGACGAATCTTGATTACGGTCGGGTTCTCATTATGTCTGAACAAACTTCTTCCAAGACCTACTTCTACTGGGCCTAATGACTTTATCACTCATGACGTCATAGGTATACCTTACAATTGGTATTATTATGACGTGATGGGTTGGAGTAGTACTCGTGTTTGACAGTATGTGTCAGAATGTTTAAGTGTTATACTCCGTATATTATAACAACGGAAAGTCATTCCATATTACTCTGACAGTACCTTTCGTCTGGGATGTTGCGGCGACTGAAGATATGTCATTCTGACGTGTCGAAGTAGTGTATGGAAGGGCTTCAGAATGGAAGAAAGCACACTGGCTGAAAATTCAACTGTTATACAAAATTAAAGAAAAAGGTTTCTATGCTCTTTATTTGATGTGTGAGTGGTGAGTAGTGCGTTCAGCACAAGGTGAGTAACAAAAAGGCATGCTCGAGTAGGTGGCACCACTGGCGTACTCTGGTTGTGAGTACTGGCGAGCAGGTCACCCCTACAAAACTTGATATTTTGACCGAGTCTACTTGGTCTAATTATCAAGAAAAGGAGAACTTCTCGCAAATGTGTTTCAGCACCTAGAATCACTTCACTGGTCGTGTCGTAAAGACACTGCGACTCTTTACCGTCTAGTCGGTCGAAGACAAAAAAAAAATTCTCAAAGAATATTTGACATGTGTGCTCCAATGACGTCAGGATTCTCCCTGGTCTATCTAGGAACAATAGCAACAAAAAAAATTTATGCGCAAATCAGAAACAACTAAGAGTCTCATGCACAGCTGAGAGCCGGGCATAAGTTAAAGCAAGATAACCAAGTATTGCAAGGTATTCATATGTAATGTCTGGTAAAAAAAAAAAAGGTGTTTTGTTTTTGATCTCAAAGATCATAAAAACAAGTTGTTAAGTCTGGGATGTGGTTGTAAATCAAGTGTATTATCTTTTCAGATCTTTTGTATGGCAAGTAGACAAGTGGCCTCGCCTATCCTCTACTTCGTATAGATTACTACCAATAACTCTGTTGACACGAACTTTAATAAACTTGGGACACAACTTCGCGTTTAAATGCTTAGTTGCGTCACTTAAGACATGGTTACGCTTGTAAATTTCGTCACCTACTTTAAATGTAATGTCCCTACTTCGTAGATTGTATGTTTTCTCATATGCTTCGTGTGTTTTCATTAATGCTTGTTTCAGGTATGAGTGGATGATGTTCATCTTGGCGACTTTGGGAAGCCAGTCTATCTCTGAGCAGTTCAGTCCACTCAACTCTCTCAGAAGACGATAGTCAGCCCCATGTTCAATCATACGTTGCCCGAACAAGGCTTCATATGGGGACATCAAAAGAGTTGAATGCACTGTTGTGCGTAAAGCACTGCTGATGGACGATAGATGGGCATCCCAATCCGTCTGTCGAGGATTGACATACGACCGTATGGCCGCCAAAATTGAACGATTAACACGTTCACTAGCATTTGACTGGGGAGCATACACTGCCGTACGGTAGTGTTTGACCCCGAAAACATCTAAGAATTTCTGGAATTCCTTACCAACGAATTGTGTGCCATTATCAGAGAGAATGCTCTCTGGCACTCCGTAAATTAAAAAGAGCTCATCTTTCAGGAATTTGACCACGCTCGCAGCTGTTGCCTTGCGAAGTGGTTTGATGAAGACGAATTTAGTTAATTGATCCAACGCGATTACAATATACACATTTCCGGATTTCGATCTGGGATACGGCCCAAGGAAGTCAACATACAAATGTTGAAAGGGTCTATCAACTTCAAAACTTTTTCCCATCTCTGCCCGTAATGTCATATTCGCTGCTTTACTGGTCTTGCATGTTTCACACCGGTCAACGTAAAGTTTCACCTGAGTGAACATACCAGGCCAGTAGAACCTATCTTTCAATCGATAAATAGTCTTCACCACCCCACCATGCGAAGCACGCGGCGGGTTGTGAGCTAGTGAGATTAGAGATTCCGTCATCTCCGATGGAACCCACAGCTTCCAAGCTAGATCGTCCGCCAAAGGATTACCAACCGCATGTTTAGTGCGTTTGTATATGTATCCTTCCGACACTTTGAGATCCGGCAGACGCTCTTGTTCCTTCCTGATACGACTGATGATATCGAGATAACTTTCAGACTTAAAGGACGGATCCTCAAGATCGATGTGGAGTACCTCCGAGGCACCGATCTGTGGTAGACATGAAAGGAAAGCTGACACTGTCAACTCATCGTCTTCATAAGCTCTTGATAGAGCGTCTGGCACGACATTCAATGTTCCCTTTCGATGCTCCACTACAAAATCGAAACCTTGGAGTCGCATACTCCACCTCGCTAATCTTCCAGTTGGATCCTTCATCGTCATCAGCCATTTCAGGCTGGAATGATCCGTTATAACGCGAAAATGGTATTTTTCAACGTACGATCTGAACTTCTGGATACCCTCAAAAGCTGCTAAGCACTCGCGTTCAGTCACCGAATAGTTTCTCTGTGCAGCGTTCAGTTTCCGAGAGAAGTAGTAAATAGGCTGCTCCGCCCCGGATTCGTCTCGCTGACAGAGTACACATCCGATGCCAGTCGCGGATGCGTCGCAGAGAATGATGAATTCTTTAGAGAAATCTGGATTGACTAATACAGGCGCTGAAGTCAAAGCTTGCTTGATTTGCAGGAATGCTTCGATAGCTTCTGGTCCTAGCTTAAAGACTTTTCCCTTTTTCAGTGTCTCGGTCAAGGGTGCGGCTAGGGTGCTGAAATCCTTAACAAACCGTCGATACCAACCTGCCATACCGAGGAATCGGCGGACTTGGCGAGTTGTGGCTGGCAACGGAAAGCTAGTAATTGCTGAAATTTTATCAGGATCAGCTTTCAAGCAACCCTGACCGACCTTATAACCGAGATAGTGAAGCTCATCGAAACAAAACTTCGACTTCTCGACGTTAATCGTCAGACCTGCATCTGTCAAGCACTTTCCGACTATCTCCAGAGTCTGTATGTGTTCGTCGAAATCCCTTGACACAACCAATAGATCGTCTAAGTAGACAAAGACTTGATCTCGTAATCCTGAGGGGATTACGCGGCTCATTAGGTAGCTCAAACTTTGTGCCGCATTACATAAACCGAAAGGCATGACCTTAAATTGGTACAGTGGTCGGCCAGGTACCGTAAAAGCGGTCTTTTCCCTCGAACTTTGCTCCAGCGGTATCTGCCAAAACGCATCCTTCAGATCCACGCTAGAAATATAACGTGTCTCTGTCAGACGTGCTAGCAGCCCCTCTATATGCGCAATTGGACGAGCATCTTTCTTTGTCACGGAGTTCACCTTCCGAAAGTCCAGACACAATCGGTTCTTACCAGGTTTGCGCACAAGCACAACTGGGGAACTCCATGCGCTGGAACTTTCCTCGATGACTCCCAACGAAAGCATGCGATCCAATTCCGCGTACATAAGGGTTTGTATCGCTGGAGATACGGGATAGTACCTTTGCTTTATTGGTACGGCATCACCCGTGTCTATATAATGCTGTACTAGATTTGTCTTCCCGAGTCCATGGACTGCGAAAGAAGGAAATCTACGAACAACAGCTTCTAGTCGTTTAGACTCTTTTTCATTCAACTTCATCTGGTTGGTGGGTCTCTCATCTGGCCCACCGATCTTAATTCCTGAAAGACCCGCAATTACATTAGGTGCGATCTGGAATTTCTGCCAAAAATCAACGCCTAAATATAGACGTTGGCTTAACGATATCACAATATAAAGATCGATATCTTTAGTCACATTCTTATACTGAATTGGAGTAGTTATCACTCCCACTATGGATTGCTTGTGTCCATCGGCCGTGGACACGGTAGTCTCTACCTTCCTTACCGTAACATTTTTGTCTTTTAAATAGGGCAGTATGTTAGTGCCTAAGCAACTAATGCTGGCCCCTGAATCGAGTAATCCTAGGAGGTTGTCACCAAATAGACCGACCGTCACATAAGGACGTGGGTCAGATGACTCTCGGCCTATCGTTGCTGACGCAATGTTACGGTAAGTAGTCCGCTTCCGATGGAAGCGTTCCCTTACTCTTCGTATCCGTTTGGATAAATCTGGAAAAGTGACTATTCTTCTTCGCACTTCGTTGTAATTACGTAGCCTTTCGTGGAAAGGTTTACGGTATAATGGTTCTATATTATTCTTATTCTTTTTCAAATCTGTTTCTGGTTTGGATTCTTCATTCAAAACAGGGATTGTTCTACAATCATTAATAATAGGTAATTCATTTGTCTTGTCTGGTTTTAAAATAGTAATCTTCGGAAGTTCAAGAGGCTTTGTCGGCTTGGGCACTTGAACTCCGGGTACGTCTAATCGGAGCGAACCCCCCCGGTTGATGGGTTGTTCCTCCTCTCGTTTCCCGCTAAACAATTCGGACAGGACGGACTATATTCATCGGCTAAACCGCAACGGAAGCAAAATACTTTAACTATGGGTTTAGCACAGTCACGAAAATTGTGACCAAATACATGGCAGTTCCAGCATTTCTGTGGCTCACGATCTCTCTGGATAGCTTCAACGCTCGTAGAGGGTATTGCCACAGTTAAATCCTGACAAGGTTCGTCAACGATCTCATTGACAATTCGCCTTGCAGGTGGACGTTGTGCACTTGGCACGAAATTCGGACGGACATTCTCGTATTGAGATTGAGCTTTCTCGATAGCTCGACAATAATAAGCTAGCTGTCTTAAGCTAGACGGACTGTAGGTGATGAGGAGTTCACCCATACGCCTACGGACATTTGTTTTTATAATTTCTACGAGTTCCTTTTCCGGTCGGGGAACTCGCATCCTAGAATTTAGATATTGAATGGCGTCGAAGAACTCATTAAATGACTCTCCATTCATCATTTTGCGGTCGGACAATTTACGGAACAACTCGGTATCGCTTTCCAAACTGCGGTACTGTTCTACCAAAGCAGTTTTCAACTCGTCCCACGTCGTGTGTTTATTCCCTTTAAGGTACACCCAGTACCAAGATTCCACTGAACCAGCCACAAAGTGGTAAAAGTTAGCGGTAATCTCATACCATGACACTCCGTAGCTATTACGGATACACCCCAAGCGAAACAAGAAATCGTCCACGGACATATTCTTCCCGTCAAACTTCAGTCCCCATTTGTGGAATGGATGAACTCGGTTCGAAGACGTAGCGTTCGAGGGTGGTGGTCTGGGTGGCGACAGAGGTGACTCGTCGTCGAAATTGAAAGCGTTAACCCGCTCCATGAACTCATCTAAATTGGAGCCTAGAGGCATTTGTGCGGGATTGACATCCGACAAAGGTGGCACTCTAGCTGGCTCGTAATGAGGAGTAATTCTATCTACCTCATCCCCGTTGAAGGGTCTATAAACGGACTGGACATTTTGATTAGTGACACGTGCAGTGTCTGGATCGGCTAAGTTGACTTGCCGTGTACCCTTTTGTGTTGACGTGACACCAAGAGGTTCAACTGATCTTGAAGGAGCAGCAGACTTAAAAGGAGCATTGGGTTTGGGAGGAGCGACAGGTTGTGTTGCTTTTACTGTTCGTTTTTGTAGCAATTGAGTTACTTGGTCTAGCAAGCGCATGTGGCTTTTCTCCAATGCTTCTGCCATGAACTTCCTATCGTCAACCCTGTGCAGGTCTATTGTCGCAGAAACTACTCTCTGGATGTATGCTGAGTGATCAGCAGCATCCTTACGTAGTTGCTCTTCTGCTCTCGCTACTTCCTCGTCGTTTACTACGACACTTCTATCGACTGTATTATCTCCGGGTAGACTCTCGGCTACGCTGTCTTCGTCCTCGGAGTGATCCTCCGCGACGTCGTTTTGAACGCGACCGGGTTTGGGTTTGGATCCCCCAGGAGCCATTGTATCAAACTCTCTGTACTTTGAGAGGTAAGTACTTTTAACAGTTCTTCTAGGCCTTGAGCCTTTCATTCAGTTGCAACAGTGTATGAAAACGGGTACACCACGTCAAACTTGTAAATCAAAGATCAAAAAAAAAATAATGGTTGTGTAGCCCGCGAGAAATCCTCGAACGGTAACTACTCGGGTATTACAACAACGTAAAAGTACGTCTGGGTAAGTAAATTTTCAAATAATTTGTGAGTAAACCTCAAACGAATATTTCTCAATCAAGTAATTAAAAAAAAAGTTTAAAGTGCTTAAATCTAAGGGTATGTATAATTATATTTCGTCTCTCGAAAATATTACTTCAAAAATATTTTCAAGAAGTCAACAAAATATCTCAGTAAATACTTAATTTATTTTCTTAGAATATCTACCTAAATATATGTACTTAATTCTACTCAAAAATACGAAAATCTTAAATCTGTAATCAATACTTAAAGATACTCAAAATTCAAATGGTTTCTTAATGCATATTAAACTTAAGTCAAATACTTAATGATATTGGGTTCTGTCTCAAAAACAAAATTCAAGAAAAAATCTAAGCTAAATACTATCTCAAAAAAAAACTAAATAATCTATAAACTATAAGCTCAAAAAAAATAACTATAACTATATTTGCGGGCACTATCCCAAAACTACACGTCCAATCAAGAAGTTACGTCTCAACTTGATTGACGGAAACTCAATAACTCAAAAACTCAATAACTCAAAAACTCAAAAATCTCTAAATGGTGGGCACTATCCCAAAACTACACATCAATTGAGAAGTTTACGTCTCGACTCAATTGACGGAATACTCAAAATAACTCGATAATACGGTATACTCAAACTCAAAAAATATCTAAATCTATATAAAGTTTTATTTTTCATAAATGGATTCGGGAGAGGGTACCCCTCCCTTCACTGGAACAAGGTGTGTACAATATAGTTCTACACTAAAAATTACACAAAAAAAAAAAAAACTTTAAAGTGTTAATAAAAAAAAATTTGTGTGTTTGGACTTAGTAACACATTACGGCGTTCTATCGCTAAAGGAAAGACAATTTCTTCTACTCAGCAGATTGATCAGGAATGCGACGGCGACATTACGCTACTGCAGACGTACGTCGGGTACAAAAACACCAACTACCGGTTAGCGCTTCATGTCTCGGCGCATACCATCACTTTCTACGAATATACAAAAATGACTACTGCTCCTAAAACAAACTGGGTAGCACAATAAATCAAACAAAAGATAAGTTAATTTGTCGTTGAAATAAATTGGGTCGTGCTTGAGTGAACAACCAGCTTCTGCAGCTGACGTGCGTCGGGTGAAAAGCACCAACCACCGGTCAGAAGACCTGCTCATTCTGCTCTCACATTACCGGAGTCTTAAACTTCACTACTAGGATAATATCAACACCTCAGCTACTGACGATCAAGCATATACTCCTGCTCGACCCGGACAGAGATCGAAGACAAACCTAAGTGAAAAGAGGTAGAGGGCAAGTGAATAGACCTAATGCAACAGACTGACTCAGGAAAATATCACTAAACCACTGGACAAAATAGTGCCTACTCCACTAACCTCGATGGCATTCCTCTGTCTAAGAATCTTCATCGCAAACAAACCACATCTTCAATAAAAAAAATTTCAAAAAAAAAGAAAAATTTTCGGAAATTCTCAACTTTCTACTATGTTTCTCTGAATCGACCTAAAACTGATCAATTCCAATCTTAACTTCTCAAGCTAAATCGGGCAGCCCCACGTTGGGCGCCATCTGTAACGTAAATATCTATATTGGATATTGTTATTCACATTATTAGATATACCATTCACAGGATTCCACCATCTCAAACGCACAAATGGGGCCCGCAGGACACACAAAACTTATGCCCTACGCTAGACGCCATCCGTAACGTTAATAATAGAATCTATGAATGATCTATCATCATATAAACCCATATATATAAGCATCTGTAACGTATAAGTATATGAAAATTAAATATCCTGAAATTGAAAGATGAGATAGGTTGAGAATAATGCGTGTACTTACACATCCCTATCCGTGCCCATCAACAGACTCACAATCCTACCCCGAACCTCCTATGGACGTTCGCAGTCCGAACCCGAGACCTATCGACAACACACACCAGAGAGGAAGTAAGAAGAAACAAGTGCCCCGCTTATCCTTGATCCTCGCCAAGGAAATGCAACTCCATCGTCCTCCAACCATGCTTCAGTGCATGTAGTATTCCTAACACCAAACATACTTACACTTCCGCACCTTGGCCCTTTGTTCTTCCTACTCCCCTCCCCGTCCTTTCAACTTCCTTTTCCATCCTCATCACAGAAGCGCAAACCATCCACCGGCATACCATAGGTGCTGACTACAAAACCCCGTAGAACAGCCTAGAGGGTATCCGGCAGCATGTTTACGCCTATCCGCCGCAAGAGCTAGGTGTTCCGCTTGCAGCTCATATGTGTGGTAGCCTACACCTGAAAACCATGGACCCTACTTTAATCCCTTCGAAAGCATCTAGACCTACCGTGCCATTATCAAACTAACCTTCAATAGACCTTCCAGAGATTCTACTCCGGTAAGCACTTCTACGTCTAGCTACCCTCGGCTGATTCCGAGTGACTGGGATGGAAGCAACCCTAAGCCGGCAACGCCCCCTTTCTCAACGACTACTTGGTAAGAATAGCTGTTGGGAACGGCGTGCGACAACGTAGGGTCGTGGCCGAGATCGACCGTCGCGGTGGCCGGCAGCACCCATGCCTTAGCTAGCTCAGCCAGGCCGTGGGCTCTTGCTTCGGGATCTATACAACCGGTGTTACCTCTTATTATCCTGCCGACCATTGAGTTCTGATGTTTGAACTCGAATATTAATGTTAAATTGCTTAAGGGCTGCCAGAGTAGCGGAAGAAAAGACCATGTCGAAACTGATAGCAGAGTTTGGTGAAACTCTATTGCACCTCTCATAGTAGAGTGAGAAAACATAGCAAGAAGGAAAAGAATTCTGTTTTGGATCATATGCTATCCCAAAGAACACGACACGTAAGTATTTAAAACAAAAGCTGACCATAGATTTTCGTGGCCGCCATGGCACATGACTATCATCTACACAGTTAGCTACCACGATGTTATGCTATCCGTGGATGCAGAGGTGACTAACTCTGAGAGACCAAGGGGGATCAATTAACATCTTGGATCCTCCCTCCCCTCAGAGTTAGTCACCAAAATCGCGCGATTTTTTATTTTTATTTGATGAATTTCTCAAAAAACTTGGATCTGAAAAATTTTTCTCTCAAATTCTGCAAAGCTTCGATTTTATATGTTGCACTTATATCAACAGTTTTGAATAAAAGTTGACATTTTATTTAGCTTGATATAGATATAGAACCTAGGTGTCTACATATACATTTTAAGTTCAATAAATACTGAAACTTTTACTTCAAAAGACTTCTCTTAACAGCACTAGGTTTTAAAAATATAATGAAGTATACATTTCGTAAACTTAATAATTAAAATTTTAAATATCGAAATGTTTATGTTATGTTTATTAAGTATGTATTTTTCAACAAAAAAGAATTATTAAAAATTATTTTTTTTTTTCATTAAAACGAACTTTTGCATTCGGCGTTATTTCACGGCACCTCTTCACCTATAGAATTAGATTTGAGAGAATTTATGCTCATAAATAATTCATACTCAGAAACGACTTCAAAATCAAATTCATTTCCACTAAACATAATACTATTGATGGGTGCAAAGTTAGAAATATGTTAGTTATCTGATGTAAAATTATTGTTCAGATCATTTGGGTCAGGAAAATTATCAACAACCTCCTTTCTACCAACACCAATAGAACGCAAACCATTCCAAAGCTTGCGAGAAGTCTGGGGTGGAATCGGCTAAGGTGATTTGTGATATGTGATAGTCACAATATACAAATTTCGTCTGGCTAAGGTGACTGTCACATGTGACAATCACATTTTTGTGACTTTTTCTTGTGACAGCTATTTAGGTGTCACTTGCATACAAAAATAATAATAAATAAAAAATAAACCTCTGACGCTGACTTATAAAACAAAATTATTTGCTTTTGCTGTCAAAGATTTGTCAAAGATCTACACTAATGTTGTTTTCGATTGGGAGAAATTAGTTTCTCCTCATGATTAAAGTAAAAATAAAAACAATAAAAAAAAAAAAAAAACAGAAATGAACATTTTTTTAATTGAGATATTTTTCTGAAACGCGTATATGTTGTGAGCAATCACGTGAAGTGACAACTAAATTAATCTTTTCTAAATAAATACATAATTGTCACGTCCCTTAATGTAAATTAAATATTAAAATTGTTCGAATTGTTTAATTTGAAATACAAAATATATAGAAACTGTGACGTTCGTATATACGCGTCTTCATACCGCATATTTCATAAAAAGCAGAAGAAGTAAGACTCGCAAAACACAACTCCGAAGAGAAACGATTTGTCTTCGGAGTTCTCTCCAATTGCCCAACGGAAAATGACATAATGAAAATAAACAAAATTCCGGTGATCACATTATGCAGACGCACAAAATTATTTTATCACATGTGATTGTCAGAAATGTGACAATCACAAATCACATTAGCCGATTCCACCCCTGGTTTGTACTTAACGTTGACATAAAAAATCTTTTTTTAGCTCTACGAGTAATGAAAGTAGAAAGATTACGAGCACGACAGAATATCTCCCAGTTTAAAGAAGTAGGGTTATGTTTCCATTTAGAATACAATTTTCGTCGGTTCTTAATTGATGTTAGTACTTCAGAGTACACGGCGTCGAAACGTGTCTTTCAAAGACACTCACGTGTGCAGGAAATAAAAAAAAATTGTACGTTGATTGTGCATCAAAAATGCGGTGGATTTTCATGTATTTAATTCCTAGGAATGCTCACAGGCCTAAATGTATGTACAGAATAGGACCCACGTGTCTGGACGAACTATTTTGTCACCAGACGCCTGACGCCAGGAAATCTAGAGATGTTTCCATGAATGATTCATCTAAAATCCTCGAAGTAGCATCCCGTGCTAGTTATGCATAAATATGCTTTGGAACCTCCATGAAATTGTTGAACCTAAAGATCCAAAAATGTATCAGACCTGGTGTCTATATACATAAAAAGAATTCTGCGTAGATATGCCTCAAAGCAGAAAAAATTTCATCTTCTTGCCTTGGTGCATATATAAGTTTGATTATCTTACCTCGATTACTATCCAAGTCCTAGTTTTAGTAATAAACTATCCCAACTTAAAATATCTTGCCCTTGCGCGGCAAGAATTAATACAAAAAAATTGGTCGCAACACAAATCTTGCACAGAAAATTATTTTTTTGTTCTGCGGTTGTGTTGCTCACAGGTTGATGTCTTTCTTCAAAATGACTTCTACTCTGATATTTCTAGAGCATATTTTTCACTTTCCGTCAGCCAACGCCCTAACTTCCAGTCTCATGGCTGCGTTCCAGTGTTTGAACTGGTTGTTAGTTGGCACGATAGGTGGCGTGTCAAAAATGTACCTTAAGGGTCATTACTCACTGATTACTATTTCGTTCTGAGCAATGAATTGACAACTAGGGCATGACGGCTTGAATAGTTTGTAAGGAAATGACGGGAGTAAGGGTCAGACTGCACTAGATGTCAATGGTAAGCATTATTCTGATTATGTGACCAGTGAATTTCGACCTTAGTAATTGTCAGAATTATTTTCTGCCACAGTCATATCCGTCAGGATGACAACAAGAAAAAGGTTGGAGTTGAGGTGAAGGCACTATGTTGTCCTTTGCTTCATCTCAGAAGGTTTAATTTCTCGGATAATCGTGTGAGACAAGTTCATCATACTACATTTTGTTGACATATGTCAAATGTGAATTTCGAAACGCAGTTTATGGTAAGCGCGCTCACGATACTTTCGGATTCTTACGCTGCCATTTCGTATTCGTGGATTAGAATGGATGAGATTCCTTCAGGAAAAATACGGGTAAGTACGGTTTCGCGTTTTTCTGTGTGAAGATTTATGTTATACAATTCAGATCGCGTTTCTTTCTTTTTTTTGAATATTGAAGTTAACGGTCTATTGAAATTTTATGTTTACACTTTTTGTCGTGCTGCTTGGAACTGTCATTATCAATTTACACGGTGCGTTGAGAATGACATGTAGAACAGGATTAGCAAGTGGAAATAATTAAATCGGCCGCATCGACTAGTACTTCCGTCCTACTACCTAACAATTTAGTTCTGACATTAATTCTTGGTTTTGACACTCTCTACGTCATTTGTACACATCAAATTTTGTGTTTGCAGTGTGAACAGACTAACTATAATTCTCACCGAACCGAACATGGAACGAGCGAGTGTGTGTTCGATTTATTATTTTCGAAGGGAGGCACCCTTTCAGAATGCTCAGTGGAATGCGAGCAATCTCAAAATCACTCTGTTTGGGAAAACGATAGATTTTGATCTGAAGCGGAATCTGGGGTGGAATCGGCTAAGGTGATTTGTGATAAGTGATAGTCACAATCAACAAATTTCGTCCGGCTAAGGTGATTGTCATATGTGACAATCACATTTTTGTGACTTTTTCTTGTGACACCTATTAAGGTGTCACAAGAAAAAGTCACAAAAATGTGATTGTCACTGTGACAATCACCTT
Organism: Platycheirus albimanus; assembly: GCA_916050605.2. Classification (NCBI taxonomy): domain Eukaryota; kingdom Metazoa; phylum Arthropoda; class Insecta; order Diptera; family Syrphidae; genus Platycheirus; species Platycheirus albimanus. The sequence goes on from OU696696.1 coordinate 338,639,539, forward strand.
AGCCAGACGAAATTTGTTGATTGTGACTATCACTTATCACAAATCACCTTAGCCGATTCCACCCCTGATATCTGATGGTGGAATCTGATCTCACACAAGATGGCTTCCTTTTCTTTCTGCGGAATCTCTTCGGCAGATGGATCTTAAAGGGTGCGTTCAGCAAGTTGCGATTGATACTATGGTCTCGCTGGTAGATGGCGGTAATAAAATTATTCATTGCCAGTGATTGGCGAGAAAGTTTTCCCTACAAGCACTATTTAATGTAGATGACAAATATGTACAAACCACATGCGTGAGTCATACCGTTTGGAAAAACAGCACATTTCAATTGTCTCTTTTTTCAGGATTTGACTTTTTATCGAATCTTTGAAAAAAGACTTATGTGGATTTTTTTTGGGAAAAGGAAATTTGATCAAAAATTTGATCAAATTTGCTGTCCAATAAAACGGCAGATAGCTTAAGATAAGTTTTTGTTATTGTGTGTGTGTTTCTTTTGACGTTCTTAATTTGAGGCGTGTTTAACCATACGACAATGTCTAACGAGATTGATTTTTCTGTTATGTTATCTTCGTTGGAATAATCTTTAAGCAATTTTTTTTTTAGATTTTCGTGTAATATATTTCGACATTAATATAATAATGTAGCTGCAATTAATTATTTCATAAGTTAAAATGTACTTCAATGTCTTTTTAATGTTTTTTAAGTCGGAAAGTTTTGTTCGCAGTTGAGTCATAATTTAATATTGATTAAAAAAAGTTCACCGGCTGAACACACCCAACCAAGCAAATGTCAGATTTTTACACACAAGCACGAGGGAATGCAAACAATTTGTAAACGGAATTTCGATTCGGGTGGACATTATTTAATTTTAGTTCTGCCGCAAAGTAGATAGTTTATTTAAATGGCCTCCCACACCCTTAAATATGTCTATATATATATAAAATAACAACTACCTAGGATTCGTTAAAGGATGCATTAAAAATTAAAATCACTTCGTCATGAACATTGTCAGAGTAATAAACAAAAGTTTACAAATGACTCGTTGTATGGGAGAAGTGTTCCCGGAAAAAATGAAAAGCCATCGAATAGAAAGCTATAAAAAACTATACCTAACAAATCTTTAGTGAATTCGACACAACCGTTGCCAACTTATGGAACAGCTATGTTATGAAGTAGGAATAAAATCCGGGCTCAATCACTGCATCCTTTTCAAAGCGATTCAATTCATTATACACTCTGTCCATTTTAATTTTGCAAGTTCATAGTTCATACCTATTTATTTTTAAATTGTCAATTAATTTTCACTTCAACCGTTTGTATTTATTTGTTATTATTTTAAAACTTTGATCACTTATCTAAAAAGAATTATTTTTCCACAATGAAATTCACAGAATGCTAAAAAAATAAACAACAAAATTTGACGTTTGAGAAATGTCAAATTACTGTAGTGTGCGTGCAAATGTGTGTTAAATCTCAATTTAAAATGAGATTTCATTTGGGAGGTATGATTTGATCAAACACCACAAAAAGATATGATCATTGCCCAAAAGAAAAACACTTTTTGATGTTTGATCATATTTCACACGAAAAAGATTTGATCAAGCGACCCAAAAAAAAATCACATTAATTTAGGTCGGATATGATTCCTGCTGCACATCACACCATAACGACAAGCATTTGTTTTCGCTATTAACGGGTTTACCAGAATTCGACTTTAGATTTTTTTCTTTTTTTTTTTTTTTTAATTGTGTATTTTGGTCAACAATTTTTGTTTCTATATTTAAAAATAAATAAATACATTATATTATATTATCAATTTGTTAAACAAATCAATTTAATTATTGTGCTATACGTAATGAGTAATAATTGAGTTGAAAATTAAAGCATTATTTATTTATAATAAATTTATTTAAATTTTTTTTTCTAGGTATATGCAATGACAAAATTGTCGCTAAGATTTGTTATGTTCTTTGGTACTAGGTTTGGCGGGCAGCATGCTTATGAATTTAAAGTCGTGATTACGCAACTGCAGCAGCCTTTTTCTGAACAACAGCATTGCACGGGTTACATCGGCGAAAATTTCGTCAACAGAACGCTCAGCATTAAGAATCAATGTCTTTTCGGTGTATTGCGAAGGGATGGCATTTGTATTGGTCCTGAATGTAGCAATGCGAGTTTTCAAGGTTTCTTCGTTGTCATCAGCGCGAACTTCAGTTGAAGCAGCAGCACGTTTCATGATTCGGGTAACTAGAGTTTGATCAGCACAATCAAAGAAGATAATCAAATCAGCTGGAGCAATCTCTTTCTCAAATGCGGCTCCCTGATCCTTCTCTCGTGGATAACCATCAATAAGGAAGCCCTTAGCAGTTGGTAGGAACTTCTTGATGGCATTTGATAGCAAAAGTAGCATATCGTTGTTAGAAACCAATTTATCTTCTTTCATGACCTTAGCGAGCTCCTGACCCTTCTCAGAACCAGGGGTGGAATCGGCTAATGTGATTTGTGATTGTCACATTTCTGACATTCACATGTGATAAAATAATTTTGTGCGTCTGCATAATGTGATCACCGGAATTTTGTTTATTTGCATTATGTCATTTTCCGTTGGGCAATTGGAGAGAACTCCGAAGACAAATCGTTTCTCTTCGGAGTTGTGTTTTGCGAGTCTTACTTCTGCTTTTTATGAAATATGCGGTCTGAAGGCGCATATATACGAACGTCACAGTTTCTATAAATTTTGTATTTCAAATTAAACAATTCGAACAATTTTAATATATAATTTACATTAAGGGACGTGACAATTATGTATTTATTTAGAAAAGATTAATTTAGTTGTCACTTCACGTGATTGCTCACAACATATACGCGTTTCAGAAAAAAATCTCAATTAAAAAAATGTTCATTTCTGTTTTTTTTTTATTGTTTTTATTTTTACTTTAATCATGAGGAGAAACTAATTTCTCCCAATCGAAAACAACATTAGTATAGATCTTTGACAAATCTTTGACAGCAAAAGCAAATAATTTTGAAGTCAGCGTCAGAGGTTTATTTTTTATTTATTATTATTTTTGTATGCAAGTGACACCTAAATAGCTGCCACAAGAAAAAGTCACAAAAATGTGATTGTCACATGTGACAATCACCTTAGCCAGACGAAATTTGTATATTGTGACTATCACATATCACAAATCACCTTATACTACGTTTTCATTAGGGCAAAAAATGTGATTTCGTTGAAAATTTCCAAATTTGAGTCCACTTTCCATACAAAATAATATTAAAATTTTGTTTGATTTGGACGAAATCAAGGTTGCAAATTATGTGAAAACAAATCAAACGCAACTAAATTGAAACAAATTGAATAGATATTTTCTAAAATGTCAATTTAAAACAAAATCCAAGGCAAAGGCAAAAGTAAACAAACCAACATGCAAAGCAAACGGCAGAAGTAAACAATACAAAATATCAATTTTGAAATAAAATCCAGGGCAACGGAAGTAGTAAACAAAACAAAACAAGAAGAAAAAATGAAAAGGTTGTAAAAAAGAAAAAGAAAGAAGATAGCCTGATGTCAAAACAAATGTGGAAACCTAGATGAAAACACTTTTTTGGCAATTTTTCAAATATCCTAATTTCGGCCCTAATGAAAACGTAGTATTAGCCGATTCCACCCCAGATTTGACCTCATCACGCAGCAAGTCACCACTGCTCAAATGTGTGAAATCGTACTTTGCAACAATTTTCTCACATTGTGTGCTTTGCTATATATTTACATGTAAATATATAGCAAAGATTGTGTGCCCTTGCCACATCTTGGGCCTCCCAAAATCCAAACTACTGGAACGAAAACCATTAAAAGTATTTGCGCAGATAAGAGACACATTAACTTTAAATTGGTTTTGCTCACACATTTTTCGCATAAGATATGTACTGCTTCGGTCTCGGTCACTAATTCCTGAATGTGGGATTCGATTTATCACTGCAAACTTCATTAATATTTATAAAAAATGATTTATTTTGAGAAAAAAACAAATAGTTTCTAAAATTGTTTACTCACATCTGTCAAGCAAAAAAAAAATGAAATGTCAAAACAAACAAAACTCACCTCGTCCTTTTGTGTTGTTGTTTTTCACATTTTCACAGACACGATGTCAAATAACTAAAAAAAAATGTACGGAAATGGGTGTCGGAGGGTGATACGTACGAAAGATTTCACTCTCCTATAGGTCCTCTGTGGTTGTCTCTCTCTATAAGTATCTTCTCTCTGGTCATGGCTCATGGGGTGACGGCCAACGTGAACGCATACGCAATACGCACTTGTTGTTATGGTAACTTTTCGCAAACAAAAATAAAACCATAACAAAACACCTGCGTTCAAAGTTTTATTGCAGCTTCAATCAAGTACAAACAAGTAAGAAGTTAATTGTTTTTGATGGCCAACAATTATTGAAAAGCACTTAAAAAAATGAAAGACATACAAAGCATTCAAGACTTCTGTTAGTGTTAATTTAAAAAATGACTTTCGACAAAATGTTATACAAATATGATGAGCCTCATGGACCCGGTGATGTCTATTTTATGTGGCAAAAGGGTGCTTCCGGTTCCTTACTAGCTTCTACAGGATCTGATGGCACTGTGGCGATATTCAACCGTCAGGGCCAGATGATAGAACGAATCATACTGAAAGGGTATTTCCATAATTTTGTAATTTAAATAATTTACTTTTCTAATAGCTTTGACAGCCTCTGTTCAGGATTCTCTTGGGACAGTGATGGAGATATTTTGGGCATTATCACAGCAAGCTCGTCTCAAATTCTGCTTTGGGACTCTAATTCTCATAAAAAGCAAATCATCGACTCGGGATTACGTGATCCACTAAGTTGCATCATATGGTCAAAGGAATCCCAGATCCTTGCAGTAGGCACCACTCGGGGAAATCTGGCGATCTACAACCATCAAACTTCAAAACGTGTTCCCATTTTGGGAAAGCACTCTAAAAGAGTAACTTGTGGGGCATGGTCACAGCAAAATATGCTCGCTTTGGGCAGTGATGATAAAAGTTTCTCACTATCCAATGAAGAGGGAGACTCATTGCGGGTTGTCCAACTGCGAGATGTTCCTACTGATATGTATTTTGCTGAAATGTCTAACGATGAAAAGGTGTCAGGAGAGAATGCAGTCAGTATGATCATTGGCAAGCGGACGCTGTTCTTGTATTACCTCCCCGAACCAGATTCGCCCACAGAACTGGGATTCCAGAGCCGCTATGGGTCACTATTGCAGCACAAGTGGTTCGGTGATGGTTATATTCTATTGGGTTTTTCAAATGGCCATGTTGTGGCTATATCCACTCATCCCAAGGACGTTGGACAAGAACTATGGCAAGTCAAGAATCACAAAGACATGCTGGCGGGACTGGCTTACTGCCCAGCGTTGGATATTGTTGCTTCCTGTGGCGACGATACGTATGTTTCATATATAGTAGCTGGTGGCGATGGTACAGTGGATGATGTTGGTACTTGATTGCAAACTTAGAATTTCGGGTTCCAGCTCCACTCCAGGCATATTATTTGTGAATATCCCCCAGCTTCAACTGGGAATTCGCTGAAGTTTCGTAAAAAATAACCTTAATTTCAATCCACTGTATCAACAAAAATTCTTTCCAATCTATTCTCTAAGTTCATTCGTTTCAGGGTGAAAATTCACTCGATAACAAATCTTCAAGAGACGGAAAAAATTATAACTCTAGAAGATCACTCAAGTGTTCAAATGATCGACTGGAGTAGCGATGGCCAACTATTGGCAGTGACTACAAGTAATGGCACAATCTGTACATTTGTAACAAAACTGCAAACAATACATGCTGTATCCCCACCAAGAATTGCAGTGCTAAGTAGTTTGGCCGAGGTTTCCATATTTGTCTATTCGGCTGAAAAGGTATCAATCGTTTCATCTAAATCTATGAACAGCAATTTATTTTAAAGCATATTTTAGTCCAAGCCCTTACCGATAAAATTGAATTTAGAAATCGAACCTTCATTCATTGGCATCGGCCCGTATCATCTTGCTGCTGGAATGAATAATCATGCCTGGTTCTATGACTTGGGCAAGACGCTAGGTGATGCACCAATGCTCTTGGGTGATCGAGAATTTATTTCTGAAATTAAGGACGTCAAAATGAATGTGGATTTTTGTGCTGTGCTCTGTGGATCACATTTGGTTCTTCAGTCTATTGAATCGGATAATCCCAATACAAGGGACAAGACTACACAGTCTTTTCCTGGAGCGATGTCAGGACTAAGTGATACAGTGATAACAAGCCACTTGCTGACAAATGAGTTCCTTATATTTGCAACTGATGTAAGTCTAAAAACACCCTAGGATAGATTTTGTAATATACCGTAATAATATTTTTATTTTTAGCTTGGACATTTAATATATTTCTCTCTGGAAAAGTGGTCTGTTAGCACAAAATATAAACATAACATGGGAATAAAAAGTCTCAGTGGTGATTCAGAGGGAACTGAAATAATTTTCTTTGATGATCATCAACAGGGGTTTGTTTTTCTTCCGGTAATTTTGTTGATCTTTGATAGTTTTTTTTTTTTTTTAATATTGAATTTTGTTTTTAGACATCGGAAGAGACTCATTTAATATCGGATTTGCCTAAAAAATGCGAAGGAGTTCTCTGGGATTTATCAAAAAGCAATGTTTTTACAGTGTTTGATACAAAGATGTGTTCAACGCACGTGTTTCAGAGGTACTCTATAGAAGGTATGTAAAGTTGGTGTTATATTCGAGCTCTAATTTAAATTAGCCTAGCGTTATTTCCCGTGGCATGTTAAGCTTTTTTGTGTAGTGTTTTCTTCCAAATGTATTCCTTTCAAAACCTTTAAAACTAAAGGACTTTTGGATACACCTAGATGATAAAGGTCTCCAGACTTCAGTTGATTGAAAGTTAGTTGGGGAGAAATAAGTTCCCGTTGAATGAACCTCATAGTTGCTCTATTAAATATTTAACAAAATCGCGCTTATACTATAATAAAAGCGACCCAGTGAAAATAACTGGAGTTAAACTCATTTTGTCAACCATTTTCTTTAGGAACAAAATCTTGAAGAATATAATAAATTTTTTTTCTAGGAAAACATACTCTTAAAATAGGCGAAACGAAACTTCTTACCGCCCAAGTACCTCTCATGCTGTACGATGGAGAACTGGCCCTTAGTGTGGATGGCGGCCAATTCTCTACCCTGACACTGTCTTCACATCTTGTTACTCCCAACACCAAAGTCTCAACAAATTTGCAAAACCTAATACGGCTTAGAAAATATGCCGAAGCCTATAAGGTATGCGAACAAATTAAATTAAGAACATCATGGTTAGAATTAGCTCAACAGGCTCTATGTGATTTGGAGCCTGACTTTGGTTTGTAGTCTATCGATTTCATTTAAATGCTAAAATTGCTTTCTTAAAACATTAAATTCTTAGCTCTCAAGGTATATCGTAAGATCGGTGAAGCATCAATGGTGGCAGCACTAGAGGAAATTCGCCATGTGGAAGATATAAACACACTCTCTGGGTTTTGTTGTCTTTTGTTGGACAAATCTAAAGATGCCAAGGAGTATTTTGCTAAAAGTTTCAATACCAAAGAAGCATTAGATATTTGTAGAGATCTGTTAAAATGGGAACAAGCTATGCTACTGGCTTCGAAACATGACCCCGATAAGGTTCCTTATATTGCCCGCGAATACGCACATCAATTGGAATTTACGTAGGAAATCCATACTTGCATAACAATAGTGTTTCATATTGTGTGATAATTTTTCAGGGGTAATTATGCTGACGCTTTGTTTCACTATGAAAAGGGTTACAAGGAAGACCTGATTAACGGCAATCAGATATCAATGGAAAATTCATCATTAGAACTAGAGGAGCATGTCAAGTTGTGCAAGGCAGGAATTGCCAGGACGTCGATACGAACAGGAGACTTTAGACGGGGGGTTAGCCGTTTTTTTGTTTTCTTTTTTTTCATTTATTGATGTAAACGAATTTTAACTCCAGATCCAATATGCAGTAGAGCTCGGCGAAAAACAATTATTCAGCGACTGTGCTGAATCTCTAGCTACTGTAGGTCACATCACAGAAGCTGCTGGTCTTTATGAAAGGGGACAGTTTTACGATGAAGCTTGTATCCATTATATTTCCGTGAAAATGTGGAACAAAGTCAATCAAATACTCCCAAACGTAACCAGTACTAAACTCCATGCAATATATGCAAAGGCCAAGGAGACCGAAGGACTATTTCAAGAAGCGATTTCCAGCTTCCGCATCGCTGGTGACTTAGATGCTGTTGTTCGTATATATCTCGACCAGTTGCAGGATCCTCATTCAGCATCAGAAATTGTACTTGAATCGCGGTCTGTAGAGGGTGCAAAGATGTTAGCTAAGTTCTTTCAGAAAATTGGAGATATCGAACAAGCATTGCAGTTTCTGGTCATTTGTGGATGCGTTCAGAAGGCATTTTCTTTAGCACAGCGTCACAATAAGCTTCAGCAGCATGGTGAACTATTAGAGCGATATGAAAATGCCAAGTCAGCAGACTATTTGGCTTTGGCACATTATTTCGAAAGTGAAAAGCACACGCTTCTAGCAGGCAAATACTACTTTCTAGCTAGGGAGTTTTCTAAAGCCTTAAAGTTTTTACTCAAGGCATCATCTTTTAATAGCGAAGAATCACCAGCCCTGTCAATGGCTATTGATTGTGTGGCCTCTTCAAATAGTGATCAGCTGTCTAATCAATTGATTGAGTTTCTTTTGGGTGAAGTAGATGGTTCACCCAAAGATCCAAGGTATCTATTTCGTTTATATATGGCAAGGAAACACTATAAAGATGCTGCTAAAACTGCAGTGATAATAGCAAATCAAGAACAACTAGCTGGGAATTATAAGGCATCGAGGGATTTACTTTTCTCGATGTATCAGGAATTGAGAAGAAATAATTTATCAGTTACATCTGATATGCGGCATAATTTGATATTACTTCATCGATATACTTTGGTGCGATTACATATCAAATTGGGGAATCATTTATTAGCTGCTAAGTTATTGATTGAAGTTGCAGCGAATATTTCCCATTTTCCGGAACGTAAGTAGATTCGAACAGATTATTTTGTTAGTGACGTTTTCTTTAATATTAAAAAAAAATTCAAAAATACTCAAAAAAGAGTTTCCACGTTAAATATTTCATCCGAGTCGCACGAGTTGCTTACAAGAAACTCTTATATGAAAAAGCTGGTTTCATGAGAGGAATCGTTATAAGATCATTCCGGAAAAATGTTGTTGGAAATTGATTGAAAAACAACATTCAGAAATTTTGTATTCAAATTGTAAAAGCCATTTTTGAAAAAATAAGTTTTTCATGAAAAATTATATGGCAGATACCGATATTTTAAGAGCTGGAATGCTAATTCTTAAAACGCCTCTACTATGTGCCGACTAGAACAAATCAGTCTGCCAATCAAACTGTAAGTGTCGATACAGACAGAGAGACATAATTGTCTAACCCACTCCTTACCCTTCCTTATGATCTACACTTAACAGCAAATAAACTGGGCCGCCCGCTGTTTAGCAACTCTGCATGCATTGATTTTCTCAAAAAGTATACAACTTACAATAATCAAAGTTATACTTTTAATCAACGTGAAAAACAACTTTCTGCAAGTATAACTTTGATTGTTGTAAGTTGTATACTTTTTGAGAAAATCAATGCAATGCAGAGTTGCTAAACAGCGGGCGGCCCAGTTTATTTGCTGTTAAGTGTATATCAATTTTTTTATAATAAATAAAAGTGGACATTTGAGCTCTCTGAAATCAATAAAACATACGTATATTTGTTACTCCCAACTGCTTTTATTTCTTACTAACCGCAGATATAAACGGATAATATTTTTTTAATTTTTCTACATAGACATAATCCCGATTCTGACGTCAACCGTCATTGAATGCCACCGCGCTGGCATAAAGAAATCAGCCTTCACTTACGCCTCAATGTTAATGCGTCCTAATTACCGTAATCAAATAGACTCAAGGTACGCAAAAAAGATCGAGTCCATTGTAAGAAAAGCACCCAAAGGAATAAAAGACTTTAAAGACGAGTTTGAAGATGAAACAATGGAGTGCCCAATATGTGATGCGAATCTACCGAATATGGAAGTGACATGTTATAATTGTAAGACAACCTTACCTATATGTATTGCAACGGTAAGTTATTAGTAAGGATTTAATCATACTTGTTAATCTTCCTTTTTTTATTTTAAGGGTCAACATATTATCAAAAGCAATATGATGTCTTGCCCAGAATGTGATTTTCTGTGCTTTCGTTCAGAAATGGAAAAGTATGATTAATTGCAATATTTTATTTGTACTTCAACTAATTACTGCTTAATAGGATTCTCTCGGAGACTAATAAATGTCCAATGTGCGGTGAAACTGTAGATTCAGGGCGGTTGTTTGATGTCGAAGATATTCGTCCGTACATTCTGTCAATAACATAGTTTTGCTTTAAAAAAATATAAATTTAAGTAATATTTACTTTAATGTTTGTTAATTTATCAATCAAATAAATTGTACATATTTAATTTATAAAAACAGTAATTCGCTCTGCATAGCCCAACTTGTTTTTCACTAGGCTTATGTCGCAGTGCATCATGTAAAACTCGTTGTTGAGGTATTCAACGTTTGTTGGTAAAAGCAGCGGACTCCATGTAAGTGAACGCATCGGTTTTGTTTTGTCATCAGAATTCGAAATTACACGAAGTATATTTGTATTTCATTTCATTACAAAGGGGGAAGATTGAAGAAATCAATGATAGATGATAACTCGATATATCCCTTTTCTATTGTTATATATTGAGTGTGGGAAGAAATAAACGAAAAGTTGTAGTCTATACTTTTACATCGTTTACAACCTAATAGATACGCAAAAATAAACTCTGACGATGCCCAAAGCAATTTCATATCTTGTAATGAGTAGGTATAAGAAGAGACTTCTTCTTTGCTCACCAAACTTCTATCCTCTATCGCCCTGATAGATGCATATAGTCTAAGAGCCAACGACATAATGAATCAAGTCATTTATATAATGTTGTAAGGCATATCAATAGAAAGCGTTGGGGGAGTTAGACAAGAAAAAGTTTGTCTGGCAGTTTTTTGGTGTGACGAACATGGAGAAAATTCGACACAAAAGTGTGACAAAAATGAGTTAAGTCAAGTCACATATATAATGTAATGCATATCAAAAGAAAGCCTTTGAGGAGTAAGACAAAAAAAAGTTGGTCTGGCAGCATTTGGGTGTGACGAACATGGGGTAAATTCAACATAAAATATTTATATGGAAAAATGACTTCAATTAAAAAAAAAAAAAAAAAAAAAACAACAACTACTCCTACAATGTCATGATACACCTTTTTGTAAAGTTAAAAATCTCTTCTTTAATACAGATTTTAAAAAAAGTTATTCTAGTAAACCGTTTTAAAAAAATTAATTTTCAAACTCAAAATTAAAAAAAAAATTACAAAAAAAAATTCAAACTAATTTTTTTCAAAATTTTGCGTAATCAAATATAGTATTTTTTCTCAAAATGTATTGATCTCGCTAGTTTTCAGTCTAACACTGAAAACCGTATGGCTCTAAGACTTTTTGTTGCTAAGCTATCCAAAAATAACCGAACCTACTTCTTCACAAAAACAAGAAAAATTTGTTCTGTGCAGTGTGCAATCCGTGTGAAAATCGTAAGGCTAGATAAGGCAACTCACATATATAATGTTGTAATGCATATCAGAAGAAAGCCTTTGAGGAGTAAAACAAAAAAAAGTTGGTCTGGCAGCATTTGGGTGTGACGAACATGGGGTAAATTCGACATAAAATATTTATATGGAAAAATGACTTAAATTAAAAAAAAAAAATATAAAAAAACAACAACTACTCCTACAATGTCATGCTACACCTTTTTGTAAAGTTAAAAATCTCTTCTTTAATACAAATTTAAAAAAAAGTTATTCTAGTAAACCGTTTTTAAAAAATTAATTTTCAAACTCAAAATTAAAAAAAAAAATTACAAAAAAAAAATTCAAACTAATTTTTTTCAAAATTTTGCGTAATCAAATATAGTATTTTTTCTCAAAATGTATTGCTCTCGCTAGTTTTCAGTCTAACACTGAAAACCGTATGGCTCTAAGACTTTTTGTTGCTAAGCTATCCAAAAATAACCGAACCTACTTCTTCACAAAAACAAGAAAAATTTGTTCTGTGCAGTGTGCAATCCGTGTGAAAATAGTAAGGCTAGATAAGGCAACTCACATATATAATGTTGTAATGCATATCAGAAGAAAGCCTTTGAGGAGTAAAACAAAAAAAAGTTGGTCTGGCAGCATTTGGGTGTGACGAACATGGGGTAAATTCGACATAAAATATTTATATGGAAAAATGACTTAAATTAAAAAAAAAAATATAAAAAAACAACAACTACTCCTACAATGTCATGCTACACCTTTTTGTAAAGTTAAAAATCTCTTCTTAATACAAATTTTAAAAAAAGTTATTCTAGTAAACCGTTTTTAAAAAATTAATTTTTTTTTAAATTTAAGTCATTTTTCCATATAAATATTTTATGTCGAATTTACCCCATGTTCGTCACACCCAAATGCTGCCAGACCAACTTTTTGTTTGTTTTACTCCTCAAAGGCTTTCTTCTGATATGCATTACAACATTATATATGTGAGTTGCCTTATCTAGCCTTACTATTTTCACACGGATTGCACACTGCACAGAACAAATTTGTCTTGTTTTTGTGAAGAAGTAGGTTCGGTTATTTTTGGATAGCTTAGCAACAAAAAGTCTTAGAGCCATACGGTTTTCAGTGTTAGACTGAAAACTAGCGAGAGCAATACATTTTGAGAAAAAATACTATATTTGATTACGCAAAATTTTGAAAAAAATTAGTTTGAATTTTTTTTTGTAATTTTTTTTTTTAATTTTGAATTTGAAAATTAATTTTTTTAAAACGGTTTACTAGAATAACTTTTTTTAAAATTTGTATTAAAGAAGAGATTTTTAACTTTACAAAAAGGTGTAGCATAACATTGTAGGAGTAGTTGTTGTTTTTTTATATTTTTTTTTTAAATTTAAGTCATTTTTCCATATAAATATTTTATGTCGAATTTACCCCCATGTTCGTCACACCCAAATGCTGCCAGACCAACTTTTTTTGTCTTACTCCTCAAAGGCTTTCTTTTGATATGCATTACAACATTATATATGTGACTTGACTTATCTCATTTTTGTCACACTTTTGTGTCGAATTTTCTCCATGTTCGTCACACCCAAATGCTGCCAGACAAACTTTTTTTCGTCTATCTTCCCAAAATCTTTCTATTGAAATGCATTACAACATTATATATGTGACTTGACTTAACTCATTTTTGTCACACTTTTGTGTCGACTTTTCTCCATGTTTGTCACACCAAAAAACTGCCAGACAAACTTTTTCTTGTCTAACTCCCCCAACGCTTTCTATTGATATGCCTTACAACATTATATAAATGACTTGATTCATTATGTCGTTGGCTCTCGGTCTAATAGGGCTTCTCCATTTCCATCCTTGGCTGTCCACAGCTTCTATCTATTAAATACATGTTTCATGTGATTCTTTTTCTGCTAAGATTATTGGCTTATATTTTTAGACTTCGTAATGTGTTCCTCAGAATTGTTTTCTATCAACATCTAACAACTCTTGAGTCGCTATTGTATTTTGTTGATAATTAATTCTAATTTGTATTCTTTTCTTACCTTCGTTCACTCGATGGTTGCCAGTTTGAGGAAAATGTAGAAACTCATAATATGGGAATATTTGTTTGCTTTTCTCAAGATAGCTTTCTGAGATAGTTTTCGTTTTCCCATACGAACTGTCCATGTAACCGCAAGTTGGAAATAATATTTTATTAAATCATTTTTTAATAACTTAAACTATATGCCTGTAAGACTCAAGGTCTGTTTGAATACAAACTGCACGGCATAAGTTAGAAGGTATAGAAAGATAGGAAAGAATTTTCGTTGTTACAATGGATTGAGAATTAGATCATATTTATCTCACGAAAACGCCACGGGTGGCGTGCAGTTGAAGCTGGGGGAATATTGAAAACTTGCTGCACAGGCTGAGGCTCGAATTCACAATTCTTAGGTTAGCAACCAAGCACTTCATCCACTGTACCATTGCCACCCGCAATAATATATGTAGCTCTTATGGAGGGAATTTCGTTCAAGTAATTAGTCGTTAAGTCATCAGCTTCATATGATATGAAAAGCCTACATTTTGCCATAACTGTTTATTTATTTTTATTAAAAATAAGTTATATTTACAACAAAAAATATTTTGCACATTTCCAATGGTAAAAATATTTTTAGTTTTTTATTTTTATATTTATAAACTTTTGTGTACTACCTATATAATTTTGGGATTTAACACATAATCGCCTATAATATCAATTAACAATAATTCAGTTAATGACGAGAAAATTTAAAAATGTAAATATAATTATAATTTATAAAAAAAAATGAGAGACTGCTATGTTAAACACAAAAACTTAAAAACGATAAGTAATTTTTTACTTTCCTAGTAAAATTGCAAAATAGCTATACATTTAGTTTCTAAGTTGTTCGGAGAAGACGAAAACTAATGAAAAATTATTCATTGTTTTCTTTTTTTCTACTATTACTAAGATAAGAGATAACAAAACTGTTTACTCTTGTCTTAAGGTAGAGATTAATTTACGAAGAAACAAATCTACAAAAGGAATGAATATTTTTGTCGGACTTAAATTATATATTTATATAGTATAATAAATGTTAAATTTGTTTTTATACAATATGCTTACACTCAACTTATAACCGACATCCACAATCTGGCTTATTAACACTTCGTTGTCTGCTTTCCAGATTTCGCAAAGCTGCTCCTCCATATTGAATACCGCTTCCAATGCGTTCAGGATCCAATTCACCGGTTTCGATTTTAGCCAAAATTGTTTTCGAGCACTTAAGGAAGGCTTCTTCGACGTTTTCGCCGGTTTTGGCGCTGGTCTCAAGGAAGATTAATTCTGTAAATACATTTATTTATGTTTAATTTTTCCAAACTTGAACCAAGTTGTATAAACCGTTTTCTTGTGCAAAAGAGCTAGCTTCAAGGAATGTCACATCCTTATCTTCTTCTAGATCTTTTTTGTTGCCAACTAAAAGTATTACAATATTTGGACTGGCTAATGTACGTGCATCGTTAAG
This sequence comes from Platycheirus albimanus, assembly GCA_916050605.2. Classification (NCBI taxonomy): domain Eukaryota; kingdom Metazoa; phylum Arthropoda; class Insecta; order Diptera; family Syrphidae; genus Platycheirus; species Platycheirus albimanus. The sequence goes on from OU696696.1 coordinate 338,654,871, forward strand.
CCAGTTTTTGAGAGCGTTAAAGGAATCTCTTGATGTTGTGTCATAAACCAAAAGAGCACCAGCTGCTCCTCGATAGTAAGAGCGTGTGACTGATCGAAACCGTTCCTGACCGGCTGTGTCCCATATTTGTAACTTAACTGCTTTCCCTCCGACATTGACGATACGTGAACCGAATTCAACACCAATTGTGTGGGAGCTGTCATCTTTAACTGTTAGAACAAAAATACATACAAATTTCGCACAAAAAATATACTACAAAATCTGATATTGTCAATTTTCTCGAAGGTCTTAAAACTAGTATAAATAATATAAAATATTGTTGAAGTTTTGTTAGGTCTTCTGAACCAAAAACAAACAAAAAAATAAGAAAAAAGCCTGACACCTTAATAACATCGGAACACGAAAAAATACAGCTATCTTCTGGACCGCTTAATACAAATTGTTTAAGAAGGTTTCAAGTCTGATATCCACAAAATAAATGCTGGTGTGCCCCAGAAATCAGTTTCTCATTTCTATAAACGATCTCTTGTCTGTGACTTCTAATCCATTAAATTGTTTTGCACGACTCAATCCTCAGTTTTTCATATACGTTTGATAATTCGCGACCTTCGCCTTCGGACGTGTTATTATAACGATACATATGATAAGCTCATTAAACTCCGATCTAAAGCATTGTTAATTGGGGTTTTAGAAATCGTGTGGAGTATAATGCGTCGAAAATGCAATGCTTTTTTTTGCGTTAAAGCTAAACAAACTCCCTATGCCATTATCCATGAATGGTACTTGCATCGAGGAAGCCAAAAAGCTATCAATACTCGGTATGTGTATCAGTTCTTCTCACTCGAGGTAGCCAACTCAGCTGCGTTCCAACCCTTAACAACTCACCTAATACTCGTCTTGCTAGCAACGCTCATCAGTTTACACTTAAAACCCAATTTTGGACGTACCGGGAAATTTATGGATTCCTTCTTCAGCCGAACAACAAGTATGTGTAATGAATTGCCTGGTACAATTTTCCCTTGCCATTTTGATCTTCAAACATTCATGACCAATGTTCATCGACACCTCCTTACCCTTAGAAAGGAAATAAAATGCACACATGGGTCGCACGAACTTGCTCTAATTTGTGACACCGGTCTTATGGTTTGAGATTTTGGAAAAAAAAGCAGGGAAAAAATGATATACCTACATTTTATCGATCACTTAAAAATCACTAGTTACAACGTTTTTTTTTTGGAAAAAAGTAAGCCATCTGATTTCGTTTACTGTTAAGAATTTTAAGAAATTTTTTTTCAAATCGTTCGACCAGTTTTTTTTCAAAAAACACATTTTTTGAAAAAAGCTTTTCGAAAATATATTCCAAATTTTTTTTGAGTTGCCAACTTTTAGCATTTTGTAGTTTTTATCAGAAAAATAAAATTAAAAAAAATAGATTAAACCATTTTTGGAAAACAAAATATAAAAACAAATTTAAAAACTTTTTTAAAAAACTCAAAAAAACTTTTTTTGAAAAATTTAAAATTTATATTATTTCGTTTATAAATGGGCTTCTACATTAAAAATTTTATCGAAATTCGTCAAGTGGCTTAAGATAAAATCGGATTTCAAAAAACTGTCCCTATTGGAGATATCGTTATAAGACTTTTCCTGAAAAATCTATTCCAACCAAATCATAAAGTTTGCACAGAAAAGGAGCCGTTTTTGAGAAAAAACAATTTTTCACTAAAAATCGTCAAACGTACTACACAACACAAGTACCGTTAGTTTTAAAGCTAGAATGCTAATTCCAAAAACCCCTCTGTAGGACGTCATAATAATACTATGTACCAAGCTTGAAGCAAGTCGGTCCAGCCGTTTAGGCTGTAGGTGCCGATACAGACAGACAAAATTGTCGGACCCACTTTTTTCGACTTCTCTATCATCGTAATGTCATGTTTGATTGTTAGAATTGTTTTACGAATGCATAACTTGCCTTATATTACATATTATAATAGCAAGTAAAAAGAAAAATAAAATGCACGACTGGGTCGCACGACCTTGCTCTTATGATAAGCAATTGCGTAGTGGCTGCATATATGGTTATTAAAAAAAATTAAATAATTTCGAAAATTCTTTTATTTTTTAAATTAGTTTAAGAGTTTTTTCGGAAAAACTAAGTATGCAATAAAATTTCAAAGATATACGTCAATCTAGAAAAAATAAAATGCACGACTGGGTCGCACGAACTTGCTCTTATGATAAGCAATTGCGTAGTGGCTGCATATATGGATATTAAAATAAAAATTAAATAATTTCGAAAATTCTTTTATTTTTTAAATTAGTTTAAGATTTTTCTCGGAAAAACTAAGTATGCAATAAAATTTCAAAGCTATACGTCAATCTAGGAAAAAAAAATATTGAAAATAGTTGGACCAGTTTAAAAGGTTATTTTTGAAAAACTTTTTCAAAAAATATTTTGAAATTTATTTGAGTATGCAAATATAAGGCAATCTGTAGTTTACATTTGAAAAATAATTTAAAAAAAAATCAATGTACCCGTTTCCAACATATTTCGAAAACCAAAATTTTGTTTGAAAGAATTATAAAAAATCAAAAAAAAAGTTTTTGAAAATTTTGAAATGCCATTTTAATAAAATTATGAATGACTTCCTGTGGCCAAAATTTTATTGAAATCGAATGTATAGTTTACGAGAAAATTTGATTTGAAAATACTGGTTCTATGAGAGGTACCGTTATTAGACAAATTTTGAAAACAAATTTCAAACCAAAAGATAGATTTTCTTGCAAAAATAGCAGTCTGAAAGTTTTATCAAAATCGTTAGAGCCGTTTTTGAGAAAATCAGCAGGTGCCGTTATTTTTGGACCTGGAGCAAAAATAAATAAAATGCACGACTGGGTCGCACTAACTTGCTCTAATGAGTGACAGTGGTTTAGGGGCTTGAGATTTTAATAAAAATAAAATTTTCAAAATTCTTAAATAAATACTTAAACTAATTTAAGCTGAAAAAAAAGTACGCCATTTTATTTCTTGGATAAATTTGAATTTATGAGAACAAATTTATAAAAATCTGTGGAGCGGTTTTTGAGAAAAAAAGTTTTTTTGAAAAAATTTTCAAAAAAAATTCAAAAACGCCAGTTCGTAGGTATTCAGCAAATACATTTATTTAAAATTTTTAGAAAAAAATTTAATAAGCTGTTTTCAAAATATTAGTTTTTTAAATTTTTTTTAAAAAAATGCTTTTAAAATTACAAAAAAATATTTTTTAAAAATATTGGTATGCAATACAAATTGAGCTACCTACAGCTATATGTGTGTGAAATTTCGAAAGAATCGGTTGAGTCCTTTTCGAGATAGTCGAAAGCAAAAAAAACGGTCTTATGGAAAGTACCGTTCTTAGCCATTTTAAAAAAAAAAATTTTCAGCCATATGATTGATCGTACCTAAAAAGCAACACTGATTTTTTTAAATCGAAATCGTTAGCCATTTTTGAGAAAAATAAGCTTTAACGTAACGGTTGTATGGCAGGTACCGTTATTTTTTGAGCTACAAGAAAATTTTCAATTTCCCCTCTGTACAATACCTAAAAAAGTCTATATACCAAGTTTGAAGCAATTCGGCCCACCCGTTTGGGCTGTAGGTCTCTATACAGACAGACAGACAGACGGACAGAATTTTTAGACCATCTTTTTTCGTCTTCGCTATCATCGTAATGTCATGTTTGATTGTTATCTCAAAACTTTTTTTTTTCGACGAATGCATAACTTGCCTTATAGTACCTATAATCGCAAGTAAAAATTTGTTCCGAGGGCCGGCCAAATAAATCCTAAATACCAAATTTGAAGCAAATCGGCCCACTCGTTCAGCCTCCAGAGGCGCGAACAGACAGACAGACAGACGGACGGAGTTTCCAGACCCACTTTTTTCGACTTCTCCATCATCGTAATGTCATGTGTGATTGTTATCTCAATTTTTTTTTTTCTGCACGAATCAATAATTTGCCTTATACATAGTACCTACCTATAATCGCAAGTAAAATAAAATGCACGACTGGGTCGCACGAACTTGCTCTAATGAGTGACAGTGGTTTAGGGGCTTGAGATTTTGATAAAAATAAAATTTTCAAAATTCTTAAATAAATACTTAAACTAATTTGAGCTTAAAAAAAAGTACGCCATTTTATTTCTTTATGAGAATAAATTTATAAAAATCTGTGGAGCGGTTTTTGAGAAAAAAAGTTTTTTTTGAAAAACTTTTTGAAAAAAATTTTCAAAAAATATTCAAAAACGCCAGTTCATAGGTATTCAGCAAATACATTTATTTAAAATTTTTAGAAAAAAATTTAATAAGCAGTTTTTAAAATATTAATTTTTTAATTTTTTTTTTAAAATGCTTTTAAAAATACAAAAAAATATTTTTCAAAAATATTGGTATGCAATAGAAATTGAGCTATCTACAGCTATATGTGTGTGAAATTTCGAAAGAATCGGTTGAGTCGTTTTCGAGATAGTCGAAAGCAAAAAAAAAACGGTCCTATGGAAAGTAACGTTCTTAGCCATTTTTTAAAACTTTTTTTTCAGCCATATGATTGGTCGTACCTAAAAAGCAACACTGAATTTTTTAAATCGAAATCGTTAGAGCCGTTTTTGTGAAAAATAAGCTTTAACGTATCGGTTATATGGCAGGTACCGTAATTTTTTGAGCTAAAAAAAAAATTTCAATTTCCGTACAATACCTAAAAATCTCTATATACCAAGTTTGAAGCAATTCGGCCCACCCCTTTGAGCTGTAGGTCTCTATACAGACAGACAGACAGACATACAGACGGACAGAATTTTTAGACCATCTTTTTTCGTCTTCGCTATCATCGTAATGTCATGTTTGATTGTTATCTCAAACTTTTTTTTTCGACGAATGCATAACTTGCCTTATAGTACCTATAATCGCAAGTAAAAATTGTGTATGATAATTTTTCTGTGGAAACACAAAGGAGATGACCCATTTGTGGGCCAAGGGTGTACACTAATGAGACTAGTACCAAATGAAAGCTAACGTCAAGCTTAATCTATTTGCCAAATATTTTCGAATTTGGTTTTGGAAATTTCGAGATAATTGAGCTTGAAGTTGACCATTGGAAATTGAAAAAATTCTGACTTTTTCCGGACAATTACGTATAAATCACAAAGTATTGCACGCAGAACAATTATATATCAAACACGTTTTTATAAACTTACATATATGTATTATATTTTAAAAAAATCGAGCCAACAACTTTTTTGAAAAAAAAATTTTGAGTTACTTTCGAAAGCCAATATCTCCAAAAAATTAGCCATGACCTTTTTTTTTTTATAATGCACACTCGCTCAAGGGGTTTGTTATAGCCCTTTTAATGATAAGTCACAGCGCGAGCGATAGGAAGTTAGGAAGGAAGGGAAAGGAGGTGTCGATGAACATTGATCTTGAATGTTTGGAGATCAAAATGACAAGGAAAAATTGTGCCAGGCAATCCATTCCACATTCGTGTTGTACGGCTAAAAAAAGAATCTCTATATTTCACGGTACGTCCGAAATTGGGCTCTAGTGTAAACTGATGAGCGTTCCTAGCAAGACGAGTATTACGGGGGAAATGTTTAAGGGGTGGAACGCAGCTGGCTACCTCGAGTGAGCATTTTTTGTAAAAGAATCTGTAAAATAAGGAAAGACATGAGACATTTCGACGATGTTCGAGTGACGGAAATGTTTCCATAACTGGCTGCGCACAATGGTGTAGCAGTAGCAGTAGCACGCAGCAATGTCAAAGTAAATGCCAAAAAAAGTAGCTCACAAAGCAGCATACACGAATACAATGTGCAGCACTGAACTCGAACAAAAATCATGTCTGCCATTTTGGTTTGTTGTTGTTTTGCAGCGCAGCAGGTCGTCAAGTTCAAGTCGAGTCGACTTGTACTTCAGCGACTCTCTCTGCTGCATCTGCTACTTCACATTGTAGCCGTGCAATACGATTTACATACATTTAACTTTGACATTGCTGCGTGCTACTGCTACTGCTACACCATTGTGCGCAGCCAGTAATGCTTCTCTCTTCTATCAATTTTAACGCTTTTTTCTGAACTCTGTCGAGCAGGTGAAGAAAAGTTTGAGAAGCACCTGCCCAGAGATGGGAGTTATACTCGAGTTTAGGGCGTATAAACGCTTTGTAAATTGTAGCCAGATCAGAAGGGGTGAAAAAACTTCTTGCATCTATTAAGAAAGCCTAAGCCACGGACCAAGAAGATACAGACCGCCAACTCACCATATGGTCTCTCTTTTTGCCCACAAGCTAAAAATCAGCTGATATGCCATTTATTTTGAGAGTGTGACGCTCTCTCTTGCTTTTAAAACCCATTTAGCAAACACACCTAAAAAATAAATGGCATACGCAGGTATAGTTGCCATTACAAAATGCACAGAGAGAGATGTACACGTATTCACAGACAGGAAAAAATATTTCGAGGGTGTTTCAGGCAAGGGGAGTACGAGTTGGCGGTCTGTGTATGGTCTGTGGCCTAAGCATCTTGCAGCATTCTTGGCAATCTCAAGTATATGATCATTCCAACGAAGATTGTCACTGATAAACATACCGAGTACTGATAGCTTTTCGGCCTCCTCGATGCAAGAACCATTCATGGATAATGGCATAGGGGGTATGTTTAGCTTCAACGACAAAAGACAGCATTGAGTTTTCGACGCATTAAACTCCACACGATTTCTAGTACCACAATTCACAATGCTGTTTAAATCGGAGTTTAACGAGCTTATCATACGATTTCGTTGTAATAACACGTCCGAAGGCGAAGGCCGTGAATTATCAAACGTATACGAAAAGCTGAGGGTTGAGTCGTCGGCAAAGCAATTTAATGGATAAGAAGTCACAGACAAGAGATCATTTATAAAAATGAGAAAGAGAGTCGGAGATAGAACGGAGCCCTGGGGCACACCAGCATTTATTTTGTGGAGATCAGACTTAAAACCGTCTAATACAACTTGTATTGATCGGTCCAGAAGATAGCTTCTAATCCAACGAATAAGAGTATCATCGATACCAAATGCACGCATTTTCGATAAAAGAGCTTCATGCCAAACTCTATCAAATGCCTTTGAAATATCAAGCGCAATAATCTTGCTTTCGCCAAAGCGATGCACAGATTTGTTCCACTGTTCGGTGAGATATGCCATCAGATCACCAGTGGAACGATTGCTGCGAAAGCCGTATTGCCGATCATTTAAAAGCTCCCGATCTTCGAGATATTTCTTGAGCTGACGATTTATAAGCGTTTCCATGACCTTGGAAAGAAGGGACGTAAGTGCAATTGGTCGGTAGGAGGAGGGGGAGGAGGAGTCACCTTTTTTTTGGGACGAGCTGGACAAATGCTGTTTTCCATCTACTAGGAAAGATTCCTGAACGATAGGAGCGATGAAAAAGCTTACGCAGTGGTTTTGCCAGCGATGAAGAACACTTCTTCAGAAGAATAGGGGGTATACCATCCGGGCCAGCGGATTTGTGTATATCAAGATCTGGAAGTACTCTTGCTACTGTACGAGTGCGGAAAAATATCTGTCCCATAGAAAAATTAACGTTCTCAAGTACAGGAGGGGCATTGTTGCTTGCAGGCAACGTAGAACTTGCAGCAAAATGAGCTGCGAGCATATTCGCCTTCTCTGAAGAGCTGACAGTAGGTTTATCGTCGACGATGAGCGTTGGAATTGATGATGACGTTGAGTTCTTGACGTTTTTTACAAATGACCAGAAGTTTTTACTGCCTTAGGGACATTGCAGAATTTTTTGCCGTAACTTTTGGTCATGTAAAAATTTCGTTTTGTGTATAACGGAGTTGCACGTAGGGTTGCTTAAACATCGATAGTCTATCGATAGTATCGATAGTAAAAAACTATCGCGTACATCGATAGTTTTAAAAAACTATCGATTGTTTTTTATCCCACAATTTTTTTAATAACGAATGTCATTCAAGCTCACACACTGGGTTTTTATGAAAACCACTACCAGAAATTCATCAAAATACACTAGTATGCGTGTTTTTTTCGTTGTTAAAATGTCCATTGTGGTCGATCTTGATCCTTATATCGTTAATCTATGACTTAAATTTCAATCGCTGTTTCTGATCTGAAGTCGAACCATTTTGTTTTGTCTATAGTTTCTTTTTGTTGATGTTTCTTTCGGGTTAGTTTTGGATTTTTTTCGTAAGGAATTTTTTTGCAGTGGTTTAAAATTGTAAGAATTTTTTGTTTAAATTTGTTGCATTAAAGTGATGGAAATGTGTTTGAAAAAGAATTCCATTGTTAGGAAATTTGACGAGTTGGTCGATGGAGAAGGTGCGTCGAAAGATTTTATGAAATGCACCGTGTGCAAACAAGAACATATGCACTTGGGCTATAACTATGCTTAAATGAATCTGGGAAGTTTGATAATAAAGATTTAACTTGTAGGAACTTTCTTCAACGCATTTTTAGTTAGATATTAAGTTTTTTTTGTTTACGTGGCTTAAATAAGCCGGGTTAAAAAACTATCGATACTATCGATATTATCGATAGTTTTTTTTGAAACTATCGATACTATCGAAACAGCCGACTATCGATGTTTAAGCAACACTAGTTGCACGAGTTCCTAACTTGTTTGTGTTTCTTCCGATTTTCCTCAGTTGGGTCGGCTTTGTAGGATCGGAAGCTTACTTCTTTCAACCTGATAGCTTCTTTACACTCTTCGGAAAACCAAGACTTTTCTTTTGGATTGATACATTTTGTTCTGTGAGGGACAAAAGTTCTCATTCCAAGAAAAATCACTTTTGTAATCATTTAAGCACTGGCATCAATGTCATTATCGAGGAAGCATAATGACCAGTTAAAGTTGCGAAAGAAATTATTCAGACCGTCCCAGTTGGCTTTCTCGTATTGCCAAACGGTCCAAGTGGGAATTTTTTCTTTAACTGGATGGTTGGAGATCGAGAAATTAGCTGAAATGACACAATGGTCCGAGGTGCCAAATGGAGAAGTTACTTTAATAGTATATGAATCAGGATGGGAAGTAAGGAATAAGTCAAGAGTATGGGCGGAATGCCCATCAACATCCGGTATACGAGTAGGCTCATCGACAAGCTGGGTAAGATGGTTATACTCAGCAAAGATCTCGGTATACCTTCCTTCGAGTGTTGTCTGGCCAGAATAGCGGAGCCAACTTGAATTGTGTACATTGAAGTCGCCCGTAATCACGACTTCAGTGGGAGGACAATGGGAAACAATTCGGGAAATTGAATCTGACAAAACATCTAACTCATCACAAGTAGACATGCTGTCAAGATTCGGACTCCTGTAAAGAAAACAGTAATGAATGATATGCTTGCGGACAGTGAATTTGAGCCACAGGAAATTTAAGTTCGTATTAGAACAATGCCCATATTGGGGAAGGCTCTGGCAAGCAATATCATTCCTAACATAAACGACAAGACCATGGTGGGAAAAAATTAATGGCACTAAGTTATATCCAAACAAACAAAATTCTGATAAATCAGTATTCTGTCCAACCTGGGTTTCACTTAATGCCAAAACAGCTGGCCTGTATTGCACAGTATGGGCGTACACAGAAAAGAAATTCTTTCTTAGCCCACGAACATTTGAATATACAACACAAAAATCACTTACAATTTTGAAAAACTAAACACAAAAGATTCAACTTTGACGAAACTAATTTCAGCCGTGCAGTATAGGCCCATATTAATTCCAATTATAAACAAACTGTCCTAGGTGTTATGCCCATAAAACAATTTGCAAACGGGAATTAATATAGACAAAAAACACGAAAGAAATATACATCAAATGCTGCTCACCATCCAATGTAAAACCTCTTGCGATAAGCCTCACAAGAGGCTTGCATTGCATAGAAAGCAACAGTTATGGGTGGCGCGGGTGGAGAGGATGGGTATTGTTAGATGCTGTGCTGCGAATGAGTTTGGTGTATTTTTTTCTTCTTTTTATTTTTCACTGGATTATTCTATTTATTTATTTTTTTTATTTTCTAGTTTTGGGTAACGTAAAGGGCTGAATTTAATTTCTCGTTTTAATTTAATTGCACTAGGTATTGTATGTGGTATATGAATTATTATATGCGCACAGAAGCAACGCGACCGCACACGACGAGTACTTGATCGACACTCAGATGTCTCGGAGAATGTGGACTGTATTTTTTACCTTTCTTGAATGTTACCATTAATTAGCTTTCCAATCCTAATGAAAATCTGGATAAATAATATCTTGAAATAAAAACTAGACCTTTCAGGTTTGCAATGCAACAACAGACAAAATGATGTCTTTGTTTTGGACAGAGGATTGAGATTGAGAGATGCAATTACATGCCTAGAATCTCAAGGCTATAAAGCTTACATGCCTGAATCTGTTGCTGAAGGCATATAAGCAGAAAAGTGTATCTTACTTACATCTTATTGAATGGCTGTACAAACGAAGCAAATAGCGCAATAAGAGCTTACTGTTGCAACTGTCTCGTTGGAATGAGGACTGTCGGTTGATGCGCTCGTCATGAGCATTTTATCGTATTTGGGCTATGCACGACACCAGGAAGCAATAAGCATACCACCAGCCCTGTTTTTGGATGGTATTTTGATTGATATTTTCGAACGAAGACAATTTTTTTATTCAATTTTAAACGTTAAAAATATTTATAATATCACATATGTAAATACATATTTTTGTAAAAAAAAAACACAAACCTTACATATACATTTATGTATACCTAAAGAAAATTAAAATAAAACATTGCTTTTGTTGTTTAACATATTTTTTACTTGCGATTATAGGTACTATAAGGCAAGTTATGCATTCGTCGAAAAAAAAAGTTTTGAGATAACAATCAAACATGACATTACGATGATAGCGAAGACGAAAAAAGATGGTCTAAAAATTCTGTCCGTCTGTATGTCTGTCTGTCTGTCTGTCTGTATGAGACCTACAGCCCAAACGGGTGGGCGGAATTGCTTCAAACTTGGTATATAGACTTTTTTAGGTATTCTACAGAAAGGAAATTGAAATTTTTTTTTTAGCTCAAAAAATAACGGTACCTGCCATACAACCGTTACGTTAAAGCTTATTTTTCTCAAAAACGGCTCTAACGATTTTTAATTAAAAAAATCAGTGTTGCTTTTTAGGTACGACCAATCATATGGCTGAAAAAAAAGTTTTAAAAAATGGCTAAGAACGGTACTTTCCATAGGACCGTTTTTTTTGCTTTCGACTATCTCGAAAACGACTCAACCGATTCTTTCGAAATTTCACACACATATAGCTGTAGGTAGCTCAATTTGTATTGCATACCAATATTTTTGAAAAATATTTTTTTGTATTTTTAAAAGCATTTTTTAAAAAAAAATTTAAAAAATTAATATTTTGAAAACTGCTTATTAAATTTTTTTTTAAAAATTTTAAGTAAATGTATTTGCTGAATACCTATGAACTGGCGTTTTTGTTTTTTTTTTGAAAAATTTTTTCAAAAAGTTTTTCAAAAAAAACTTTTTTTCTCAAAAACCGCTCCACAGATTTTTCTAAATTTATTCTCATAAATTCAAATTTATCCAAGAAATAAAATGGCGTACTTTTTTTCAGCTCAAATTAGTTTAAGTATTTATTTAAGAATTTTGAAAATTTTATTTTTATCAAAATCTCAAGCCCATAAACCACTGTCACTCATTAGAGCAAGTTCGTGCGACCCAGTCGTGCATTTTATTTATATATATTTTAGTTTTTTAAAGGAAGTTTATTTAATGAAGTCATACACATTGTGAATGATAACTTAATCACATACGTTGCAATACTTTTTGAATTATACGTAATTATTTGCTAAATGTCGAATTTCTCCCATTTCTGATGCTCAACTTCAAGTCCAATTATCTCAAAATCCCCAAAACCAAATTCAAAAATATTTGGAAGATAGATTGGGCTGAACGTAAGCTTTCATTTGGTACCAGTTTCATTAGTGTACACTCTGGGCCCAAGCTCCATAGAAAAATGGGTCATCTCCTTTGCCGTATGAAATAAACAAATATACATAAATACCTTTCTAACAAACAAATCCGACTAGCAGTTTCTGAGATTAGCCCCGGACGAACAAAAAAATGTTTTTTTACTTGCGATTATATGTATTATAAGGCAAGTTATGCATTCGTCGAAAAAAAATGTTTTGAGATAGCAATCAAACATAACATTATAATGATAGCGAAGACGAAAAAAGATGGTCAAAAAAAGTTTTTTTTGAAAAACTTTTCAAAAATAAATATATTCCAAAATTTCTTTTGAGTACTCCAATTTCTAGCACTTTGTAGTTTTTATCAGAAAAATAGAATTAAACAAAAATAGATCAAACCGTTTTTAGAAAAAATAACAAAAATTTGTTTAACTTTTTTAAAAACTCGAAAAAATTTATTTAAAAAAATTTAAGAACTTATATTATCTACTAACTAATATTATAAATGTGAAAGTTACTATGTTTGGATGTTTTAATGTTTGTTGCTAACTAACGCCAGAACGGCTGAACGGATCTGGATAAAATTTGGCACAGAGATAGCTTATAGTCTGGAATAGCAGATAGGCTATTTTTTATCCCGGTAAAATGTATGGTTCCCGTGGGATAGATTTTTGTTCCAATTGTTTTAGTTTTTGAAATTACACCAGAATGGATGAACGGATCTGAATGAAATTTAGCACAGAGATAGATTATAGTCTGGAATAGCCTATTGGCTACTTTTTTCCTGGTAAAATGTATGGTTCCCGTAGGATAGATTTGTTTTAATTTTTGAAATTACACAATAATGGCTGAACTCATGTGAATGTAATTAAGCACAGAGATTGATTATAGTCTGGAATAGGATATCGGCTACTTTTTATCCCGGTAAAATGTATGGTTCCCGTGGGATAGATTTGTTTTAATTTTTGAAATTACACCAGAATGGATGAACGAATCTGAATGAAATTTAGCACAGAGATAGATTATAGTCTGGAATAGCATATTGGCTACTTTTTATTCCGGTAGAATGTATGGTTTTCGTGGGATAGATTTGTTTAAATTTTTGAAATCACACCAGAATGGCTGAACGGATCTGAATGAAATTCAGCACAGAGCTAGATTAAAATCTGGAATAGCTTATAGGTTTCTTTTTATCACGGTTAAATGTAGGTATTAAATTATAAAGCTATAAAAGAAGACGAAGCTAGATTACGATAGACTATAATACTCCTCAAGCTACAGTCTACTTCTTGATCAGCTGAAACGCGAGCGAAGCCGCGGGTAGAGGCTAGTTATCTATATATATAAAAATGGATGTATGTTTGTTTGTGAATATGTTATGGACTCCGCAACCGCCCATCCAATTGAGCTCAAACTTTCAGAAAATCTTTGGTATTATTTCGAGAATGTTCCTGTAAAGCTTAGTCCAAATCGATCATCCAGTTTGACAGGGCGAAGAAACACTCCTTGAAAAGCTTTTTTTGCTTATAGGATGAAATGGGGTAAAAAAATAGTAGGTATCCTATTCCCATAGAAAAAGCTATTAAAATGCTTGTTTTTTAACGCTATCTACTGAAGTCTCTAATTTTGAAAAATGCATGGTCAAGAAAATTGCAGTTAATTAGTTCATAATAACAACAATATCTTACATAATATTGTCTTAACAAAATTGAATGGAAGCTACAATTGTGGTTCTTAATGGAGTTGAAGATGAACTTGCAATCGAAGAAGAAGTTTTATACATCGTACATATTTTCCTATGCAACTGCAAATTCAATTTTATTTACCTTTTTTTTTGTTGCAAGTTGCATTTTAAAATATACTTCAAAAACAGTTAAGATGCAAAAATACCAAATATTGGAAAAGGCAAAGCAGCAACAAAGTCTTTGGGGAGGAGGAGGGGGATGACAGCAGTAAAAGATGAACGGCTAACCTGATTGAGTTCCTACAATCATATATTAAACGTGCTTAGTTTCTTTGTGTGAGTGTTATTAAATTAGTCAGTCAGTATATGTATTGGAAAAAAATAAACCAAAACCAAAAAGTTTAACCTAACGATAATTATAAATTTAAATTGGAAGGTAGCGAAGAAAACGCTAAACTTTTGCCTGTTGGAACATTCAACTAACGAAGTTATGCAAAAGGTTTTCGTTGATGTCCTGACAAAATAAACTATCAAATTCAAACTGATATTCTCGGCAAACAAATGAAATACAAATCTATTGATACAGTTATGGAGGAGGAACAAACTGTCAACTACCCAATCCAATTCTTGAACTCATTGGAGCCATCTGGAATGCCACCAAATGAATTAGTTCTCAAAATAGGTTCACCGTTGATGTAAATGCGCAACGTGCAACCGCAGAAGCTGTGCAACGGAACCAGACTTGCCGTTAAAAAAACTCTTATCAAATTTAATCGAGGCCAAAATTATTCCCGACAAGAGCAAAGGCGAAGTTGTCCTGATTCCGCGAATACCAATGCTTTCGACAGATTTGCTGTTTAGCTTTAAACGACTGCAATTTCCGGTACGCCTGTCCTTCGCCATCACCATTAATAAAGCGCAGGGACAGTCGTTTACTTTTGCTGGCCATTATTTAGAAAGTGCATGCTTTTCCCACGGCCAGTTGTATGTCGGATGCTCCAGAGTTGGAACACCTAAAAATGTATACATTTATACACCTAACAAAAAAGCTAAAAATATCTGATTTCACTACGTTAGTAAAATAAAATAATTTTAGCATTAAAAATTAAATAAAACAATAAAAAATATAATACGACCTCTGTTTTTTAAGTTATTAAATTATAACCATTCAATAATAATGACTCACATTTTCGGTAAAAAAAAGTAAACGGATGAACTTAAAGGAAAATTTACAGCAATTGCCAATTTGTCAACTTAAAAACAACGATAAAACAGTATAGTACACTCGAGGGAAATACCATTCATGTTCTCAAAGCTTGACAAACTAAATGGACTGTATAAATGTAATAAATTAAGAAGTCAAACTTATCGCGCTATATGCTCGGAAGGGCAGGACAACGTCTGCCGGGACAGCTAGTTTTTTTTATAAAAAGGCTTCTAAATACAAAAAATTCATCGAAATCCGTTAATTGGCTTAAGAGAAAATCGGATTTCAAAAAACCGGTCCTATGGGAGGTACCGTTATAAGACTTTTCCGGCAAAATCTATTCCAACCAAAACATTAAGTTTGTACAGAAACCACTATTCAGAAAGTTTTATCCAAATCGTAGAGCCGTTTTTGGGAAAAGTTCACTTTTCACTAAAAAATCGTATGGCTGGTACCGTTAGAAGCTAGAATGCTAATTCCAAAAACCCCTCTGTAGGACGTCATAATAATACTATGTTCCAAGTTTGAAGCAAATCGGTCCAGCCGTTTAGGCTGTAGGTAACTATAAAGACAGACAGGCATACGGACAGACAGACAGAATTGTCGGGCCCACTTTTTTCGGCTTCTCTTCATCGTAATGTTATGTTTGATTGTCCAAACAAAAATTTTTTTTACGAATGCATAACTTGTCTTATAGTAAAAAGGGAAAAGGAAGGAAGGAAAAAGGTGGAGGCAGTCTCAAATCGGTTCCTTTTTACTTGCGATTATACTCGTAGGTACTATAAGGCAAGTTATGCATTCGTCGAAAAAAAAGGTTTTAGATAACAAACATGACATTACGATGATAGCGAAGACGAAAAAAGATGGTCTAAAAATTCTGCCCAAACGGGTGGGCCGAATTGCTTCAAACTCATTATATAGAGTTTTTTAGGTATTGTACAGAGTGGAAATTGAATTTTGTTTAGCTCAAAAAATAACGGTACCTGCCATATAACCGTTAAGTTAAAACTTATTTTTCTCGAAAACGGCTCTAACGATTTTGATTTAAATAAAATGCACGACTGGGTCGCACGAACTTGCTCTTATGATAAGCAATTGCGTAGTAGCTGCATGCATATATGGATATTAAAAAATAAAATGCACGACTGGGTCGCACGAACTTGCTCTAATGCGTGACAGTGGTCTAAGGGTTTGAGATTTTGATAAAAATAAATTTTTCAAAATTCTTAAATAAATACTTAAACTAATTTGAGCTGAAAAAAAAGTACGCCATTTTATTTCTTGGATAAATTTGAATTTATGAGAATAAATTTATAAAAATCTGTGGAGCGCTTTTTGAGAAAAAAAGTTTTTTTTGAAAAACTTTTTAAAAAATTTTTTTAAAAAAAATTCAAAAACGCCAGTTTATAGGTATTCAGCAAATACATTTATTTAAAATTTTTAGAAAAAAATTTAATAAGCAGTTTTCAAAATATTAATTTAAAAATTTTTTTTTTTAAAATGCTTTTAAAAATACAAAAAAATATTTTTCAAAAATATTGGTATGCAATACAAATTGAGCTACCTACAGCTATATGTGTGTGAAATTTCGAAATAATCGGTTGAGTCGTTTTGGAGTTAGTCGAAAGCAAAAAAAAACGGTCCTATGGAAAGTACCGTTCTTAGCCATTTTTTAAAATTTTTTTTTCAGCCATATGATTGGTCGTAAATAAAAAGCAACACTGATTTTTTTAAATAGAAATCGTTAGAGCCGTTTTTGGAAAAAATAAGCTTTAACGTAACGGTTGTAATGTCATGTTTGATTGTTATCTCAAAACTTTTTTTTTCGACGAATGCATAACTTGCCTTATAGTACCTATAATCGCAAGTAAAAATATTGAAAATCGTTGGAGCAGTTTTTTTTTCAAAAGGTTATTTTTGAAAAACTTTTTCAAAAAATATTTTGAAATTTATTTGAGTATGCAAATATATGGCAATCTGTAGTTTAAAGTTGAAAAATAATTTTAAAAGAAATCAATGTACCCGTTTCCAACATATTTCGAAAACCAAAAATTTTTTTCAAAAAATTATAAAAAATCAAAAAAAAAAGTTTTTGAAAATCTTGAAATGCCATATTAATAAAATTATAAATGACTTCCTGTGGCCAAAATTTTATTCAAATCGAATGTATAGTTTACGAGAAAATTTGATTTGAAAATACTGGTTCTATGAGAGGTACAGTTATTAGACAAATTTTGAAAAAAAAATTTCAAACCAAAAGATAGACTGTCTTGCAAAAATAGCATTGTGAAAGTTTTATCAAAATCGTTAGAGCCGTTTTTGAGAAAATCAATTTTTGTCCTCAAGATTGTATGCCAGGTGCCGTTATTTTTGGACCTAGAGCAAAAATAGAAAATTTGTTCCGAGGGACGGCCAAATAAATCCTAAATACCAAATTTGAAGCAAATCGGCCCACCCGTTCAGCCTCCAGAGGCGCGAACAGACATACAGACAGACAGACAGACGGACGGAATTTCCAGACCCACTTTTTTCGACTTCTCCATCATCGTAATGTCATGTGTGATTGTTATCTCAAATTTTTTTTTCTGCACGAATCCATAACTTGCCTTATAGTACCTAAAATCGCAAGTAAAAAATCAGTGTAGATTTTAGGTACTGCCAACGGCTGAACAAAAAGTAGGACCATTTTACTTGCGATTATAGGTCTTACAAGGCAAGTTATGGATTCGTGCAGAAAAAATAAAATGCACGACTGGGTCGCACGAACTTGCTCTAATGAGTGACAGTGGTTTATGGGCTTGAGATTTTGATAAAAATAAAATTTTCAAAATTCTTAAATAAATACTTAAACTAATTTGAGCTGAAAAAAAAGTACGCCATTTTATTTCTTGGATAAATTTGAATTTATGAGAATAAATTTAGAAAAATCTGTGGAGCGGTTTTTGAGAAAAAAAGTTTTTTTTGAAAAACTTTTTGAAAAAAATTTTCAAAAAAAAATTCAAAAACGCCAGTTCATAGGTATTCAGCAAATACATTTACTTAAAATTAAAAAAAAAAAATTTAATAAGCAGTTTTCAAAATATTAATTTTTTAAATTTTTTTTTAAAAAATGCTTTTAAAAATACAAAAAAATATTTTTCAAAAATATTGGTATGCAATACAAATTGAGCTACCTACAGCTTTATGTGTGTGAAATTTCGAAAGAATCGGTTGAGTCGTTTTCGAGATAGTCGAAAGCAAAAAAAACGGTCCTATGGAAAGTACCGTTCTTAGCCATTTTTTAAAACTTTTTTTTCAGCCATATGATTGGTCGTACCTAAAAAGCAACACTGATTTTTTTAATTAAAAATCGTTAGAGCCGTTTTTGAGAAAAATAAGCTTTAACGTAACGGTTGTATGGCAGGTACCGTTATTTTTTGAGCTAAAAAAAAAATTTCAATTTCCTTTCTGTACAATACCTAAAAAAACATGTGTGGTTTTATGAAACCACCGTAAAAGTGAAACTAACGAGCGCCTTTCACTTTATCCCTACTCCGCGGCCGACCGTCACGCGACATGCAACACACAGACGAAAAAGTTTGAGACGATGTAATAAAAGTTTCACTTTAAAAAGTCTATATACCAAGTTTGAAGCAATTCGGCCCACCCGTTTGGGCTGTAGGTCTACATACAGACAGACAGACAGACAGACAGACAGACAGACATACAGACGGACAGAATTTTTAGACCATCTTTTTTCGTCTTCGCTATCATCGTAATGTCATGTTTGATTGTTATCTCAAAACTTTTTTTTTCGACGAATGCATAACTTGCCTTATAGTACCTATAATCGCAAGTAAAAATTTGAGATAACAATCACACATGACATTACGATGATGGAGAAGTCGAAAAAAGTGGGTCTGGAAATTCCGTCCGTCTGTCTGTCTGTTCGCGCCTCTGCAGGCTGAACGGGTGGGTCGATTTGCTTCAAATTTGGTATTTAGGATTTATTTGGCCGTCCCTCGGAACAAATTTTTTATTTTTTCTCTAGGTCCAAAAATAACGGCACCTGCAATACAATCTTGAAGACAAAAATTGATTTTCTCAAAAACGGCTCTAACGATTTTGATAAAACTTTCAGAATGCTATTTTTACAAGACAATCTATCTTTTGGTTAGAATTTTTTTTTCAAAATTTGTCTAATAACGGTACCTCTCATAGAACCAGTATTTTCAAATCAAATTTTCTCGTAAACTATGAATTCGATTTCAATAAAATTTTGGCCACAGGAAGTCATTCATAATTACATTAATATGGCATTTCAAAATTTTCAAAAACTTTTTTTTTTTTGATTTTTTATAATTTTTTCAAAAAAATTTTTGGTTTTCGAAATATGTTGGAAACAGGTATATTGATTTTTTTTAATTATTTTTCAAATGTAAACTACAGATTGCCATATATTTGCATACTCAAATAAATTTCAAAATATTTTTTGAAAAAGTTTTTCAAAAAAAAAACCTTTGAAAAAAAATGGTCGAACGATTTTCAATATTTTTTTTCCTAGATTGACGTTTAGCTCTGAAATTGTATTGCATACTTAGTTTTTCCGAGAAAACTCTTAAACTAATTTAAAAAATAAAAGAATTTTCGGAATTATTTATTTTTTTTTAATATCTATACAGGGTGTCCCAAAAGTCAACGTCAAAACGAAAACGGGTGATAGGGTAGGTGGTGACAGTTATCAGAAAAATAATAAAAAAAATCTTTGCCATGTATTTTGTGAGTTAGAGGCATTGGAAAAAAAAAATCGAAAAAATGCTCACCCTCTGACGTCCTTTCAAGTGCCGTGATTACAAATCTTAATTTTTCTCATTTTTTTTCTGTTATGGAACCTCGAATAACCCCGCTAACAATTGCGTTAAAAAATTTAAACACACCTGCATCAGTTTTGAAGAAAATGACACTTTTTTGCCCAACTAAATAATCAAAATTTTTACATGACCCTAATTCAATGGGCTGTAGTGTAAAAAAAATGTACTACTAAATTTTGGCAAGTTACCTTAAAAGTTGGCGCGTTCAATTCTCCTTCCAAAATGGTATAAGGTTTTTTAGAATATTCCATAAATAACGGAAAAAAAATGTTTTTCTCAAATAAACAGGTTTTAATATAATTCTTTTTCATTCATTAAAAAAAAATCTGAATGTACTCCAGGCTTTCTCGTCCAAGTTTAAGTTCGAGGAGAGCGACCGTTATTATTTAGAAGTAACTACTAGCAGGCCCAGACTACTAAGGGCTATCAGATAGTGATTCATTTCTTGTCGTTTAGTAAAACTGATCCGGTCCTTGGAATATTTTTGTTGTCCTTTGGATTTAAGTGCGTTATAATCTCACTTAATAACATCACGATGCCATCTTTGTACATTGCGCAGGAATATGCGAACATGCACCTTATTTATGGAGAATGCAGAAGCAATCCTAGTGCTGTAGCTAGACTTTACCATGAGAAATATCAAATGCTGAGCGTTATCCGGATCATCGGGTTTTTGTGAATTTGCACCAGTCATTCTCAGAAGGTCGATTTCCATACCAAAGAACTAGTGAAGGCAGGCCTCTCATGCCCTACGAGAACCAAGTGCTACAAGAAGTCAATCAAGACCCAAGTACCTCAGTACGTGGAGTTCAAACAAGAACAGGAGTTCCCAAAAGTACAGCACATCGCATTTTGAAGAAAAATGAGCTCCATGCATACCATGTTCAACGAGTGCAAAGTCTACTACCCCGAGATTACCCTGGAAGAGTTGCATTTTGTCGAACGATACTACAATGGTACAGGGAAGATCCGCGATTCTTGGACAAAATTATGTGGTCCGATGAATCAACATTTAAAAAGGATGGATACATGAACCTTCACAATTTGCACGAGTGGCATCGGCATGTAGAACATCCACATTTGATACGGGAAGACAAATCGCAGTATCGCTTCAAAGTTAAAAAAAGAAGAACAAAAAGTCTACTCAAAATCAATCCAAAATTTAGCAGAGCTGCGCCAAAAAATCACGGAGGCTGTTGCAGACATCAACTCAAGAAGATTCGCTCGTCTTATAAAACGATCTTATTTAAGAAGATGTAGATCTTGCATTGCTGTTGAAGGCAAACAATTTGAACATTTGTTATAGGTATAACTAATCGAAATAAACTTTGATGTAATTTTTGTTGAAAAATTGAATTTTATTTCAAATTTAAACCAAAAAATAGAAATGAATCACTATATGATAGCGAGCCCTTGGTAGTCTGGGCCTGCTAGTAGTTACTTCTACATAATAACGGTCACTCTCCTCGAACTTAAACTTGGACGAGAAAGCCTGGAGTGCATTCAGTTTTTTTTTTATGAATGAAAAAGAATTATCTTAAAACCTGCTTATTTGAGAAAAACATTTTTTTCCCGTTATTTATGGAATATTCTAAAAAACCTTATACCATTTTCGAAGGAGAATTGAACGCGCCAACTTTTAGGTAACTTGCCAAAATTTTGTAGTACATTTTTTTTACACTACAGCCCATTGAATTAGGGGCATGTAAAAACTTTGAGTATTTAGTTGGGCAAAAAAGTGACATTTTCTACAAAACTGATGCAGGTGTGTTTAAATTTTTTAACGCAATTGTTAGCGGGGTTATTCGAGGTTCCATAACAGAAAAAAAAATGAGAAAAATTAAGATTTGTAATCACGGCACTTGAAAGGACGTCAGAGGGTGAGCATTTTTTCGATTTTTTTTCGAATGCCTCTAACTCACAAAATACATGGCAAAGATTTTTTTTTATTATTTTTCTGATAACTGTCACCACCTACCCTATCACGTTGACTTTTGGGACACCCTGTTCGTGCAACCCAGTCGTGCATTTTATTTTTTTTTGCTTTCGACTATCTCGAAAACGGCTCAATCGATACATTCGAAATTTCAGCTATACATATATAGGTTTAGGTAGCTCAATTTATACTGCATACCAATATTTTTAAAAAATATTTGTTTGTATTTTTAAAAACATTTAAAAAAAATTATTATTATTATTATTATTATTATTTATTTTATTAAATGGTAAATAAATTACAAATTTAATAAGGTATATAAACTACAAATTAGCTGCCAGGGCTATCTACTAGGATAATATAGAAATTTTTTCTGTAAGAGAATATAAATAGGTATATGTAGGTTGTTATTATAATTTTTTTTTTTTTTAAATAGAGTTTTCAAGTTTTAAAGTTGTCATTAAATTGAATACTAAGTTTATGTTATCAATGTTGATGTTTTTTAAGAGGTGGTGCAAGTGGTGGTTGGATAGTTTTGCGCAGGTTGAAGAGACTTTTGGGCAGGAAAGGAGATGAGTCATTGTGAGGGTGGGTCTATCTTCACAAAGATGGCAGAGAGGAGGTGGCTCTTTGTTGAATAGGTGTTGATGTGTGATGTATGAGTGGCCCAGTCTGAGCCTGATGTATAGCTTTAGTTTTTTAAGAGATACGTTGCTGGGATATATTGCTTTGTCGCCGTTAGGATTTATGTTTTTGTAGGCGTGGTTGTAATTTGACCAAGTTTCTTTCCTTTTGTACTTCCAATTTTCTAGTAGTAAATTCGTAGTATCTTTCTTGTTGTGTTGAAAGAAAGTTTTCAGTGGTTCTTTTATGGCTAATTTTGCTTCTGCGTCAGCTGCTTCGTTGCCGTTGATACCAACGTGGCCGGGAATCCAGATGATTTTTAAGGTTTCGGCGTTTAGAATGAGATGGTGCCGTATTGTTTCTATTATTTCAATAGAGTTGGAGATGTTTTGTAGCGCTTTTATAGTAGAAAGGCTGTCAGAAAATATGATGGTTTTTTTCTGCGAGTGGGTTATGGCATTGTATATAGCAAATGCTTCAGCAGTAAAAGTTGATGTGTGGGCTGATAGTAGTCCTTTCGAAACAACGGAACCGGTCTCGTCAACAACAGCAAAAGAGGTATAGGTGTCTGTTTTGGAGGCATCTGTAAATAGTAGCTTCCAACCAAGAAATTTGTAGTGTTCTGAGATGTCATGAAAGAGAGATTTGTATATGGCATCATGGGTTGAACTTTTTGGATAGTTGCAAAGTTCGCTGTTTATGGTGTAGCTTGGGAGGTTCCAAGGTGGTTGGCTGTTTTTGTCATGATTTTTTATAGAAATTGGAATGTTTAGATCCTTTGCGAACGTGAGTGCCCTGCATAGGGTTGATTGAATTCTTTGATACCTCTTCCTGTTTAAGATTTTTTTCACTTCTGGATGGATGGATGTTTTGTATGGGGAGTTTATTTTCGTAATTATTTTGGCCGTGAGAAAGTCGATTCTGTCCGTTAGATGAGGAAGTCCAGCTTCAGTTAATATATTAACAATGGGTGTTGAGCGAATGGCTTTCATGCAGCTTCTGGTGGCGGCGTGGTAAGGTGTTGTTATAAGTCCCAGAGATGATTTAGAGCATTTTCCGTAGATTGGTAAACAATAATCAATTTTTGATAATACTATGGATTTGGTTAAATTTAAAAGAGTGTTAATGTTTGCGACGCTATTTTTTGAAGACAAATATTTGATTATATTAACCCTGGCAGTTAAACTTTTCCTTATGTAAATACAATGGTTCTTAAAATTAAATTTTGAATCAAATATAATGCCAAGAAATTTTAAAGAATTAACATTTTTTATCAAGCTGTTGTTTAAATTGACATCAACAAGTTTTGTACAATTGTGTTTTTTACATGTGTGAAACAGTTCGGATTTTGAACATGAAATTATCGAACCCGAGTAATTACTCCATTGAAGAAGAGCATTTATAATGGAAGAAAAAATATTTCCTAATTCCCGCAGGTGGTGGGCAAAATCGTATCGTCACCTCCAAGTGGTGCCTGCTGGATAGCCGAAAGGTGAACTAACGACGAACGTTGGATCCATCGGATCCATAGGTTGTAGATACCTGAGTTATCTTCTCAGGAACTAGGAGCAGGAAGAAAGAGATACGCTCTGAAGATCCAACCACCACAAAGATCTATGTCATGCACAGGCCTCACAAGCCGGTCATGAAAGGGAAACTCGATTGTGATGAAAACCGCAGAAAATGCCTCGGATGAAAGAACCAAAAATGTTGACGACCCCCCCCGCAAACGAAAAACGGACAACGATTTACGCATATGCACATGGAATGTGCGTACGCTAAACAGGCCGCGTAAAGCCGAGCAGCTAGCCGAGACCCTCGCCAGTCTCAACGCTGATATAACAGCC
This sequence comes from Platycheirus albimanus, assembly GCA_916050605.2. NCBI lineage: Eukaryota > Metazoa > Arthropoda > Insecta > Diptera > Syrphidae > Platycheirus > Platycheirus albimanus. Next base: position 338,679,039 of record OU696696.1, read on the forward strand.
CTGCAGGAGATGCGATGGGATGGACCGGGCCTGAGAATTACGGAGGACTGTAATTTCTATTATGGGAAATGCCACCTTGATGGGAGATCGCGCTTGTTTGGGTGCGGATTCGCTGTCAGAGGAAGACTTAGGCAAAAGGTCTTGAGCTTTCGCGAAGTGAGCGAGAGAGTGACAACGATCCGCATTAAGGCCAAATTCCACCACATAAGCCTAATTAGCGCCCATGCCCCTACAGAAGAGAAAGACGACGCTACCAAAGAATGTTTCTACGAGCTCCTCGCCAAAACATATGAGCAGTGCCCAAAACATGACATTAAAATTCTTTTGGGAGACTTCAATGCCAAAATTGGGAGAGAGGACATCTTTGGTATGACGATCGGAAAACACAGCCTGCACGACACCACCTCCGACAACGGACTCAGGCTCATCGATTTTGCAGCGGGAAAAAACATGGTGCTGAGCAGCACGCGATTCCCACGTCCCGACATCCACAAGGGCACATGGCGATCCCCAGATGGTCGAACCTGCAACCAAATCGACCATGTTGTGATTGATGGAAGACACTCCTCCAGCATTATGAATGTCCGTACTTTCCGAGGAGCAAACATCGATTCGGACCACTACCTAGTCGGTGCAAAACTTAGGGTACGGATCTCCATGGAAGTTCTTAGGCGAACACCGACTACACCTAGGAAATTCAATGTTGGACGTCTTCAATCGGAAGAGACCGCCGCTGCCTATGCCGACCGCGTATCCCTTGAGCTTGCGAGAAATCCTTCGACTGATGACATGAACCCGGAAGACCAATGGCAGCTATGTCAACAAGCCATAAGAAGTGCTGCGTCAGAGGTATTGGGCTTCTCACATCCACCCCCCAGAAACCCCTGGTTCGACTCCGAATGTGCTCAGGCAAACAAAGCCAAAACGGAGGCATACAAGTCGTGGCTCCAGAGAGATACTAGAGCATCCAGAAATCTCTATGTTGAGCGAAGGAAAGTTGAGAAACGTCTACTCAGGAGAAAGAAAAAAGAACACCAGCAACGCGAAGTCGAAGAGATGCAGAGATGTTTTTGCAGAAAAGAGGTACGAAACTTCTATAAAAAGGTGAAACAGTCTACATCCGGTTTCACAAGCCGCCCTGGGCCCTGCAAAGATCAGGATGGAAATACCATAGTGGAAACGCAGGCGATGTTAGCCATCTGGAGAGACTACTTTAACCGGTTGCTAAATGGCGATGACAGCCAAGATCCCGCCCAAGATCAACTTGTTCCAGTTAATCTAGATGACGACCACGAACTACACCCGCCCGACCAAAATGAAATCAAAGTAGCCATCACCAGACTAAAGATGAATAAGGCAGCTGGATGTGATGGCCTTCAAGCGGAGCTTTTTAAACACGCTGGAGATGACCTGGTCAGGAGCATACACCAACTCATCTGCAAAATATGGTCGGAGGAAAGTATGCCCGATGAGTGGAATCTCAGTACCATCTGCCCGATTCACAAAAAAGGAGACCGCCTCCTCTGCGCCAACTATAGAGGCATAAGCCTTTTAAACATCGCCTATAAGATCCTGTCCAGCGTTTTATGTGAACGTCTCAAGCCGTTTGCTGACGACCTGATAGGTCCTTACCAATGCGGCTTCAGACCTGGAAAATCTACCACCGACCAAATATTCACATTACGCCAGATCCTGGAGAAAACCCAAGAGTATAACATCGACACCCACCACCTGTTCGTCGATTTTAAAGCCGCCTACGACAGTGTTAATAGAGTCGAACTGTATCGTGCCATGTCTAACTTTAGAATCCCTGCTAAACTGATACGCCTTATCAGGATGACGTTGGAGAATGCTCGCTGTTCCGTCCAAGTTGGTAGAGACTCTACTGAAACCTTCGAAACCACCAGAGGGCTAAGACAAGGTGACGCACTGTCATGCAGCTGTTTTAATATTGTGCTTGAAAATGTAATACGGAGCACCCATGCCAGTACATCAGGCACCATTTTCAATAGATCGACACAATTACTTGGGTTTGCTGACGACATAGACGTGATAGGAAGAACAAAGCGAGCAGTAACCGGTGCTTTCACTACTATGGAGTCAGCAGCAAGCAGAATGGGGCTGAAAATAAACGAGGACAAGACGAAGTATATGCTTTCATCAACAAAAGTCCAATCCCACCACCGACTTGGTCAGAACGTAACCATTGATAGGTATAACTTCGAGGTAGTCAGTGAATTTGTCTACCTGGGCACTGCTGTAAACACAGGCAACAACATCAGCGCTGAAATCAAACGCAGACTAACTCTTGCTAATCGCTGTTTCTTTGGGCTGAGTAAGCAATTGAGGAGTAAAGCCCTATCGAGAAGAACCAAGGTGACACTGTATAAAACACTCATCATCCCGGTCCTGCTATATGGTGCAGAAGCATGGACCCTATCCCAATCGGATGAAAATTCACTTGGAGTCTTCGAGAGAAAAGTTCTGCGTACGATCTATGGTCCTGTCTGCGTAAATCGCGAAAACAACGTTTGGAGAAGAAGATATAACAATGAACTGTACGAGCTGTACAGCGACATAAGCCTAGCCAGAAAAATTCGAATCCAAAGACTAAGATGGCTGGGCCATGTAGAGCGAATGGACATCGACGCTCCAGCTCGTAAAGTCTTCAACGCCAAACCCGAGGGAGTCAGAAGCCAAGGTAGACCTCATCTTCGATGGAGTGACCAGGTAGAGGGAGACATCCGTCAACTTGGAATACGAAATTGGAGACAGCAGGCTAGAGATCGAGCCGGCTGGAGGGGCATTCTCAGCAAGGCCTTGGAGTACCACGCTCCAGTGGCGCCAACATAAGTTTAAAAAAAAAATTCCCGCAGGTCTTTAATTTTAGAAAAAATAATTAAGTCGTCGGCATAGAGTGAGTGTTGAACTTTATGAAAGCTGTCAATTATGTTGCTTACTTCATTAAAAGCTATTATAAATAAGACCACAGATAAAGGTGATCCTTGGGGGATGCCATTCTTAAGTTGGTGTAGGTTTGAGTGGATGTTGCAATATTTTATTCGGAAGTTCCTGTTTGAAAGAAAAGATTGTATGTATTTGTATATTTTTGGCCCGATTTTCCATTTTAGTAGTTGATTAAGAACAACATGAGCCCCGATCCTATCAAAGGCTTTCTGAAAGTCAAGGCTGAGAATGGTGGCATGGTTTCGCTCAGACAAAGTAGAGGAAATAAAATGGTCAATATGTAGAAGGGCATCTAGAGTAGATTTACCTTTTTTAAATGCGACTTTTAAAAAATATTTGTTTGTATTTTTAAAAACATTTTAAAAAAATTTTTTTTAATTATATTTGAAATCCGCTTATTAAATTTGTTTCTCAAAATTATAAATAAACTAGCTGACCCGGCGAACTCCGTACCGCCTTTTTTTTATACATATTTTCGAGAATACTGAATTTTTTGTGTTACTGTTATAAACATCTCAGCTACACACTGGTGTACAATAGCGGGCTATGGTAATCTAACACTTCTACTAAGTCAAAATCAGTTGAATTATCAAAAATTACATTATTTGTTGACGCAATTGATGTAATACCGAAACTGTCGAACAGAAAGGTACCGTTCATCAAACACTTTATGTCGTGTATAGTTTAATGCGGCCAAAACTCAATGCTGTCCTTTGTCGTTAAAGCTAAACATACCCCCTATGCCATTATCCATGAATGGTACTTGCATCGAGAAGACCGAAAAGCTATCAGTACTCGGTATGTGTATCAGTGACAACCTTTGTTGGAATAGACCATACTTAAGAATGCCAAGAGTGCTGCAAACTGTTTTGGTTTGGTTTGGTTTGGCAAGAATTTCTTGAACCCTTCTGATCTGGATACAATTTATAAATCGTTAATACGCCTTAGACTCGAGTATAATGTATAACTCCCATCTCCGGGCAGATACTGCTTAAGCTTTTTTACACCTGTTCGATTAAAATTGATAGAAGAGAGAAGCATCATGGAAACTTTTACATCACTTGAACATCTTCGAAATGTTTCATGTCTTTCTTTATTTTACCGCTTCTTCTACAAAAAATGCTTTTGAGGTAGCCAGCTGCGTTCCACCGTTTAAAGAATTCTCCCATAACCCTCATCTTGCTAGGAATGCTCATCAGTTTCCACTTAATTCCAAGCGTTGATATTCTGCAGGAAGGAACCTACTATTTACCGCCGAATCCTTTCCATGACATTAATTACTCTTGGAAGATTTGTCACTTCCTCGCAAGAGGCACTACCCCGGAAAATAACTTAGGTGGAGTCGTCAGGGATCAAACCCAGAACTTTCGGTTTGGCAGTCCGACACACTAACCACTACGCCACGGGGTACCACCTTGAGCGTGTGTGCTTTATAAAAAAACCTATTTAATGAGAAAAAATGAGATAAAACGTGAAAGAATAGAATCATGTCAAATTACTTTACCGAATTTTGACCAAACTACACATAAACCTTTGTAGACATCCTCAAAAGGACCTACCATAAGATTTGTTATTAATTTGACATAATGTATTAAAAATGCATAACGAAATTTTCCGGGATTTTCTTATCCTATGTCAATCCTTGGCGAATACTTATTCATCAATCTTCAAAATTGAACCATCTGTTCTCGAATTATAAGCGAACACACGTACGACAATCTCTTTTATATATATATTTTTTTTCAGCTCAAATTAGATTAAGTATTTTTAAAAATGTATTTATATCAAAATCTCAAGACCACTGTCACACAACTTGCCCTAATGTTCGTGCGACCCAGTCGTGCATTTAATTTCTTCTATGAAGCGTCCTGTCTTTATTATTAGTTAGTCTATGATAAGACAAATAGCCAAATCAGAAAAACCAAAATAGTGTTTTGACAGAGAACACTATGATTAACTCTGTCGAAGGCCTTGGAAAAGTCTAATAAACATAAAACCGTTTAGTTGTTTTGGTCATATTGCTTTTTAATATCCTCAAAAATCTTGACCATTGCAGTGGAACAAGAATGATTTGCTCTAAAGCCAGATTGAAATGGGGACAAAAGGTTCTTTGAGGTTGTATGCTCAATTATTTGTTTCGTAAGAATTTTCTCCTAGACCTTTGACAGGCAAGGTAGGTACTTATTTCTTTCTTCGGACAGGTGTAATCAAAGCTGATTTCCAAAGGGTTGGGAAGGTAGAAAACGCAATGGGGTGGTTGTAAATATGATTAAGTGGGTTTGAAATATAGGGAAAAATAAGTTTTATAAATCGGAGCGGGATTCAGTCTTCACCAACAGCATCTGATTTGAGGATTTTAAAAATGATTATAACTTCATCTTCCGAGACGACCTCGAAATCAAAAGGATGACCATGTTCATAAATCAACTCATCTATCTCTAGGGCTGAAATTGGTTGTAGTGAGAACATTATTAGTAAACTGTGACAGACAGACAGAATTTTCGGAACCACTTTTTTCGGCTTCTCTATCATCGTAATGTTATTTTTTTTTACGAATGCATTACTTGCCTTATAGTACCTATAATCGCAAGTTAAAAAGTGGAAAAAAGCTTGGGCAGCAATTATGATGGTAATTTTTTGGAGAAGAAATAATCCCTGAATTAATTATTATTATTATTATTTATTACAAATATAAAAATAAATTTACATTATAATACAAAAAGAAAAAAAATCAGCGCTAGCTACCAGAGGCTTTCGGCTGGATATTAATAAATTTGTTTATATAAATATTTTAGGGTATAAAAGTAGTAATGTATGGGGCTGTTAGCGGCTGGAAAGACAGTGACTGTGGTACAGTCAGTGGCTTTCAAGTTTTTACTTGCGATTATAGGTACTATAAGGCAAGTTATGCATTCGTAAAAAAAAAAAATTCTAACAATCAAACATGACATTTTTCTGATAAAAACTACAAAGTGCTAGAAGTTGGCATACTCAAAAAAAATTTGGAATATATTTTCGAAAAGTTTTTCAAAAAAAACTGTTTTTTGAAAAAAACTGGTCCAACGATTTTGAAAATTTTTTTCATTCAAAAACGTAAAAGAAACCTGATGGCTTACTTCATTTTCTCCAAAAAACGGTTTAGGTATTGATTTTTAAGTGATTTATAAAATTTCATATGATTTTTTCAACGCTTTTTTCCCAAAATCTCAAGCACCCAAGACCATTTTAACACATTAGAGCAAGTTCGTACGACCCAGTCGTGCACTTTATTTTATTTACATAGATTATTTAAATAATAGTCAAGTTTGAGTGTAAGTAATAGTTTATATACGTTGTTAATGTTTTCTGTAGAATTTGTTGACAGGTCATTTAATTTTTTGTTGAAAAGTGAATTGCATACGTGATTAATTTTAGAGCATTCTGATGTAATGTGTTTTATGGATAGGATTTGATTTGCTTGGCAGAGGTGACAGTTTGGTGGGTTTTCCTTTTTGAGGAGATGGCTATGCGTTAATTGTGTGTGTCCTAGGCGAAGGCGTAGAAAGCATTTGTTCATGATGGTTGTCGGTTCTGTCGGATATGTGCCTGGGTCACCCTTTGGGTTTATGGAAGAATAGTGGTGAACGTATGATTTCTATTCGTCGATTCTAATATTATTCCAGTAGGTGTTAATCACGTTGAGAAAGTCTTTTTTTGTCGGAGAGACTGAAAGTATATTTGACTGTTCTGTAGCTGTCTTGGAAGCACTGTCTGCTAGCTCATTGCCTAAGATCCCTGAGTGGCCTGGAACCCAAAGTAACATAATTTTGTGTTTGTTCTTAAGAACATTGTTTCGTATATTAGTAATGTTCGGGGATGTGTTTGTTATACTGTTGACTGCCTTCAGTGCGGACAGGCTATCCGAGCAGATCACGGTGTTTTTCGGTATTGTGTTTGCTATTGCTGTCGCTTTCAATATTGCATAGGTTTCGGTAGAGAAAATTGAAAAGTAATTAGGTAGTCTAGTAGAGTATAGGATATTGCCTGATTCTGATACAACTGCGAGTCCAGTTCCGGTTGATCCATCTGTATAGATGAACTCCCATGAGTTTTTTCTGTTTTCGTCAGTAATTTCATGGAACATTTGTGAGTAGATTGTCTTATTTGTTGAATTCTTTTTGAACAAGGAGGTATTAACGACATCCGTTGGGAATTCCCATGGGGGTATGTTTCCAAGATTGAGGGTACATACATATTGTTGGAGTAATACCAGTTTTCCTAGATTCGTTCAGAGCGATGTAAATGGCCGAGGGGATCTGTGGTGTTTTTTTGCGGTGTAGAATTTTCTTGGCATCTTCGATTATTAGGGATTTGTAAGACTGACATATCTTTGGTGCGAGTAGTGCTGTTAGAAGATCTCTGCGGTGTTCTATGGATGGGAGTCCTGCTTCTGTGAGGATGTTTTTTATTGGAGTGGTTGTAAATGCTTTCAAGCTAGTCCTTATTGCGGAGTGGTAGATTGGTTTGATTATGTTCACAGTAGATTTGGCGCATCTACCGTAGATTGTTAACCCATAATCAATTTTGGATAGTATAATGCTACGAGTTATAAGAATAAGTGTGTTAATATGTACAAAGCTATTTTTTGATGATAGGTATCTTCTTATTATATGAAGCCTGGTAGCTAGTTTATTCTTAAGAGATAAACAGTGTTCCTTAAAGCTAAACTTATTATCAAAAGTTATGCCTAAGATAGTAAGTGAGCTTACGTTTTGAATTTTAAAAGATAATAAATAAATGTCAAAGTTAGTACAATTTCTTTTTTTACAAATATGTAGGAGCTTGTTTTTATCAGGTGAGATAATAGAACCTGATTGGGAGCACCATTGGTTTAGATCGGCTATAATATTATTGAAGTAGTCTTTTGTACAGTTGTTGTCGTTGGATTTTGATAAAAGAATCAAGTCGTCGGCATATAGGCAATGGTCTATTTTTTTATATTTGGTTATGATTTCACTTATGTCATTGTAGGCTATTAAAAATAAAGTAACTGAAAGAGGTGAACCTTGTGGAATGCCGTTGAAAAGTTTGTAAATATTTGAATAAAAATTGTTTGCTTTTACTCTGAATTGTCTATTTGAAAGAAAAGATTTTATGAGTGAAAGCATTTTAGGGCCAATCTTCCACTGAGTTAGCTTATTTAGGATAACGTGTATGCCGATTCTATCGAATGCTTTTTCAAAATCAAGGGATAGTACTGAGACATGATTTTTGCATGATAATGCAGAGCTGATATACTCGTCGATGTGTAGTAATGAGTCAGTGGTACTACGTCCGTGTTTAAAAGCCACTTGGTTTAAGTAAAGATAATTATTTTTTTCAATAAACCAGAGAAGTCGTTTGGATGTGATTTTCTCTAATAGTTTGCAGTGCAAGGAAGCAAGGAGATTGGTTGTAGCCTGTAGGGTCAGATGGTTTTTTTGAAGGCTTGGGTATTGGTATTGTACTAGCTACTTTCCACGTCTGTGGTATGGTCCCTATTGCGAAGATGGAGTTGTACAAAGTCAGAATTCTTTTTTTTAGTAAATGTGGCGAGTTTTTTAGCATTGGGTACGAGATGCGATCATATACTGGGGTTTTACCTTTCAGGGAGGATAAGCAGCTTTCCATTTCAATTAAGCTAATTTGTTTTTCAATATATTTCGCTGATGTACTGAGGATTTCTGCATGGTAATGGCTATTGATAGCTAGAGCTTTGGATTTGAGGAAGGTTGATGGAAAGTTGGAATCATTTGGGTATGTGGACTATGTCTTACCAAAGTATTCGCAGATTTCTAATGGGTTATAGAGTGTACCCGATTCGGTTATAAGGGTTTTTATTGTAAATTGGGTATAATTACCTGTTAAGGTTTTTATATCTGCAAACATTTTTTTTGCTTGAGGAGTTTGTATTAATGTTTGATGTAAATTTTTGGAAGGATTCTTTTTTTTGCTATTTTACAGTTCCTGCGGAATACAGCATTGGTAATTTAAAAAGTTGGTATTATTTGGATGTTTTTTGAAGATTTTCCAAAGGTTTTGTTTGTTATTGCGGAGAATGGTTAAATCAGAAGACCACCATGGGGTTGTTTTTTTATGGGGTATATTTTTAGTTTGAGGTATTGCGATGTTGGCAGCAGAGTGTAAGGTTTTGGCGATCCAAGCAGCTTCTTTGTTTATGTTGGGGTAAGGGTTATAGTTGTTGTCTAAAGTTTTAAGTATTGTGTTTTCATATAATTGCCAATTGGCGCGGTCAGTTTCAAATTTACATGTGGGTTTTTTTGGGAAGGATAAATACCCTAGATCTATTTTTGTCACAATAGGGAAATGGTCGCTTCCGTGTAAATCATCTAAAGTTTCCCACGAAGTTTTGGGGAGTAGTTGAGGTGATATAGCAGACAAGTCAACGTGTGTCCATGTCTTATGTGTTGAGAAGTGAGTAGGACTACCGTCATTCAGAACTGCAAGATTTGCACTTAAAAGAATGTTTTCAAATTCCATACCTCTGGGGTTAGTAACAGGTGAACCCCATATGGTATTCCAGGAATTTATCACCAGTTAAAAGTATGGGTGTTTGGATATTATTAAGAATGTTGGATAGATCGCTAGATGTGAATGCTTGAGTGGGGTGGATATATAGAGAGATCACAGTAATTTTAATTTTAAGGTTAATTTCTATGGCAACTGTAGATATGTTTGAGTGTATGGTTAGATGTGTGTGTGGGATGGAATTGCGTATCAACAGACCTGTGCCTTGTTTTGCATAAGTGTTGGATGGGAAATTGTGGAAATAAGATGTGTATTGTTTTGGAGGGGAGGGAGAGAGATTGGTTTGAAGGTGCGTTTTCTGAAGCGTTATAATAGAAGGATTGAGGTCATTAATTAACAATTGCAATTCGTGGCAATTGTTGAAATAGCCTTTCATATTCCATTGCAGGATTTTTAAATTAGTTTTGTATGGGGTAGGAGGCTTTGATCCAATATATGTTTGGCTATATTGGGGTAAGCCGAAGTTGGTGTTTTGGTTGAGGGTGGAGAGAATGTTTGGGCTCCGCTGACCAGAGGATGAGGCACCCGGGACACCTAAATGTCCCGCATGGCTCACCCTATGGGCAGCGGAGTCGTTTGTGTTAGGAATAATTTTGTTATTAAATGCTGTCATAGTCTTCTTCCATGGGTTTGACATAGTAGTCATTAGCTTTGTTTGTTGAGCCCTGAAGTCACCCTGGGGTCGCCACAGCGCGTTTTTTGAATTACCTCAACTCGAACTCAATAGAAAATACTCTGTTTCTTGAAACCTGGGGTCGCCCTGAAGTCACCCTGAAGTCGATCTTGCTATTTAGCTGGGGCGAGTTGAGGTAACGAATCAGCTGTTGAAGTGACTTTTGCTGTCAAGCATTTCTTGTGTATTTTTCTTCTGTATTTGGTTTTTCATGTCTTTTTTTTTGATAAAACTAAATGAAATGCAAGTGAATGCATTTATTTTGATGAAAGTAAATAGAAATCGAACAAATAAAGCAAAATGGAAACTTTTGATTTTGTGCGTTGTGAAAAATATACAATCAGCAGCCGTCATGCGGTTTTGAGAACCGAAAAACCCAGTTTTTTTGACAACTCTTGGAGTTGTCAAGAAAACCCAGGGCGACCCTGGGTAAAGTTCAACAAACAAAGCTATTGTTATCGATTAAAGATTGGGTATATTGTGAAAGTGGTGAGTTGGAGTTTATTGTGTTTGAGTCTGTGTTTCGAGGAGGAATGTTGGGTGGTTATTAACGGATCTATTTTGTTGCTGGATGATGTGGGTTGTTTTTCTATATTGATTTGTTGTTCAGTTTGAGGTTGAACTGCTAGGTGCGTTGGGGGGCGTTGGTTATGTTTGTAACGGGATTATTGGCTGTTGAGGCTAGATGAGCAATATTTGCAAAAGTTTGCGTAAAAGGTAGATCAGGGTTTAAATCCCTATATACTTGTTTGGCTTCGGAGATCGTACATTTTCTAGTTGTCTTTATTTTTAATATTTCTTTAGCTTTTATCAAGCTCTTACATGTTTTTGAAGATGCGGGGTGTTCTTCAGAGCAGTTCGCGCAATATGTGCGTGTACATGAATGAGAGTCTAGCGGTAACGTGTTACAATTTACACAGGATTTAGGGTTTTTGCATCTCTTGGCTGTGTGGCCTAAGAGCTGGCAATTTTGACACCGCATGGGGTTAGGAAAATATTCACTGACCTTACAATAATTATACCAGCCAATGTTAACTGTACTTGGTGGGCGGAAACGATCAAACGTAAAGAGAATGACACCTGTAGGAGTTGATTTGCCTTCAATTGTTTTAGTGAATTTATAAACCTCAGTTACACCTTGAGGGGTCATTTCTTTAATTATTTCATCTTCAGGTACATTCGTTAGATAAGGGGCATAAACTGTACCTTTGGAGGCATTAAGGTTTGTATGAAGGGTTACCTTAATAGGACACTGGTTTGATAATGATTTTTGTGATAAGAAAGTTTCAGCTATTTTAGTAGACTTTACCGGATCGGTATGCCAATCTACATCTATAGGTAGTTCGCTAAACCGATTACCCGAAAGCACGTGTGGCCCTGGGGCCATGCTTTCTGATTTATTCACTCTTTTATATGTTATTTGTATTACAACCAATAGAGCGAGTAAGGCGTCAGTTATAGCGACCATTAAAAAGCACCAGTAAAAATCGAAAACAAATGAATTTGCAGCTTTTTTTACTGACGGTCGTTTATAGCGATCAGTAAAATTATGTCGGTAAAAAAATGGAAATACCAACACATCCTGTTTTTTTCTTCTTTTTCTGGTCGCAAATGTACCAGTAATTTATTTCCGGATGAACGAATTTATTCCGGATGAACGAAACAGTAAGAAACTAGAATGAATTATTGTTTCATTTTGAGTGACATGACAATCAGCTGATACGTAAAATGAGTTTTTGCCAGTAAAATCTAATTATTGGTTTTCCGTAAAAAATACATTACCGAATCAATATATTTTTTTTAAATAAATTAATTCATGTTATTCGCCACTGATTGGTATACACTTTTTGTTTCAAAACGCATTCAAATATATTAAATACTACAAAAGAAAATGTTTACTGATGCGTTTTACTGGTCGCTATAACTGACGCCTAAGAGGGAGATAGGGAAAATTATCTAACGAAATTATAGCGGGATAAGTATCAACTAAGATAAGCGAGAAGCACTATACGATTGAAACGATGCTATCGGCTTGGAGGTTAGTCGGTGACTAATTCCTGAATTAAAATTTGCAACCTATCAGAGAGACTAGACGAGAATGTTTCAATTAGTTCATTAAAGCGGCAGAATGACATTCTTGAAAATGTGAATTTAATACAAAAAGCAATTTGGCAAAATAAAAATAAGAGATCGTATAGTGCAGTCATTGAACTTGATAATATAAGTTTTAATAAAGTTATGAAAGCCGGTAAGTTAAGAGTGTTGGGTGGGACAAATGTTTTGTGGAAGAGTCATTGTATGTTAAAAGATGTTATAAATGTTTGGGATTCAACCATACTTGCAAAGTATGTAAAGCAGTAAATAAGTTGTGCTCTAAACGTGGCGAATGTCATATGGGAACTGAATGCCAAGAGTCTTAGTTGTGTGAATTGTGTAAGAATGAACAGTGGATTGAATTAGAATCTAAATACAAACCAAAATGATTTTGATAATGACTGTGAAGTTTATCAACGTAGAGTTAAAGTGGAGAAGAGAAGGTACTTGTAACAAACAAAGAAGTCTCAGAAACCTTAATATTTTATTGTTTAAACACTCAAAGTTTGTTGGCTAACTAAGTTGGGGTTGAGGATTTGATACAAAATTATCATCCTGATTTTATAACGCTTAAAGCTACGAGCAGACTGCATATAAAAGCCGCAAATGTTTGCGACTCTGACGTCAATTTTACGTCATCATTTGCGATTCTTGGTCGCACATCGTCTGAACACCCCTTTGGGACAGTCCGCATATGCTCGCAAACCATGTGCGGATGATGTGCGACAACCAAGTCGCACATTAGTTTGCGACTTTTTTGCATATCGTGTGAACACTCTTGCAAATCAATTGTGACAATTTGCACCCATGTGCGAGCATTTGCGGTCGTCCCAATCATTTTCAACTACACGAAAACAGGACATTGCAAATGCATTGATGTGCGAGCAAATATCAGCTGACATTCGCTGTTTTATAAGGAGAATATTGGGAAAAAAATAATAAAAAGACAAATTTCGATAAAAAATTACTATTAAAATGGGTAGTTGATGAGATGGTATTGACTGGAATGCCTAAAAGATATTGCATAGACCGAAAATTGTCGCCTGTAGCCAAGAACCGGAGAGTCAGCAGAAATGCAAGATCGCATGTTTGTATCCGCTTTTTGAATCCGCTGTCCTACCAAGGAAAGCAAAGCAAATGGTCAAATTAATCGACCGACATACGAACAAAACCGTGATACAATTCTGGTTCATTAGAACGTAATTCCTTCCGTCTGGTGATGTAGTAGTCAATTTTTTGTCCACACACTACGAACCCGTTTAATTTTTTTTAAACTCAATTCTTCGCGGCTTTTATTTTCTTCGTCATTTTCTAGCACATCCAATGCCAAAATAGCAGCCCACTTTTTTTTCGACATTTTAATCAATTATAGCACTTTTTATACCCTATTCCATAGAATGGGTATATTGTATTTGGTGTGGAGTTTGTAACATAGAGAAATAATACCGTTAGGTATAGAAAAGTATATATATTCTGACTCAGAATCAAAAGCCTAGTCGATTTAGCCATGTCCGTCCGTCCGTCCGTCCGTATGTATACTCTCGAGGTCGCAATTTTTGAGCTAGAAAGCTGAAATTTGGTATATATAATCTTTGGTTCAAGAGTAAGGCCAAGTTACGATAAAAGCATAACGCTAAAATTTTGCACACGTAAGCTTTAGGTAAACCTTCTTCCAATTAAATAAAACTATTTCAGTTTGGGCGTGGCTGACGCCCATTTTTCATACGAAACCATCAATATTGTTTTTATAAAATAACAACTGTCATATTAAAGCGAAAAACATTAAAATTTGTTGGTTTTACTTGCACATAAACATCTTGTGTATGAAATCAAAAAATTTGATTTTGGGTATGGCTGACGCCCACTTTTCATTATAGAAACTATACACAAATAGTTTTGTAAATAAACGGTATTTATAATGAATCCGCAAGCCAAATTTTGGGTCCCTTAATAGAAACTAAAAGGTTTGTGTATGAAAAGAAATTTTTGAATTTTGGGCGTGGCTTACGCCCACTTTTCATGAAAGAACGGAAAACGTAGTCTCAAAAATTTAAAGCACTTCCAATATTTAATTTAAACCTTTTTCCTTCCGTCCGTTATTTGAGAAATATATCTCTACATTTTCTTGTGTAAATTTTTCAATACTCCCACTTTTAAAGGCGTGATTTTCATAAAATACCTTTGTTCAGGTAAGATTGTTTTAAAACTACTCGATTCAGCTCAGTTAGTGCTTCAAATTTTTAAGACACGCGTTTCCGTCAAAAGAGGTATAATGCATTAATTTTTTAACGTTTTTTAACCATCGGTCGCAGTTTTGTTAAAAACACCCATAATCGCTATTTCCCTTCCAAATCTAATTTTTAAAAATTTATGTTTTGTCTTGTTTTGTTCAAATCGATCTGCAAGAATAAAATTGAATGTCACTGCGCTCATAACAATTGCCTTGGCAATATAACGTTTTAACTTTGGGCGTGGCGCACGCTTTTTTTTATTGCGCCAGCATTAATTAAACATCACACCGCACAAAATTAATGTTATTGAATTCTTTTCTGTCTGCTTAAGAAGAATTTTGTTTCAGAAACGTCGGCTGTTTGCGGGAGGCAGACGCATACACGCACAAAAATATGGGGAATAGGGTATCCAACAGTTCGTTGCAAACGTAATGTAGCTCTCGCTTATGTTTAATATTCGAGATTATAGCTATGTCAAGAATCCCAAGCCAAATAAACAAAACACAAAGTTTCACAAATGTTCGCAAACCTGCATATGACTGGAAATTGGTGATATGCGGATATTGTTCAACATCGTGTGAACACCTCGCATATAGACCAAAACATTTGCGATCAGATATGCGAAAACATGATGTGCGACACCTTGACCGCAAATGCATTTGCGACTTTTGGGACAGAATTAGCATATCGTGTGAACACCCCTATATGCACGTTTGCGAGCACTGATGTGGGGATAGAATTTGCGATATGTTTTTACGTGTAATCCAAAATAAGTATTGTTGGCTACAAGCACTTTGTATGTACTTCACACTCTAGGCACCGTGGGTGTGCTGTTATATATTGAGCAAGGTATTCATTTTAAAGTGGTGGCCATTTCAAAATTCTGTTTGGATTTTAAAAATGCATGCCTGGTTCAATAAAGAAAAGTGGACCTTGTTAGCTTTGTATAAATTTTCTAGTTCTTCAGAATCGAATTTTTTAACATTTTTGTTCGATTGGTGAACTCATTCGTTGGAAAACGAAAACAACATCTTGATGGCAGGTGATTTTAATATTGATTCCGATACATTCGTTTTCATCTTGTGTACATTATAAACGTGTAATATTTGTGAGCAATTGATATTCACTTAGAACTTAAAGAACCTCAAACGCTCATTGCTTATGAATGTTAATAATGGTCACAAGCAATAGCAACCAATTAAAGCTATCAATTCCGGTTCCATTTAAGACTCCTACGACGATTTCGTTCCCCACAAAACTAGGTTCATGGAGAGAGCTTTATAACTATGAGCATCATGACAAGGAAATGATATTCAATGTGATTAATTTTGCTATACTTAAAATAGCAAAAGTTTTGTTTGTTGAGCCCTGAAGTCACCCTGGGGTCGCCCTGGGGTCGCCACAGCGCGTTTTTTGAATTACCTCAACTCGCCCTCAAAAGAAAATTCTCTGTTTTTTGAAACCTGGGGTCGCCCTGAAGTCACCCTGAAGTCGATCTTGCTATTTAGCTGGGGCGAGTTGAGGTAACGAATCAGCTGTTGAAGTGACTTTTGCTGTCAAGCATTTCTTGTGTATTTTTCTTCTGTATTTGATTTTTCATGTCTTTTTTTCGATAAAACTAAATGAAATGCAAGTGAATGCATTTATTTTGATGAAAGTAAATACAAATCGAACAAATAAAGCAAAATGCAAACTTTTGATTTTGTGCGTTGTGAAAAATATACAATCAACAGCCGTCATGCGTTTTTTGAAAACCCAAAAACCCAGGTTTTTTTGACAACTCTTGGAGTTGTCAAGAAAACCCAGGGCGACCCTGGGTAAAGTTCAACAAACAAAGCTAAAGTTAATCAATTAATAGCTTTGTTTGTTGAGCCCTGAAGTCACCCTGGGGTCGCCACAGCGCGTTTTTTGAATTACCTCAACTCGAACTCAATAGAAAATACTCTGTTTTTTGAAACCTGGGGTCGCCCTGAAGTCACCCTGAAGTCGATCTTGCTATTTAGCTGGGGCGAGTTGAGGTAACGAATCAGCTGTTGAAGTGACTTTTGCTGTCAAGCATTTCTTGTGTATTTTTCTTCTGTATTTGATTTTTCTTGTCTTTTTTTCGATAAAACTAAACGAAATGCAAGTGAATGCATTTATTTTGATGAAAGTAAACACAAATCGAACAAATAAAGCAAAATGGAAACTTTTGATTTTTTGCGTTGTGAAAACTATACAATCAGCAGCCGTCATGCGTTTTTTCACAACCGAAAAACCCAGGTTTTTTTGACAACTCTTGGAGTTGTCAAGAAAACCCAGGGCGACCCTGGGTAAAGTTAGTTTTAATTTTTTTTACAGCTTTTTGCAGTTTTGTCTTAAGCGGAGTTCACATGGGACAATGCAGAAGCCAAGACAATGAGACAAGACAATCATTGTTCCATGTGAACAACTATTTCCAGGACAAGACAATTGTCATTATATTGTCTTGCGAGCTAGCCTACCGAGCTATCTCTGAGGACAATATCGATATATCGACTGACTGGCCTGGCATTGTCTTGTCCAAGCCCGTTCAAGAAGCTCGGACAAGACAATTGAGTATTGTCCCATAGTCTTGTCTGCGTGTGAACGCTGCTTTACTTACATTTCGCTTCGGTAAAATGATGCAGCAGACAACTTTTTCCACTTCCAGCGCTGCCAATGATTAAAAATTTGAATAAATAATCTATATGAAAAAAAGAAAAAAAAATTGAATGAATTCTTCAAGAAAATACCAAAATAGATTTATTAGAAAAAAATAATACCAGTTTTGGAAAAGCCCCATAGTCCATACCCAAGTTAAACTTACCGTATGTTTCCGACATGTTTATTTTCTATATTTTTCAGTCAGAATCTTTTTCAACTGCGTGGCGACTTAATATTTCTTGTTTTTCGAAATACTGTAATAGCATAACAATGTTAATTTGTATTTTATTCACTTCTCAATAAATTTAAAATGCTTTTTTTGATAAAAGCTCTACAATTTTTGCAAATGAAATATAAAAAACAAGAATAAGAAATCAGTATTGCCTAGTTATTTTAAATTTTCAGAACTTCTTCTTTGTTTTTTCGTTTTTTTCTTTTTGACATTTCACTTATGTGATTTTTTTTTGTGGATTTTTTTTGGTAAAAGCAAATTTGAACTAAAGTTTGATCGAATTTGCTGTCCAATAATAGCGGCAGATAGATTTGATCAGTTTTTGTTATTGTGTGTGTTTCTTTTGACGTTCTTAATTTGGGGCGTGTTTAACCATAGGTTCGTTTGTTTACTGTTGTGGCTTTGTATATAAAATCTATAGTAAATGGTAGTAATGGAATCGACGGTGTCGGCCTCGCGCGCCTCCACACAATTTACTCATTTACAGACTTTGTGTGGACTTTAAGAATGACGAGACTCATGTTGCAGAGAATAGGACAAAATGTAAGGAAACACAATTGAGAGCATTGGAATTCTGCATGAGTGGAATTGTTTTTTGCGGGTGGATTTGTGTGTTAGTAGGATTTTATTGTTTTTTTTTTGGTTTGATGAATTTTGGTGGAAATGTATGGCAGCCATCTTTAATTTGAATTTTTTGGAATTGCTGTGATGGATTTTGTTGGCCTTGAAGAAGAAAGGTATCAAAACGTACATATTTCATGTAGCAGCCATGGTTGCCAATAAATACATTTTTCTAGCAAAATAATAATGTTTGGTGATTTAGGTAATTATTGTAGGGCTTGCACTTTAGTGTATAAATGCACTAAAGGATTATAGGTATGCGGTATTTGAGGATTACCTATATAAGGTAAGTATATTAAAAATCGAGGACGTGGGTTGAAACAGGAAAAAGAAATAAAGCACATATGAATTCTAGAATTATTAATACCTATATATGCAACATACTTTATTTGATTGCCGCTTTTCTTAGTTAACAATCGTTTTACATGATGTGCTGTGTTTGAACTTAATAAGTACCTATTCTGAAATATACTAAAAACGAGAAATTTCTAAAACTCTTTCTTTTCAAATAATTCTAAACTTCCCTTTCTTAAAGAAAACTAGACTTATGTATGATTTTTACAACGATTGCACAAATGACTATAGTATTAAAAAACAAAATTTTTACAAATGCATACGCAAATACCTATTTAACCAGGAAATTACTATTAAAGTCAAAAAAAAACCTTATAAATTTTGCAGAATCCCGTAGAGCTGGCAATCTTATCGCAGTACGTTTGAAATCTTTGCAGCAAGATTTTTTCACCGTTCTAACATCCATAGCTGAAATTGTTATTGAGTGATATTTTTATTGGGAAGTGATTGTGTGAGTGTATTGTGTTGAAATTGAAATTTGGCAAATTCTTGCAATCTGTGCTGGTCATAAATATTTGCAAAAAAAAAAAATGCACGACTGGGTTGCACGAACTTGCTCTAATGTCTGAGAATTTTTTATTGGCTGCATAACTTATATTTAAAATTATTTCGCAAATTCTTCTATTTTTCAAATTCAATTAAGAGTTTTCTCAGGAAAATTAAGTAAATTAAATTTCAAAAATTGTTTTTTTTTTTTTGGAAAACCTTTTGAAAACATTTAAAAAAAAAAAATAATTCAAAAACGATAGTCCATAAGTATTCAGCAAATACATTCATACCTATACATTTGTTATCACAGATTGGTGATAACGTGAAACTAAACTTGTAGTAATCCAAGAAAAATCCGTTCTTTTTGGGATAACTACAAAATCCTTTATTTATAAAGAAAAGGAGGGTAAATATAATAAATTTATATAAACTTAACGTTAATTAATTACTTACATTAGTCTCTTAGTCTAGTTTTTAGTTATAATTCAAATTAGGTATTAATTTTAGTTTTAGGTTTTACTTCTTACTGTGCAATGCACGCGCTCTAATTTTCAGTATAGCAATGAGGTTAAGTTTCTTTTTTTGCAATTAATTCAATTAAACAAAGACAAATATAATGATGTAAGTGGATGTGGATAGCCGAAAGCCTTAAGCCGCCAGGGAGGTTATACGAGTAATTACAATTACAACCCGTTTACATCGGAGGGTTGTTTACACTCCGCCTTGGTATTTCCGACCTCAGGCTTACATCCTTCTTGTGGTTTGACGTCGAGAACTGCTAGCTTCACGGCTGGCCTTTCAAATACGCCAGTCTGTGTTTGGACGAAGGCGCTCCGAACCTGGCCGTCTTTGGAAATCTTGGTTTGAAGCACACGCCCCTTGGGCCAGCAGTTTCTGGGACTTGACGGGTCTGCAATCAAGACGATATCGCCCTTTTCGATGGGCTTGGCTGGTGTAAGCCATTTGGCACGGCGAGTAATGGTGGGAAGATATTCCCTTACCCAGCGCTCCCAGAAGTGTTCCGCATACTGCTGCGATATGAGCCAATTTCTTTTGAGTACCCTTGTGCTACTGTCGAATACTGCGGGCGGTTTGCTACCATTAGAGGACCCTAGAAGAAAGTGATTAGGGGTTAATGCTTCCTCGTTTTCGTTGTCAATTTGAATGTAGGTCAGCGGACGTGAGTTTACAATGTTTTCAACCTCTATTAACATGCTCCTTAACAGTTCGTCAGAAGGGTTGCGAGTCGGCATAATATCATATAGAGAAGATTTAATTGATCTTACCAACCTCTCCCAACTGCCCCCCATATGTGGTGACCCTGGTGGGATGAAACTCCATTTGGTTGTTGTCGTTGTGAACGTCTCCATCAGCCTTTCAGTGTTGATCTCTTTTAGCGCGTCTCTTAGCTCCCGTTCAGCCCCATGAAAGTTTGTCCCATTATCGCTATGGATTTCGATGGGAACGCCACGTCTTGCCATGAAATTGCGCAGAGCTAATATGCATGAATCTGTCGATAAAGAATGTGCAACTTCTATATGAACAGCCCTAGTGGTCAGGCACGTCAACAATACTCCCCATCTTTTCTCGGTTCTCCGGAGGATGCATACTGATATTGGTCCGAAGTAATCGATTCCCACAAATGAGAACGGTCGGGAGAATGGAGCGACACGAGCTGGAGGAAGTCTAGCCATCATTGGAGGTTGTGGTTTGGCACTGCTGTTTTTGCATTTCTGGCAATTCTTCCTTATTGCCTTAAAGGCGGCCCTTAGGTGAGAGATGTGAAACTTCTGCCGAAGTTCATTAATCACCGTTTCGTGATTTCTGTGATTGAAACGTATGTGGAAATCCATTATTATGAGTTTTGTTACTGGATGATTCTTTGGGAGGATTATGGGTCTTTTGATGTCTTCACCGACGTTAGCAGAGGAAGGTATTCTACTATTCGCTCGGACAATTTTGGCGTCGTCGAGGTACGGGCATAAGTTGTAGATTATGCTGCTCTTTTCGACATTCTGCTTTAAAGCTAAATCGGCAATTTCATCGGAATATTCGCTCCATTGCGCTTCTCGGAATAATTCGAATTCAGCAGATCGAAGCTCTTTCTGTTTGAGATAACCCGTTATTTGCTGATGTCGATTGCCTGATTCTCTTTCACACCTTTTGGTACTTATGTTGTGGATAAATCGTAGGACGTAGGCAGCAACTCTCACTAAACGTTTCCAACACGAAGTGTCATCGACTCGAAAATTGCTTTCCTTATGCAAGGTGTGTGTATTTAAAAAACAAGTTTTGAGGTTCTCCATTGTCTCACCCTTGGGTGCTTCATTCGGCCAAAGGTTGGGGTGTAGCTTGAGGAATTCTGGACCGGTGAACCAGCGGCTGGATGTCTTAAATTCGGGGATTTTCTGCCATTTCGTTGCTTCGTCGGCAATATTAATTTTGGTAGGGATCCAGTCCCAGTCAGCTATTTCGGTAGAGTTTAATATTTCGCTCACGCGAAATGCAACGAACGGTTTGTATCTTCTATGATCGGATCTAATCCAACTCAGCACATTTCTCGAATCTGACCAGAAAAAATGCTTTGATATGTTGATTGTATGGGATTCGATTATGACTTTCATGAATCTTACGCCAAGCACAGCTGCCTGTAGCTCGAGTCTCGGAATTGAGAGACTTTTAAGCGGAGCCACTCTTGTTTTAGCACCAATCAAGACGCAGGTTATTTTTTGAAGACTGGATATTCTTAGATACGCAACTGCGGCGAAACCATTTTCACTGGCGTCCACGAAGATGTGCAGTTGTATTTCGGTTTTTTGAGAAGGGTTGTCGATGATATAGCACCTCGGGATTTGAAGTTGCATTATTTCTGGTATGTGCCGAATCCACTTAAGCCATTTTTCATACTCCATATCGTTGATCTTTTCATCCCACTCGATATTCGATCTCCATATGTCTTGTAAAAGTATCTTTATGTACATAAGGAAGTGCGCCACAAGTCCCAATGGGTCGAAGATCGTCATTAAGATCCTGAGTACTTCGCGCTTAGTTGGGCGCCGTTGGCCAGAAAGAATGTCTGTGAGTCCTGCTTTCGCATTGATCTTATAGATGAAACAATCAGTTGCGGTACACCACCACATACCGAGGACCTTTTCAGTTCCCATTTCCACATCGTCAACAGCAAGATTCACTTGTTGCGTAGGTTTGCAGCTCTGACAACTTCAGGTGAGTTGGAAGTCCAGTTCCTGATGAAGAACCCGCCCTTTAGGTGCACGAATTGAATTTCCTTGGCCAACTGTATAGCATCCTTTGGTGAGTTTGTACTGTCCATGAGATCATCCACGTACTGATTGTTTTTGATTGATCGAACTGCTCTCGGAAACTTGGTGGCGAATTCATCGGCGTTCCTGTTGATTACATATTGAGCGCTGGTGGATGCGGACGTTGCTCTATGATCATGACTTGCATGATGATCACTTCTGGTTCGACTTCCTCACTGTTGCTCCAAGGAAATCTTTGAAAATTTTGATCCTCTTTCCGTATTCGAATTTGATGGTACATCTCCATGATATCTGCAAAGATTGCAACTTGATCTTCCCTGAATTTGAATAAGACGCCTATAAGGGATACTAGCTGGCCAGGACCCTTCAAAAGCATGGAATTCAACGATGTTCCTTTTACTGTTGCCGCTGCGTCCCACACAATCCTGAGCTAACCGGGTTTATTTGGATTGAACACCGGGAATATCGGAAGATACCATGAGCGGCTTGCTCCTTCAGCTATTTCGTTGGTTGTGAGCCTTTTAGCATACCCTTTGGTGATGAATTCTTTAATTTTATCATCGAGGGCTTTGGCTAACTGCGGTTCTCTTTTCATTCTTTTCTGGAGACAAGCTAATCGCCTTTTAGCCATGGGAAGGCTATTGGGTAAAACAAAGTCATCGAATTTCCAGAGCAATGCCGTTTCAAAGCGTCCGTCTTTTCGAACGGTGTGGGCATTTAATAGTTCCAGCGCTCGTTTGTCTTCAGTTGGCATCGGGACCTCGTCTGGATTTGATACTCCGAAGTTGTCCATGCATATGAAGTTCTTCACTATGCGTTGTAAAGCAGTGTCACTACATTCGCAGATGTGAAAATTGTGATGTTGGATTTTTTGTTCACCTTCAAGTATTCGTCCGGGGTAGCGTCCATGGACCATCCATCCTAAGCGTGTCTTGGTAGCGACTGGTTCATCAGAGCTTCCTTCTCGGCATTTAAGAGGAAGTCCTAGTTTGGTGTGCTTGAGACCGATCAATAATCGTGGAGTCTGATTGCTGTATGATTCAACGGGTAATACTTTGAGGTGCTCGTATTTGCTCTGAAGCTGTTCAAAGTTCAGGGATTGATAAGGTAGCGACAAATTTTTTACTGTGTGGACTTCAGAAAATGGGTGAATCTCTGCATTGAGCAAAGTGCTTGAAATTCGTAAATTGAATACTTCCGAATCACTCTCATATCTCTGAGTATTGCCGGTCCATCTGAGACCCAGCGGCTGTGCTTTTCCCTTCAGGTTGAGTTGGCTTGCAAGTTCCTTGTCCATCAAGGTTAAAGATGAACCATCATCCAAAAATGCAAATGTTTTGAGTTGAACTCCGTTCCCAAATAACAGTACTGGCGCAATACGAAACAAGGTCGAACTACATCGATCATGATGAGAGTTGCAATCGTTTTTCGCATGGACTGATATATTTCCATTGATCCTACGACCTTCTTCTTTAACTGCATTCTTTTGTTCATTGTGTAGTAGGGGGTGGTGCCTGAAGGTGCAATCATCTTTGCCACAAGTCGATGTTAAAGGACATTTTCGTATGTCATGTTGTTTTAAACACCTTCTGCATAACCGGTGCTCTCTTACCGCTGCCCATTTTAGAGTTCGATTAAGCTGTTGAAATTGCTTGCATATAGCCACTGAATCGCAACTCCCTTTGCAAATGTAGCACTTTTGTTTCAACTCATTATTATTATCAGCCTGAGAGTGGGAGTTAAGAAATCCAGCCCTTTGTTTGACATCTCGACTTCGGCTTAAACTCTTATTCTCTATAGTCTTTGCATTGTTGAGCGGACTGAGAACTCCGTTGGCAGCTTCGGCAAGTTGATATATCCATTCGCTAAAGTGGGAGAGACTACAATTTAGCAATGTCATCTTGTGAATGCCCCAATTGAGAAGTATAGTCGGTGGCAGCTTATTTTCAAGTTGGGTCAATAGCGTAGGATTGTTAAGATGAGCATCCAATCCCGTCGCCCGAATGGTGGCATATAGATTTTGAACTTCTAATGCAAAGCTAAGGATTGTCTCTAGCTTTCCGTCCTTGGGAGCACTAACGTTGAAGGAGGCGGCGTGTGACGGAAGCAATCCAGCATAGACAACCGTGTCTGTCTGGCGATCCCATGCCGTGGTTGTTGTATGAAGCCGTTGAAGGAGCGTCTGAATGATAAGCTCTGGGCGCCCATATAGCGATTTGAGTCTCGCCATTACTTGGTGATAACAATTCGGCTGTATGAGTAACCACTTCACAGCAGCTTTCGCATTCCCCAACAAAGCTTTGTTGAGCCTCATTACATTTTCCTCATCTGTATAACCACAAAGCTCGGTACTCCTCTCGAAACTCGAAATGAACATCGGCCATTCTTCAGGATTTCCATCGAAGCCTGGCAGATCCTTGGACATTAAATGACGCGCAGCTATTTGGCTCTTAGTCAAAATCCCTATCTGAGGATCAGGTAAGCCAGAACAAAATGTTGGCAAACATGACGTTGTTGCATGAGGATGTAATAGTGGTGCTTGAGACGAAGGTTGTTGCGATGTTTGAAGCAGAAATTGTTGCGATGCTTGAGATGAGGGTTGTTTTGATGATTCGAATAGGAACTGTTGATGTAGCTGAGGTGGGAGGCGTTGTGATTCTTGAGACGGGAGCTGTTGTGGTGGTCGCATGCTGAATGTTGAATTCCTGTTCCTAATCATGGTAGGTAGTTCCTTTACAAGCACTTCACTTGGCTTGTTATTGTTGAAGCTCCCTGGCCATGTATTGTTGACGTTACAATAATAGCCCCTATATTGCATCTCGGATGGAATGAGACAACCTTGACCTTGACCCGGGGTCTTCTCATTCATCATTGCTACCGATGACTTTTTGCACGAACCGTTCCCCAGCCATCCATTCACCTTTGTTATGGATGCACTCTCGTTATCGGTGACCGAAGAACTATCTTCCACTAAAACTTTGTTTAAAATCTGGTATTTCTTATCTAAATACTCGTTGTCTCTTTTTTCTTTCATTTTACGCTCCTCATTCAACAATTGTAATTCCATTTTAACATTTTTCGTGAGGGAGGTCCATGATCCTCCAGAGCTGACGGAACCCAATGACGTTCGTCGATCATCATTGATTGATCTGGATTGTAGGACTCTGGTTTTATTCGCGGCAGAAGGTCCTGGCACATTAGCAGTGAATTTGGTGCGTGGAGCAGCAGCTGTGACGGCGTGTGAGTCAGTGGAGGCGGCACCCCATACCATACTGGTAGCAAAGGTAGCGTTTTTATAAACAGCACCAGCAAACATGGTTTGGTCTATGATGCCGACTGAAAAAGGAGTTTTGTTAAGATTAAATTTAAAACTTGTTTTTGGGTCGGAGACTGCAGAAACATATGGAAGGGAAATGGCACTGGTATTGGTGATAATCGAAGGAGCACTAACGTTGAAGGAGGCGGCGTGTGACGAAGGAGCACTAACGTTGAAGGAGGCGGCGTGTGACGGAAGCAATCCAGCATAGACAACCGTGTCTGTCTGGCGATCCCATGCCGTGGTTGTTGCGGCGTACGGCGTGGTTTCTGCGGTATATGGCGTGGCGTGTTTCCTTTGCTTTGGAAAAACACCTTTATGTTGCATCGTAATTGAGCTCCCTATGTTACCCTGTAGATGGCTAAAGGAAGAAGCGATGGGACTAGAAAGCGTTGTTTTATTCGTCACGACACTTGCTGGCATTGTTACCGCATGCCATAGTACACTGTCGCATCCGGAGTCTATTTGCAAGGTCTCTTCGTTAATATTTGATGCGGGAACATGATGGCTATACGAATTATTAGATGGGGCAGTATATAAAATGGGTGGCGGGGCAGTATGGGTGATAGAGGGGGTGGCATAGAGAAGGGCACTTGTTTCCGTACACGAAGTAGCTTTGGGTGTGGTGTACAAAACGCTAGAGGTTATACTAGAGAGCGCAATTTTTGGCGCAGTAAATAGTATGCTTGGTAATGTACATGATTTGGCACATAATGTTGCGCCCGCAGTATCTGGCGTGGAGTAGTTTATTTCTGCAACATCTTGAGCGGATATCGCACCAGCAGTATGGTTTGTCGAAATGGAAACTACTTCTAAAGCATTAGGTATAGTGAGATTCTTACCTGTCTTTGTAGCGCATTCGGAACTACAAACCCAGTTTTCATTCTCAATGAAACTATCCACTCCTACGCAGCTGTAGTGGTGCCAGGTTTGGCAGGCATCAGATTGCACCATGTCATCAAAGGAATCGGGCTGGTTGCAGTTTACGCAATTGTATTCCTCCGCAGACATGTATTCCTCCGCAGTAGCAGCAACGTTGGTCCTCGTATATTGGCTTTGTTGGGTTTTCTTAGGCGGCATCTTTAGCAGCAGCAAGCAGCAAACACTGGATTCCAATTATCAATATAATGATTTTGTAGAATGTTATCACAGATTGGTGATAACGTGAAATTAAACTTGTAGTAATCCAAGAAAAATCCGTTCTTTTTGGGATAACTACAAAATCCTTTATTTATAAAGAAAAGGAGGGTAAATATAATAAATTTATATAAACTTAACGTTAATTAATTACTTACATTAGTCTCTTAGTCTAGTTTTTAGTTATAATTCAAATTAGGTATTAATTTTAGTTTTAAGTTTTACTTCTTACTGTGCAATGCACGCGCTCTAATTTTCAGTATAGCAATGAGGTTAAGTTTCTTTTTTTGCAATTAATTTAATTAAACAAAGACAAATATAATGATGTAAGTGGATGTGGATAGCCGAAAGCCTTAAGCCGCCAGGGAGGTTATATGAGTAATTACAATTACAACCCGTTTACATCGGAGGGTTGTTTACAACATTTTTGAAAAAAATAATGGTCAGTTTTCAAAATATTAACTTTTTTCCAAAAATTTAAAAATGTTTTAAAAATACATAAAAATATTTTTAAGAAATATCGGTATGCAGTATAAATTGAGCTATCTACACCTTTATATGTGTTTGAAATTTCAAAAGTATCGGTTGAGCCGTTATTGAGATAGTCGAAAGTAAAAAAAACGGTCCTACCTATGGAAAAGTATCTTTTTAGACATTTAAACCTAACGGTTATATGGCAGGTACCATTATTTTTTGTTTTACAAAAAAATTAAATTTCCCATCTATAGGTACCTACAATATGTAAAAAAAAACTCTACGATATAAAAAAACTTTTTTTTCCACGAATGCATAGCTTTGTTTGTTGAACTTTACCCAGGGTCGCCCTGGGTTTTCTTGACAACTCCAGGGGTTGTCAAAAAAACCTGGGTTTTTTGAATCTCAAAAAACACAAAAGGGCTGTCAATTAAGCTACTGACATATCACAAGAAGGTGGATGACTATTCGCATGCTACTGATCAACCAGTTTCATCTGTGCTAAATAAAGAATGTAAATTGAAATGATTATTAAAAACAATACACACTCATACTTGCATACTTTATTACATACATAGTTAGAAACTAGGTGGAATGAATTGTTTCATTTTGAGTGAAATAACAATCAACTTATACATGTAAAATGAGTTTTCGTCAGTAAAATTTAACTATTGTTAGTTTTCCGCAAAAAATACATTTCCGAATCTAAATTTTCTTCAAAAGAAAATTTATTTATGTTGTATGTCACTGATTGGCATAATATTTTTTCAAGCGTTATAAAATATTACCACAGAAAATTTTGACTGATGCGTTTTACTGATCGCTATTACCTTTTTAAATATTTGTATAACATATCAAAACGTTATTTTCAATCGACATTTTAAACATACCACAGTATGGCGATTACTTTTCGAACTTTTTCTTAATTTCAATTAAATATTGATTGAAAAAAAATTTATTGTAAGGAACTGTAACCAAAATTTAAAAAAATATCTGATGACATTGTTTCATACGATTGGACACTCGCAAGCAAACCAAAACATAACTTGTCATTGTCATTCACTTGTCACTTCTGTTTTCTGTGCGCTATCAATCAAAACAACAATATATTTTATTTTTCGCAAAATGAATACGGATAATTTCGGGTTGTTACTAAATATAATATCGGATGATGATGAGTTCAACGATGATTTCGATGAAAGCAGTGGAAGTAGTGATAGTGAAGAAGTGTTGGAAAGACAAAAAAGGCACAGTATCCCCTTTTACTTTGAAAAAGTAGTTCCCACCTACACCGAAAAGGAATTCATCACTCATTTTCGAGTCTCACGGAGTCTTTTCAATCAGTTGGCAAAGTTGTATTCCGAGTGCAAGGATTACAAGTCACTTGACCATTCTAAAGTCATTAGCGCCGACAAAAACTTGGCAATTTTCATTTGGTTTGCTGGTCACGAAGCCTGTGCATTTAGAGACATATCAGATCGTTTTGATGTGTCCATCTCAACGATTCATGTCATCATAATGCGAGTGGGTTATTTTCTCAGCTCGTTGAGCGACCAGGTTATAAGATGGCCAACGATTCAGAGGAAGACGCAAAGTAGTCAGACTTTTGAAGAGAAGAATGGATTTCCTGGTATTATTGGTAAGTGAATCTGGACACAAAATAAAAAGAATAAGAACTATGTTTTATCCTTCCAGGATGTATTGACGGTACCCACATCGTCATTGACCCACCCAGACGAAGTAAGGATGACTACATGAACAGAAAGCATGACTTCAGTATCTGCATGCAAGGAATTTGCAATGAAGAGAGGAAGTTTATGGATGTATTTATCGGTTTTCCAGGATCTGCTCATGATAGCAGGGTTTTAAAAAACTCGACAATATATCCTCATTTAAATTCCAGATGCGAAAATGGAGGTACTTTCTCATTGTTGATATATATGAACATACATAGTACATATTATCTTATTTTGGGAAATAATTATCTTTAAATTATTAGATTTCCATTTATTGGGCGACTCTGCATATCCTTGTACGCAATACCTGCTCACACCCTATAGGGACAACGGACACTTGTCAGCGCGGGAAATCAATTTCAACAAGTGCCTAAGCTCTTCCCGCATTAAAATTGAGCACTCATTCGGGATCTTAAAACAGCGCTTTAGACAATTATACTATTGCAAGCTAGTTGGTATTGAGGTTCTATCACATTTCATTAGAGCGTGTTGTGTTTTACACAACCTATGCAGTGAAAGTGAGCTTGCCGTCCTCAACATCGATGTTGACAGATTGGGTACAGAGGAAGATGTCGAAGAAACCGTCGGTGAAATCCAAGATAATGCTGCCGGGAAAGCCAAACGAAATGCAATTTCCCATACGCTCTTTACTTAGTATTTTAAATATGTAACCTTTTTTACTAAAAACAAAATTTCGTATTCAACAATAAAATCTTTATTATAAACATAACATAAACATAATAATTAAATAATTCAACTTAATACAAACTAATAAAACAAAAATAAAAAAAAATCATTAAACATACTTGACTTCATAAATTATTTTAAAAAACATAAATAAATTTCTTTCTTTTTTTAAATTAAGGCAGCACAATTGTTTGGTTCAGTCTTTTAACAAATTGCATTTATAAGTCTCATTTTGGTTTTGGTTTTAAACTATCTGCGATTTCTTGCAGAATATCGTTTTTCCTCATCAGCTCCCTCTCCAGAATTCGGTTTCTGTCCCGCATCACCTCCATTTTTTCCTGCCAGCGATTCTCTTGTATTTCTTCTTTCGTCATTTTCCTTTTGTTTTGCCTTGGCTGCTGGCGCGGGCTCATTAAACTCTCGGAATGAAAATCTTATAAAGATAAAAATCATCATAAAAAAATACTTTGTTCTCGTCTTTTAACTTACCATTATCCTCATCATAGCTTTCTTCATTTTGTATGGGCAGCAATGGAGGTCTGCGTCCTACAGGAGGAACTTTACTGTTTGATGATACTGGAGATATTTGAAGTTGGGTACCGCTTCCGGAAGGAACTTGGCTGGATGTGGACGGTGAAGTTCTCACATCAAGGTGGGTACCGCTTCCGGAAGCACCCAAAACAAATTCAGGGTACATACTTGCCCTGTCCTTAAAAAGATCATAAAGTTCACTGGAAATGAAAATAAATCTTTATAGAAAGGTTAATAACTTTAATTTAGAAGCAACATACTTAAAGAATGGGCAAGTCATTCTATTGTTCCCCGTTTTGTTGTTGTGGTTGGTCACGTTGCGGAAACTCTTTTCCAGCCCCTTGGATTTGTTATCCACCTGCGAAGCTGAAAAAGAGTGACCTTTCTTACTCATCGCCGCCGCAATGAATTCCGCCTGCTTCTTCCTGGTTTTGAATTTAAAGGTTTGTCCAACTTTGCCTTTGGTTTCCTTAAGGAGGGAAATTAGAAGTAGTGTGGCAGAGTCATCCCACTTTTTTCCTTAAATATAAACACAAAGTTTGAACCAAATGTTTAAGAAAAAATATTATTTACCTTGTGAAGTTGATTCGTCATCGCTTATAGCAATATGCGTATGCAGATTTTCTCCTTCCTGTGATTGAGCATTTTGTTGGTTTAACAATTGCATCAAGTAATTTTCATCTACATATAACGAATTGCTGAAGCTTAGTAAAAACATTTGCAGATAATTGAAAAATTAAAACTTACCTGATTGTGCTCTGGCAGCCATGTCTGCATTGCAAGTAATTTGCATAGCCTCTCCTGTTGCACAATCCACAACCTCAAACGTTTCCATTTCGTCACCTTTTACCTATTTGTTATTCAATTTTTATTAATATAATTTTAAAACATTGAATTAAATTCACATTTGCAACAATTTTGTATTTGCAAATACGAATTATCCACTTACCTGCAGCAAATCAACAAAAATCACAAGTTGACAGCTAATGTCAGTATACAACAGCTGATCGTTACCTCAACTCGCCCTAGCAAAATAGCAAGATCGACTTCAGGGTGACTTCAGGGCGACCCCAGGTTTCAAAAAACAGAGAATTTTGTATTGAGGGCGAGTTGAGGTAATTCAAAAAACGCGCTGTGGCGACCCCAGGGTGACTTCAGGGCTCAACAAACAAAGCTCATAACTTGCCTTACCCTGAGGCCACACAAGCCAGCTACTGGCAAGCAGGTTGCTACATGTATGAACTGTCAAATTAATATCTGTGTTTTTGTTGTGACGTAGGCTGCACAATCAAGTTGCTAACAGCTGTTTGCAAATGTCAATTTTCTTTTCTATTTGAGGATGAATTTTGAATTTAAAAATAAAATCAAAGAATTTGAAGATGTCGGTATCAAAGCGTCAACTTAAATTAATGGCGTCGATGGAAATTTTAAAAGGCATACAAAAATTGTTAGAAAAAGCTAGTATACCCCTTTGGTAGGTATGAGCTCCATGTTATGCCTTACAAGCGTCCACCGACCGACCTCCCGGAGGATGTGCGATGAAAATTCATGTTAAGCTTTTTATCGGAGCGGTTTCAGCCGAATTATTTGCTTTATTAAAAAAAAAATTCCACTCATTTTAATTTGTTCATTTCTTTTCTCTTCAAGGCCATCGATAAATCGGGCAGCATGTCATCCCAGAGCAGTAAACAAAAATCAAATCGACAAGAATCTGATAATTCTGAAGCTGAAGATGATATGCGCGAAGAAGATGATGAGGATTATTTGGATGATGATGATGAAGAAGAACCGATGAGAGAAAAAACCATCTTCCTCGACGATGAAGCAATGGAAGTTCCTGAAGGAGAAGAATCTATGGATTCGGAAGAAAGAGAATATTTAGAACAAAACGAAGTCCCGCACTATGCTTAGTCAATTGGTAGTCAAGATAGCGAAGAAGATGATGGCTATGATGATGATGAAGCCGACGAAGAAAACGCTGCATTTATTGTTTCAGATACTGAAATAGTACACGAAGAACTAGAAGATGAAGACATAGATGACCTAGAAGCGAAATGTGAAGAAGCATCTAAACAAAAGATATACAAACGAATTCGTAAAGTTTCTGAATCATCCGAAGATAAAAGTAATCATCCGCCTAGCAAAGATGACAGTCTTTTGTTTACTTGTTGATTCTAGTTTGGAAGAAAACAAATCTCATGTTGATGATGTTGAATTTCCTACTAAGGCAGACAAAAATAACAGTGCAGTTAAAGAAAGCAGTAGGCTGGAAGAAGATAATTCAGATACGGAAGTGTCAGAAAATGAAGTTAAACCCAAATCAGCCTCTAAAACAGCACCCAAAAAGTCGAGGAGGAGAATGAGCACTTTCCAAAGCAAGTCAGACATATTGGAGAGCGATGATGATGGCTTATACTCAGAGGACCGAGAGCTAAGAAAAGTCTTGACATCACCCTCGAAAAAGGAACTTGCCAATTCTCCAAAACGCAAATCAATAACCAATACAATCCTAGATGAAAAACAGTAAAGGATGCCATCATGATGTTTCAGACACGAAAATGACAGAGAGTACTACCAAATCTCCCTCTAAAACACCATTCAATAGGTCAAGGAGGATGAGCACTTTCAAAAGCAAATCACACATATCGGAGAGCGATGATGAATCAGAGGACCAAGGCTTGAAATCACCCCCGAAAAAGGAATTGGCTAAGTCTCCAAAGCGGCAATCTACAGCCAATGCTGTCCAAAATGAAAGCGAAGATGAAAGTAGCCAAAATAAACCAACTAAGGCTTCTAGAAACTCCATGAACAAAAGTAAAGCAAGTGATGATGTTTCAGTTTAAGAAGAAGCTTCAAATACTTTTACTTTCGTTTTAAACCAAATGTATTAAAAAATTATGACGAGCTCCTTTTATTAAAAAGGGGTAGGAATGAAATAACTTAATTTTATTTGTATTTGTAGTTTGTTTTTAAATAAATGTTTTGTTTTTGAAAGGTTATGATGTCAAAATGAATCTTTATTTCAAAATATCATAGAGTTACAAGAAGTGACTTATTATAAAGCCTCGGGAGTGATTTTTTCATTGCAACGACCAACATAATTTTAGAACAAATTTGAGACAACAATCTATTCTTGGAGTTGGGTACTTTAATTTTGCCATCGATTGTATGTGGACTAGTTAAAACATGTTTTTGATCCGCCAAGTCAGAAAATCGCACGAAGCCATATCCTTCAGATATTCCAGATTCTTTGTTTGTTTTAATTTGAGTCATTTCCACATCTCCAAACTCTGCAAAGTGTTCACGCAACATTCCGTTGTATTAAATGTTAAACCAAGAACGATCAAATCTGTGCACTTTTGTTCGATACGCTTTATTTTTGCTGCAGAGCTCCCCAAATTGCCAATCATTTTACGCTTGGTTTCTTTTGGAAATACACAAAAATATATTTGGCTTCCCCATCCATCAACCAGCATGGTGGAAAGAATTTTCCTTCACGGAACCGCACTCCACGCACAACGTTTGTGTCAACATTACGAAATTTAAGTCCACAAGCTGCAGTGCGTGTAAGGTTGATTGTAATAGATATGTCCATCTTTTTCGATTGGTAACTCCATAGGATCTGCTCCTTCTTCGTCAGCAACTCGTACAAAATCTTTTGATATAATTATATCTTGGACAGCTTCTGCAGTATCTGTTTTGAATTCTTCTTCTTCGCAATACTTTTTTGTTGAATTTTTAAGAATTGGTTTTAATGGTTTTTCTTGAACAATTTCTGCCTCAGTTTCTGTAATTTCCGCATCGCTCTCAACTGAAATTCTGTGTAATGGGGTATCAGTGATCAGCTCTTTCTTCTTTCTTGACGGTGTTTTTCTTACTGGCTGGCTTTGCTGTGGCTGATTTAATCCTTCTTGAGGGTGTTGAAGGAGTTTGTAAGATACCCGCTGAACTGGCTCTTGATGATTTAATTCTGTCAGCCATTGCGCTTTTGTCGTTTTTTCACAAAGGGTTTTCTGGTTCTTTCTTTATAATTTTTTTATATATATTATATACCACAATATATATATTTCACAACCACAAAAATATCACAAATTTTATTATGCGATATTCCCAGCTAACAACAATGAATCAAATTAAAAATACAAGAATTCTTTTTCACGAACCCAACAGACTCTCCTGACGTTTAAAAAGCATCGTTTCCGAACTGTGTATTTTTGCAACTGTCTACCATTTTTTTATGTAAACTACCCAAAAATGACATAATTATACATATAATTGATAGTACAGGAACGAGGCTATAAAACTTGCAGGAAATGTCAAATCAACCGGCAGAGCTACTGGCAACAAAACCGTCTTGCCAGTTGGCCGGCAAGTTGCCAAAGTTTGTCTGTGTGAGTGAAAAATGTGAGTGTATTGCAACTGTCTTACCAGTAGCTGGCTTGTGTGGCGTCCGGGTTATAAGACCTATAATCGCAAGTAAAAATATTGAAAATTGCCAAAAATATAAATAATATCAAAATATTTCGAAAATCAAATATATTTTTTTTAATTATTAAAAAAGACTACAATGACTACATATTTATTAAATTGAAAGATATGTTTCTACATATTTTAATTTTTCAAACCCCGTCGGCATTTAGCTTTTATTTGAAATATATTATTTTACATTATTAGCATTTTAAACAAAAATACTGCTTTTCTACTTGGCTATGGCTATGCATTTACATACAAACGAATACAAACGATTTTCCTTGTATGTATAGGTGTAATACTACGTTTTCATTAGGGCCAAAATTAGGATATTTGAAAATTTGCTAAAAAAGTGTTTTCGTCTAGGTTTGCACATTTGGTTTGACAACAGGCAATCTTCTTTCTTATTCTTTTTTACAACCTTTTCATTCTCTCTTCTTGTTTTGTTTTGTTTACTACTGCCGTTGCCATGGATTTAATTTCAAAATTGTTATTTTGAATTGTTTACTTTTGCTGTTGCTTTGCATGTCGGTTCGTTTACTTTTGCCTTGTGTAACGTAATAAAATTAAAAATAGTGTAGAAATATATAAAAGAATATACATATACCACCACTGTATATCGCCCGCACCGCTGATGGACACCAACCTATTCTCCACCCAAATGCCCTATGAGCATCTGAGATTCGAACCTATACCCACCAACAACACGAACCAAAGAGGAAGCAAGAAGGAACAAGCACCCCTATCCAACCTTGACTCCAATACCAAGGGACAGCAACCACATCGTCTACCTACCATGTATCGGTGTGTTCAGCATCCCTGTAAAAGACATACTCACACTTCGCAAACACAGTACCTCGTCCCTCCTGCTCCTCTTCCCATTCTTCTATATTCCTACTCCATCCCACTACAGAAGCACGAGCCATCTAGTAGCGCACCATAGGTCCTGACTACAAAGCACCGTAGAACAGCCTAGAGGGTACCTACCAGCATGCCCGCGCCTATCCGCTACAAGTCATAGATGTTCCGCTTGCAGCTGTATAGTATCGTGGTTTACACCAAAAACCATGGATTCTACTTATATCCCTAGGCTCACATCTAGATTTATGATGCTGTATTTAGTAACGATATCTTTTTCCAGAGTAATTACTATAGATCACATCTAATTATCTATCTGTGCTACCTAATCTCATAACTGTAGGGATGGAAGCGATCCTATGCCGGCAACGCCCTCTTTCTCACTAACTATTTGCAGCAAACAGCTGATAAGAACGGCATGCGACAACGTAGAACCGTGGTCGAGATCGACCGTCGCGGTGGCCGGCAGTACCATAGCCATGACTAGCTCAGCCAGGCCGTGGGCACTTGCTCCGGGATCTAGCTGACCGGTGTTACCTCTTTTTTTTCACTGCCGACCGTTGAGCTCGAGATGGGTGAGCTCGAATAAGAATGTTTGAATGCTTAAGGGCCGTCATAATCTCCAAAGATAAGATTGACAAGAATCAACAGAAAGAAAGACTGATCTCTATTTGCACCTCTTGAGAATAGACGAGAGTGAATGTGAGAGAAAAGATAAGAAATCGTGTTCGCATTGCCTTATTATCCAAAAGAACAAGACACGTAAGTATATTGGTGACTAGCAAACCACCGATAGTCGTGGCTGCAATGGCTTATGTCACCATCTTTCCACTCTGCCACCACGATGCTGTGCAGATAGTGGAGGATGAGGTGTCTAACTGCGAGGGGAGGGAGGATTAAAGATGTTAAACAATCCCCCAGGTCTCTCAACCCACCCAATTCGTAAGCAGAAATCAACTCTCCTACTCTACGACCTTGGCTACTGTGGACCTATGAGTCCCCACGACTCATTACAATTTTAGGTAGCCCCTTAACTGAAAAAGCAAGCAAATAATATGCTCGCTCACAAAAACCCCTAATCTAAAAATACTACATTACTCAAAAATACTGCAACACTGCAACAAGAAACTAAACCATTGCAAAAGAATACATCTAATAGTATTCCATTTCTTCACACCACCTTGTTCTTTCCGAAGGAATGTTGAGGGATGTCACCCTCCCTACAAATATCTTACGTCTTCATATTAAATATATCTACAAAAATCTATCAAAATAACTGAAATGTCCAATAGAAATAAATTGAAATACGGAAATTTTTCGTTATTACGTTATAAAAAGGTTGATTATTTATTAAAAGTTTTTCTTAATAGCTAACAAGAGAGAATATTCTAAAAGTATATACCTAATATAATCCTATTCTTAACCTGATTTTACAAATTCGTATAAAGATTCTCAAATTCAAACTAGAAATGTAAATGTAGTCATGAATTTATCATATAAATTTATAAGAGATTCAATAGTGAAGCTTTGATCTACCACTTGATAGAATACTACAATACCTTTATTCAAATTATTGAAACTAGATTTACGATATGGATTTCAAAAAAAAAATTAATTAAAGTATTGAATCTTTAAAACATTATAACGATCGCAGATCATTAGCAAGAAAGTAAAGTGATATCAAGAAGAGATTCAAAAAGAATTATTATAAAAAAAAAATAAATCTAATTATAGCTAAGTTGATAGAAAAAGGATCAGGATATGAAATAATCGCGGACCGATATTAGCTTTCATGAATTTAAAGTTAAAAGAAAAACTAATTAGTTTAAACGCGTTGTCGCGGCGGTGATAGCTTGTCGTAACTATCATCAAAGATACCAACTTCGAATATTTACGTATCTAAATGCGGTGGATAAATGTCGTTTGAAAACACCGATAATTAATAATTACAAAAACAAAAGTAAAACGTAACACACAGAACAAGAATACGACCTGATCAAGTGAAATTCAAATTAGGATCGAGAGTAACAGGCATCAAGGATTTGCTTGAGATGTTACCATCAGAAGCAGCAAAAAGGTAGTCAATATGTTTCAAAAAGTTTTAAAATAATTAATATTGTTTACCATATACAATCATACACAGTTCGTGTATTGTAGTGTGTACCCACATATGCACCGCCACTGCTCTCAAACCAAACACAAAACGAGTGACAAAACATGTTAAGTACAATCGAGTGTGTCATCACACAACATTAATAATTTTGAATAGCAATACACTCGATTGCACTGAATGTCACTCAATAGAAATAAGATCCTATTTTATGTTACAACCAATAGGAGCTAAGAATAACATTGTTAGTAATTATGAAAATGTAGAAGTAAGATAGAAGATAAGTATAACAGTTATGAATTATGTATTTAAGGAACATTAAACTGAAAATAAAAACAGACTTAAATTAATACTCGAAATAGCAGCACTGCTTAGATTATTTATTTTTGTTTCAAGGAACATTACGGCGAGACATCGCCTTACCATTAAAGCGTAGTACGCTCCCAATATACTAGCGTGGTACGCTCTTATACCAAACAACTAGGACCATATAGATACACCACATGGCGATCCTGCAAAATACCAAATGTCACAGCTAGAACTCGATAGCATTGTAGAGAAGTGGGAAAAGTATCTGGCAGAGCTGAAAAACAAGAAAATCGAAGAATACATTCCCAAAGGTTCAACAACGCCAACAAAAAATACATCCCGACTCCAATCAACGCCGGACCAAAGCCCATCTCTATAGAAGCGTAAAAAAAAAAAAAAAAAAAAAAAAAAAAAAAAAAAAAAAAACCCAAACCACAAATCGAAGAAACAGCACTATGGGAAAAAGCCAAAGCAGACCGGAAACAATAGTCAATAACAACAACGTCCAGGAGGAAGTAAACATGCCAATAATTCCTGAATCAGTGGCAACAGCCGCAGTTATCATGACCTTCCTTTACGCTGCATATAAAATAAACAAATATTTTAAGAATTATGTGCATAAACACAAAAATCAAATAACTAATGTATATAAAAAAAAAAAAAAAAAAAAATTATTTAATACCAACAACAATCAAAAAATACTTTTAATACTTTTCACTTATCTACCCAAATGCAAGAATTAAAAAACATCTTAGAAACTATTCTCTCAAATATTAAGAACTGTTCAGGTAGACCTTATAAATTTGAAACAGTTTAAACAAAAATTAGCGAAATAGGAAATCTTAAAGAAAAATTAATAATTTAGAAAATAGTGAAGAAAATGAAAATAACAAAGCACTTAAATTAGAATTTGAAGCTATTATAATACTACTAAGAAGATACTAGAGGATCAACTGCAAGAACACAATTTAGTTTTTAAAAGAGAAAAAGAAATAAACAAAAAAAAATGGCAGATTTTGATTTAGGAATAGCTATGAAAGCAATCCCAATGTTTTCAAGAAATTTCAAGGAGTTAGATAGCTTTCTTAAAATAGTTGAGATAATCAACAAGGGATTAAAAACCACTTGCACACAGCAATTAATAGAATTCGTTTTTCACGTAAAACTAGCAATTAATGTAAAAACAACCATTCCTCAAATTCAAAATACCTTATCGAATTTTAGTCAAAGAAATCTTTCAGTAACGTCATTTAGGGATAAATTACTCAATACTATAGCTAATTTAAATAATCTACAGATAAAAGTATTAGGTAACAATGTTACAAATGAAGAAAAGAAGGTGATAAGAAAAATGAACGACATTTACAGTTTAAATATCTTCAAAAATGGTCTTAACGACAACATAAAACAAACTGTTTTTGCATCTCAACCTGGCAATAAAATAAAAAAAAACAAATTCTAACGCACTATAGACACAGCACACAAAACACAAACAAACCAAACATACAAAACTTTAATCAACAAGGCAATGACCGTAACAGATTTGAAAGAAACATGAATCAAAATCGATACAACAACAACATCCAAAATCGAAATTATACCCGCAACAATCACTTCAACCGACATAATAACTGGAACAATAACCAAACACAAAATGCTCCAAGAAACAATAAACAAAGCCATCATCAAGGCCAATTCAGAAATACGAGAAAGCAAATACGATTATTACATAATCAACGACAAGAGGGAAACGAACATGGCTTGGAATACCCGAACATTCCAGATAGCCAAAATTAAAAGTATATAGAATATCGGATAGCAACACAAATTTTATTGTTGCAAAACACAAAAATCAAAATATGACATTTTTAATAGAAACGAGTGCAGACAAATCGACCTGCAAAATAACAAGTAAGCTAGTGAATGAAGAATATTACCCAGAAGAAAAATGCAAACTCACAGATAAAACCAATGAGGAAACACATTCCTTAGGGACCATCAAACGCAGATGCTCTATCTAGAATAAAAATCGACTCAGACTTATTAAAACAAATGATACCGACCGAAATCAATGAAACCGCCAAAAGAACATTAGTCATCACAAGGGGAATGTCCAACAAAATAAATGTGGACAACAACAAGGAGAAATGCAATTCTCAAGAGAAGCCTGTACAACTTCAAATCTGGGAATGCATATCCATTAATGACGTCAAAAATATAAAGAAATTAAAATTTAATATTGATAAAAATGCTAGGAATTCAAAAATAAATATTGATGAAAATTTTGTGCACGTGCGATGCAGTGATAAATCGGCGAATCCAGATTCGACCCCGAGGAAGCTTGCATCAGAAATAAACAAAGATAATAATATGTATACGTATACGGGACCTAATGATAATTCAGCGACACTAGAGTCGACTCTGAAGAAATTAGTAACCAGAAT
Source organism: Platycheirus albimanus (assembly GCA_916050605.2). NCBI lineage: Eukaryota > Metazoa > Arthropoda > Insecta > Diptera > Syrphidae > Platycheirus > Platycheirus albimanus. Next base: position 338,719,284 of record OU696696.1, read on the forward strand.
GAATAAAGAAAATATAAACGAGCTAGCCCTTATGAGCAATGATGAAATATTTAAGCATTTTGAAAAAGATAAATTCAAAGAAACATATGCAAAGATAAAAATAAATGGCCAGAATCCTAAGCTAAAAATAATAATTTATAATGCCCCAAAACAAATATTTGATGATTTAACTAAATACAAACTAATTGACGAATTCCATAACTCTGCACACGGAGGACATCTAGGTATACGGAAAACACTAATAAAATTAAAACAAAGATACGTATGGCGAAAAATGAGTCAAATGGTAAAGCAATTCATAACAAATTGTGATTCATGTGCAAGAAATAAACAAACAAAACACACAATAGAACCACAAACGATTACAGACACTCCAGGCAACAGTTTTGAAGTGGTGTCAATTGACACAGTCGGACCTTTGCGAATATCAAATAATAAAAGATATATTTTAACCATGCAATGCGAACTTACCAAATTTGTCGTCGCATATCCGATGACATCAAAAGACGCAACAACAACAGCAAAGACTTTAGTAGAAGAATTTATTCTTAGATATGGACACTTTAAGATTCTAAAATCAGATAAAGGTACAGAATTCAATAACGAACTTATGAACAACGTATGTTCACTTTTAAAGATAAAACAAACATTCTCTTCTCCATACCACCATCAAACTATAGGTGCCCTTGAAAGAAACCATCGGACACTCAATGAATTCTTATTATCAAATGTCAATGATAATGAATGGGACGAATGGGTTCCATATTTTACGTTTGCATACAATACAACACCACATATAGACACTGGGTATTCACCTTACGAACTCATTTATGGCAAAGTACCCTGCTTACCGACAGATACGCTAAATAATAAAACAAAAATTTATGACTACGATAATTATGCCAATGAGTTGAAAACCAGGTTACATCATGCACTAAGTAAGGCCAGAGAAATGACAATAACAATAAAAGAAAAAAGAACAGCAACAGAAAATAAGAAATACAATAATAGGTTAGATCTAGGAGTAGGTGATTTAGTATTGCTAAAAGTAGAAAATAGAAAGAAAAGTCAAGCACCTTATATTGGTCCATTCAAAATAATAGAAAGAAAAGGAGTAAATTCAGTAATTGATAAAAATGGAATAAATAAAGAAATACATAACAATCTTCTTAAGCCCTATAAACTAAGAAACCAATAGAAAACAATACAAAACGTTAAAACAAAAAAAATTTTTCTTCATTATAATTTATTAATAAATATCAAAATTTTAGCTCATAAACTCATATTATATAAACTTTGTAAAAAAAAAAAAAAAAAAAAAAAAAAAAAAAAAAAAAAAAAAAATATATATATATGATATTATACTACCTATGTTAACCAACTTTATTCCCTAAAATTTTTCTTAAGGGTGAGGGTGTAGTGTGTACCCACATATGCACCGCCACTGCTCTCAAACCAAACACAAAACGAGTGACAAAACATGTTAAGTACAATCGAGTGTGTCATCACACAACATTAATAATTTTGAATAGCAATACACTCGATTGCACTGAATGTCACTCAATAGAAATAAGATCCTATTTTATGTTACAACCAATAGGAGCTAAGAATAACATTGTTAGTAATTATGAAAATGTAGAAGTAAGATAGAAGATAAGTATAACAGTTATGAATTATGTATTTAAGGAACATTAAACTGAAAATAAAAACAGACTTAAATTAATACTCGAAATAGCAGCACTGCTTAGATTATTTATTTTTGTTTCAAGGAACATTACGGCGAGACATCGCCTTACCATTAAAGCGTAGTACGCTCCCAATATACTAGCGTGGTACGCTCTTATACCAAACAACTAGGACCATATAGATACACCACAGTATAACTATATACTCGATTGAAATCATGCAATATATATAAAAAGATTAAATATAGCAAAAGTTATTATATTAAATATATTTTAAAGTGTATGAAAGATTATCAGCACTGAGCAGCTGTTAAGCTCAGTTTTTTCTTCCAAGGGTATACGGAAGTGCACTCCTGGATACTTCTGGAATAAAAGTTTATTAAGTTATAGGTAAGTTAGTGTATATTGACTAGCGCTAATTGAATGATAATTGGTGCTGTTCTTTGATTTCGTACGACGATTGATTGTTTTAATCAACTAGAGTAAGCTCTCGTTGATATCGTCGAAGCTTTACCTAATGATCGTAAGGACACGAGTGTATTGAATGCTTTTCAGACGAGGGGGGCGTAAGGCTAGTGTATAGAATGCATATTGCCTATAATTCGCGCGCACTCTGAAAGAACTACACTTTAATGGACGAATACACGAATGTTTTTGAAGACATTGCAAAGAATTGGATCGTTAATTGTTTACAAGCAAGTATCGAATTCACAGCTTCGATGAGTAAACCGGTACGGGATTGTATGAGGATTGAACAAGGGTTCAAGTTGGTCGCTACCGACGCAGGAGTAAGTATTTTTACATACGAGTGTAAAAAAAAAATAAAAAAAAAAAACAAAATATTCACGTGAAGTAGTAGAAGTGTATGAATGAAGAGATATAAATGACTCTACCAGGTGTCTTGAAATTGACTGGAGATATACGCACGTACGGATATCGAAAAGTAGCAGAGGAAGAATGTTCCTCTTTTGACGCGAAGAAAACGACGATTTGGTAATCAGGCACTAGGTCGTGCCATAGGATTTGGTTCCGTCTAATAACCGAAAAAACCGTGAGACAAGTTCTCAATTAAGTCTGGTATGAACGCCGAATAATGAAAGTAATTATAACGCGTACGAATGTCGCTGAACACGAAGAACTCAAGGTTGCTCTTCTGAAACTTTACATGGAAATCCCGGTAGTAACTAATCGAACAAGAAGATCAAGGATGCGGACTTTAATTATTCGCGGACCAATTACACACGATACTAGGATAATAATCGCGACGTAACGAAAATAGTGAGTAAGTAATGATTAGGTACTAAGAAGAACGAAACAGTGAAGGAAAATAATCTTTATATTAAACACAGCACAGGAAAAATTAGATAAAAATACCTAGGATAATGGATGTTAATAATTGCACCATATGTAAATAATCATAAGAGTAAATATGTTGATCACAATCTACTAATATCGCAGGAAATTATATTGATACCACCGTCCGTGGTTAGTGGCGTTATCGCCAGCGTTACACGCTTAGTATTGGAGGCAAAACTGGCCTCTTTTATCCCACCGTATAGAGGGTTGGAAACGTGGAAGGGCTTCGTAGCTCTTCTTCCGAATCACAGGACACAATAAACTTAACAACAAAAAGTATTACCTGGTAATGTACAGCGTAAGTTCTTATTACCAAAATTCCAAATAATTAACACAAATCAAAATCACAACTGGATCGGCTGCTTCCTTCAATGATGAATTATAGGTGAGTATATGAATCCCTCGTGGTTTGTCTGATCTCATGGATCTATACTGTTGATGGACCGGCATCGGCATGTGCTGCCAGCCAGGCGTCCAGTTGAAAATCTTGAAGTGGCTTTCCGTTGATCCTGCTGGTGTTTATGAGCTCCGCTGAGCTGCTGATTTGGTATAACAGATGATCTGGAATTGATGATGATGCCTATCTATAGGCGGTGCAGCTTCACACAGGTGAATTCCAAGAGAAAGTAAAATGGGCGTGGCCGTCGGCGAGCCAAAACGGATCAACGCCGAACGGCGCTCACGCGTTTGCCTTGCTTCAATTTTAATGTCAAAGAAGCCCTCTATAGGAGCTCCTTGGCGTCACGCGTGTGTGACCAGGACGTCGGTGGTGCGTGTCGTTATGCGCACGATGTATGGGACGATAATTCCGTCAAAGAAGAAAAAAAAGTAGTGAGGTCACCAACAACAAGGTACAAACGTGGACACTATGATGTGGCATACGCCAAATAATTTTTAATTACGTCTTCAGATTTTAGGTACATATAGTTCATGCCTACGCGTATGGGACAAATGCACGTTGTCGGATCTCCTCCGGGGTGTAGACTTCTTGGACTTCCACCTCAGGATTCGACCACGATGTTGATAATTTTCTTCATAGGATTTTAAGTATCACGTTGCTGGAAATTCTCCCTGGGATTGGTGGACCTATTGGGGGAACCAAAAGGAATGTTTAGCGCCCCTCGTGTCTTGTGCGCACCAAAAAAAAAACGTATCTTACTTCTTCACGCTTGTCGCATGAAAAAGTTTCACTTTTTCTTTCGTAATGCACTTTGAAATATATTATCTTACCTCTTTAATTCGTAATAAGGCTGTGATTAGGTAGGATTACCTATTTCCGATTGGATATATCCAATTTCTCATCAGAAAAATGCAAAAGAAAACTATTTGAGAAAAATAATTTCCAGACCAAAGTGTTCTGCTAGAATGTTCCTTGCCGTTTGGAGTGTGTCTTCAAAATGACTTCTGCTCTTGATCATCTTAGAGCATATTTTCCTACTTTCAATTAGACAACGCCCAAACTTCCAGTCCCATGGCTGCTTTCCAGTGTTTGAACTGGTTGTTAGTTGGCACTATAGGTGGCGTGTCAAAAACATACCTTAAAGGTATATACTCACTGAACCTATTTTCTTTCGGAACAGTTGCATGACAACTAGAGCATGACAGCTCGAATAATTTGGTAAGGAAATGACAATAATAAGGGTCAGATTACACTGGGTAGTAAAGGTAAGTATTATTCTAATTACCAGGCCGGAGGATTTCGAATTCAGTAACTACAGGAATAATTGTATGTCACATCCACATCTGTCAGAGAGATAAAAAAAAGGATGCCATTGAGATGAAAGCATTATGTTGTCATTCGCTTCACCTACGTAAGTTTAATTTTTCGGATAGCAATATATAGCAAGTTCATCATAATAGCTTTTGATTGACACATGTCAAATGGGAATTTCCCAAATGCAGTACATGGTAAGTGCGCTCAGGATGTTATTCGATTTCTCCTGTTATTATTTTTTTGACATCCACAGATTAGGGATAGGAGAAGAATCGTTTACAAGAAAAGCGACTGAGTGAGGTTTCACTTAGCATTCAATGTGATGAAAAGTGTATACGATCTCGAATTATGTTTCTTCTCAGCACAATAAAGTTCCTAGTATAAGAAATTTCAGGTTTACACTTTGTTTGTTTGGCTATTTGGATCTGACTCCAATGAATTAGCGCGGACTGTGGAGAATGACATGTCGGACAGAATTGACAAGTGAAAACGAATATATCGGCCGCAACGACAATTATCTTCTGCTTGCTGCCTAACGAATGGTTCTGTCATTATTTTATTGTTCTGACATTCTCTACGTCACGTGCGCAACCAAATTTCGTGAATGCATAGTGCAAACAGATCATCTACAATTTTCAGTGTGTACTGATCACGGACCAAGAAGATACAGACCGCCAACTCACCATATGGTCTCTCTTTTTGCCCACAAGCTAAAAATCAGCTGATATGCCATTTATTTTGAGAGTGTGACGCTCTCTCTTGCTTTTAAAACCCATTTAGCAAACACACCTAAAAAATAAATGGCATACGCAGGTATAGTTGCCATTACAAAATGCACAGAGAGAGATGTACACGTATTCACAGACAGGAAAAAATATTTCGAGGGTGTTTCAGGCAAGGGGAGTACGAGTTGGCGGTCTGTGTATGGTCTGTGGTACTGATCATGAACAGAGCGAGTGTGTGCCTGAATTAATATTTTCGAAGGGAGGCACTCTTTCAGAATGCTCAATGGAAGTAAGCAATCTGATCGTCACTCTGTTTGGGAAAATTGATCAGAATTTTGATTTGAGATCAGAATCTGATTTCTGACCAAGGAATCTGATCTCGTGCAAGATGGATTCCCTTTTCTTTCTGCGGAAACTCTTTGGCAGATATAACTATATGGGTGTGTTCGTTGAGTAGTTGCCAATATCACGAATCTGCTAACAGATGGCGGTAATAGAAATTGCTTTGCCAGTGACTGGCGAGAAAGTTTTCCCTACACTTGGATTGTGTTTCAAATTGACATTTTAAAAAATATCTTTTCAATTGTTTTCAATTTAGTTGCGTTTGATTTGTTTTCACATAATTTGCAACCTTGATTTCGTCCAAATCAAACAAAATTATAATTTTGTTTTGTAAGGGAAGTGGAGTCAAATTTGGAAATTTTCTACGAAATCATCTTTTTTCCCCTAATGAAAACGTAGTATAAAATACAACCAGTTCCACTCAGTTTCCATGAAACACCTCAACTCAACATTTATTTCATTACTTATGATATGACATTCTAAACAACATTTTCTATTATTCTTGCAACATTCTACTCTTCTTCGCAATTTTCTCTGCCAGTACATTGACAGCGACATCCAACGTTCAACAATCGCGTAATTTTATACTCATTGACGCCATTACTATAGTAGGTTCGTTTGTTTACTGTTGTGGGCTAAAATGGGAAGTCTGTCAAATATTGAAGAGTGGGGATGAAATTCTCTCAAATTCTCTCAATGAGAGAAAATTTGTGAAAAAGTAAACGAACGGGTTGAACACAAAAATTGTGTTCAACGTCAAAAAATTAAAAAATAAATATTTAACTTCGTTTTTTGTCGTGATTTTCCGAATTTTAAATTTGAAAAATGAATAAAACAATATAAATATCAATTAAATACACACAGGACGCAAAAACCACGTGATGAAACGCAAAACCGCAAATCATAAAATTTGTTTTTAATTGTCAAATTCTAGTTTTGACAGAACTCACATTAGGTCTGTTTGTTTACCTCCGAAAACAGACAATTTCTGCCAATTTCTGCCGAATCCTGTTCGATAACTCACAAATTCGGTAGTTTTAGGCAGAAGAGAGCGCTCACGAGAGAGAAAAACATTTCCCCTTCCTGCCGATTTTAGCCCAAGAAATTTCTTCGGGTAGAAATGTGAGTTCTGTAAAAACTAGAATTTGACAATTTAAAAAAAAAAAAAAAAAATTTATCATTTGCGGTTTTGCGTTTCATCACGTGGTTTTTGCGTCCTGTGTGTATTTAATTGAAATTTATATTGTTTTATTCATTTTTCAAATTTAAAATTCGGAAAATCACGACGAAAAACCAAGTTAAATATTTATTTTTTCTTAACGTTTTAATTTTTTGACGTTGAACACAATTTTTGTGTTCAACCCGTTCGTTTACTTTTTCACAAATTTTCTCTCATTGAGAGAATTTCATCCCCACTCTTCAATATTTGACAGACTTCCCATTTTAGCCCACCTATTCCACCCGAAGAAATTTCTTGGGCTAAAATCGGCAGGAAGGGGAAATGTTTTTCTCTCTCGTGAGCGCTCTCTTCTGCCTAAAACTACCGAATTTGTGAGTTATCGAACAGGATTCGGCAGAAATTGGCAGAAATTGGCTGTTTTCGGAGGTAAACAAACAGACCTTTTGTTTCTTTTTTACGTTTCTATTTTTTGACGTTAAATTTAACAAATTTTTGTGTTCAACCCGTTCGTTTACTTTTTCACAAATTTTCTCTCATTGAGAGAATTTGAGAGAATTTCATCCCCACTTTTCAATATTTGACAGACTTCCCATTTTAGCCCACAACAGTAAACAAACGAACCTTTTATTCACAATAGTTCTGTTTTTTATCTCTCGAAAACAGCCAATTTCTACGAATTTCTGCCAAATCTTGTTTATTTACACACAAATTCGGTAGTTTTCGGCAGAAGAGAGAGCTCACGAGAGAGTAAGACATTTCCCCTTCCTGCCGATTTTAGCCCAAGAAATTTCTTTGGGCAGAAATTGTGAACAATGTCAAAAGTCAAATTTGACAATTAAAACAAAAAAATTATTTATCATTTCATTTCATTTTCGTGGTTATTGCGTCCTGTGTGTATTTAATTGAAATTTATATTGTTTTATTCATTTTTCAAATTTAAAATTCGGAAAATCACGACAAAAAACCGAGTTAAGTATTTATTTTTTCTTGACGTTTTAATTTTTTGACGTTGAACACAATTTTTGTGTTAGGTGGGCAAAATCGTATCGTCACCTCCAAGTGGTGCCTGCTGGATAGCCGAAAGGTGAACTAACGACGAACGTTGGATCCATCGGATCCATAGGTTGTAGATACCTGAGTTATCTTCTCAGGAACCAGGAGCAAGAAGAAAGAGATACGCTCTGAAGATCCAACCACCACAAAGATCTATATGTCATGCACAGGCCTCACAAGCCGGTCATGAAAGGAAAACTCGATTGTGATGAAAACCGCAGAAAATGCCTCGGATGAAAGAACCAAAAATGTTGACGACCCCCCCCCCCCCCCGCAAACGAAAAACGGACAACGATTAACGCATATGCACGTGGAATGTGCGTACGCTAAACAGGCCGCGTAAAGCCGAGCAGCTAGCCGAGACCCTCGCCAGTCTCAACGCTAATATAACAGCCCTGCAGGAGATGCGATGGGATGGACCGGGCCTGAGAATTACGGAGGACTGTAATTTCTATTATGGGAAATGCCACCTTGATGGGAGATCGCGCTTGTTTGGGTGCGGATTCGCTGTCAGAGGAAGACTTAGGCAAAAGGTCTTGAGCTTTCGCGAAGTCAGCGAGAGAGTGACAACGATCCGCATTAAGGCCAAATTCCACCACATAAGCCTAATTAGCGTCCATGCCCCTACAGAAGAGAAAGACGACGCTACCAAAGAATGTTTCTACGAGCTCCTCGCCAAAACATATGAGCAGTGCCCAAAACATGACATTAAAATTCTTTTGGGAGACTTCAATGCCAAAATTGGGAGAGAGGACATCTTTGGTATGACGATCGGAAAACACAGCCTGCACGACACCACCTCCGACAACGGACTCAGGCTCATCGATTTTGCACCGGGAAAAAACATGGTGCTGAGCAGCACGCGATTCCCACGTCCCGACATCCACAAGGGCACATGGCGGTCCCCAGATGGTCGAACCTGCAACCAAATCGACCATGTTGTGATTGATGGAAGACACTCCTCCAGCATTATGAATGTCCGTACATTCCGAGGAGCAAACATCGATTCGGACCACTACCTAGTCGGTGCAAAACTTAGGGTACGGATCTCCATGGAAGTTCTAAGGCGAACACCGACTACACCTAGGAAATTCAATGTTGGACGTCTTCAATCGGAAGAGACCGCCGCTGCCTATGCCGACCGCGTATCCCTTGAGCTTGCGAGAAATCCTTCGACTGATGACATGAACCCGGAAGACCAATGGCAGCTATGTCAACAAGCCATAAGAAGTGCTGCGTCAGAGGTATTGGGCTTTTCACATCCACCCCCCAGAAACCCCTGGTTCGACTCCGAATATGCTCAGGCAAACAAAGCCAAAACGGAGGCATACAAGTCGTGGCTCCAGAGAGATACTAGAGCATCCAGAAATCTCTATGTTGAGCGAAGGAAAGTTGAGAAACGTCTACTCAGGAGAAAGAAAAAAGAACACCAGCAACGCGAAGTCGAGGAGATGCAGAGATGTTTTTGCAGAAAAGAGGTACGAAACTTCTATAAAAAGGTGAAACAGTCTACATCCGGTTTCACAAGCCGCCCTGGGCCCTGCAAAGATCAGGATGGAAATACCATAGTGGAAACGCAGGCGATGTTAGCCATCTGGAGAGACTACTTTAACCGGTTGCTAAATGGCGATGACAGCCAAGATCCCGCCCAAGATCAACTTGTTCCAGTTAATCTAGATGACGACCACGAACTACACCCGCCCGACCAAAATGAAATCAAAGTTGCAATCACCAGACTAAAGATGAATAAGGCAGCTGGATGTGACGGCCTTCAAGCGGAGCTTTTTAAACACGCTGGAGATGACCTGGTCAGGAGCATACACCAACTCATCTGCAAAATATGGTCGGAGGAAAGTATGCCCGATGAGTAGAATCTCAGTACCATCTGCCCGATTCACAAAAAAGGAGACCGCCTCCTCTGCGCCAACTATAGAGGCATAAGCCTTTTAAACATCGCCTATAAGATCCTGTCCAGCGTTTTATGTGAACGTCTCAAGCCGTTTGCTGACGACCTGATAGGTCCTTACCAATGCGGCTTCAGACCTGGAAAATCTACCACCGACCAAATATTCACATTACGCCAGATCCTGGAGAAAACCCAAGAGTATAACATCGACACCCACCACCTGTTCGTCGATTTTAAAGCCGCCTACGACAGTGTTCATAGAGTTGAACTGTATCGTGCCATGTCTAACTTTAGAATCCCTGCTAAACTGATCCGCCTTATCAGGATGACGCTGGAGAATGCTCGTTGTTCCGTCCAAGTTGGTAGAGACTCTACTGAAACCTTCGAAACCACCAGAGGGCTAAGACAAGGTGACGCACTGTCGTGCAGCTGTTTTAATATTGTGCTTGAAAATGTAATACGGAGCACCCATGCCAGTACATCAGGCACCATTTTCAATAGATCGACACAATTACTTGGGCTTGCTGACGACATAGACGTGATAGGAAGAACAAAGCGAGCAGTAACCGGTGCTTTCACTACTATGGAATCAGCAGCAAGCAGAATGGGGCTGAAAATAAACGAGGACAAGACGAAGCATATGCTTTCATCAACAAAAGTCCAATCTCACCACCGACTTGGTCAGAACGTAACCATTGATAGGTATAACTTTGAGGTAGTCAGTGAATTTGTCTACCTGGGCACTGCTGTAAACACAGGCAACAACATCAGCGCTGAAATCAAACGCACACTAACGCTTGCTAATCGCTGTTTCTTTGGACTGAGTAAGCAATTGAGAAGTAAAGCCCTATCGAGAAGAACCAAGGTGACACTGTACAAAACACTCATCATCCCGGTCCTGCTATATGGTGCAGAAACATGGACCCTATCCCAATCGGATGAAAATTCACTTGGAGTGTTCGAGAGAAAAGTTCTGCGTACGATCTATGGTCCTGTCTGCGTAAATCGCGAAAACAACGTTTGGAGAAGAAGACATAACAATGAACTGTACGAGCTGTACAGCGACATAAGCCTAGCCAGAAAAATTCGAATCCAAAGACTAAGATGGCTTGGCCATGTAGAGCGAATGGACATCGACGCTCCAGCTCGTAAAGTCTTCAACGCCAAACCCGAGGGAGTCAGAAGCCAAGGTAGACCTCATCTTCGATGGAGTGACCAGGTAGAAGGAGACATCAGTCAACTCGGAGTACGAAATTGGAGACAGCAGGCTAGAGATCGAGCCGGCTGGAGGGGCATTCTCAGCAAGGCCTTGGAGTACCACGCTCCAGTGGCGCCAACATAAGTAAGTAAGTAATAGGGCTTTTAAGCAAACGCCAATATACTTCCCTCTCACTCGCTCAGAAATGTCAAATGAAACTTTCCGTATGAAAACAAATAAAAATTTGTGATTTTTGTATGCAAAAGCGATCGGACTTCCAAGAAAATAAACGAAAAAATATCTTTCTTTATAATTTTAAACAATTTTTTGCGAATAAACAATAGCTTAAATAGTGCCAAAGTGTTGTAAGCAATTATTCTACAAAAAAAAACCTGTACCTATTGTGCGTTTAAGAACGGAATAAAAGTGCGAATTGTTTTGGTGCGATTTATTCACTTTCGGTGGATTGATTAATAATTAAAAAAATATATTTCAATAATATTTACTGTGTTTTTATTTATCGTGATAGTTGTTGAATAAGCACAATAAGTTTATTTCAACAAAATAATATAGTTTTATTGATTTCGTGCTGCCAAAATATACCAACAAAGTTGGACATATTTTACCGCAATATTTTTTTTTTTCTTTCGTTGGCGGGATTCTCCAAAGAATTTTATTTTTCTTTAAATTACAATAAAAAAGTGCATTTACAATATACCGACAAATTGCACGGTTGTAGTAGATATTCGATTGCAAACAAACAAGAGCATTTCTTTACTTTTCCAATCGTTTGGGCCTCTTCAAAATGGAAACACATTTCTAAGATGCGAGTGAAATCCCGCCAAGGAAAGGAAAAAAAAATATTGCTGCAAAATATGTCCAGCTTTGTGGTTGAGTGTGGGGTATGGTATGTATGTTTTTTGTTACAACCTGAATGTTGATGATGTGTCTGATGCGTTTAGGAATCTGAAATGTAGAATGAATGTAATGGGAGAATTTATATGAAGATTGTGCACTTGCGAATGATGTGGATGAGATTGGCTGGAGCGTTTCATGGTTGGTGAAGATTTTGTGTTGAACTATGAATTGTTGATGTGAGTGTTCGGAAAAGAAAAAAAAATGTTTTTGCTGCTCCTTGCGTATGGTTGTTTTGATGATGATTTGGTTCTGGAGTTGAGAAATGGATGAAAATGTTTGTGTCCTGTAAGAGAGTATGATTAGATATATATATTGGTATGAAATGGGTGTTATTTAATGTGTGAAAATGTAGTTAAAAGAATACTTACGAGGATTGTTGAAGGTGAAGATGTTTATGCTGATGTTGAAATGTATTGTATTGTATTTTATTGAGTCTTTAAGAAAATTTTACAGTGTAGATATACTTATACAATTTGTCAATTATATTTAGAAAACGGCGGCTATAATGTATTGCCTGCACTGGAATTATAATGATTAAAGAAATAAATCAAAGAAAAATAAAAACACCCTTATTGACGTTACTCGATATATATAAAATCTTTTTATTTAAAATATGCGCATTTCGGTCACTAACCATCATCAGTCGCGTTTTTTCTAAGAAAAAATGAAATCACATTGAAAATACATGAAATAAAAGAATTATCAAGTTAACAGAAAGTATTTTTTAGAGCAGGAACGCTCTATTGAGTTACGGGAATTGAATAAATCACATGAAATAATAACATGAAATCACGAATAACGTTCACATAAAATCTTTTCTTTTAGACGATTACTTTACTATATAAATTAACAATCACTGGTTAGATTAAAAAGAAAATTTGTAAATGATTTCTATGTGAATAGAATATTTTAAGAAGCAAGTTGCTGCATAATGACGTTGCTGCTGTTTGCGGTTGTGGTGCTTGTTGCTCTCACACCAGTGTTGAATGTAGTGCCTTTTTAAAGTTGACGAGCTTTGGCTAAATACTCCAGACAATGTACCTTGTAGTATTCTGTAGCCGATTAAAGATGATTTGCAGTTGCTGCTACAGGATACATTGTTCGACTTCGCCACCAAGATTGCGGTGGATGTTAAATCCGAAAGCTTACCGCTCAGCCTGTTACTTTAACTGTACACTCTCCCCAAAGTTACAGTTAATAACCGTGAAGTGACTTCTAGCGGTACTGAAGAATACGGGACTTTCGGATGACGAGTTGCTGGGCACTATTTGTGCCCTGGTTGTTTTTCGGTGGACCGATGAATTTTTTAAAATAAATTTACTCTGTTACTTTTTTTTATTCAAGATAATAAATGAAAATAGTTGCCAATGACACTTTTACTTTTTTTTGCTTTAGATTAATGGACGGCAGTGCTTGGCACAGCACAACCGTCCTCTATCACGACCTCGACATCCTTCCTGATGTTGAAATGGAAATGTGTTTTGAATTGTCACATTGACGCAAGCGCTGTCAAAACGAAATGGTTTGGCTGAAAGTAGTCAGGGATGATACTGAGGTTGGAAAGGATTTTTTTTATTAAATTTCCCATGCAGCGCGGAATTATAGAAGAATCCACAGGAGAGCCGGAGGGATGAGAAGACGAGGGAAAGACCATTCATCTAAAAAGGGATATCCGGAAGGTGGTTTTGGGATCTGCTACAAAGCGATCGAAGCATCGTATCTGAAGCCTGCGTTTAGGTGCTTACCAGGAGACAGTAAAAACTGAGGGGGTGTTCTGGGTAGAGCGAGATAGGTTTGCGGAGATGGTTTCGTTGCTGAGAGTTACGGCTCGAAATATTTAAAAGACCCGTAGGGTGGTAAATGTGTGGGTAGAGGCCGAGGATTGGAAGGCTGGAGAAAATTGATAGACAAAAGCGACGACCAAAAAAGGTTGTAACAGCTTAAGTGTTTGGTTGGACAGAAAGTGACCAAATTAGAGCCGTTTTTTTTTATTCAAACAAAAGTCCTAAAATTTTAGTAGGCAGTGTGCGTATTTTATCTCTTGTCAAGTAAACATAATTATTAAATGTAACGAGTGACCTCATCGAATCCAAAAAAAAGTTAAGTGGAAGCATAAAGGGGGTCTAAGTCCGATTTTGAATTTGGCGGCCACAAACGAAATACAAGAAGTGGCTGCCGACCTTTTCGTTGAGCAACGAAATTTCGCCAAAGAAGGCGGATTTCTTTTTTTTTTTTTTCAAAGAAAAAAAAACCTACGGCCAGCGACCAAAGTATATACATATGTATATATAAAGAACATCACATCAATGCCTTTGACGACATCATCAACGGCACGTATTTAACCAAAGGGGTGGCCATATTTGGTATTTTTTTGATGATACCCACCAGAACCGGATATAGCAGCAGCCTAAAGAAAAATATATTTTAAAATTATTTTGTTAGTGTTAGTGTAATTTTTTTGGCGTAATATTTTTTTTGGATACATTTTAATTAAATGTAGAATAAGATATAATTATAAAAAAAAGGAAAAAAAAGGAAGGGTGAAACAAAATTTGAAGATTGCCCGTCTGGTAGTATTACCATAAAACCCCGGTATCTAAATCATAGATAACAAACTCTAAAGTGACAATCGTCAGCATACGCCTAAAGTGAGCTCCTTTAAGGTAGGGTCGTTGTCAGACGCCTTTTTTTATTTTAGTACCAGCACAAAAAGGTGCACAATAATTGCATAAAGGGTGAAGGTACATGGGCGGATTGGTGTACCCGAAGGCCGTTTTTGGGGCGCTATATTTTAAATATTTAATTTTTTTTTGTTGACCCCTCATTTTTTTTAGTTCTCTTTTGTTTTTTTTGTCTTATATTTAATAAAGAAAAAAGAAACAAAATTACAAAAAAAAATAATTAATTTAAGAGAAAAAGCTTATAGGTACCTCCCGAATTATTTTTAGCTTAGTTTAAGTTTATATGGTCGAATGTTAGAGAGTTCTCAATTTTTTTTTGTCAAATTTTAGTTTTTTTTTGGTTTTTTTCTGTTCATTTTTGCTTTTATGGTTATTTTTTATATATTTTTATTTATTGAAACAGTTTTATGTTCTTTTCAATTCTTTTCAATCCTTATTATTTTTTTTTCTCATTCATTCAATATTTATTTTATATTTTAGTTTATTTATTTTTTCGATTTCCATTTTTGTCAGTTTTGCTTATCTTAATTTATTAAATAAAAACAATGATTTGTAAATTGCGCCAAACACCTGTCTTTTCTTCGTGAGCTATCTATTAGCCATTATGGCGTTTTGAAGACATTTTCAGGGGGCAATGTGAGGCTGGCGAAGAAGATCCGGTGAAATGATGATGATGATGACCTGATTGTAGATTCCCATGCTTTCGATGGGGGAGCCCTGCTTACGGGCTCCAGGAAGGGAGGGTACAACAACCCTGCAACAACACCAGCAGGGTCAAAGTGTGGTAGGTCAATGGTGGTGGTAATCTTTAGGTTTTAACTATATTGGTGGTGGTATTTACTTATTTGTTTTATTTCTTGGTGGTGGTATTATTGTTTTTTATTATGGTTTATTTTTCTTATTTTGATTTCCTTGGTGGTGGTGTTTTTTCTTGCTTTCTTTATTATTGCTTTTTTTATTATTATTTCCTTGGTGGTGGTTTCCTTTCCCCCTCTATCCTTACAGCACGATATATGTTTTTGTTGTTGGCCTTCGTCTGTCCTTGGGACAAGATCCCCCCCTATTCCGGCGAGCGGAGCCGAGCCACGCTAGCGTGCCATGTCCCCAGGATCAGACAATTCCCCCCACTTCTTTTCCACTGTTACCCCTCCTATCACCTATCCTCCTCGTTTTTTCAATTTCTAGTGACATTTCAATCCCATCTTCCATCCTACTTACCTCCTTTTACCTTTCTGGAAAATCCCACTTACCTACTTAAACTAACCTACTTACCTCAAAATTCCATTTTCCGGTTCCGCTTTCTCAACCTACCTCAGCCCCATGTACGAGTTCCTGCTTCCCATATCCATTCTTACTTACCTATCCCAACCATATTCCAACTGCCATTTCTTTTGAAAATCGGCAGCTCCCATTCCGTTTCCTGCCTGTCATTTCGATATCCACTTCCTGCCTGTCATTTCTTTTTCCGCTTTCTGTCCTTCCTCTTTCCAAATTCAAATCCCATTTCCTTCAAAAAGCAGCCAGCAACACTATTTAAGCTATTGTTTTTTTCGTTTATTTTCTTGGATGTCCGATCGTTTTGCATACAAAAATCACAAATTTGTATTTGTTTTCATACGGAAATATTTTTGACATTTCTCTTTGACGTATTCGGATACTTCTCTATGGATTCAATTGTTAAGGAATTAGAATCAATTCATTTTTCGATAGTTTTAAATAAAAAGGGAATTGTTTTTCTTGGCGAAGGCAATGTGCTCCTCTAGAACAATTCGAGTAAGTGATAAAATCATGAAAAGATTAAATTCAAACAATGAATGTTTGCAGATGGTCGTGTTGTAGCAGCCCCTTACTGTGAAGTGCAAGAACTCCAGCTGCCGATGTCGTTGTGAGACATGGTTTTACAGCGGAATTTACCGAAACAGAAGTGGCGTTAGGTAAACATCAAAGGAAACTAGTTACACGAGAAAAACATGGACCCGAATTGCCTAAAATTAAGGCAAAAACTCCAGCTTCAGATGTTTCCACCATTGAAACCTTTCACAAAGAAATCGAATTGGACAGAAATCAAAAAAGGGCCTAAATCTTAGTCAAAAAGTCCAGCTGTAGATGTCGTGCACCTAATTTCCGACTCAGAACGATCTGAAACAGAAATGAAGATGTCCCAAAAATATTTGCCACCTAGTTCCAATGAGACTGGCTTCGCAGGAAAAAGTTTAATAAATTCCACACCCTTCTTCAATCAACACTTTATGCCTAATCCTGCGAGAAAATGCTTGATTACTTTGATAAAGAGAAAACCTATAGAATATAGAAAAATAGCGCCCAAAGCTCGAACCAAATCAGCCACAACACTGCAGGTTCAATCAACTATTCAATTTATCGATCCTCCATCTAAAAACTCATCCAATCGTCCGACTACTCATCCGAAACTCAAGTTCCAGAAGAAGATACACTGACATTCGCACAAGAAACTTCCAAGACTAGTTCTAGAAGATAAATCAAAAATTCTCTTATATTGTCCCACATATCTTGAATCTCACAAAGAACATTTAAACTGTAATTGCTTCCATTTGACGCGGGAGTATTTCTTTTAGAAGGTCGGCAAGAAAAACTCGGAGATTCGTCAGATTGCATTCGACCGCGAATTGACTGTTTACTTTAAAATACCCGAGGAATCAGAAGAGAGCTCATCTAGCGATGAAGAAGTATTATATATGTTTGGGCGGAAAGGTAAACTCATTGTGGAGCCGGCGGCGCGGCGGCAGCGAATAGCAAATAAGCTCCAGTTACACAGTATTTACAATATATTTTTTATTTTATTTATTTAATAAAAAGTTAATTTTTTTTGATACAATATGAGATCAGTTATTCCTGCTCCCGCTGTTATGGGTGTTAATTTTGTAATTGTGATAAAGGAGAAGCTATCTCAAGAACTCTACTTTCTCTAGTTCAAAAAAAAAACATACAGAACCAAGACATAGATTTCTATTATTCGATAGTTGAGGCTAAACACTCCTGAATTATCCTTGTGGTTTTGATATTGCTCGACGACTCAGCATACCAGAGTGAATCCAATACCAATTTGGTTGTGTCTTGATTAACCAAAAAAGTGTACTTTGTTCTGACACATTTTCCATAGTTCTTAACTTGCATAACCTTCGGCAGGATGGTTTAATCGATACTCTAGGGTGGCTTGAGCAAAGTCACGTTTGAAAACATCGTTCTCTTCGTCCAGATAGAAAGCACTAAGGTATTTATAAATATATAATTCTTTTTCCGTTTTTCCACGTAAAATTCACACAATGCTAAAAAAAAACCAAACAAAATTTGACGCTTGAGAAATGTCAAATTATTGTAGTGTGTGTGCAAATGTGTGTTAAATCCAAAGAGGAGTAGTAGTAGTAGTATAACTTTATTGAGATTTTTTCCAGGGTACATTTACATTTCATTAAATTATAACTTAACACGGTATTAATATATATATTTGCCGACTAAGAAGTGGCCAGGCTACACAATTTATATTTATTAGATGTTTAATTATATTAGGACAACTCTGATTTTAGGCGAATAACTAATTACTTTATAAACGTTTTTGAAGCACGAGTATTAAATATGTGTCCACTCAAAATTCAAAAACACCGTGCTGTTTACAATGAGAAAGAATGACTTAACCTAATGTGAAAGGGGATAGTAATAGAGAGATAGAAATATAAACACAAAAACTTAAAAACTAAGAACACAAAATTGTATGTACATGAGAGAGTCAGAAGGCCTTATGGCAATAGTAATAAATCGATATAAAGACACATTTTTTTTTTTGGTTTATTATATATTTTTCTCTTTTTTTTTGTTTTTACTTTTTTTATGTGATTAAGATTAGTTTGACAGTTTAGGTATATCAATGTATATATAATAAAAACGATGCCAATTTAAAAATTTATTTGATGAGCAGTATAGCGTATAATAAATAATGTTTTATTTACAAGTTTATACAATGGAGCATGGAGTTTGGAGAAGTTCATCCTCTATAGTTACCAAGGCAACGTTTCTTGCAGAAAGGAGCCAGGAAGGAGCCATCATCAATCAAATTCATGAAGTTCGCGGACCCCTCGTGAATAATGCTTATAGGCGAGATGTAGTATCTGTCGTTGGTCGCAAAGGAGATGTTTCTCGTGTATATATGTCCCTTAGGTGTAGGGAAAAACTTTCTCGCCAGTGCATATGAGTAGTGCACGCAACTATTGCCATCTACTTGAGGAACCTCGCGGTTACTCACGCAGTGCTGAACGCACACAATATGATCCACCAGAGAATGATTCCACAAATAAAATCCACCCCGAGAAACAAAATCCAGTTCCATAATGGAGTCCACTCACTTTCCAAATTTTATATAGTTTTCCAGCGCATACGCTGACCACCATTTTGAAGGAAGCATGCTGAGCAGCTTAAGCCCCAGTGCGCACTGTTTCAGAAATTGTGCGTTGTCTACACGGAAACTGCAGGACAGTTGTTTACACGTGGGTTAATACGAAACATATTACTCAATAAAGTGGGTAATGTCGGACTAACCGAATACTGTCAAAATAGCTGACAGTGATGTTCAAATAGAAAAACGGTCTGCCTACTGTCAATTACGTCAGACAGACAGACAGACATATAAAGACCATGTAAATCCAATCGGGTGAAATAATTTTTGGCATGACAGTCAATTTTCCCAACAGTATGGTTCTAAGCTAATTGACTGATAGCACTAAACATGCGTCGTAAGTTCCATAATGTCATTAGGTACAGTAGGTATGAACTTGGACTCCCGAAAGTTATCCACGAGTTGGAGCACGTACTTACTCTTGACCTAACCCTGTAGTTATTCATACACCATTAGGTGTCATTGAAACGACTACCACGGTGGAAACATTCGAAATGTCTCAAATCTAGAAACCAGGCAACTTCAGTTCAGTTTGACACTTTAGTCAAAACCATAACATCGTTTTCGACACTTTCCTACCGAGATGACACCAACCCCACCGAGGGGAGGCAAGCAATATAGCCCATAACAACTTAAATCCAAAAGTCTAAGTGGCCAACACATATGCCGCCAAGTTTATCACCCTATACTCACTTACGTCTTCTTTTTCTCTGGTGACGTACAGTCACAGTCACAAATGGTGGATATCTATCGTATTTCATTTCGATATAACATCCTAAGGGACACAAAACATTATCGTATAGTGTAACCGGAGCTTCAGCATAGATGATTTCCACTGACTTACGTGTTTAAGGTAGTTCCACACTATCCCACAGTGTATTACGACATGTCAAAAAAAAGTGTGATGGAATCTGTGATGGTTTTACATTCAATCCTAAAAAAATATTTCAGATCTAAACACATGTCAAATCGTATGAGATCTGCGCTGTCATATTCTGTTTCCACACTTTTATACATCCGTTTCATCACACATTTTTGACATGTCGTATTACACTGTGGGATAGTGTGGAACTACATTTAGAAATACCTGTCAAATAACAAATAATCCATGTCTACAAAAATAGTGCAGTGGGTACTGCCCCTAACCACTGATCTCTATAAACACTGGATAGCGTATTCCATAGAAAGTATAACACTTTTTGTGTGGCAATTTGAAGATGACACTTCTCTATGGAAGGAGGTTTCATCATAATTTGTCAGCTGCTTTCCAACAAGAAAAAAAAATATTATCTGTGGCGTTTTGAAACAAAGAGGTGTTATTTTATGTATTTTAAAATTATTATTAAATAAAAACGATACTCAAAATAGTTGTTTCTAGTGCAATAAAATTTGATGTTATTTTCATGCGGTAAAATACAATGTTTGTATACCGATAGGAACAATATTCTTTAAGGCCACACGATCCGATGAGATGGGTTCTTTGCTCTATAAAACAAAAGATTTCTAATTGAAAAGGCTGGAAGTTAATTTATTTCATTATTTTTTATCACATCGTGCAATAAGTCGTGTATTAAGTTATATCGGTCTTCCGTTTTATACAGACTTTTGCCTTAGCTCTGGTAAAAATACTTACAGACTGGGCAGAAGAATCAAAAACCGCCGCCAGTTCTTCAATTTATCCAAACAATCCCTGCAACCTTCGGTGCCATTATATGGATGTTGTGAACGCAATTTCGACACTGTTTTCTGTGGTGGGTCTAGCCTGAAGGTCATTAAGTCGTTTTATCACATCGTGGAATAAGTTAAAAATAAAAAATCCAAATTCTTTTAAAAATCGATACTATTCATTTTTATAATCAGTGATGCTGAGTGACTAATAAGCTCATCTAAGATGTACCTTACTTCATCACCATTATTTGCATATAAAGCCTATTTAGTTTTTGGAAAAAAAAAAATACCCCAAAAATGACCTATTCTATCAATGACCTATTCTATCAATGCAATATTAAAGATTTTGGTGTTTCCCAGTTCTGCTAGATCTCCTGATACTTAATGCTTCCCCCGTTTTCACTTAATCAATGTATTTTCAAAAAAAGTCATATAAGGGTTGTTTCTTTGGCCACATGCTTCTCAAGAGTACAAAAAAGGCTAGATCTCATAAGTTACTTATTAGATCTTTTCGATTTTGGTCATTTTGAGTCACTTATGAGCTCATCTAAATAACTTCATCACCACAATTTTCATATAATGCCTGTTTAGTTTTTGGAAAAAAAAAATACCCCAAACATGACCTATTATATGGACAGAAACACAAAAATCTTGTTTTCTCAGCTTCTATCAATGCAATATTAAAGATTTTAGTGTTTCCCAGTTCTGCTAGATCTCCTGATACTTAATGCTTCCCCCGTTTTCACTTAATCAATGTATTTTCAAAAAAAGTTATATAAGGGCTGTTTCTTTGCACATTTATTGAGATCCAAAAGTGAAAATAAATGACCTAATTATATTTCACTTTTAGTGACAAATTTAAAAATAATGGTTAATAAATACAGATATTGCAAAAAAGAAAGTGGAAAAGAAGGCAGAACACTTCATGTGTAAGTAATTTCTTTTGAGTTATTTCCATAGCAAAGAAAATAAATGAAACATAATAATACAATGTTTTGCAGATTCCCATTAGACCCTGCCCTCTTGGAAATCTGGAGGATGAATCTTAAATTCGAGGCATCATTTGTTCCAACTAAATATACAAAATTATGTTCGGACCACTTTGAGGAAAGGTGCTTCGAAAGAAAGAAATCGAAGACTCTTCTAATAAGCGGTAGCATCCCTACTATATTTAAAAAAAGAAATGATTCGTGTTTTTTTTTTGTAATGCGACTACGGATACGAAACCAGGACTATCTCTTCGAAAGTAAGATCTATTCAATCAATTTAATTAGCTTACCACATTTACAAATTTTTTGCAGGTTTCCTTTGGCAAGACCTGAAATTTTAAAAAAATGGCTGACTGCAATAAATATCCAGGAGTTTGTCCCAGACAAAGAATCCTTGATATGCAGTGACCATTTTACTCTGAATTGCTTCCAGGAAATCCCAAACATGACTTATAAGAATTTAAGAATAGATGCGGTGCCATTTATTTTTCAGAATTTGACTTTTTATCGAATGTTTGACAAAAAGATGCAATTGGAATGTGCTGTTTTTTCCAATCGGTTTAACTCACACACATGATTTATACATATTTGGAATCTGCATTAAATAGTGCCAAGGAAAGCATTTTTAAATTTCGGTTAAAAACAAAATATAATAAAATTGTACACCAAAAGAAGTTTCCTTTCAGATGTTTCAGTGATAAAGCGAAAAATCTGTAAAACATGTATAAACCATGTGTGTGAGTCAAAGCGTTTGGAAAAAACAGCACATTCCAATTGTCTCATTTTTCAGAATTTGACTTTTTATCGAATGTTTTGAATTTTCCAGAATAAATCTATCCGTATATGTATATTTGTAAGATAGTTTGTAAAAGAAGGACGAAAAGGAAAGAAATACAAACTTAATAGAAAAAGTAATTACCTACAAAATGTTGTTTAAATTTTGTTGTTTAAGTTTAAAAAAACAAAATAAAAGAAACGAATTCTTTGAGAACTCTCGTTGTAACATAAAATAAATCTATGGGTATTTATTAATATTCGATCTAAGTTAAATAACCATTTTAACTATTTTATATAAAAAAAAATAATAAACATTTTTCCTAAAATTCTAAATAAATGCTGTCTTATCAGATAATAGCCTAAATTTGTTGTATTTTTTTTAAAAACGCTCTCCACTTATGTTTTTAATTGAATGAATAATTTCGATGATTTCTGTAAAATTTTGGACGCATTTTAGGGTTTTCATGCCAGCATTGCAGCATCAGTTTTTCATAAACAATTTGTGGACATAGGTCGGGCTTACGTAACCTATTTATAAAACATTTTTAAGTATAATAAATTTCTCATTGAAATAATTA